>VDFB02000017.1:481168812-481364335 GCA_007258455.2 Sequoia sempervirens | reverse complement strand
ACAAACCACTACTGAGTCATTGGAAAACAAGTTTCAACTGCCATTGAATGGTAAACCAACTGCATTTTAATGGTAAAATCCTTTAAATATTAGGTAAAAGCCTCCAAAATCTCACTTTTCACATAGAAGTCATATAAATATTGATTTGGCAACTAGACGGGAACATTCTATTTTCATTTGCAGTATTTTTTGTCAATTTTATGGAAGCTTTCTTTTTTTATTTGCATTTATTTATGTTTTAAATCTGTGTGCACAAATTTTATAATTAGATAATACTTAATTTCTTTAAAGAAAAAATCTTGACATGTCTAAGTTTATTTCATTCCATTATTTAACACTTATTATTAATTGTTTAATTACACCACATGCAACTAGAATTTGCAGCAAATCCAAAACACATACTCTCTAACATATTAACATACATTTAGTTTTCTATTGGTGTATTCCTTGAACCTCCTTTATGTGCAAGTGCTAGTATATATACCTTTCTCTCTATAAAATTGTCTCCCCCTCTATAATAACTTTTCTATCTATAAGTGGAGTTGAAATTTCAAATGAAATCAAAAGGTCTTGAACTTAAATTCCATGGAACAAATATAAGTTGTATATAATTGTAATTTAGGCAAATAATTTTAAAAAACTTCACTATAGGTTTCAAACAAGTATTGAAAGCATATATATGAATTTACATGAAAGCAAAAAGGGTGAGATGATGCTATAGAAGAATTGTAGTTGAACTTTCAAAATGAAATCAAAGATTCTTGAACTTAAGAATTCTATGGAACAAATATGTACATATAATTGGAATTTAGGCAAAATGATTTTAAAAAACTTCACTAGGTTCACAAATGCAATTGGAAATAGATGATAAGGAATTTAGGAAAAATGAGTTTAAAAAACTTCACTAGATTGAACAAGTATTGCATATGAGTTTACACATGCAAGCAAGAAAAGTGAGAGATGATGATATAAGTGGAGTATCTAAATTTTTTCAAATGAAATAAAAAATTATTGAACTTAAGAATTCCATGGAACAAATATGTACGTATAATTGGAATTTAGGAAAAAATGATTTTAAAAAACTTCACTAGGTTCACAAATGCAATTGGAAATAGATGATAAGGAATTTAGGAAAAATGAGTTTAAAAAACTTCACTAGATTGAACAAGTATTGCATATATGAGTTTACACATGCAAGCAAAAAAAATGAGAGATGATGAGCTATAAGTGGAGTTGAACTTTAAAATGAAATCAAAGATTCTTGAACAAGTACTTGAATTCCATGGAACAAATATGTAATTGGAAATATCTACTCAATTTAAGGGTCCCAATGTGTTTCAACCACTAATTTGTGTCCAACCAAATTTAAAATACTTGTCATCAACATATAGTATAAGTAACTAAAATAATCCAAAGTTCAAACAAGTTACTACAAGTTCTCACTTGAACATGTATACATGTACAAGTGAACTTGAAAATCATGGATATAATCTAACTCAAAAATTTTGGTTCAGTCCACTCTTCAATAACATGTAGAATTTTTCGATGATCATCACTATCTAGTCTCCACTTTTTTCATCCACGTGCATGTAGAACTGTATGAAGATGTAGGGCGGTAGCAATTATTAGGTGACTATATTGATATACCTTGTTATCAGGTTGATAGTCAACAAAATTAATCCCATGTTGAAAAACTTTGACTTGTTTTAGATATATCCCTTGCACTACAACATAACCTACATGGTAAACATGAACCTGAGGTAAGACATGTGAACGTGTACAACATTTTTGTGCTCAAGGTTTGTACAATATACATTTGATGTTGTTAATGTAATGTACACATGTACACAATGTATATCTATAATTTTAAATTCAAACTCACCTATGGGAAATAACATTCCATCACTTGTTTCAGGTTGTGTTAGCTTATTCCTCTCTTTTGTGCAACACAGTAAATAATAGCTAACACCTTCTATGTTTCCAGGCTCTGCTATGACTACAAAACATCTCTTGTACACCAAATTTACACAAAAAAATTCTAATAAATTAGAATTTTCTAGACTTTAAAGATCATTAAATTTATATAATATTTAAATTATTGAAAACTTACACATGTACCTTTTCTAACCAATCTTGAAATATGGTCATAATCATTTGAAATCAAAGGAATGTCTTAAAATATTTCATCCTTATTTTTGGCATATGTGTCTGAAATGAATAGTGGCACCGTATCCCATTTACTAACATATCCAAGTTCTTTGTTGTTGCATGCATCAGAGTTTCCCGCAATGCACTCAGTGCAAAAACAAGAGTAATCCCTTGTGTTTAATGTCCATCCACTCTGACTATCTGAACTCATAACACAATGCAAAGATCTTGTTTTGTCTACCCTCTTGTATCCATGCATTGATCTTCTGTCCACACCTAGATACATGTACAAAAACAAACTTATGTGAACAAACATGTATATATATATATTTTAAATTTAAATAAATTCAAATTTTTGAAAATGCAGATTTATACATACTGATATCTCCCAAAAGAGCACTCTGTGTAAAGGAATGTTTTTGAGGTTTGTTCTTGAATATGTGTCAACCTCATTTGATCGCAAAGTGTTTCTTACACCATTCCAGCAACATCATTTGCATCATCTATACGATCTCTAAATAACTCATTTGATGCTTTCTTAAAGCTCATTTGATGCAAGCTCCTACTCCATCATGCTCACCCTTTCCATGCCCACTCTCAAAAAACTCCAAACATGTGGTATTTTTTAGATTTTATGATATCTAGAAAGTGCATAGAATGGTTGTGAATATTTGAATTTTTCACAAATCCATTTGACCATACAAAATGCTTTTCAAATTTTACATGCTGCTTCTCAAATTCTCCAAAAATGTAAAACAATGTTGTACAAAGTGTCATGTAACTTATCATCACTAATAAAAATTGATATTCTTTCTTAATGGCTTTCGTTGTTCATCTACACTCCTCAACACCATCAATTCAGGTGTGCATGTCGATAACACACATGAACCACAATAGTATCACACTTTGAAAAGTAGTATTACGATTAGATCTCTTTTGATGTACAAAGGTATATTTTGCAAAGTCAACTACTATCGAATTGTTCCGCGATGGGGAAGTATCTCTTAATGTTTGAAATTGTTGTGCTTGCCACTTAGCAAAAAAGGAATGTTGTATGTATGGTTCTATCAATTTTCGAAGATCTTCCATAAATTTTCCAATAGGAATCTCCTCTTCTACATAGTTTAACCTTGTGGATTCTTTCAAAAATTGTTTGAAACATTATACTTATGCTCTTACAATTTACACTATCTTTGTTAAAGTTATTATCTTCTTTTCTTGAAGGAATTTAGCCAAATTTCCATATGTTTCCTAAAGTCCTTTTATCTGAGTTTATTTGAGGTCCATTTTCATGATCACATAAACCTTCCTTTATGAACAAAACTTACCTATTTAGGAGGTGCATTTTGAAAACCATAAATTTCTTCTCCTCATCTTTTTGAAACACTTTATAGTAAGATATTAAATTCAATATAGTAACAACAACAACAAGTTTCAAAAAACTTGTTTATCTTCACATAATATGGCTTAAAACTTTAAAACATTATTTTCCAATCTTTATATGAGGATACTTATTACAAAAGTTCATATACATCTCAAGTTGTGTTATTTCTAGCCAATGTTTAATATGATTTTCATAAATATTGGGCCCAATCCTGTGTCTCATAACATCTCTAGTATTTGATGATGGAAGGTTCTCTTCATTCCAAAAACTTGAGATCAATTTCCTAACATCTTCAATCCTATCAGAACGGGGAGCTCTACACATAATTGCCCAATTTCCTTCTGAACTATCATCCAAAACCTTTCTCCTTTTCTCATATTTTATTAGTGTGGTTCTACTATAACCAATTTCAGCCAAAAGTGCAAACATTTTTCTTTTTCTTGATATATCTTGATTTAAAATAGATGTCAACATCACCCTTCTTATAGTGACCTTATCCACTGATTGAGATCCTTTCCTAATGGAATCTAAACCCTTTTTAACATTTTCAACAATATATCTTTGTAATCTCATGTGTTTCTTCTTATTCGATGTTGAATGTACACCCAACATTTGTAATGACTCTTTCAGCTCATTACAAAGAAGAAAATGTGATAACAATTGGGTTTTTTCAAGTGTTTCAAGATGATTGAAATTATCATTGATTATTCCATTTACAGATTTATTCATTGACCTCTTACTCCTATTTGTAGGTTGGTCGGCATAACATTTCAGTTTCTCCATATCCATTTCAAGTAAATGATCTAAATTTTTGTAAGAAATTTTTTTCCTCACCTTTTTAGCTAGTTTTATATGCTCATCCATACCAGTAGAAGGAAGTGATCATGACCCCTCTCCAACATGCATTTTTTGAACTTGGTCCTCCTCCATATCTTCAAGTTCCATGTGTTCTTCAGCCGATTCATTTGATCCAATATCTAGATTTGTCTCAACTTTTGCTTAATAACTTCATGCTTATTGAGCCCTTTCTACATGTCACAAAATATTTTGCAAAGAAAGTGAGAGATGATGCTATATAAGTGGAGTTTATGTATGCAAGCAAAAAAATTGAGAGACATGATGCTATAAGTAGAGTAGAAATTTCAAATGACATCAATCTTGATTCTTGAACTTAAGAATTACATGGAACAAATACAATTGGAAATGGATTCAATTTAAGGAAATGGAAAAATGAATTTTCAAAGTCACTAGGTTTTGGAAATTGGATACATGAATTTACATGCAAGAAAATAAAGTGAGAGACTATGAGCTATTTTAGTGGAGTTGAACAAATAAAATCAAAGATTCTTGAACTTAAGAATTTCGTGGAACAAATGCAATTGGAAATAGATGATAAGGAATTTAGGAAAAATGAGGTTCCAAGTTATGGTAATGTCTATGCAAGATGACTATTTCTTAGTATTAAATTTTCCAATTTATCTAACATGGTTTTCATAATTGGAAATAGATTTATAAGGAAAACATTGAGGTGTTAATAAAAGTCCTAAACACACACAAGAGAAAGAGAGAGAAGAAATAAGCATGTACCAAGTATTTTCTGAAATGAAATTTTCAAGTTTCATTCATTACCTCACTTTTCTTCTTTTTGAAAAATTGCACGTTGAGCCTTATTTTTCTTTTTCCTTGTTCTCCCATTTTCTTCTTCAAGTTAAAGATGACTCAAAACAAATCCTCTACCAAAGGTAAATTCTCTAAAATTTTCCTTGATTGATAAAAATGCAAAGTTCTCTTCTCCAATATTTGCCTTGATTGATAAAAATGCAAAGTTCTCTTCTCCAAAATCTGCCCTCCTTGATAAAAATGCTAAAATATCTTCTTCTCCAAAATCTGCCTCCTTGATAAATGTGCAAAAATCTCTTCTCCAAAATCTACTCTCCAAGTGATAGAAGTACAAATTAATCTTGCAATGATATGAAATAATGAAAAATAAGCTTGTATTTATATGCATGTGGGAACAAAATTAAAATTAAAATGCATTTGTCAGCCAAGGGTTCGAGCTCAAATTCACCTTCAATTATATTCAATTTTTATAACATTACATGTGTACACTTACATGTGTAGAACTGCATATGTGTACATACATTTAATGTATTTAATGCACATTTAACATGTGTTTAACATATATAAATCATAAATACTTGAGCTCATGAGTTCTTTAAATATAGATTTAAAATTTGTATAAACACATTATTGAGTGTAAACATGTACATGTACACATGTATCTATTAATGTATCTATGTGTCAGCCAAGGGTTCGAGCTCAAATTCACCTTTAATTATATTCAAATTTTATAACATTACATGTGTATATGTACATGTGTAGAACTACATATGTGTACGTACATTTAATGTATTTAATGCAAATTTAACACGTGTTTAACATATATAAATCATAAATACGTGAGCATAGGTTCTCTAAATATAGATTTAAAAATTTGTATAAGCACGTTGTTAGTGTAAACATGTACATGTACACATGTAGATTAATGTATAAACATTTAAACATAAAAAAACACATGTACATGTAGATAGATGAACATAAACATAAACATTATAAGCAAATCTACGTACATGCATGTACAAATTGCATGAAAATAAACATATAAACATAAGAAAATGTGTATGTATATCATATAAGAAAATGTACTAGAGATCATCAAATGTAACTATAACAATGTATCAACAATCTAAAAAATGTACTATCTAGATCATAAAATGTAAGTAATAATGTATCAACAACCTAACAAACATGTACTAGAGATCATCAAACATGTAGCCCAAGTCATATATAATGTTAAAAAACTCATAAATCTAGTGCAACCTAATATGAATGTCGACTCCTAGTCGAACGATCATATGAATGAGAACCTTTCTCTAACAGATGTGTTGAGCCCTGGAGATAAAATTGTGTATGCAATGTGTTAAATACATATAATGTATTATAAATTTTATGAAAGTTATTTACGAATGTACATTTATTTTTAAATATCTATGTAGATCTAGGCATACATATGCATGTACATATACATGTGTATATATAAAAAGTTAAAACTCACATGTCCACAAGCAACAGAATCATCCATAGAGTCACATTGATTTACACGATCTGAAGCAAGGCTAGGAGTAACATGAGGTATGTCCATCTATAATATATGTACATATATATTACATGAATATATAGTTAAAAATAAAATTTAAAAATAATTAAAAAAAATAATTGAAACATGCACATGCACACATACATGCACATCATTTGGTATCAAATGATCTAAGTCCTCCGCAATGGCTATCTCCACCAAATCAACCAAATGGTCAGTTGATGTGTCTAGATCTACATCCATCTGAGTCATCGTATTTCATGCTATAAATGATGAGTGAAGGGGGCTATGTAGCTGAGATGGCATCAACGATGATGAATCGAGGCCGATCAACATATCCATAAAACCCATAGTTTGTGCAACAATCGAATGATCTATAGGTGGATCCTGATGTGCACTAGTGCTGGGTTGGAAGTGATGGGATCTTGAATGTGAATGAACTCCTAAAGGAAAACGACCTTTAACATGGTCTATATAGATCCCATAGTCTAATGTGATGAAGTCATATGCCTCCAAGAGGTCCTCAACCAAACAATGCATAGTGTTGCATGCCATATCTCTTATAAGTCCGTTGAGCTCTGTGGGAGTAGGGATGCTCGCCACTGTAAAAGGATCCATTATGTTGTGTTGTTCTGCAAATGGTGTGGATTGTGAACGTCTAGACATCAAATACTGACCCACACAATCAGTAGATATCCTAGTGGTCACAGTTGCAATGTCACCTACACTGTCAATTGCTTCCTTTTGGGAAGCAATGACAACTTGATCCGCTAAGGGGCCCAGAGTTGGGGTGAGAGCAGGAGACCTGCTGCCAACTAATACACTGATGTTCACCAGGGCTAGCCCATCTACTCGACAATAGGTGGTCCTATCAGAAATCTTACCACAACCCTGACCAACATATGGTGGAATGTCCAAGTAGTTGACTTTGAGGCCCAAATGGACCTCAGCATACAACTATTGAACAAAATATAATGGAAGTTTTTCATTGTTTGGATATTGACCATGTGCTGCAAGAAATCACAGGTAAATCAATCGGGCCATAACATCATCCTAACATTTGGTGACCTGGTATCCCCTCACCTTACGTTTATTTTGATAGAATAGAAAACATTGGTTTTTAATCATATCTTTGGTCAAAACATCATGTATTTTTTTATAGGGAACCTCACCATGTATGTCTTCCTACATGTGGGAAAGAATAAAAGCTACTCTATCAAGGGAAAATGGACTAGTACCCCCATGTTTATCTCTTATTTGTACTAGGCTTTGTAATATGGACATGCAAGTTTCCGCATATATGTTTGATTTTCTACTGTCAGTTAATGACTCTCTCAATCTCATAATATCACTATTAGTATTTGCAAAGAGTGTTTGTGGAGGTGGAATAGGTTCATTTTCCATGTGATATGTATGTACCTAAAGGATCAATGAGACCTTGGTTTAATATATCTAGATCTAGAGAATAGAAATAACATGGAACATGTACATATGTTCAATTTAAATTTAAAATTGTTCTAAATAAATACAAGTGTGCACATGATATAGAATACATAAATGAAACATGAACACTAGATATATCTAGATAATAGTTCTCAAGTGCATACATTTACATTCAATAAATATAATGTAACTTCTATCTAAATTACTAAACCCTTATGAAACAAGTAAATTAAAAATTTACATAATTCAAAGTCATGCAAAAACTCATTTCACCAAAATGTAGAAACTTCTAACTATACATTTAAATATATATATATATATATATATACATATATATAATGACCTTAAATATATTCAATCCACATGAGTTACAAATCATAGGAGGGTAAACAAGTGCTAAATTAGCTTGATATTTGAAAGCACACATAGATTACATATAAATTCTAGTTCAAACTATTTAATAAAATATGTTTCACATTTCTTATATACAAGTTTCAAGCTAGCATGTATGTAAATTCCAATTATCTATGTTCAACAAAAAAATATTTAAACTTCATAAAATAAAAAGGCATATCAAATTTAGATAAGAAATTTATGAAATACAAAACTTTCATGTGTGATGCCTTTCTTGAAATTTATTGGTCAATCCACACTAGAGTTTCAACAAAACTTCCTATACTAGAGGTGAGGAGGGGTCCATTTTTTTGGAACTAAATGTGAATTTAAATAAGTGCATGCAAAGCAACATTATTTAATTGTGCCATTAAGATGGTTTAGTGCAATTTAAAATAATTTGTAACATGGTCTAATTATGAGGTGAAAATAGCAAATATGCTTAGATCAAGAGAAGAAAGGTGCATAAAATGATTGACGTATATATACAAAGTTGTGTCTTGAGAGTGAAATGTAGATGATAGATAAAGAGAGCATAAGTAATAAATATAAAAATGATAATATATAATATAGAAACCCCTCAAGTATGTACAGATGACTTGAAGAAATCCTAATATCTAGAAAGTAAAAGAGAGTATATAAAACATAACAAATATGACTAATGAAGGTGTTTTAAAAGAAAGGACACCAACATATAAATTATAGATGAAGTAGCAAGGAGGATCACACCAAATATGACATAAATAGAAGGCTAAAGTAGAACTTTAATACACAATACACCATTGATTTACTCATGTTATAATCAAACCATGTCATATCCTAAAAAAAAAATTTAAGTAGTCTCCAATGATAAATCTTTGAAGTGCTAGTATTCAAATAAGAATTAAGAATCTCTTGATAATGAATCCTATGGAGAGAAGCTCTTATTTATCAAGTATCAAACTCTTGGAAAAAGCACCCAAAACTCTATTAAAAAGATCTTGTATTTTATTAGTTAAATAGGACCAAGAAATACAAGTTTTATGTTGATGAATGGCTTTCTCTAATGCATCCATTCTATAAATCTATACCAAAATGTAGGATGAAAAAGTGTATAACAAAATCTTTAAAAAGAGTTACTTGATTTCTTCTTCATCTTGGAACAAAACTTGAACTAGACTTTGAAAGTTAAGGGTTACTAGTTTTGTGATTGAAATTATTATTGTTAATTCTAGGTGCCTTATTCTCTATTTATTAACCTATGGATGCCACTTGGAAGGTAGGTAAATAAATAGGGCCTGACTTGGAGTATCCAGGGATGGGCTATGTCTCCAATGAAAAATATTATAATATTTGATTAGATTTGTTGTACATATCAGGCCAGTTTCCAATATGGGTGGTGTAGATTTGATTTTGAAACAAGATTGTCTTGTGGTATGCACAAGTACTATTTTTGTGTACTAGAGGTAAGAGGAATCACCAAGTTATAAGACAATAAATACTTTCAATATGGACCTAAAAGTGTGTGTATTACCAAGTGTGTGAACCCCAATACCTGCAAAACAACATGAACAAACACATTAGAAGGTGAAATGCAAGCAAGAACAAGGATTCCTCAATAAATTCATTTGAATAGAAAGAGATAGAACATGAAATGAAGAACACAATGAAATTTAAAAGCATATCAAATCCTATTCTAAAGCAAACAAACTCCTAATCTCTTGAGGGAATTGGTGCCAATTTGATGTGAAAATTGGCCCTTTCCCAACTCCAATGATGCAATGGTGAGTTGATGAAGAAATTTGATCCACTTTGTTGATGCTTGATGAGTGCTCCAATAGAAAAATCTGCATAACCTAGCTATGAACTCAATGAGAATGGATGGAATTTGCTAATGATTTGAGCATAGTAAGTTTACTCAAATTGTGGATGATCAAATGAGGAGATTAGCCTCTTATTTATAGAATGCTAAGATGGATAAATGTTCAAAATAGAGCAATGTGGGACTAAGAATTAGCCAATGGCAAAGTGCCACTTGTCAGCTTGTGAATGGATGGAGGATGTGCAAGTTTTGAGGATTGTGCCAATAAATGCATATTTTTGAATTTTGAAATTGTTGAAATGACATGCAAGAGGGAAGGAAGAATGCATTGAATGCCACTTGGCTCAAGGAAAAGGACATGTAAGAGAGAGTAAATTCCTTGTTGGAAGGACTTATCCCACTTGGATTTTGAATTCAAATTAGGGGAATATTCCTTAAAAGATTCCTTGTTGAAGGAAAATAGAGATTCAATAAATCAATTAAATCTATTTTCATGTGCAAGTGGTGAAAGCTAGAGGATGGGACATGAGAGGAGATTAAATTAATTCAATTAATTAATTTAATTAAGGGGTTAAATGATGTGACCTATTTGACTTAAATTTGTGGATTTATTTAAATCAAATATGAGAAGAATGTGATAAAGGATTAATTAAATAAAGATTTTGATTTATTTAATTAAAAGAGATGATGTTAGATTAAACTAAATAAGGTTTTAATTTATTTAATTTAATAGATAGACTTAGGAGATTTAATCAAATAAAATTAATTATTTAATTAAATAGGATAATTAGATCAAAATGGTTAATTTAATTATCGAGGCAGGTGACTTAATTAGATAACTGATTTATTTAACTAAGAGAGGAATATTGATGAATTTAATCAGATAAAGGTATTTGGTTAAATGGTTAGACCGAAGGTGATTCAAGATGAAACGATGTTAGTGGTTAGGATCAGATGCACAATGTCAATCAGTACATTTTACGTGTCTACACCAAGTAACATGATAATTTAAAAGAAAAGAGAGATGAATATAGGTCACAAATAAAAAGGGTATAGAAAAAATCCTTTTCTATTTGTATGAAAAGTTAAGGAATATAAACTAATTTGGAAAGAAACTATTGATCTTTATGTTTCCTATGCTTTATTTCATCTTATCGTTTCATCCTTGATAAGGTCATGTATTTCTAACCTATGCATGCATTTTGCAACATAGAGGGCATTCCTTGTCTTAGAAAATGTAACTGGCTTAGAGGAATTGACTTGACTAAAGCACAAACAACACACTTAACCAACCATATATAAACATGAAAATGCAACCTAAAGGGTTACCAATGACAAGATCCATGAAATAAAACTACCAAATTTGATGAGGTTACTAATAGCAACATCAAATTTGACCACTAGAGACAAGGATGAGAAGCTTGAAATGCAAGATGACTTAAGAAAATTAGTGCTTGCTTGTTTGCATATGTTGACCTATGTTCTGCATACCTAGTTAGCCTTGGATTGAGTTTTAGGGTGTGAAAGTCCTTGTAGTCCCATGTGTCATGAATGAGGAGCTCAGACTCATTCATATGATTCTTGAGTTGATTCTTAGTAGATGTCATAGGTACCCTATTTGAAATATCAAAATAGGAATGCTAACTTGACAATATGTGCCCCTCCAATTGGTTGCTACAAAGTATCCAAATATAATTGGAGGTGAGGAAAAATTATGCACATGATGAAAAATATGAAAGAACATAATTAGTGGACCATCATGTGTGAGAAGAAATTAATGGATATAATAAATATATTCTTGAAGAATACAATGTATATATAATAGTATAAGAATATATGCTATATATATCAATGAGTATCAAGAAAAGGTTTGCTCAAGTGTAAAATAATCATAAAAAGGTGGCCCTAAATGCTATATATATATATATACTAGTTATTGTGCCAAGTAACATTATAATTGTGTCATTAAGGAGGTTTGGTGCAATGGAAAGGAATGAAACCTAAATCTATACAAGGTTGGATATCTCCAACATTCTATCCAAGTTTACACATATCAAGCTTTGAGGATAAATATTTTTATGAAGGAAGCAATTGAATATTATGCCTTGTTCTTATTCATTATCATAGGTGAAATTAGAAGTGATAATCATGAAGGATGTAATGTCAACTTAAGCATCTTATTTTTGATATACTAATTTTTTTTAATGTGGATCATAAATAGATAAGGAAGAACCTAGTTAATAGCTTTAAAATCAATGCATTGATGTTTAAGGTATAAGTGGTGGATCTTATGCATATGGGGATTGGTTGTTTTAGTATTGAGGTAGATTCCTATAATGATAGCCAAAATGGGACTCATTTGGAATTTTACTATATTTTTAGGTAATTTATTGAGTGTTCTAGAACTACAAAATATAAAAGAGAACATATTCTTGTTGGTTTGCAACTAGAACTCCTTTTAATCATTGATTCACTTACACTATTTACTAGGTAATAGGAATCACCACGTTATAAGACAATACTTTCAATATGAGTACAAGTGTGTGTATTCCCTTAACATGTGATAAGTTAAGAAAAGAGAGATGAATATAGGTCACAAATAAAAATAGTATAGAAAAAACCCTTTTCTATTTATATGAAAAGGTAAGGAATATAAACTAATTCAAGGAAAGAAACTATTGATCTAAAATAAGGATATAAATCATTTTTTTTTTATAAATTTAACTAAGGTAGAGGAATGATTGATTCATTTGAATGATCCAAAGTATTATTATCTATCAAAATAGATGTGATATTGTATAGATTTCCTTCCATGTGTTCTTGTGCTACTAGAAAATGTTATCAAGAACATTGGTTTTTGTTTAATAGGTTCAATTAATTGAACAATAATAAGAATGTATGTATTGAAGCACATAAACTTAAAAATTTTATATATATATTGATAGAGACCCATACAATAGCTTTTTATGTTAGTTAGAAATTCTTGTACCTTAGGTGATTACATGCACATCCTTATTACTCTTCTCTAGGGTGTTAATAGAAAAATTAGTTCATTATTTTCATGGTCATTATAAAGCAATGTTTATGGATTGATACATAAGGTTTTTATCAAGCATTATATGAACTATAAGGATATCACCAATTCAATATGATATTTTTTATTTCAACAACACACAATAAACCATAACGATTATTTTTTAGGATCAATTCATATTATGAAACTATGATCAATGGACTAGAAGGAGAAAATGAAGTTGCTCTAAATTGTATCTTACCCACAAAATTATCTCTATGTGCATGTACATATGAGAATTGAAACATATGAAAATCATCTATGGCATGAACCAAAGGTCATCCTTCCAAGCAGGTACATTCCACTTAATAGTTCCTCTGTCCTATTTGGATTTGCACATTTTATATACATTTTTACCAGAGAATTTGCAACTAAAACATCTAAAATTCTCACACTAATTCAAGTGTCAATTGGCATCCACATTCTACCACAAAATTTATTTCATGATCTAAGCTACAAGATTCTGACAAAGGTTTTGGAAATTTTAGTATCACATCTGTAGATTGCACTTGGAAGACAAATTTATGTAATTTTATCAAAATAATTCTTCTTATGTGTTACCTAGTGTTTCAGGAGATCATATTTTTGGTGGCATTGTGTCAAACATAGGTCTTGAATCATGGCAACACAAGGTTACATTCTAGCTTGACAAGGGTTGTAATGCATTCTTCGTTGTTTATTTTGGAGATAATACAATATTTATTCAATTGTATATCATAATTAAATGCATCCTAAGAGTTTAAAAAAGGTGCTTTAAGTGTCATATGAAATAATACAATATAAAAACAAATATAAAACAAATGTATATTGTCCCTATGCAAAGGAAATTATATATTGTCACAAGAAGCCTTAATAATCTACAATGATACCACACCTAAATTGGGTTCAAAATCTTCAAAGAAAAATATCCACAATTAAAAAAGACTAATTTTATCCAACATCTTTTGGAATACAATAAACCTAATATCTTTAAATATAATCATCTAAACATCAAATGTGCTCTCCCTTTACAAAGATGTCAGCAAAGAAGATAATTTATAAGTTACAACCTACAAAAGTACAACAATACTCTCTATAGCTAAAGAATTAGAGATTTTGTGCACCTATGATAAAAAAAAGGTGATACTATGTAAAATGAAAAATCACTACACATGGGAACCTTGTTGTTTAGAAATGGAAAACATTATATTAAGGAGTAATCAATTCACACATGCCTATTACATTTAGAAAATGAAACAATAGATTATGGTGGAAAACTGTAGAAAGCCAAAAAAATCCATCTAAATTGCAATATCAATATTTGTGGGAAGGTATCCTACAGTTTGCAATGCAAAAGAAGTAACCAACTTGTAATCTTCATTCTCAAACAACTTATTTACTGAGTGAAGGAAACCATCAAAGGGGCTAGCTGATATAGGCAGAGCATCTAGGTTTTCACAAGTGATAAATAGCCCTAAAATAAATACAACACTCCTTTCTTAAGTGTTTATGTTGGAACCATTCCAAGTTTTTTTTGACATTATTGAAATATACATTGAATTCCATGATTGCACAAAATGGATTTGTCGAAAATGGTTTAGAAACATTCAAGCAAATGCAATTCATTTTGAGACTTGTATGCAAAATGTGGAAGCATAAAACCAACCTAGAAGTCGTACTGGATGGTGATGCACTCGAGGAAGTCGCTCAGGGTGGTGAGTTCATCAAAGCCCAGTGTTTGCCTAGGAGGTTCAAAGGTTCGTCGCTGCAATATAGTGCTTGTGAAAATGACAGTTGAAACTGACAGTCATTTTCACTATGTTTTATTCATAAAAGCCCTAATTCTAGGGTTCGAGCGAACCCCCTTTAGCTCGAACCCCATTTTTTATATTAAAAAAAAATTGACGCTTATTGGTTTGAGTAAACTATGGGGTTCGCTCAAACACCTTTTAGGGTTCGCTCAAACCAATTAGTTCGAGTGAACCCCTTAAATTTGTTCAATCACCAAAAATGCATTTTTGCTTCCTTAATAAAATTGTAAACCAGTTTTGTGGCCCTACCCTACATTGAGCTTAAGATTTGGGGATAAAATATATATTTTTTAACTTATTAAGTAAAATTAAGAGTTTTTTAATCATCAATGCTTCTAATTTTTTCATTAGAATATAATGGTAAAATTTATTCATATCATCATTTCTTTAGTTTTATGTTTTTTTTTAAGAATTCTTTAAAATATGTGAATAGTGGTAAATCAAGAAATCTTATGTGAAATTAGGTTATTTTTCTACGTTTAATCTATAAAATGGATTTGGTTACAAGAGCTACATATTTAACTATGATTAATCTATAGAATGGATGTGCTCACAAGAGTTACATATTACACCATGATTATTCTATAGAATGGATAATATCGAATTTCCATTCAAGAAAACAATAAATGGAAAATAATACTCAAGACTAGGGATGGTTTATACAAGGGGTTGGTGATGTCATTCAAATTGTTTAATGCACCCAACACATTCATGAGGATGTTAAATAAACTATTACAAGATAATATTGGTAAGTTTTAGGAAATTTATTTTCATGATATTTTGATGTTCAATAATAGTAAGGAAGAGCTCTTAATACTTTTGTAAAAGGTATTATAGCTACCAAGGATGGAAGGGCTTTGTGACAAATTAAAGAATAATAGATTTATGCAATATAGTTTCATATGCTTCTAAAATTTTCATTTCAAAGGGTGGACTAAGAATCATGGAGGAAGAAAAGGTAAATTAAATTATTGAGTGACTTACCCCAAGGAATATATTAGAGGTGAGAATTTCAGATGGCTTTGTGACCTTTTATAAAAAAAATTATTAATAATTTTAGTAGTATTTTTTCACCAATAACATATTGCATGAGGGGACAATAATTTATGTGCATGAAGGAAGAAAAAAAAGTTTTCAATTGTAGAAGAAGAAGAAGGTGACATAAGTACCTAATTTAGCATTACCGTATTATCACTAGGTGTTCGAAGTCCATTGTGAGTCTTCACCTGTCAGAGTTAGAGAAATGTTGATCCCATTAGGAAGGATAATATAATTTTATAGTGCGAAGCTAAATGAGGTAAGAAATTTTTTTTCTACTAACAGTGTTAAAGTTTATGCCATTGTACAAGCACTAATATATTAGAGCCATTAGTTTCTATTGAAACATATTTTGTAAGAGTTGACTATGGAGATAGCCACCAAAGATCTAAAGGAAAAAGGAAAGAAAAATGAAAAGAGAAGATCAATATGACAAGAATAAACAACAATGCACATAAAATATGAATCTACAATGTACAAGAGACCCTTGGTTATATAGCCAAAGTGAGACATAAGATTAGACAAGATCATGGCAAGTATCTTAATCCTATGTCATGAGACAACTAATATTAAATGACTTATAATAAAAGAATTAAATAAAAAAAGATAAGATCAAATGCAAACTAAGACTTCTAGAAATATTCTTAGGACCTAAGTAAACATAACATGTGAATAGGACCTAGTAGGAGAACTATTTAGGTAGAATAGATCTTGTTCACATCAACACCCCCTTTAAGTGTAACTTAAGGAGGAAAATAATGTAAATAATGCAAGGATTATGATGAGTCCTAGCTACAAGTATATTTGAGGTACCCATGTACAAATGAAATCCCTTAAAAATAGAGAAAAAGAGAAACCCCAGTGGAATAAAAATCCTCTCTAAAAGAGATGAAAAAAAACTTCTCTCAATGAATAATAGGAAGAATAACACCTTGTGCAAGGAAAAATACCCCCCATAAGAGAGAAGAAGAGATACCATGCATCCCCCCTCAATGTAGTATATCCTATAATGATGTAGATTTCCAACAATGAATGTTGAAGATGACCCGATATTGTCAAGCAACATTTCTCCCCTTAGGAAGAAACAAAACCAAGAACGTATGTAGGATATCTTCCCATTCTAGAAAACAAGATGAGGAAAGAAGGATGACGTGTGATATCTCTAAAGTATGATCAAGTGTCTCCATGTCAATTTTGAAAGTTGATGCACTCTGAACAAGCATTATGGGCCACATTGCAAAAGAGGATAATCCAAAATCTAGTAGAGATTATTGTAGGATACATTCCAAAGATAATAATATCTCCTCTAATGATAAAGAAGCCTCCTCCAAATTCTTGTCAAAAGTATCCACATTTATTTCAAATTGTGAAGAATGATTACGTAGAGAATGAATAAGAGTGTCATAGTGTTCCCTCAAAACAATTGAAGAAGGATCATCTCCATCAAAGAGAAGGTGTATGAAAACAATGTTGTCACCAAAATCTGAAATGTGAGAATTTGCAAACAAACCTAGAATGTTTATCAAGTAATCATCCCAAGAAACCATATCTAGAAGATAATGGATATCTTGTTGCACTGAATCAAAAGAAGATGAATATTTAGCAACACAAGCATCATCAAATAAGAGGAGGATAAGCAAGAAGAGAAATCTCTTTGTCAATTGTATATTCAAGATATTCACTATATTTAAAATCCTCTAAAGTATCATCATTGAGGGGTATATTATCAACATCATCAAGGGGAATAGTTAATTTATAACATGATTATCTAGGAATAGAGAGATATGAGGGTCTCCAAAGATCTCCCAATTGGTCCAAACTATGTGTGGGAAATTAATCTCTAAGGTCTCCACAAGAATATCAACACCAATAGTTGTACCATATAAAGACACCTAGAAATGACTAACTCGTTTCTTCCAAAACATCATCAAATTTTGTCATCATGTCTCATCAATTTGTCTATTGATTTTAATTAAATAATTTTATTATTTAATTAAATTGAAATTGTTCCCCCTTCATCCAAGTGATAATTAGATAATTTTAATTATTTAATTATTTAAAATTTGAATTTTCCCTCCATATCTACTTTAATTAAACAATTCCTAATTATTTGATTAATTCACTATCTCATTTTCCTTAATAATTAAATAATTTTAATTATTTAATTAATTTATTAATTATTCCTCTCTTTCACATTAGTTAAATAATTTATAATTATTTAGTTAATTCATCTTCAATTAATCTTTTCTAAATCTCAATAATTGAATAATTATAAATATAAGTATTTAGTTAAACTTAATTATTCTTCTATAGAATATCCTCTTCTAAAAATAAATAAAATTAATATTTCATTTTTTTTCCCTTTGCATGTGAATTAAATAAATTATTTAATTAATTCTTTTATTAATTATCGATGTGTTTTCCTCATATTAGTTAACTCGCACTCACTTCTAGTCCATTCTTCAATCTATCTAGTCTAACTAACAATTACTCATAATTATCTCATCAATCAATTCTAATTCTATTAACTACTCCGTACATTCAGTTAGCTCAAATCACATGAATGGGTTAACTCCTCATCTCTCTCGATCAATTCCTCTCAATAATTCTCATCCATTGATCTATTAAGTGTTATATCCAATCTCAGCCATTGACCAATATCATACTCAATCTATAGATAAATTCTCTCTACAAAACCATTCTTCAAGGTACAATTGAAGAACAATGGACCTAAGGAGGGTTATTATGTAAGTTTTTATTGAAAATTTTTCTATTGTTTAAGTATGCAATTTCATTAATCTTTCTTGAGTGATTTCATTTGATTGTTATTTGTTTATTTATTTTGTTATTCATTTATCACTTCCATTTTATTGATTCACATTCTAGCATGCTTGTTCCATGTGTTAGGACTTGTGAATTTTTCTTTCTCTCTAACTCTAAATCTTGTAAAATAGTAGATTTGTAATATTGGGGTTAAAATCCTAGCTAAACCCTAAGGTCATGCATGCACTTTGTGTTCTATTTCATTTTTGAACACCTTTCCCTATTAAAAGTTTTGTAATCCATGCCTTCATGTGTTTTCTAAATGCTCAATGATTGATCACTCCTTGTATGCATATTAGCTTAAAGCCATGCATTACTAGCCTCACCTCCTAGCAATCTTTAAAACATATTTTGAACATGTACTTAATTGGTGACTTAAGTTAGGCCCTCCCATGTTTGTTTGATGGTCCCAATCCTATCCTAGTTGGTGGTACATTGTGTATCCTCATTTGCCTTGTACCCTCTTCTTACCCCATGAGCTTCAAAGCATATCGCTAGGGTGGCCTTGTAGGGATGTGGGGAAGTGACATGTGGATTAGGTTTTCAAAGTTTTGAGTTCCCTAACCACTTCCTATTTTTTGTTATTTCCTAGTCAACTCTAAGTGGCTTCCTCCCGCAACATAATGTTTCCCTTTTAGCTCTTATTTTCACTAGAGGTTCGACGTTGTGAGCATGAGTGACATGCATCTATGATTTTTTAATTCTTTATTGTTTATCATTGCTTCTCATTGGCTCATGCTACCCAATCACCTTATATGTGTTCTTCCCCACAATATTTCCTATGCCCCCTGGACTCGTAGAGACCATCAGGGAGCAAGCTTGTGGGATTGTAAGAAAGTGACATATGTCTTAATGAAACTCACCTAATTACTCTATAGCATCCAAAGGAGGCAATATAAACCTTTTCAAATGTTTTGAATTTGTGATAACTGTTGATTTTTTAGTGTCACTTGAAGATCAATAACCAAAATTTAAACTTGTAGATTGGTATGTGCAAGTTTTGAATTAATGCATATGAGCAATAATGGTAGATAATAATGCTCACCTACCCAATTCTAGGGCCTTTTTCCACTAAAAAGCCATGATTTTTTAATTTTAAAATCAAAAAAACATTCCAAATCAAGAAAAAGCTAAATATTTCTAAGTATTCAAGCATTTCAAAAGTGAATTAGGGTTTCTATGTCAAGCATCAAGTAAGTATTTAATTTTACCTAATTTTACTAAATTCTCTACAAATTTGCAATTAGCATTACCTACATGTAGGGTTTCTACTGCACATAATTAAAAATCCCTAAAATTTAGCTAAGACCTAGAACTTGTTTTCCTCTTCCAATACCAAAATCAAAATGAGTCAAATTAGCTCTAAGTCTGTAAAGGTGAAGAGAACCTAAGATGAGGACCTTATCACTAAACTTATATATTCTATGAAGGTCAAATTTTCATAAGGTTCTAGAATTTTATTAGAACACTTGAAGAATTATACCACTGGTTGTAGAGATGCAATAATTCCAATGAATAGGTGTTCCTTGTTTGAGCATTAGTATACAAGGATACTATATAAAATACCTATCTCATATGTCTCAGACTTTGACCTAGGAAAGCTCATTGTCCCAAATATATTCATCAATGTGGACTTTCTCAAAATTCTAGCACAAAATCATAATTTAGATGCAAGAAAAATTGTTTCCATAAATGGGGGAGAGTTGACAAGGGTGGACAAAATATTCATAACATAAGTCTTCAATTTGAATACAACTATCAATAAACCCATTGGCCTCAATAAATTGAACAAGGAATATCAAAAAGATAGTGTTACTTATAGAATTAATTGTTTGCCAAAGCATAGAGTGAGGGGCATAGAAAGGAGGCATGTGAGGCTTGTTCTTGTAGAAGTAGAGCCATTTGGTGAGGATATATTTGAAGATTAATTCATCAAAACTTACCATGGCTTGTGCCAAGTTTTGGGAATAGATGTCAAAGCACAAATGCTCATCCTCATATTGATTGTAACGCCCCGCCACGCAACCCCAAAGGAATTAAGTAAAATGCAACCAAATTTTTTTATTTTTTTTAAAAGAACAAAGGAGTGAACATTAAATAACATAATGTAACCATTATTCAAATTGCATGACTTAATCCTTTGAGGTACACGAGGACATTACTTTAAAAATTAACCCTTAACAACATGATCATTTAACTAACCATTACATGAACCATACATTCATACATCCATAAATATAATTACATCAGTAACAACAATAGAGACATAAGATAGAATAATATCCAAAGTTATAACATCATTATAAATCCTTCTCATAACCAAGTTTACAATAAAAGCACAATGCATCATCATGAGATTACATTACAATAGCACCATGTGCAATAATTTACAAAACTTCCCAACTAGGTGGGAGTGTTACATCAATATAAAAATAGCATAAATACATAAATTTGGAACCCATGAACCAAAGAATCAACTGCTACTACAACTCAGCACTGAAAGATGAACCTGCATAAAAGAGAGAATCCCAACGGGGTGCGAGACACGATCCACCCGACCACCCCCGTGCTAGGAGTTGCTAAGGAAGGGTTCCCGATCAAGAACGTCTAGACAAAGACTCATAACCAGCTAATGAAAATCCTACAACACATAAGACCACTCAAATTCAAACGACAACAAAAATCATCAATACAATACAAGTGACCAATTCCAGAGGATTTCCAAAGGACAACATAAATAGGAATGTTAGAGGAGAGTGTCATCGCATAACGAAATCAAAATACCCTGAATACTAATCCCGATAAAGCAGATATGTAACCGAAATAACACAAATAGAATTTTGCATTAATGAAAACTAACCTTATTACGAAATCACTAAACACGCTAAGCACAGCACCCGAACTCGGAGACTTTATTTCCTATCGAGCACCATGCGCCATGTACATTTATCACTGTACAGGATATGTACAGTGCACTAAACTTGGGAGTCGGGATGATGTGGCCGCCACCGACCACACCCCTCTCAAACACACAGAGAGAATAAGAGTTAATGCGGAAGCAAAGGGACGCAGAAAACAAACCAACTGTCAAAAAAATAAACGAACGCCCACAGAAACTATGGATATAAAACAAATAAAAGAATTTATATCGGACACAATGTACAGTGAACAAGATGGGCGGACTGGAAAAAGGATGAATGGCGACCACGGTACACAGGATGTCATCCAATAAGGGATGACAGAGGGACAACGCGCACCAGAGTAAAATTTTAACTTTATTCATCATTCGGTCCAAACAAAGAAAGGAAAGAATTTAAGCACAGGTCTCCAAAACAAAACATAACCATAAAATAAATTTTTCATGTATACACTGTACGCTCGTACTAGAGCTAAAACACACAATATAATATCCTTCATTTGAGTAAGACTGCGAATTCCGAAATGTGGAAAAAACAAATGTAACTACATGTATAAAATTAGCACTCAACAAACGCCCAGGGAAGCGTTTCGTCCATACACAAGGCATAGGCAATCTCATTCATCATCGCTTCAAATACACATACTTCCGGGGCCAAAAATTAAACAGGGAGTAAAATAAAATTTTAATCAAAATCCTCCACTTGTATACGGACGCCCAAAATAAACAAAACGAAATATAAATAGAAATAAGTTAATACCCTTCAAATAAATTTGCACCAGTACCCAGCATAAACGAATATATGTATATAAATAAATATGTATATATTTATATATAGAAGTATAATGATTTAACACAACATTTTGATAACATTCTAATAAATATAAGTCTGTAAATTTTTATCTTGAACCTGAGGTTTGACAATATTAAACAGAAGGTTTTTTTTTTTTTTTTCATTAAATCACATAACGATATGGGGTGCAAATTTACCTAGAATAACAGATTTCAAATCAGGGGAAACCCTTACACACAAAAAATTTAAATTCAATTTCTACAATTACGCACAGAGAATTAAAATCCACTTTCAAACAAACACACGCACAGATCTAAACTCTTTTAAACAGAACAGCCAAAAGTATCTTATTTTATCTGAAAATTAAATAACCAGAAAAATAATATGAGAGGAACCTGGCGTCCTACGGCTGTAGAAGAAATCCAACACAGATGCTTTCCTCTTTTCAATGCTGATCCTTTCCTGCAACTTCTTTTTCCAAATCCCAAAATCTGAGACAATCTTCCTAATCTTCTTGCATACTCCCCTCCTCTATTTTTATTTTCACCCCACAAAAAGAATACAAAATCCCCATTTCAACAACCCCCTATCTCTTCCTCTTCCTCTCCCTGTGAAATAGATTTTGAATTAATTAATTTTATTCTCAAAATAACCCCCACAAGAATATCTCCAGTCTTCTCTCATTTAATTATTTTTTTTAAACAATAATTTTTAAATTACCACCACTTATTTCTAAAATTTAATTAAAACAAGCTTTTATAGATAAATAACTTTTAATTAAAAATAATTAAACTTCAATACTTACTAGCTCACAATTAATAAAATAACTTTAATTAATCTTATAAATATAAAATAATTAAATTAAATATTCCCAAACCATAAATAAATTAAATAAATCATTTAACTCAAAAATCAAAATACCAAGACAAAACCAGGTCAACACATGACTTAACAACCTCATAACGAAATGATGGACTTGGGACAGGAATTCTTCCTTAACAATTCATTTTAACAACATCGTACCTGTTGGATTTATTTTGTGCTCGCCCTGTCCTGCCGAAGCAGGTGGAATCGAGACTTTTAATCCTGCAATATCTGCAAATAGATAAACGTCAAGTAACATATAATCTCCACTGAAAACACACTATGAAAGGTAATAGCGGGGTAGCAGGGCACTCGCGAGCGAGTGGTACTACTCCGTCCTTTCACCAAAATACACTGATCATGTCCTCATAAACATAACATCATGGAAATACATCATTGTATATAAATTTAAGGAACACCATCACATAACGAATCAAATCATCGATGCACATGTATCATCAAATGTCACACATAACGTAAAGAGCAGTAAACAAGTAACTAAGAAGCCACACATGATCAAATATAAATCTACCACATAGAGTATCACAGAGTATCCACAATATCAAAGAGTATCAAGGGTATCTACTGAGTCAGCAAACATGGGGGTATTACATCCTCCCCCCTAGGACATGGCTTACTCCTAGAAGCCAGAGAACAAATAAGGATAAGCCTCTCTAATAAGAGATGCATCCTCCCAAGTCGCCGAGGTCTCATCATTTGGATCTCATTGGACCCGCACCTGATCAATATCTCTACCCCTGAGGGCGAGACTCCGACGCTGAAGTACGGCCACGGGCTCTAGAGCTAGCTTCCCGTCCTCGACCTGCAAAGCATTCCAATCCAGCACATGAGTAACATCAGGAAAATAAGACCTCAGAACAGAAACATGAAAAACATCGTGTATCCGCGACAGGCTAGGTGGCAAAGCTAGGCGGTAGGCAACAGGTCCGATTCTCTCTAACACCTCAAAGGGCCCAACAAAACGGGGTGCCAACTTAGAACCCTTTCCATAACAGATAGGACTCTTTCGTGGATGCACCCGGAGAAACACACGATCCCCAACTGCAAACTGCCGATCAACACGATGTGCATCAGCATACTTTTTCTGTCTATCTTGAGCTGCAATAAGATGTTCTCTGATACGAGACACCTGCTGCTCCATATCTCGAAGCATGTCAGGTCCAAGAAGAACCCTGTCCTCTAACCGATCCCAACTCAAAGGGGTACGGCAAGGACGACCATACAATGCCTGAAAAGGTACCATGCCAATGGAGCTATGATAACCATTATTATAGGCAAACTCAACCAAGTGCAAATACTCCTCCCAATGAGATTTTTGGTCCATGACGTACATGCGGAGCATGTCCTCTAACACCTGATTAACTCTCTCAGTCTGACCATCAGTCTCAGGATGATAGGTAGAGCTAAAATTCAACTGAGTCCCTAAGGTCTGCTGCAAGGAAGTCCATAGTGCCGAAGTAAACACCGGATCTCTGTCAGATATGATCCTCCATGGTATGCCATGTAATCGAACTATATCCTCCATGAAAACCTTTGCTACCACAGATGCAGTATAAGATGATCTGATAGGGGAGAAATGGGCTACTTTGGTTAGCATGTCCACAGTGACCATGATCGCATCGTGTCGCCTAGATGACATGGGAAAACCAACTATAAAATCCATAGAAATGATATCCCATTTCCACTCAGGGACGAGATTAGGCTGCAGTAATCCTGCTGGATGATGATGTTCTGCCTTGACCCTCTGACACTCCAGACATCTAGCTCCAAAATCAGCGATATCCCGCTTCATTCCTAACCAAAAATATAATGAACGCAGATCCGCATACATTTTCTTAACTCCTGGATGTGCCGAATAGGGTGCACTATGGGCTTCAGTCAAAATTAGAGTACGAAGACCCTCTGCAGGAGGTACATACATACGTCCTGAATAACGCAAAACACCATCAGAATCCAAAGAGTACCCAACAAATTTCCCTTCGAGAGACCGGCCTAACTCAATCTCAGACTTCACCTCAGAATACCAACTATCTGAAGAAAGAGCATTGAGGATTTGACTCCTCAAATCAATCCCAAGAGTCACAGCAGAAATCTCATGCCTACGCCTACTCAAGGCATCTGCTACCACATTTTCCTTACCCTGAATATATTTCACTTCAAAATCATACTCACATAAAAATTCCATCCATCTCCTCTGCCTAGCATTCAAATTTGGCTGCGTGAATATGTATTGTAAACTACGATGATCAGTATACAACTCGAATTGATGCCCCAAGAGAAAATGTCTCCATCTAACCAGAGCATGAACCACCACGGCCAACTCAAGATCATGTGTAGGATAGTTCAATTCATGATCTTTAAGTTTCTGGGATTTGTATGCAATCACACGCCCTTCTTGCATCAAAACGACTCCTAAGCCTTCCAAGGAGGCATCAGTACACACAACAAACTCTCCTGCAGGATCTGGTACTGCCAAGATAGGTGCACTAGTCAGTTTCTCCTTAAGAGTCTGAAAAGCAAGCTGACATTTATCTAACCACAAAAATTTGTTCCCTTTCCTCTGAATAGAAGTAATAGGATGTGCAATCCTAGAAAAGCCCTGGACAAACCGCCGGTAATAACCTGCAAGTCCCATGAAACTGCGGACTTCTGAGACATTAGTAGGTATGGGCCAATCTACAATAGCCTGAATCTTTGCAGGGTCCACGGAGATTCCTTCACCTGAGATGATGTGGCCAAGATACTGAACTTCAGTCTTGTAAAAGTCACACTTTGCCAAATTGGCATATAACTGGTTTTCCCTCAAACACTGCAATACCTACTTAAGATGTTCCTCATGTTCCTCTATAGACCTAGAATAGATCAAAATATCATCGAGGAACACAAGAACAAATCTATCCAAAAAGGTTCTGAACACCCCATTCATCAAACTCATAAAGACTGAAGGCGCATTCGTCAACCCAAATGGCATGACTGTGAACTCGTAATGTCCGTATCGAGTGCGAAATGCGGTTTTATGAATATCCTATTCTACAATCCTCAATTGGTGATATCCTGACTTCAGATCAATCTTGGAAAATATCTTTTCCCCTCTTATCTGATTGAAGAGATCATCTATCCTGGGCAAGGGATATCGGTTCTTCACGGTTACTTTATTTAACTGCCTATAATCAACGCATAGGCGGAGAGAACCATCCTTCTTCTTCACGAAAATCACGGGTGCTCCCCATGGAGAGACACTCGGATGGATAAACCCTTTTGCTATCAACTCCTCCAACTGAAGATGGAGTTCCTCAAGTTCCTACGTGGTCATTCGGTACGGAGCCTGAGAGATAGGCTCAGCTCTAGGTACTAGGTCTATCCGAAAATCTATATCCCACTTAGGCAGCATTCCAGGTATCTCACTCAGAAACACATCGGCGAACCCCTTAAGAAGAGGGTAATCACCCAATGATTTCTCTCGACTATCGTCAGACTCGAGATCATTCACTGCCACAACAAAGAGCTGACAACCCTGTCGGAACAACCTTTTTAACTGCATGGCAGAGATCATCTGCAAAGAAATAGGCCTCTGAGTGCCCACGATCTCCACCTCCTTTCCAGAGTCAGTGGTACACCGCACTGCTTTATAGCGACAATCCAACAAAGCACGATGTGAACTCAACCAATCAATTCCCAAGACTACATCATATGAGCCCAGGGGTAAAATCCGAAGGTCCACCTGAGTTGAAAAAACTCCCAAATCTAACTTACAACCCTGAACAAACTCTTCTACAAGAACTTTTGACCCAGAGGCTAGTTCAACCTGCCAAGTTATGCCTTGCCTAGATGCCACCAATCCACATCACTCCACAACAGAAGGAGATATAAACGAATCAGAAGCACCAAAATCAAAAAGTATTGAAACTTTAGTACCCTTCAACACACCTGATGTTTCAATCACAATACCTTGATGCTCAGTGTGCCGATTGTCCACTGTTGCAAAAACCCGATGAGCTCTCCCCGCATCACCCACTGTTGGCTCTGAAACAGCTGGCCTCTGACTAATTTCTGAAGTAGTCTTCTATGGACACTGTCTGGCAATATGCCCTTGCTGCCCACACGAGAAGCAACCTGTACCTCTCCCAAAGCCTCTAACCCTAGACGGTGCACTCGACTGCTGAAAGCTGCCTCGAGATGGTGCCGACTGTGCACTTTGTGTAGGCTGTATAGAACGATCAGGTTTACTTCACTGCCAACTTCAGAACTTCTTTCCCTGAAACCTGTCCCCCTGCTGAGACTGTGATTTATTCTGCTTGGGTTGAGACTGCTGATGATGTGAACCACCCTTGGAGGGTGTCTGAAAGTTCCTGGAAGGCCCTGCAGCCTGAGACTGCCCACCTCTAGAACCTGTACTTGGTGCCGGAGCACTACCGATCTGAACTCCAACATGCCCTCCAAGAGCCATAGCCAAGTTTTCCTCTACTAACCGAGCCTTCTCTACTGCAACCTCCATTGTCTTCGACTCGAAGACTCTCACTCCACCACTGATACGGGCATTCAGGCCCCGAACAAAATGTTGAACAAGCAACCCCTCATCATGATTGATTCCAGCATATTGCTTGAGTTCGTAGAACCGCCGCTCATACTGCTCAACGGAAAAAGACATCTGCTTAAGATCATGGAACTCATCAGCTCTGCGCTGCCTCCAATGATCAGAGAGAAAACGAGCTCTAAACCTATCCAGAAACAACTCCCATGTAACCACACTGATATCCAGATGCAACTTCTGTTCTTCCAACCTCCACTAGGTAGATGCGAAACCCCGCAGATGCATCACTGCGCACCGAGCCTTGGTATTGCTACCGAATGGGTGCATTGCGAAGCAACGATCCAAATCTATCAACCAGGTTTCTGCTTCCAAGCTTCCTCCTAAGCCATCAAAGGTAGGAGGGTGAGCTCTCAACAAATCCCTCATATGCCCTGCTATTATTGCATCCTAATCTGCTGGAGCATCCCTGAGCCTTGGAGACCTTTCCCTCTCTCTCTCGACCCACGACTCTTCTTGTGGCCTAGGTCCCAAACGATCAAGGAGCTCTCCTAAAAGACGTTGTAACTGACCATCCAAACCAGGCTGTCCTGGGTTCTGGTCACCAACTGGTGGACCACTTTGAGGATTTGAATTTTCCTCATGCTCAGAACCATGGAAACTCGGTGGTGATGGACTATGATGACTAACTGCTCGACCGCCACCTCAGCCTCTTCCACAGCCATGACCTCTAGCTCGAGGCATGATCCTACACACAGTTATAGTATGTAAGATCAAAGTTAGCACAAAGGTTGCCTAACAGACACCAACTACCCGGAGAACCCAGCGTTAGAAACCTTGGCTCTGATACCAAGTTGTAATGCCCCGCTACGCAACCCCAAAGGAATTAAGTAAAATGCAACCAAAAAATTTAAATTTTTTTAAAAGAACAAAGGAGTGAACATTAAATAACATAATGTAACCATTATTCAAATTTCATGACTTAATCCTTTGAGGTACACGAGGACATTACTTTAAAAATTAACCCTTAACAACATGATCATTTAACTAACCATTACATGAACCATACATTCATACATCCATAAATATAATTACATCAGTAACAACAATAGAGATAAGATAGAATAATGTCCAAAGTTATAACATCATTATAAATCCTTCTCATAACCAAGTTTACAATAAAAGTATAATGCATCATCATGAGATTACATTACAATAGCACCATGTGCAATAATTTACAAAACTTCCCAACTAGGTGGGAGTGTTACATCAATATAAAAATAGCATAAATACATAAATCTGGAACCCACGAACCAAAGAATCAACTGCTACTGCAACTCAGCACTGAAAGATGAACCTACATAAAAGAGAGAATCCCAACGGGGTGCGAGACACGATCCACCCAACCACCCCCGTGCTAGGAGTTGCTAAGGAAGGGTTCCCGACCAAGAACATCTAGACAAAGACTCATAACTAGCTAATGAAAATCCTACAACACATAAGACCACTCAAATTCAAATGACAACAAAAATCATCAATACAATACAAGTGACCAATTCCAGAGGATTTCCAAAGGACAACATAAATAGGAATGTTAGAGGAGAGTATCATCGCATAACGAAATCAAAATACCCTGAATATTAATCCCGATAAAGCAGATATGTAACCGAAATAACACAAATACAATTTCGCATTAATGAAAACTAACCTTATTATGAAATCACTAAACATGCTAAGCACAACACCCAAACTCGGAGACTTTATTTGCTATCGAGCACCATGCGCCATGTACATAATTTATCACTATACAGGATATGTACAATGCACTAAACTTAGGAGTCGGGATGATGTGGCCGCCGCTGACCACACCCCTCTCAAACACACAGAGAGAATAAGAGTTAATGCAGAAGCAGAGGGACGCGGAAAACAAACCAACTGTCAAAAAAATAAACGAACGCCCACAGAACCTACGGATATAAAACAAATAAAAGAATTTATATCGGACACAATGTACAGTGAACAAGATGGGCAGACTGGAAAACGGATGGATGGCGACCATGGTACACAGTATGCTGTCCAATAAGGGATGACAGAGGGACAATGCACACCAGAGTAAAATTTTAACTTTATTCATCATTCGGTCCAAACAAAGAAAGGAAAGAATAAGCACAGGTCTCCAAAACAAAACATAACCATAAAATAAAGTTTTCATGTATACACTGTATGCTCGTACTAGAGCTAAAACACACAATATAATATCCTTCGTTTGAGTAAGACTACGAATTCCGAAATGTGGAAAAAACAAATGTAACTACATGTATAAAATTAGCACTCAACAAACGCCCAGGGAAGCATTTCGTCCATACACAAGGCACGGGCAATCTCATTCATCATCGCTTCAAATACACATACTTCCGAGGCCGAAAATTAAATAGGGAGTAAAATAAATTTTTAATCAAAATCCTCCACTTGTATACGGACGCCCAAAATAAACAAAACGAAATATAAATAGAAATAAGTTAATACCCTTCAAATAAATTCACACCAGTACCCAGCATAAACGAATATATGTATATAAATAAATATGTATATATTTATATATAGAAGTATAATAATTTAACACAACATTTTGATAACATTCTAATAAATATAAGTCTGTAAATTTTTATCTTGAACCTGAGGTTTGACAATATTAAACAGAAGGTTTTTTTTTTTTTTTCATTAAATCACATAACGATATGGGGTGCAAATTTACCTAGAATAACAGATTTCAAATCAAGGGAAACCCTTACACACAAAAATTCTAAATTCAATTTCCACAATTACACACAGAGAATTAAAATCCACTTTCAAACAAACACACGCACAGATCTAAACTCTTTTAAACAGAACAGCCAAAAGTATCTTATTTTATCTGAAAATTAAATAACTAGAAAAATAATATGAGAGGAACCTGGCGTCCTACGGCTGTAGAAGAAATCCAACACAGATGCTTTCCTCCTCTTTTCAACGCTGATCCTTTCCTGCAACTTCTTTTTCCAAATCCCAAAATCTGAGACAATCTTCCTAATCTTCTTGCATACTCCCCTCCTCTATTTTTATTTTCACCCCACAAAAAGAATACAAAATCCCCATTTCAACAGTCCCTTGTCTCTTTCTCTTCCTCTCCCTGTGAAATAGATTTTGAATTAATTAATTTTATTCTCAGAATAACCCCCACAAGAATATCTCCAGTCTTCTCTCATTTAATTATTTTTTTAAAACAATAATTTTTAAATTACCACCACTTATTTCTAAAATTTAATTAAAACAAGCTTTTATAGATAAATAAATTTTAATTAAAAATAATTAAACTTCAATCTTACTAGCTCACAATTAATAAAATAACTTTAATTAATCTTATAAATATAAAATAATTAAATTAAATATTCCCAAACCATAAATAAATTAAATAAATCATTTAACTCAAAAATCAAAATACCAAGACAAAACCAGGTCAACACATAACTCAACAACCTCATAACGAAATGATGGACTTGGGACGGGAATTCTTCCTTAACAATTCCTTTTAACAACATCGTACCCATTGGGTTTATTTTGTGCTCGCCCTGTCCTGCCGAAGCAGGTGGAATCGAGACTTTTAATCCTGCAATATCTACAAATAGATAAACGTCAAGTAACATATAATCTCCACTGAAAGCACACTGTGAAAGGTAATAGCGGGGTAGCAGGGCGCTTGGGAGCGAGTGGTACTACTCCGTCCTTTCACCAAAATACACTGAACATGTCCTCATAAACTTAACATCATGGAAATACATCATTGTATATAAATTTAAGGAACACCATCGCATAACGAATCAAATCATCAATGCACATGTATCATCAAACGTCACACATAACGTAAAGAGCAGTAAACAAGTAACTAAGAAGCCACACATGATCAAATATAAATCTACCACATAGAGTATCACAGAGTATCCACAATATCAAAGAGTATCAAGAGTATCTACTAAGTCAACAAACATGGGGGTATTACATTGATGATAGCAATAAATATTCAAAATATTGATATAAAAGGTGATTTAATTTTGTATCCTTCATTATTGATGAAATGCATAAATAGTTGGTTGTAATGAAGACTATTGGAAAGGTGGTGGAGTTTAGTTGGTACTCCTTGTTGTGTTACATGTTCTTATCTGGTGGGAGAAAATTTTGGTACAAATCTATGCAAGTTAGGTAGAATGATAAAAATGAAACTACTCTCTTAGTCCAATGTTGCACTTACATATGGGACATACATTGCTAGAATGTAAACTATGTGGTTTTTGTGGAATATTTTGTCAACACAGTTTTAAGGTACATAGGTATTTAGCAACAGAGACTTCCTAAGGAAATTCTTGATTTACTAAGGCCATAGGACAAGGTACTTAAGCTAGGAATTTTTTTTTATATAAGAAACATTTAGGTGTTGTACCCTTAACATAAAAGTCCCCTAGGGTGAGTTAAAAGTAGAAAAAAATAGCAACATATGCTCAAACCATAATAGAGACAACAAACTAACAACAAAACTACAGCATAGTATGAATCAGAGAAAATAAAAAATAGAAAACCCATAAGAAACCCCTACTTCAGTATATTCTTTGATTCCTCCATGAGGAATTTGAATACATCCTTCTTTCGTTCGCTAGAGCTAGGGTCCATTGATGTGTCATGTTTTTTAATCTCATCTCGAAACATTGAGGCCAATGTGACAACATAATGGTGGATAACTTTGAGTGTAAAAAAGGAAAGGCTTTTGAGCTTCCTTTCCATATTTTTCACTCTAGTCTTCATAGCCTTCCATTCCTAGTCCATCTTCATAGAGTTATGGCATATTTCCTCCTTATGCTCATGTTGGGGCGTGGAATCCTCATTGAGCATAACGTTGAGATTAGGAAAAAGGCTAAGACCTTTAGTAAAACCCTTAGCTTCCTCTTCCACATCATCTTTTCTCTTTTCCTCATCCCTGTTGTCCTATTTTTAGTCATTGGAAATTTCATCCACAACGATCATGAGGGCCTACTTGTCTACTAGTTTGTGGGATCTTCTCACACTAGTGTTCCCAATTTCAGTATTCGGATCAATTTCTCTCAATTTTTCCTCCTAATTATTGATGTTATTTTTATTCTCATCCTCCTCATCATCATCAGAAGTAGCTTCCTCCACATAGAAGTTGATAGTATTCATCTTCTTCTTGTTGTTGGGATTTTTAGTCACAATAACATGTTTACCCAAATTTTTCTAAAGAGAGTTTTTGAGCTCACACAACCCTATTGTCCTAAAATTCTAGCTTAGGGTTTGATTGGTTTAATACTTCTTCTTAGATTGCTTGGCTAGGGGTTTAGGGTTAGTGTTGAGATTAGTCTGAGTGGTATAATGGGCCAAATTTCTCTTACAACAAAGTTTAGCAGCATCCTCATTATAGGGGTTTTGGGGGTTTTCATGGGGAGGAGTGACAACTGAGGTCTCTTCTAAAAGGAAAGCACAAATATGTTTAGGGGCATAGAGCACCAAATGGAAGTGGAATAATCTTAATATTAGCCCTTGGTGGAGTGGAGTAGGGGGTTTTTATAGGATCTTGGTAGATAACTCAATGGCATCTTTCATAGATAGCTCAAGGGAAGACAAGAGGGAAAATGGAAAGCTAACTAGCAAACGGTGCCTAAAGTGGTTAAGCAATGACGTGATAAAAATAATAGCATTTATATCTACCCTCAAGCATTAAATAATTCATTATCACTAAACATACCTGGTCCCATAGAATGGGGAGCTTATTGAAATTCTATCCCATATGCAATTTGGTGGGGTGCTGATGTTTCTTGAATAATTGGCTCATACTGTCAACATCTTGTACTTTGGGTGTGTCTAATTTTTTTCCATTACAAGAAAGGCTCATCACTTTAGCATGTTCAAGCCATTAGAAAACTAAATTGACAAATTATCATCATGGCCATTAAGCTCTCCATGTGCGATGCAAGACCCCTCACACATATGTCCTAAAGTTAGGACATCCCTTCATAACTTCATAGGATCAAAACTCCATTATAACTCTCTCACCTCCCATAGACTAAAGTAGGTTGAGCTAGCTCTCTTGGCTAAGTCGATCTCTATGGTGATTAATGTGATTAAGGATGAGAGAATTTTTACAAGTGTGGTGGGGTTTTTCCTTAATGAAATTGATGTAAATAAAGTTGTACGAAAGACCAAATATTAGCTAACAAATTAAATCAAAGATATGGGAAATCCATGGGCCTTCTTGAGAAATCTAGTTTGATGTCAAATGAATCCTTTTGCTTTCATGATTAAACTTGGTTTCAATTTCTCTTGTGCTAGCAGTCCTTTCCATGCTTGTAATTATAGTAGCTTATCTTAGAATTAACTAAGATCATCTTGTGTTGTAGGATGAAAATCATGAACCAACACTCAAAATTTAAACTACAAATAATCATTATCAACCTCATGACTTGGTTTTCTAAATTTTCTCCTACTAATTTAATCTTATGATTATCATATTAAGATTAGTAATTGGAGCCCAATGCAATCCAAGCATTAAGTTAGTGGCCCTCAAGGTCCATGAGTTCATTCCCTTTTTTAAAATTAAATTCCACAAAAAATTACCCATTAGATTAGGGACTTTGACAAGAGTAAGTAATAAGATAATTAAAATTTCAGATTGAGCTCTCCCCATTTTGAATGTTGGTATTTTTTTCTTCAAGGATTAATCCTTTAAATTTCACTGGTAGACCTAAACAATCCTTCCAACATCTAGTTCAATCTAACGATCCACCACCCTATTACCTTCTCTATAAATTTATGAGAAATATTTATGTTCTCGAAATTCATTAACATATACTAAATATCAAATATAATATCATAACAAGTACATCCTAACATTCCTTGACCTTTGACAACATCTATGATAGTTTTAGAGTCACCTTCCACTTTAATTCTTTTGATTCCTAAAAACAAGCAAAATTTAATTCCTCCAAACATAGCCCTAGCTTTAACTATCATAGAAGAATGTTCCCCAATACTCCCTACAAATCCACTAGTAAACTTACCATCAAAATTTCTTATAATACCTCCCATACTGGTTGGTTTTGGGTTTCCTTTGGTATCCCCATAAAAGTTGAGTTACGACCAACCCAATGGTGGAGGTTTTTATTTGGTATTCTATCCTACCATAATTTTGGAGTTATCAAAGGAGTTTAGGTCTAATTGTAGGCCCCGTTTATAGGAAACATTGGTATCTATTTCATTAGGGGCCCTACCCAGGGTTTTTTAGATGTACAAAGATACATTTTCAATTAGAAGCCTGGAACAAGAACCAAAGACCTTGGGACTCTTTTTCTCATTACAAAATATCCTATTGTTCCTTTCCTTCTAGATGCTCCAAAAAATATTTGGGGGGGGGGGGTGGGTTCTATCTCTAAATCTCCCTAGTTTAGGGGTGAGAAAAAGGATAGATCCATTTTTCCTCCAATTTTTTAACATTATTATTCATTAACTAGAAGACACCTAGATTTAATAGACATAGCCCCAAACCTCAATAGAGGAATAGTGTAATAGTAAATGTGGTACATATTCCTCATCCATTTTACATAAAGTGCATCTATTAGAGATATAGAATCATCTTTATCTTAGGTTATCTTGGCTTAGGATCATGTTGTGGGTAGCTATCCACCAAAATAAGTTATTCTTGGGTATTCGGTGTTGATTCCAAACTTGTTTCCATAATCCACCATAGGGACCATGATTTGATAGCTAACTTCAAGTCAACTTGGTAGTTAGGTTGCCTTTACTCTCTTTATCCCAAACAAAGCTATCCTCATTCTGGAACATAGGGATTCTAGTTAAAGAGAGTGATTTTTGGAGGGAACTATCTTTTTTCCTTGACCCTTGATTTTCATAGCAACATATGTCTACATTTTTCCATTTTGAGAACCCGAGAATCCAATGAAGTAATCAAAAACACTCTTATCGAAGTAGTTTGAGGCAAGACCCTAAAGTTCCTTAAACATTGTTTGATTTAGGGGTTGATCCAAGATTCAATAAACTTCCCAAAATTTAATCCTAGATCCATTCCCCAATTTCCATATTAGACTACCCTAAAGTAGTTGTTTCAATTTAAGAACATTGTTCCAAATTAAAGACCTGAGAGGGTGTTTAGAGGTGAAAATGATCCTAATAAAGAGGATACTATTTAGGTATTTGACATTCAGGATAGTACACCAATACGTTTTGTTCCTCAAAATATCTCAACCAATCTTAGCTAGAAGAGCTTTATTGGTAGTTTCATTTTTTCTAATTCCTAGACCACCACTAGCTTTAGGAAGTAAAATTGTATCCCAAATGAGTAGAGCCAAATTTTTATTTTCCTCGATACCAAACTAGTGGAAATTTCTTTGAATTATTTCTATATTTTAAGTTGTGTATCTAGGAATTTTGAACAGGGAGAGGAAATAAATAGGTATACCTTGAAGAGCAATAAGGAGTTGTTTTGCTACATGACTCAAGATTGAACCATTCCAACTAGCAAGATTTTTTTGTAACCTTTCCAACACATAATTCTAAAAATTAGGGGTAACCTCCTTGACCATTAGAGGAAAACCCATATAGATAATAGGGAGAGGGGCATTATCACAACCAAGAATAGCAATCACCTTTTTTTATAAAATTTGAGTGGTGTTAAAGAAGTATATAATAATTTTCTTGTATTTTATGCATTGGCCAGAAATAGAGGCATAGTTATGGAGGAATGTCTTCCATGTCTTGGCCTCAAAAATTGAGGATTTCCCAAAGAGGATAGTATCATTGAATTTTTTTTGGATTGCTATGGGGTCCAAAGAAGTTGTTGACTTAAATCCCATGATAGCACCTTCATAGAGAAGTTTAAAAATATTCCATCTTAATACATCTACCACCATAATGAATATGTATGGGGATAGGGGTTGTAGAGTCTAAACTAATGTGTTGTAAACTTGGTATAACCTACACAATTCAAAGGTATGTCTGACTAAACAGTTCACTCAACATTGCAAAGTCTACATTAAAATGTGAACCCAAGGTTTACTTGTGATGGTGATGCACTATATGTTCCTTCAGAGACTCAAGGCTACTTAAGTTATTCTATTCAAGATTTTCTACTTGCTAAAAACTCATAGAATTGCATAACAGTGAAAGAAACAAACTAGAACTAATGGCCATGGGTGTCTACACCTTAACCTGTAACTGAACTGCTAGTAATAAAGGATTACTAAATCAACTCAAAACTGATCAAAAATAACAACTCAACTAATTCTAACCAAATACGTGCATGCCTATGAACATTCATTAGCAATAATCAAAGTATGAGATTCTAATTTAACTTGCATGTAATTCATGAAATAATGATAAACAAAAAAACCAACTATTAAATAGAAATACACAACTATAAATGAAGTGAAGAACAATTACCTTGAGTGGCCTACTCAAGTGGTTGTTCTCACTTAACTAAAACCAAATCTAACTATCAGATTCTATGCATCCATCTGAAACTAAAATTCATTCATTGAATATCACAAAGGATTACACAAAATCTTCTTCACAAATTGTATTCAATAAAAATCATTTTGAATAACCATCATGTTTGTTGATAACTTAAAATTGAAAAACAACTAATAATGAAATACTAAAAAATCAACTAACTTATCAAAGGACTCAACCACCAGCTATTTACTAGCATGGGAAATTTTATTTCAAGTAACAACTAAATGCAATCATTAGTTCTTCCACACCTAGATATTAGAGCATATAGTTAAGATTGAATTGTTTAAACCATAACTAAAAAGAAAGAAGAATCCTAATAGAATTGAAATTTTGTAAAACACACAAACATTTATCATAATCCTATCAACAAAAGAGTTCTACTTCTCCAACACTTTATTAAATTGTTATAATGATGCACATTCAATCTCCATCAGGTGTCTTCAAACAATAGTTATTGCATTCAGCTTAATCTGGAACCTCCCCTATTTCGTTGTCTTAGTCTTCCTTTTTTCTGGGTTACAACTTCTAATTGCTACGTGCTACAATTCCTCCTTGGCTGCAAAAAGGTTAATTCACAAAACATATGCACAAGTCTAACTACATAATTAAAACACAAAATTCCATCCATATTTCATGCATACCTACATAAAAACCATGCAATACCATTATGTCATAACCATATTTCCATTACTATGATTTAGGTCCAAGTATGTATGATAAGTATAAAAAGAGAGCATAATATAGGAGTATTTTTTGAAAGGTATATCTAAAAGTTTCTAAAATTATGTATAAAAGCAACATAAATAAGGTAATAATTGGACCCATCATTTCCCCCAAATATAATTTTTCTTGTCCCAAAGAAAAACACTAGGGGTATAAATTATACTGCAAGGTGATCTACCTCAAGTCCATAACAACATTAACTCCTTGTATGTGTTTCAAGTAAAAACCTTGATAATCTACAAATTGGCTTATTTTGGTGTTCCTAGACCTCTCACATTCCTCACCTTTCTCCCTAGTCCAGTGTGGAACTGGATATAGTAACATAGGTGGATGGAATGTAAGTGGTACCCAGTAAATCCCTATGTCAACACCAACTTTCATGTACCCGTGTACCCTTTCAAGCATGGTGGTGAAATTATACAAGGAATGAGGTTCCTTTCTCTATAATTCTAGGGTTAAGTTGTTTCATCTACTCTATACATGTCTGTAGCATTGTTGTCCCAAACCTACAACTAATGTTTGCATTCTTTTGTAGTTTGTTGTTCTTAGTTTCATAATATTTTTATCTACTCCTTTATGATCTAGGAGTTTTAACCGTTCCTCTATAATTGTAACAGGGTTTTTAGATTCTTTCCTTATGTGGAGAGCAATTGATTTCTCCCTCTCCTCATACTCTTCCATTATTTCACCCCTGAGTTGTCCATTTTTGTAATAAGATGTGAGTGCCCTTACCTAGAGATCCCCTACAAATATCAAAGGATTCCACTTTGTTTCATCTGACACCACATAATTTTGTAAATAGTATTCACACAATTGGTCTTGCTCCTCAATTGTAGAATTAGTAAAATCATTAAGAAACTCAAAAATTCTACTCATACCAACTGACTAATTACTAATTAACTTGATAAAATAGAAACTCAAAAATCTTTCCTGGAAAAATAGTGCATATGTCCTTAGTGGAGGTCTACATCTTATGATCGTGCATATTTTTTTTCCACTTCCTCCAACCTAACAATTGATCTTCTTAACTCCATCTCTTTCTTTTCTAGCACCTTAGCATGTTCTTCAATCAAGATTTATTTTTCTTTCTTCCACTTCTCCTTTTCTTGTGCAAACTCATTAGTCACTCTCCATAGTTGATAACCAAGTGACAAGGTTCTATGGTAAATTGGAGTTTTTATGGGAGGAGATCTCTGATTTGGCACTTCCAATTCTCCATCCCCAGTCTTAGTAATGGCCAATTGTGCCAATAAACCAATTTTAGTACCATGGCCATATGTTTGCAATTTTTCCTCCATTTCATGTATTTTTGTTTCCCTTTCCTTGTCCTTCTTTTCATAGATATGTATTAACTCTTCCAAATGTTTGATTATGTCCAAGTCTTATTGGAGCTCCTTCCTAACATTCCTTTCTTCTATATACATGTTCCTTGTTTCCATGAACTACTCATTACCTCCCCCTTCATAGTCCTCATAAGTGGAATTGTCTAGGGTTTCCTTCTGTGTTTTCTTAGCAAAAAACACATCTTCTGATTTTGAATCAAAAGTAGTAGACACATATCTCTTCCTTTTCATAGGTATATTTACATTGCTAGGGATATCTCCCTTCCCTTCAAATTATGTCTCAACTAACATGACACTTCCTCCTAGTGTTCTTTGCTCTTTTCCTCTTCAGGTTTCTCTATATTTCCCCTCATGACACCTTATCTCTTTAATTTTCCTGAACATATAGATGTAGGTGTCTCCTTCTTAACATTAGTCTTCTCCTTTTGAACACCCTTCTTATTTTGAACGTCCTTCTTCTTTTCTATTTGAAATGGTGTGGATGATGTGGATGCACTACCTCTTCTTCTCTAGGGTCTTTGTGATTTTGAAGAAGATGGATTTTCCTTAATTATAGGTGACCTAGAATTTGGCTCATTATGTTCCTCATGCTCACCTTGGCTATAGGTAGGTGAAGTATTAGGTGATACATGAGGACTTTCTCTTATAGGTTCATCTTGTGGTTGTACAGTCTTAAGTACCACAAGTGCATCTAGTAAACTATTAATATCTTCATATTTCTTAAAATCTTCCCACTCTACTTGTGGGTGTTGAATTCTCAAACTTTCTTTTACTAGTAAAGCAATCAAACAGTGGTGCGATAGGGTAGTTTCACTTTGTTTCCTTTGATATTCTGATGCCATTCTTTTCAACATGTTATAAAGAAAATTTGGCGCATTTACCAACCTATTGTGCCGAAGGTGACTAAAAAAATTAAAATGTACTTTATACAAGAGATTTTTCCTACCATCATAGGTAAGATATCTAACAATGAAGGAAGCTCAATTAGCCCCAAACCATGGAAGAGTGAGCCTCTTTGTACCTTGTGAAGATGATTCTAAATTCTCTCCTCATTCACAAAATTCCTCTCTGGCTACGACTGCATCAACATGTATTGTAAACTCTGTTCCAGTTCTAGGTAACCTAAAAACTTGTGCTATGGAAACCTCAGATGCATCCACCAATAGTCCTTTCACCATTACTTCATCATATTCTAGCATAGCTACAAATCTTCTTTTTATCTCATTATTAAATTATGTTAGCTTCAGGAAATAAACAAGCTAGCCAACTCTAGTAAAAATAGGTAAGACCATTGCATCTTCTAGTATTTGCTTATGATCCAACGACTCTCTTTTGATGACATCGCCTCCCATTATGACTTCCTTTTCTCTGCTCAATGTGTTCAATTCAGTCTTGAAAATTCAGCTCAATTCACTCCACCACCTTCAAAACCCTTCTCCCTCCTAATGTTTCCTCATGTACTTTTACTACCATACCATAACTGCAACTCCCCTTCTCAGTACCAACTTAATTTGAGCTCACAAATAGGTTCTAGGTTTGACTTTGGGTTGATCTTAGATCAAGTTCTCATGATTTGGAATTGGAAATTAGAAGTATCAACAAAAAAGTAGGTATAATTTGAGGGTTTTTGCATGTTGCATCTATCTATTTCATTTGATTTGGGTGGTGGATTTCAAAAAACTAGTTGATTTTTACCCTCCCCCAACTTAATGGCTGAACTGACCTCACTTCAACTCGTGATTAGGAACTAGTATGATTAGAAAGTATGGAAATTAATGGTATGAATATTTCACATGCATAAGTTAATATGAAAGACATAATGAAAGCTTAAAGAAATCTATGGTAATTATGATAGTGCACCTTGTGTACCCACCAAAAGAGACTAACTAATCATCATGTGTGTAAACTGAATAGCATGTATTTGTATTTTGATTTGATGTGACTGAAATTAATTGTAGGTGAATGAATTGTGAGGTGGTAGATGGAAGGTAATAAAGTGGATTAGATAGATAATAGTTGGTGTTGTGACAGCTCGAACATTAAAAATGAGAATTGGTAGCAAGAAATAAAAGATTCATGTTGTGGGTACTTATTATGAAAAGATGGATATTGCATGTGAGAGTTTGGAGATGAATGCATGTGAACTACAACTAATGTGGTGCTAAGTGATTTGAATTTTTATTTTCTTTTGTTAGACGGTGCTACGGGTACCTTCGGCAACAAGACCTATTATGAACATTAACATCTATTATGCTACAAATCCCTATGGCATTAGGACCCTATCTAGATGTGTAATAGTTAAATATAAAATAGGTCCCTTTAGAGAAAATTTGAACATCATTATAACTGTGTTGTGTGTTCTTGTGAGGTAAAATAGAAAATTAACCTTGAGTGATCTCAAGGATTGAATTGTGTAGCTCAATCACTGGGTCACTTGAAGTGCTTGGTATGTCATTTTCTACTGAGGCATCACTTTGTGCTTCTAAACATGTATCTTGATCACTATGAGCACTATATTTCTAAGACAGGGAGAAAATAAAATCATCTTTTTGCACTAGTTTCTTATACAATTTCAATCTATGGCCATTAACCAAAAGAGAGAATTTGACTGCATCTATGGTGTGCAACTTGATTGCTCCATTTCAATAGACTTGACTGATTTCATAAGGACTCAACCACCTGGATTGGAGTTTCCCTTGAAATATTTGTACCTTGAATCATATGATAATGCCCAGTCCCCTACATTAAACTCCTTTGTTCTGATATATTGGTCATGCCACTTCATCCTTTGTTGTTGTATTGGCTCAATGTGATGGATTTCCTCCATCCTAATTTCATCCAATCCATTTAGATTATGCAACTTCTCCTTTTTAGATTTTGTTAAGTTCATTTCCAATTCTATTATTGTCCTTAATGTTTTATATTAAAACTCAATTGGAAGGACTATTGTTTTACCATATACTAACTCATAGGGTGTAAAACCAGTTGTTGTTTTCCAGGTTGTTCTATTTGCTCATACTACTTCTAGTAACCTAGCAACCCAATCTTCCCTATGTAGCTACACTATTTTGGTGAGAATACTTTCAATTTCTCTATTAGTGGCCTCTATATGACCATTAGCATAAGGGTGGTAAGGTGTGGACTTCTTGTGCCTAATTTGGTATTCTTCAACCAGTTTGGTGATGATTTTTTAAGTAAATTGTAGACCTTCATGAGTGACTATTTCTCTATGTACTCCATACCTAGTAAATATATCCTCATACAAGAATTTAGCCACATTGCCATCTCCAGCAAACTATAATGCCTTTAATTCTTCCCACTTAGTCAAGTAATCAATGCAAACAAGAATGTATTCCTTGTTGTTGGAAGTAGGTGAGATTGGCCCAATAAAGTCTAAACCCCATTTTTCAAAAGGAGCTAGTGTTAACTGAGGCTTCAATGGAATTTCATCACTCCTTGTTGGTTTACCCATCCTTTAGCACCTATCATAGCTCCTTGTGTATTTAACAGAATCCTAGTGCAAATTTGGCCAATAATAACCAATTGTGAGGATCTTAAATGTTGTTCTTTTTTCCACAAAATGACCTCTACATGGATCAACATGGAAATCCTTCATGATATCAAATATTTCATCTTCCCTTATGCACCTTCTCATGATGTTGGCAGGGCTAGTGCAAAACAGATAACTTGATACACAAGAGTATGGAAAACACTTGTGTATCAATTGTCTCTTTTCCCTTGGAGAAAAGTGTGGTGGAATATGCCTTGTTAATAAATAATTAACAATGTCAGCATACTAGGGTATATGTATATTTAAATAAAATAAGTTTCATCTGGGAATGAATCATCTACCACTCCTTTAGCTGATTGTGTTGGAAATATTGATAGAAAATATGCCACTACATTAGCCTTGCTAGGTTTATCCACTATTGTAATATCAAAATCTTGTAGAAGGAGCAACCATCTTACCAATCTACCCCCAACTACTAGCTTTCCCATCAAGTATATGATGGATGTATGGTTTGTATGGAAAAAAACTGAATAACCAGTAATGTAATGCCTAAATTTATTGATGGCATATACTACTACAAGCATCTCCTTTTCTATAACAGTATAGTTCAACTCTGTGATCCCTGAAGATTCTTGTTGATGTAGTAAATTACATACTCTTTTTTACCTTCTTTCTAACCCAAAACTGCTCCAATATCAAAATCTAAAGCATTTGTATGTATATGAAAAGGTAAAGTCCAATTTGGACCCCTCAAAATAGGTGCTTGAGTCAAGGCTTTCTTCATCTCTTCAAAGGAGTGTTGGCACTGATGTCCACTCAAATTCAATGTCTTTGCTCAGCAAAATAAACAATGATGCAACAATCTTACCGAAGTCTTTAATAAACCTCCTATACTATCCTACATGGCCAAGGAAACTTCTAATATCTCATTGCTTTTGTGGAATGGTTAATGTAGAAATAATCTCTATTTTATGTGGATCAACCTAAATCCCCGCACTTGATATGAAGTGCCCTAAAACAATTCCCTATGTGATCATCATAAATCACTTTTCATTTCTAAGTGAGAGGTTGTGTTCTTTACATCTTTTTAATACCTTTTCAAGATTGCTAAGGGCTTCCTCATAAATTTTTCCATATGTGGTGAAATCATCCATATATATCTCCATACAGTCATGAGCATAATCAAAAAATATGTTGAGCACTACCCTCTGAAAGGTAGCTAGATCATTGCATAAACCAAAGGGAAGGACAAAGTAGGCATAAGTACCCCAAGGACAGGTGAATGTAGTTTTGTCCCAATCTTCTGGAGTAATTTTTATCAGATTGTAACCACTGAAACCATGCATCTAGGAATGAAAAGTACTTCTTCCCAGCTAAAGATTCAAGCACTTGATCTATGAAGGGAAATAGAAAGTGGTCCTTCCTAGTGGTTTTATTTAGTTCCCTATAGTCTACACAAACTCTTCATTTTCCACCTTTCTTGGGGAAAATGACCAAAGGTGAGACCCATTCACTATCATATATAGGATAGATAAAGCCTGCATCAAGGAGTTTTTGAAGTTCAACTTTCACTATTTCTCTCAAGGTAGGGTTCATTCATCTTTTAGGTTGCCTACTGGTTCTATAACCATCATTAATAGAGATCCTATGCATACATAAGTCAAGATCTATGCCTTTTATATCATGGTAATCCCATGCATATGTTGTTGCATGTGTGTGCAACATTGTGTGCAGGGAATTTTGCTGCTTTTCAGTCAAGGCATTGTTTATGTTCAGCATTTTTCCTAGCATGACTTCTAATTCCTTGGATGATTCTTGCACAGATGAGTGGTCAAGTCTCGGAATGATTGGTACACATTGTTGTCAAAGTAAGGGATGAAATATCTAAGATATCTCTTCTGAGGAATTGTTGGGTATAATACTTTGCAAGGGGTCTTGTAGGCATGCGAGACAGTCCTATTGTTGTGGGCTCCTTCCACAGTCATTCTATATTATATGACCAATTAGCTCATCTTCATCTTGATCATCTAGTAGAGGGTTGTGTTTTATTGTCATCAAAATATTTAGGGAATAACTATCTTCCTCATCGAAAGTAGGCCAAATAGTTTGCTCAAGATCAACATAAGGTTGGGTTGGAGGATAGAGGACCAATTTCTTTGTCACTATCCCATTAGATAACATCATATTGCCAGACCTATAGCCTATGAATACATCAGTTGTAGCTAACCAAGGCCTACTTAGGATGAGTGGGTAGCCTACAAATTTGACCTTTGGTTGTAAAACTATCAAATCAGTAGGATATTCCCAAGAATCCAATGCAATAACTAAATCTTCAATGATTCCTTTTGGCTTGACTATTGACCTATCAACCAATTGTAAAATAGTTTGTGTAGGTCTAAGGTTGGCTAACTAAAGTAATTGCATTGTTTATTTAGTCATAACATTGATTGTTGCCCCCAAGTATATCAAGGTATTCTTGATAAAGGTTCCATTAATCTCGATGTCCACTACTGGACTACCAGGGTTTGTATATTTATGACAGTTATGTTCCCTAACATGATATCTACAAGGTTTTCCAAGACATGGACTATGTAAGGATCCTTCTTTTTCCTTCTCGGATTATTAAGATATGGGTCCCTCATAGTTTTAGTATAAATAGGGATGTCTTTGATAGCTTGGATGAGTGGAATCTTCATGCTCACATCCTTTAATTGGCCTAGGAGGTCTATCTTAGCCTGTGTGATGATTTTGAATGGTTAAGCATTCAGGAAAAGGAGGCTTTGGACTTGTGGTAGTTTGGTGTACCTGATTTGACTCAGGTTCCAAAGGTGTTTTGTCTGAAGCTTCAACTACAAGTTCCTCATCCTCCATCTTAGTAATTTGATGGGATGAAGGTCTAGCAAGTTATTTTCTTGATCTGAGGTCGAAATCACTCACCTCTACCCCATATGTGGAGTGTTGCATAGCTTCATTAGTATAAGCCAGTTGGATAGGATTTTTGTTAGGGTTAGGTGCAGGTTGGGCAAGTATTTGTGATGGCTTGGGTGGTTGGGATGTAGGATTTGATGGAGGCATAATGGCTTGCTATTGGGGTTGAGGTGGAAGCATAGGTTGTTGATAGTTTATGTTTTTCTACTGCCACCGTCGACCTTTTTTCCATTGAAGTTGTCATTGGTTCTGTTGAGTTGGCCATTGGGGATTGTAATTGGATACCTATAAATTTTGTTGTGTCAAGTATTTAGTTACTTTTGGTTCTATTTTTTCTGGTGTTGTGGCCATTGTTGAGGGTTTTTCCATTGAGTTTGATTTGTTAGCCAGGGTTGAGAGTTTCAAGTAAAAAAGTTTTAATTTCCAATGGGAAAGGATGAAATAAAGCTAAGAGGGTCTTGTGTCATACCTTGTCTTTGTTTCCATGGCCTTCTTTGAGCTATATATAAGAGCTATCCATCCTCTCCTTCAAGTGGCTAAAAATCAAGTTTCTCAACTTTATCTTGTTGGATACTAGCCACCCTCTTGCATTTATAGTTTTCTTCCCTTTTCCTATAGCTTGGGAAATACTCAGTGAGCATTTCTTCAACTTCCTCTTGCTTCTTCTTGATGTGGAGAGTGTCTAGCTAAGTTGTTAAGTGGTTGATAATGTCCTCCTTCATGTTGGACAATAGATTGCTTAGTTATATCTTTGAAACCCCTATAGATGATCAGCCAACAATGGATGTCCTATCTCCTCTTGGTCTTTTAGTGAAGGTCCTAGAGTAATTCCTACAGACCTTGTAGATTTCTTCAAATGTTACTTGAGATATATCCCCTTGTCCAATTAGGTTGAGGGCATCCATATAGCCCTCGTTGACTCCTCTCAAAAATACTAACTTGAGGGATTCTTCAAACAACTTGTTCTAGGGGTTTTTCTTCAAGGAAAACTAATATCTCTCCATATAATCTTCTAATGGCTCATCATCCTTATGTGACATTCTAAAAATCTCATCTCTCCTCCTATCAAGTCCCCTACAATAGTCTTGGTACTTTTCCAAGAACAATATCTTCATGGTATCCCAATCAAGAACACCATCTTTACCTAATCCCATAAACCATCTTAGGGTTGCATCTTTTAGAGTGGTAGGAAAGAGTTTGACCCTATGATTATTAGAAGTATAGTCATAAATTTTTCATAGGACATCAAATTCAAATAGAAACATAATTGGGTCCTCAATCATTAACCCATAAAATATCAATAAGGATGAAGGAGGGATATTCTTTAGCATGGTAGCCCTTTCTTGGTTAGTGATTGGGAATTCAAAGGTGGTATGTTTCAGATCATCCATTGCATCCCCATGGTTCGGTATTTCCCCTCTGTTTGTGTGCTATATGTTGGTGATAGGGAAATTTCTTCTTCAATGTTACCCTCACTCTGAGTACTGGATTCACCAATTTCTTCTATGACTTCTTGGCATGTAGAGGGAAGGAATCTTCCTCTCTACCTTCGCATACATGAAATATGGCTTTATATCGTAGCAGTCCTACACAATGTTAGTGTATCTTCTAGTGTGGTGAAAATTATTAAGTCTAACAATCCTAATGTTGAAAACAAAATGCAAACTATCAAATCTTATAAAACAAGTCTATGGAGATAGCACCATCCTCAGCAACGATGCCAAAAATGTAGATTCTAAACTAATGTATTATAAACTTGGTAGAACCTACACAATTTAGAGGTATGTTTGACTAAACAGTCCACTCAACATTACAAAGACTACATTAAAATGTCAACCCAAGTTTTGTAAACTTGTGATGGTGTTGCACTATATGTGCCTTCAAAGACTCAAGGCTACCTAAGTTATCCTATTCAAGATGTTCTACTTGTTGGAAACTCACAAAATTGCATAATAGTGAAAGAAAGAAACCAAAACTAATGGTTTCAGGTGCTAATAGCTTAACCTGTAACTGAACTGTTGCTAATAAAGGATTATTGATTCAACTCAAAACTGATCAAAACTAACAACTCAACTAATTCTAACCTCTATAGTACTACTGGTTAACCAAATAAATGCATTCCCATAAACATTCATTAGCAATAATCAAAGTATGAGATTATAATTTAACTTGCAATTAATTCATGAAGTAATGATAAACAAAAAATAACTATTAAATTGAAATAAATAGCTATAAATGAAATGAAGAACAGTTACCTTGAGTGGCCTACCCAAGTGGTTGTTCTCACCTAACTAAAACCAAATTTAACTATCATATTTTGCGCATCCATGTGAAACTAAACTTCATTCATTGCATATCACAAAGGATTACACAAAATCTTCTTCACAGATTATACTCAATGAAAATGATTCTGAATAACCATCACATCTATTGATAACTTAAAACTGAAAAAAATGGTAATGAAATACTAAAAATCAACTAACTTATCTAAGGATTCAACCACCAGCTATATACAAGAACAGGAGAGTATATTTCAAGTAACAACTAACTTACAACCATTAACTTTCACTCTTAGATATCAGAGCATATAGTTGAGATTGAATTGTTCAAACCATTACTGAAAAGAAAGAAGGATCCTAATAGAACTTAAACTCTATAAAACAGAATTGCATGTAAAACACAAAAACCTTTATCAAAGTCCTATCAGCAAAAGAGTTCTTCTCTAGTACTTTATTAACTTGTTATAGTTATGCATGTTCAATCTCCATCAAGTGTCTTCAAATAGTAGTTATTGCATTCAGCTTAATTTGGAACCCTCGTATTTTGTTGTCCCAGTCTTCCTTTTGTTGCGGGTTAAAACTTCCAGTTGCTACATGCTATAGTTTCTCCTTGGCTGCAAAAAGGCTAATTCACAAAATATATGCACAAGGCTAACTACCATAATTAAAAGATAGAATTCCATCCACATTTCATGCATACCTACATATAAACCATGCAATACCATTATTTCATAACCATATTTCCATTACTATGATTTAGGTCCAAGTCTATATGATAAGTATGAACAGATAGCATGATATAGGAGTATTGTATGAAAAGTATATCTAAAAATGTCTAAAAGTATGCATAAAGTAATAGAAAATAAGCTAATAATTGGACCCATCAGGGGTCGCCTTATCTAATCCCTTTGCCCACACATAAGAAGCCATGGGGAACACCATTAACAAAAATAAAATATTTGACCATGGATATACATTCTCTGATGGGATTTATAATAGTCATATTGAAGCTTAACTTACCTAGGAATTTTAGGAAAAACTTTCATGACACCTTGTCATAGGCTTTAGATATATCAAGTTTAAAGGCCATACAAGGATTATTACTCCTATCCATTGAATGAAGGATTTCATGAGTGGAAATAGTAGTATCCAATATTTGATGGCCTAAGACAAATCCTTTCTAACAAGGGTTGATCATTTTCTCTAGGAGGGGTTTCAATCTACTGAAAATAATTTTGGATAATATTTTATAAATGGTATTACATAAGCTTATGGGCCTAAAATCAGCCATGGTTACAACATCATTTTTTTTAAATGAGAGCAATAAAGGTGTTGTTTAGTTGTTTCAATAGAATACTGAATTTAAAGAAATCTTTGGTAGCTAGAAATACATCATCTCCCACAATATCCCAAAACTTTTGGAAGAAGGTCAGTAAAAAACCATCAAGCCGAAGAGCTTTGAAATCCCCCATTCTAAAAGTTGCAAGCCGCAATTCTTCTCAAGTAATAGGCCCTAGAATGGTAACATTATTATCATTAGAAATGACAACATGGGTGTTGTCCAATAGTTGTTCTTCCAACTTTGCAATATGCTTGGTGATAAAGTTTAGAAAGGAGTGTTGAAATTACTATGAAGCAATTCTCCCAATTTGCTCCTTTTTAATGTCTTCCAACCCATTATCATCTGTAAGGATGGTTATTTGATTCCTTTTTTTATATTTTAAGTTAGAGAGGTGGAATAAAGTAGAGTTTCGGTCTCCTTTTAGACATTATATTCTAGATTTTTGTTTTCTTGAGTACTTTGGTCCAATAAAGGTAGTATTCCTTCTCGAGTTGGAAGGTTGGTTCAATCACATCACCATTAGTCGTTTTCGTTTGAATATCTCTGAGCTTAGTAGTTAAGTCACACTTTTGATGAAAGACATCCCCAAAGACCCACTTATTTCATCCTTTCACTTTATTTTTAATATTTTTAATTTTTTGGATCACATGGTACATTGCATATCCCTAAATGAGTATGTTCCACCAATTAGATATCCTATCTTTGAAATCAAGGTGAGTTCTCCACATTGTCTCATGTGTTAAGGGGAAAGGCCCTAATTTTTTTAGTGTCTTCCCAACTCAAAAGGAGAGGGTTATGATCTAACACCATCCTAGGTAGAGTTAGGAGGTTGAGATTATGAAGGGTGACCCCATTAGGGGAGGTTAGAAATCTATCAACTTTAATTTGGATTAGATTTTCACCAAATATCATGTTTTTCCAAGTAAAGAGTTGGCCTTGAAGGTCAATATCTATAATCCCAACAACATTCAAAAGGTTAGCCAAGTCTATCATGCTATCAATGTAGTCAATCAGGCCTCCACATTTCTTTGATGGGTGATGAGACAAAAAAATGTCTATTGGCCAAATAAAAACATGTATTTTGCTTAATTGTGAAGTTTATCAAGACTAGATATGATAAGGAAAGTAAGAGATTTTCAGTTGTAGCAGTTAAATATTTCATCATATCTTGAAAATTATGATTTGGGTTCTTGAGATTTTTAGACAAAAAATTAGGAAACAAGAAGGAAAAAAACCCATTAAATTTCACAAAAACCCAGTTCGTGGTTTGAGAGAAAACTTCACTAGACCGATGCTTTGAAATTCTATTCCCGTGCTCCAAAAATTTTGGATGCTTCAGAATTTGTTCATTCGTTTGCTTTTAGGCTCTGAGATTTTCAAAACTAAGTATGAAGAGGTTGAGAAGTTAAGGAGCAATATTTGAGAGCATCTAGGGAGTAGTTCCAAGCATTAAGGAAGGTTGTTGGGTTGTGCAAATAAATGGAGCATATCTAGGAGACAATTTTGAGTAGTTTGAACCTTTTTGCAAGCATCTAGGAGTTGTTTAATGAACTGTAATGATACACAAGAGAAAGGCATGACTTTTCTAGTAGTCAAATGTCTTTTTAGAACTTGTTTAGGGGTTACAAAATAGACATTTATTTTGGACGACCAAAAAATATTGACTTACCAAGATGAAGGAAAGACTTTATCTCTTTTCCCTCAACTCGTGTTCCTATCTTCTAGAAAATTGTTGCACAGCAATTAAGGTTCATCTTTCAGATTAGTTGAAGGAAAGAATTTTGTAAATTCATTGCAATCAATAAATCAAATGGGGGAAGAGTTTTATAAAATAATAGAGCTTATTTTTTAGCAGCAGTATTTCCCTTTACAAGTTTCCTAGGATAGATTTGATTCTAGCAATTACATTTCTATTATTTCCTTTTACAAGTTTTTTAGGATAGATTTGATTCAAGCCTTTCATTTACAAGCTCGATTAGATTTGATTCCATCAATTTCTTTCATGCATTGTCTTTCAATTTCGTTAGTACAAAAAGCATGTCATGCAAATAATTTTTTCTCCCTCTTGCATATTGCCATGGACACCGCCCTGGATTGATATTTATAATCAAATGATGAGGAATGCAGCAACACTCATCAATGGGTAGAGAGGGGAGTTGGAGTCCCCAGTAAGCATCAAACGTGCCTCCTTATTACTAAGAATCATGCTACTTAACTTTAGCCATTTATTTTTTCAATAATTTCTCATATTGGGGGCATAAATATTTAGGAAGTTTCAAGTTAGACCAGCAGTTGAGAATTGAAAACCCAAGCTACATTTAGACTAGAGGAATAGGGAGCCACTCATTTTGTTTAAGTTCCACATTGTAACTAGAAAGCCTGAGGCTCCAATAGCCTCACTAATAAAGAAGTGGGTAGAAGGCCATATGTTCTTGGTAATATTTTCAAAATTAGTATTATTCATCTTAACCTCTTGTAATAAAAGTATGTCATTCTTGTTCTCTAAGATTTACTTTTTTAGGGCTAGATGTTTGTATGGGCTATTTAGCCAGGCTCTAATATTCCAAGATAGGAACTTCATTTAGATATCTTCTCTTAGCATGTTTCCAACATCCTTTGTTTGTTGATAGTTATCTTCTTTTTAGTTTTCTTATGCCTTGTTTTCCTTTGGGAGGGTTTTTCTGCCTTGGTTATAACCCCAACATCTACCTTCTTTGATTTACCTTTTTTCTTGGGGGTTGTCCAACCATCCAGTCATGTGGCTCACTACCAACCTAGAAATAAGTTGTTACCTCTATATGGATAGTTGTACTAGTCTATGATAGATACTTTGCACTTGCACTTTGTCATAATGGGTTTTCCACAAGGATCTTAATGTTGGGTGGGTTACAAGTTATTTCTCCTCTTTTATGTCCTTTAGATCAAAAGGTGATATCTCTTCAAATTCATTCATTGATAGCATACTCTTCAACATAGTAGCTTTAGGAACATCTAATTTCTTCAGAGAATTAGATAGTTTTAGATTTGCATTAGGCTTTGCTTCCATGTTGGATAGTAGAGTATCCCCTATTTCCATATCTTTCCTTTCAACTAGTAACTTTTCTTTGAAATCATTCATTAACAAGACACTCCTACAGGACAACATTAGGCACTACCATGTCTACAATAGTCTATGAAGGGAGAGTAGCTAACTTTATTTTCTTTGTCCCAAATTTAGGTGGAGTTATAAGGATGTTAAGGATATCTTCTTTAAATGGGTAGCCCCCCGAGGAGTCACCTGGAAGAACCACAAGTCATTTGATATTTTTCTGACCCTTAATCAAGGATTTTTAGTTAGAGATTAAATGACCATATTTGGAAAAAAAATCATTGAATATAGTAGCATTCTCATAGAAGATTGATTAGGGCCATTTCCCATATTTAGAGTTCAGAGTAATAAATTTTGGGAGAGTCTTATTGATATCAATATTGACACAAAAGCGGTTAAAAACTAACTTGGATTTCATATTTTTTATGATGTCTATTGTTATGAAGTGACCAAGGGAGTTACCAATCCATTGGAATATAATTTCATCCTAAAACTCGAGATGGGGCTCAGGTAATCTAATCTAGACAAGAGTAGTTTTATTGAGATCTATTGCATAGTCAAACCCTAGCTTCCACCGACAGAGGGATAAGTTGTGTTTTCCATAAAACAAAGGGCCTAAGGAGAGGGTCAGTAGTAGATCACATTTGGATGTGAACATAAATAGGAATAATCCCCCTGCCATGGCACTGACCACAACACTGCCCTTCAAATTCCATTTGGCAATAGTCCACCGACAAACCATATCAGTGAAAGGGTGGAAGGATTTTTTTCTCACCAAAGTGTTCTCCATAGAAGAAACAATCCTTTCAATAGTGGATTCTATAAGTGTTAACTCCATTCTAGATTCAAACTCAAAAAAACATGCAAGGTATTTTCCCCCTTGTATGAATAAAAGGAATTTGTATTTGCACTTATGAGCACATTTTTCCAACCATTGGGCCTAGGATGGCAGGCATCATGGGAATCACACCAAGCAACTGAGATTCCATGGAAGGATGGTCCCTCAATGATGGAGGATCTTCATGTTCCAAAATTATTCCAATATGTGACGGGGATCATGAGGTCCCCCAAGAGAAATGGCCACCATATGCATAGAGGATTTGAAAATTTACAGAGTGGGAAAAAGATCTTCACCCATATACCCCCATTGTTAATGGGATATCCATGTTGAGTGTTAGATGAAGTAGGGATTTTTGACAACTCAAGAGATTATTTTTTACATGGGAGTTATATAACATTCAAATTATATGGGTCTCCTGTAAGACCCCAAATTTTTCCCAATATTGTACCACCAAGAATAGCATACATGGAGATAATTTGGTGGCTAAATAAAACTAACAAGTTTCATTTGAGAATATATAAGAAGTGATCATTTTTTCCAACATCTCTTGTATTTTCAAATTTTATTCACACAAATAAAGAGGGATTAGAGCTCCTTTATCCTATGCCACAATATTATCAAATGATTTTATACATCAAGAGAGATTTTGACCCTAAAATATTTATTGGTCCAATTAGAATTAATGCTATATTTGGAGGTTTTCACAAGGTAGTTTTTAAATAATATATCATTAGAACCTATTTGAAAAAAGGGGAGGTATAGGATAGAAGAAATAAATGGGTAACTAATTGGAAGGGAGAATAACACGGAAAGAAAGAGAATCCAAGTTACCCTGATGCCTTCCATGAAGTGATAGATCCCATTGCTAGAACAAGAATTATGTAGGATAATATTGATTATTTAGCATATAGTAAACCTCATAAGAAGGTTGAGGAAATGCCTCAAGATGACAGAGACCCTCAATAAATTGTAAGCATATACCCAGAAACAAGAGGGCCACAAGTGCCACAAATCTCACAAAGGTCACAAGGGAAACAAGTGAAAATAGAACCTACATTTTCATTTGCTCCCTTTACAAAACAACATAAAGGAAAGATAAAAAGGGTTGAACATAAAAAATTGGTGGTTTACTCTATGGATGTATACATATGATGCTTTAGAAATAAAATATGTGGCTACAAATTTCATGGTGAAGGATTAAACCAAGTTCTACTTGTCCCACCAAAGGTGAAAATCCTTGGTATTCCCCAATATAGGATATTAGTTAGCCTAAGGGATGGAATCAAGGATGAAAATGACATAAGATCCTTAGCATTCACACAATTCAATAATGATGATGAATTTATCAAGCTAAAGGAATTCAGAAATTTTATGTCAAAAAAAGAAAGGGAATAATTCCACTAGAAGTTAGTTGAGACAAAGAAGGATGTTGACCCCACACATATGGAAAATATAATCCAATACATACTAAAGGAAGTATATCATCATTAATAACACCACTCTTAATGAGGCAAGAAAAATGGTGAAGGATGTTGGCATCTTATTATTACCAAAAATGGATATAGCTTTGAAACATATGAAAATAGGTTCATCAAAAATGGAATGGGAACAAGGGGTATAATGCACCCATCTTCCTTAGTTCATTAGGAAAAAAAGATCCCCCAAGGCAAGATTGACTTTCAACCCTTAGGCGAGTCATCCTTGGTGAAGATCTTGTTGTTTTCCTTTTGACCTAGGATGAGGTAAATTTGTTGAGACAAAACTTTTGGGAGAAAGATTATCTCCTAACATGTACTTCTTAAGGTATGACACATGAAATATATTGTGCATCCTAGCAAGAGGTGGTGGTAAATCAATTCGATTATCAATAGGGTCAACTTCTTTGAGAACCTCAAAAGGACCTACATAATGTGGAGCTAGTTTGGATGAATTTCTAAACTTTATAGAGCTCTTGTGAGGCTTAACTCTGAGCAAAACCTTTTCTCCTATCGTGAAATTCCTGGGTACCCACTTAGAATCTACATAACTCTTCTACCTATAATTTTCTTCCCCTAACCTTTTCTTAATTATACTTTCTCCTCCATTTTTGATAGCATTTCTAGTGTGAGGCCTCGTTTTGCATGCCCTTTTTTTGTTGGTGTCCCAGGTGGTCAATGTTCCTTCAATGTCTCACCATAAGTTGACCACACCTCCTCCCTCATTTTTTAATTTTGACAAGTTCTAGTGCCTCGCAGGGATTCCCTGGCAAATTGCCTCTGCCAGTGGCCCCGGGCCCGGCCCTTCGGGTTTCCCTCACCAGGTTTCCCTGTTGTGTCCATCGTTCATTAACGGTGGATGGTTTGCGCCTTGCCAGACCTCGGGTTCTGGACCCTCATTCTTCGTTCGATGAAATTCTTAATTTTGGCTGCTTTCGAACCTTCCGGGCCCGAAACTTCAGACTTCCGCTTCCGGGGTTTCGCGAGTGTTTCGCCGTTCCTGACAGCGGATCTCAGGCGGAGCTCCGCCCTCTGGGCCCCGACCTCCCCTTTGCCACTGGGGATTTCGGAGTGAAACTTTCCAAATGGCCGTCGTCCTGCGTCTTCCCGGTCGCTGGACCCCGAGTCTCCCGCCGCCGTTGGTGACTTCAAAATCACCAACTTCCTAGCTCGTTGTACCTACATTTAATAGGGCCATTAATGGCGGTTAGGGGTATAAATTGCTTGCCCAAGCCTGTCATTTTCACTTGATGGTGTTGCAGAGAGGGATCAGAGCTTGCCATAGGAGTCTGCCGTCTTCGAAACCTCTGTCGATCATCGCCCATTACCTACACTCACCGACCACTGGTGAATCCCACGCCTTACTACATCGAGGGTTTGAGGTAGGTTCTCCTTTCACCCTCCTGAACAGTGTTTTCATGGTTTCTAGGGATTAAAATGAACAATAACAATTAAAACAACATATAAATGGTGAACCATGGCGTCACAACCGAAACCCATGTCCTTGAAAATTGAGAAAACCAACATAACACCCCCTTGACCAATTCGGAGCTTTATCTTCGTGTGGTCGTTCTTCGCAGGGGCATTTGTGACCCTCGGGCTTGGACACTCCCTTTGCCAACAGAGACTTAGTGAAAACTAAAAATGTTAAAACAGCTTTAGGGTCTATCGGGCCCAGGTATCCGGGATTCCGCCCCTCATTCTCCATCAGCGAAACCAATCCTTGTCGGCGAGGCTCATGGCAGGTTTTCTTTCATCTTGCTGAGTTTGTTGTCGCTGAGACCTCCCCGATTCGGCAAGACCTTTCACCGAGCATATCCTGCTCTTGTCGAGTGATTTTTCGGGGAGACATTCATCTGTCGCCAAGACCTCACCGCGAGCTCCTTTGGTCTTGTCGATGCCTTCGCTTTCGGCGAGACTCCTAGTGGTCGCCAGGACTTCACAATGAAATCTTTGTCTTGGCGGGCCCGGATCCCCTGTCGGGGTGACTTCACGATGTCGGCAAGAGGTTACGCCGATGGGGCTCTTTGTCAGGGAGACATCGCTGGTTCGCCAAGACCTTTCTGTGACCTGGAAAACTTACACCGAAGACTCCTCTTGTCAACAGGACCTTCCGTGTTCGCCAAGACCTCACGGCGGCATCACTCTTCTCTTGGCGAATACCTGGCGTCCTTCCGACCTCCGAGCCCCAGTCCCCCATTCGCTGCTGGGATCCAACTTGAACAAACTCATCCGTGCTAGGCGTCCATTTGCCTTCCAAGCCCCGACCTTCCCTCATCCGCCATTCCGAAAGCGCAAACCTCGCCCGCCCCTCTGAGCTCCAGGCTCCGCCCTTTTGACCACCGCAGGACTAAAAATGAAATCAAACGGCGAACGCTCATGCCGAGTCTGGTCCTGCTCTTGGCTGTTGACAAGACTTAAGGACCTCACCAAGACCTTATCCCACTGCCATGACCTTTCGCCGACTTCCCTTCCCCTGTTGCGCTGGTCGGTGAGACCCGAGGCGTTTGCTATGACTTTACATCAATGGTTGATCTCTTGCCGACCTTCACGCCAGGCCCTAACCGTCGTGCCACCGCCTCCGTACTTCCCCCCAGTGATGGCCGTTCCAAACGGCGAAGGATGGACGGCTTCCCGGTGCCTCAAGCCCGAGCACTCAAATGGAAAATTACTATCTTTTGACCGTCCTGCAGCCCGCTAGACCCCGGATCCCAAAGTTTCATCTCTAAAATTTTGTTTCTGATCTACCGTTCCAAACAGCCATCTCCTGACGACTTTCCGACCTGGTAGCTCTGGATGCTCCTAAGCTGACCCAAATGAGCCCAATTTGAAATCTGATCTCGACCCACATGCTTAATCTTGGTCTTCTTCATTACAAACCTTTTAAATTATCAAAATTTGATTGGAGAGAATCTCTCAGAGCCCTCCACCCTATTTTCCTTTCCAAAATGGCATTCCTGCCAGGGAAGTCCAGCCTTCCGGTCTCGGACTGTCCCATAGATCTCAATCAAAAATCCAATGATATTGAGAGATAATTTTCATGTTATGCTTGATAGATTACTTAAAATGGATTTCATCTTTGAGATTTCAACTAGCATGAACACCTTCATTATCAGTTGCACTGACTATGCCTTTGCTTGCAGAATATATGGAATCAGGTGCGGGACCTTCGGGGGTAGCCGTCGAGAAGGAAAAGCAAAGAAGTCATGAAAAACTCCTCGAGGGAAAGAAGACAAAGACCAAATGAAATACCAATTTCAAGGCGAGCCTCTACACTCAAAAGTTACCATGGATTGGAAGGAAATCACCGACACCAACATAGGCCACATCAATATTGACGAGTTTACACAAAGGGTCAAGGTCAATCCAACAAAAAAAAATGCAAGATTGATAAGACAAAGTGGAATCGTGAAAGCTGCGGGATTCCCCCCGTCCCTCATGGCCCCTGAATTGGTCATGGCCTATCGGCAGGCATATCAGCCTGACACAAGGACAATTGTTGACAAGGATGGTAACATTCTCATAGACATGTTGGCTGGAGGAATCACGAAAACCTTTCACATTCCCACGTTTCAAGAAATGGAAATACCTACCATTGAGGAGTGCCAGGCAGCGTGGGATGCTAACCCTACGGGCTGCAGGAAATTAATAAATCAGCATTGGCTCAAGGAAAAGCAGGGCAATGCCGCGAAGGTTCCTAACGAACTCTTCTGCAGCAATTTCTATGAAGACTACCACGATTTGGTCACAATGCTAAGCAGGGTTATGGGCCTCCCTATTGTGGCCTTCTTTCAGGGGTGGATGGTGTACTTTGTTGAGCAAATCCTTTGTGAGAACCAAGACGTTACCACAAAGACCGCATTTTATTGGGGAGGTATAATAAGCGATTGCTTCCATGAGTAGTTCGTCAATGTTAAGAAAAGCTTCAAATTTTATATGACTTCATACCTCGTCTACTCCTTGGCGGACCGGAGGCAATACAACGGGTTGTTTGTGGCACCCAATCAGAAGCAGGGTCGAAGATTGAAGGCCTATGACAAATATCCTCAGCTCTAGTACAGAAACTTCAAGAGGGAGTATTGCAAAGTGAATAATACCTTCATCAGCCATATCATCAGAGTGATTGTCAGGGATTTCGAAAGGAGGGTTTCCCACAGTGCTCAGGCATTCTTAAAGCAGTATGCTTTCCTCTTCATTCAATACCCGAAGTTCACATACATCCATGCCCAAGGCTTCACTGAAAGGCCGAACAAATTGCCTTGATACCCCAATGACTGAATCATCTTATTGGAGCTTTCTCGGTAGCTCCAGCACATACAGGCAATCTTTAGTGGCAAACATATAGCAGGGATCTCTTATCCCATGACTCTTGGCTAGGGCATGTATAAGCTACAAACTTTCCAGTGTGTTGGTAACTCTGAGAAGGAAATGAGGGATTACCATTTTCACCTGCACACTGCTCGCCCACGGATCGACCCATATGGGCACGTATGGAAGGCACTTAGACCCGAGTTCGCTCATCTCCACCACATTGAAGACTTTTGGGGAGATTGTAAGGATGATAAAGAGGTACGTGCAAGACACTATATGCGAATGACTACGCATTTTTTAAGGAAGGTACAACCATTTCCCATACTGGACCAAGTCGAAGAAGACGATAGCACCATAATGGACCTCAGGTACCCCGCAGTTGCCAACTTGCCACTACCAACAATAGACTGGGACGAGCAGGAGGTCGATGACCTCAATATCATAACCAAGCCAATCTTGGCCTATACCAAGGAATGGATTGATAGACAAGTGGCCCGATTAGGACAACAGGGGGTAATTTTGACTTATGAAGGACTCAAGAGTGAACCAAGTACCACCAAGGACGTCGTTGCCACCACTTCGATGAGCAGAACATCCAAGTCTCCTCTGGTCACTAGGCTCAAGAAGAGGAAAGGGACGGGAACAAAGTAGTCTCCTGACCCCAAGGTCTATACAAGGAAAGAAATAGGAGGCTCGCCCTCCAAAAGACTTAAGCAAATAGGGGGCACCACGGAGCAACCCTTAATCCAAGAGAAAGAAGTAAAGGGTGCAGATCAATTAGAACCCCTCTTAGCTCTCCCTACCCCGACTGTCACACCACCTACTTCTCTGGCTATGGTTGCTACATCCCCACCAGCAGTGGACATCTCTGTCCATCTTACCCCTTTGCCCCCGACCGAGTCGGTGATTGTAATTGACTCTTCCTCCACCATAACTACTCCTCCTTCCTCTGCTGCCATGTCACCTACCACGTCACTTCCATTACCTACGGTGGCTGCACCAATGCCCGCTCCCACCTTGCCTAAGGCCTTCTCGAAGCATATGCAGAATATCCCTTCCGAGCTCTCCCAGATCCTCATGGATCCCACTCTTCAAGCAGCCTTAGCTCAGGTCCTGGCTGCTGCCAAACCTTCACAACCTCCAACAGGGCCACTGGCTATGGAAGCCACCATGTTAATCTCTAAGGAGTGGGAAAGGCGAGAACAGGAGGCCTCGAAGCCCTTTGAAGAGGAGGCTGATGAATACCACGAGCACCCGGAATATGAACATCACACTATTGACAGGGTGGCCTACGAAGAAGAAGGATCTAGTTCCTCTGAGAGCGGGGATGAGGAGGACGACGCTGGTGGTAAGGTCATTGTGCAGACCTTCGACGATGACCTAGAGGAAGAAATGGCCCAACAGCTAAAGGATACTAAAGAAAAGGTAGAAGGGTCGCCCCTTGAAGAAGAAGAATAGCAGCAAGAAGACAAACCTGAGGGAGAGGCCCAAACTATCACGGGCCTCGAAATCGAGCAATTCAAGGAACACGCGCACGAGGTTGAACAAACTAAGGAGAAGAAAAGGGAGGAAATGGAAAAAAAAGAAAGTCCCCTGCAGCAATTATCTGCCAAGCCTCCCATAAAGCACCTTGTGTTCATCCAGGACTCTGATGATGAGGAGGGGGATGCTACCAAGGAAGAATTGAGAGTTTCAGAGGCTAGGAGAACAGAAGCCTTGACCGAGAGGGGTGAGGATGATCGTGAGTCACCTAAGGGAAAGTTTGTCATGCCTGAATGGTTAGAAAAATAGCTTGAAAGAAAAACTCCTATATTAAAAGACCCGAGGGCGAGACTAGAAGCTATCTTGGCCCGAGCTCAGATCACAACAAAGAAGGAGAAGAAGCCTAAGATCCGATCTAGGGTGACGATGGATGCTTCTGGGTCTTGAGTTGTGCAAATAGCCACGCCTATGGTAGGTCAAGAAGGGATAACTTGTAGCGTCTCTACCATCGACTTGGGGATTGCCACCAAAGAGTAGAAGGTAGAACATCTTGAGGAGTCAGTGGCCACGATGGTACATTTGATAAAGCAGGACAAGATTTCAAAAGATGAGCTCAAAGCATAGGTGGCTGCTCTAACGGATTACATCTAGTAATGGTCTTCGGTGGATGACCTACCTACCACGTCCCCACCACGCCCCAACTGTTGTCCAAGGAACAGATTGATAAGATGGAAAGGAGAAAGAACTTGGAAAGGACTACAGAAAGCTGGTTCCAACAAGTCTTATACGTCAGAAACATGGGAATTAGCCGGGCTGTTCAGACAGCCAACAAGTTCTTGGACCTACAGCAATCTTTGGAGGGCACGAAGAAGCTATGCACTGACTTCCCTGCAACGTATGACTCCACCTTCCCAAAGATCGAGGCTATCCTTCAGATTCTAGAGGCCACATGGGAAAAGGAGCTTGCATTCAATAAAGATGATCATTGGCTTATGGATGTGTGGCAGCGAGACTTTGACAACCGGAAGGAAAGGTTGGAACAGATAATGAACAAAGTGGACCCGGATATCGAATGGATCAAAGAGATCAGAGCTGAATGTGCCTGGTACCTCAAGCTAATGATGAAATACGACATGCCTGCAGTATAGATGGATCCGGAGAAGATAAAACCTTACTTTCAAAAGAAGATGGAGGACGGGATGTCTGGCGAAATGACGGTGGAATTCATGAGTTTTTTTGCCCATGCCTTCAATCAATCAGAGTTGTTCAGGGATCAAGGTGCAAAGTATGATGAGGACTAGAAGAGGCTAGAAGATAATGCTAAGGAGTGGAGCTACCAAACATTGAGGTATGAGATCATTGAGATAGACAAGCTCCAGCCAGTCATCCTAAAGTTCATGGAATACACAGCCTCAAAGAAGCGGGAGGACAGCCCCACAGATGATAGAGAACTCCCTAAAGAGTAGCTACAATAAATAGCAATCAGCAAAAAGATAAAATGCTACAGTGTCGTCACTAGAAGACAAAATAAGGAAAGGGACAAATGTTGTTTTTTAAATTGTAATATATTGAGGGTTGGTGAAACCCTATTTTGTAATGAGAATTAATCTTGGCCATTCATTTGACTTTTGGGGCACTATAAATAGGGCTCTCCTCTCATTTGAAAAGAGAGTTGAGTTGTTGTAAAGACATGCTACAGAAATTTATAATGAATATACATTGACTTGGTGCATTTTCTGAGTTTCTCACATGTTGCTTGATTCAACCTCCATTGTTAGATGTTTAACTTAGGTTTTATTGTTGTTCTAGTTAACTATTTTCTTGCATTGGTAGATTTTAGGAATGTTGTTTTGTGGTTGTGAAATCCCTGCAGTGTAGATGCCTTCTTAGTCCATACTTTTTGTTGTTTGTAGATGGTAGATAGTTGTGTAAAGTTAGTCTGGACTTAAATCCAAAGCTGCTCCAAAATTTCTTCTTTGTTCATGCATGCATATGGTGAATGAAAGATGAAACATTTGCAGACCTTAGAAGATAGCACAAATTCCATGGGACTGTGAGATTTTTGGCTAAGTGGAATATTGTTTCCAAGAAGCTGTCCATTGCAGGAACCCCATCATCATTGTTCACAATTAGTTGTAGATCCAGGAACCTCCTCTCTTCCCTTCCCTTTTTCATTTTATTTAATGAGTGACCTATGCTAAGGTTCATTGCACATTGTAAAGCTAAATCCAATGACAAAATGGAGTTCAAGACTGTTGTTTGAACCTACAACAAATGCGTAACAACTCCCCCATCTTAAGAATTATGTTTCAAGATCCAACTTCCCCACTTTGTAAATCATCCGTAAGTTTGCCTTGTGATTCTAAAAAATCACATCAAACAACTGAGATATTCTAAGCACTATCAAGACCTGACATTAGAGACCTTGGGATAGTTTTCTGCAATCTGATTGTGGAAGATTGTCTTTCAAGAGAGGTAGTGCACCTACACACTGCCTGTGTTGAGAAGTGCATAAAAAACACATCAACATAATCATTATACGCAAATTCCACCAAGGGTAAATAATCTTCCCACTTGTATTGTTGATCCATGCAATACATTCTCAGTAGATCCTCTAACACTCAGTTCACCTCTTCAGTTTAACCATTAGTTTATGAGTGATATGTTGAACTTATGTTCAACTATGTCCCAAGTGAAGAAAATAGGGTTTTCCAAAACCTAGATGTTACACGAGCATCCTTGTCAGAAATAATCTTCTTATGAACTCCATGTAATATAAACACCTCTTGTATAAACTTTTGAGCTATAACAAGAGTTCCATCCGTTAGATTCCCTGGAATAAAATTAGTTACCTTAGTAAGCTTATCCACCACTACTAGAATAGCATTATGCTTATTCCTAGACATTGGAAGACCTTACACAAAATCCATGCTAATGAATTGCCACTTCCTTTCTAGAACATCATAAGGATACAAAATTCCTACATGGTGATGATGCTTTTCCTTCACCCTCTGACATTCTAAGCAACTTTCTAGAAATCTCACACCATCCATTTTCATTCCTTTCTAAAAATATAATGGCTTTACATCATCCAACAACTTAGTTACTCTAGGATGTCCAGAATAAAGTGTGGTATGAACTTCTTTCCACACCATATTCATTAATTCATCAAAGTCAAGTAAATAGATTCTTCCCTTAAACCTTAATTAACCATCAGGTTCAAAGTGAAATCCTTCATAGATTAGATCTTGTGGATCATCCAAAAGTGGTTGATTGACTTTCCCATAGTAATAATAACCCTTGGATTTCTGCAACACTTTACTCTTGAAATCAATTTGAATTGATATCATCGAGGAGATACGTCTCCTACGACTTAGGGAATTAATAATTCAGCTTTCCTTTCCCTTGATATAGTTGATATTAAAATCATAATTTGATATCAATTCAAGCCATTTCCTTGGTCATGCGTTTAAATTCAATTGGGTAAACAAATACTTGCGACCATGGTGATTTTTCTTCAATTCAAAAGGTTTTCCCTGCAATTAGTTCCTCCACATTTGTAATGCATGGACAACTACTACCAATTCTAGATCATGTGAAGCATAATTTTTCTCATAAGGCTTCAAATTCCTAGACTCATAGGTGATGACTCACCCATCCTATATCAATATACCACCCAGACCTTCTCCTAAAGCATTCGTGATGACAATAAAATCACCATCTAGATCCAGTACTTTTAATATTGGAGTTGTAGTTAACTTTTTCTTTAGTTGGTCGAATGTTGTTTGACATTTCTCCAACCATTCAAACTTTTTCCCTTTTATTTTCAATGATGTGATAGGAAAAGCTATTATGGAAAAGTTACCTACAAAATTTTGATAATGTCCTCCCAATCCCATGAAGCTTCGAACTTCTGGCACATTCTTTGGTACTAGCCATTAAAGTACTACTTTAATTTTTGTTTAGATCAATTACAATCCCATTAGCTAAAATCACATAACCCAAATACTACACCTCTTTTTGAAAGAAGGTACATTTCAAAAGTTTTCTATAAAGCTTATGCTCTCTTAGATGTTGAAGAATTGATCCCTAGATGTTGGAGATGCTCTTCTTCATTCTTAGAGTACATAAGAATGTCATCCAAGAATACCAACACAAAATTCTCTAGGAAATCCCTGAATGTACATTATTCATCAAGTTCATGACTGTTGCAACTGAATTCATTAGTCCAAAAGGTAGGATTTTGAACTCATAATTACCATAACTAGTTTTAAACGTTGTTTTAAATATGTCTTTATCCTTGCTCCTCACTTGATGATATCCTGATCATAGATCAAATTTTGAAAGCACTACCACTCCCCCAATTTGATCAAAAAGATCATCAATATGTGGTAGTGGGTACTTGTTCTTTATTGTTGCCTTATTTAGAAAATGATAATATATGCACAAATGTAGTGTACTGATGCAGGAGCATCCAGTGGTGTGAGGGAAATCTTGCATCACCCAAAAAGATGCTTTCTATTTATGTTCCTGTTGTTTTCTTTTTGTAGATGTTTTTGCATTTCTGGATACCCTTTTCGTCGAAAAAGAGTTTCCAACTTTCAGAACTGTTTTTCTACTTTTTCTGCTCAACTGCTATTTTTAGCAGGTGTGAATTTTAAGGCGTGGGAAGAAAAAATTTATGGGAAGGTTCATGATGGAAAAATAAGCACTTTGGAGAAAGAATCAGGTCAAGATCATTCACAGTTTGAAAGTTATTCAAGTTTCAGTTTCTGCTTTTTGCCCTGAAAAACCTTTCGAGTTCAGTTTGAGGCACTAAACGATCCTGTACGGGCCCATAAATCATCAAAACTAGCAAAGTGGGTTCTTAGCGCGTTCTTCACTCTGAGACCTTTTCGACGGTGCAAACAGTTCAAAAAATGAAGTCCCGGATCAAAAGTTATGGCTTCTGGAAGTTGGCCGATTTTTGGAAATTTGCCAATTTTCGAATTAGGACTCAATGTTTGAATTTCAAATTGTAATTTTGGCGCCTAACCGCTAAAAATCATTACTTGAATGTTTTTTTTGGCTCCAAGCCGAAAGGGGGTTATTTATGGGCTTCTAATTTTTGGGTAGCTTTTTAGGGAAAGAGAGTTTGCATGCTACAAAAGGGGAACTTCTATAATTTTTTGTAACTTCTGAAACTTTTGTAGCTTGCATGTATCGCAGAGCTCAAGGATTTGGGATCCTCTGCATGTAAGAGTTCCATATTTTTGAATAAAATATTATTCTCTATTTTGTGAGTATTGTTTTGTGTCTCGGGTTTTCTCCCTCATCAGGTGGTATCAGAGCGGGTTTTCTTGAGCGTGTGAATAGATCGCCAATCGTGAGGCAGTTTGCACTAGGACCGTAGTTGTGGGTTCAAGATCTTCAAGATGCCTCCAAGAGTGATTCCTGGTAGGTGTGGTGGTGCCAAAGGTGGCAGAGGTGGTAGAAATGTTGGTGGAAGAGATCCATTGGCAATCGAGGGTTTCAAAGCCCTCCAGAGACAAATTGATGCATTGCAGGAACAGATGAGAAGAGGGTTAAACCTGGGAAGGAGAGGAGAAAGTGAAGATGAAGAAGAGGTGGAAGATATAGATGTAGAAGAGGAAGGAGTGATTGATCAAGATCAAATGCAGCTGATTAGGGCCATTTTGAAGATCGAAAAAAGACCCAGAATAGAAGTCCCCAGTTATTCCGGAAGTCTGAACCCGAAAGAGTTGATCGACTGGATCAACGAGCTAGAAGAATATTTTGAGTATGAAGAAGTAGAGAACCCAGATCGGGTTAAGTTTGCAAAAATGAAGCTGAAGGGCCATGCCAATATTTGGTGGAAAGAGGTCCAGTTGGAAAGGAATCGAAGAGGAAAAGGAAAGATCAGCAGTTGGGATCACATGGTGGAGAAACTGAAGAAGAAGTTCATACCAGTAGACTATGAGTTAGATCTGCTGAAGAAATTGCAAGGGTTGAAGCAAGGAAGTAGATCTATGAAAGAATACACAGAATATTTTCACAAGATGATCATTAGAATGGGCCATGCAGAGGCCAACAAGGAGAAGGTATCTCGTTATCTTAATGGGTTACAACCGAGCATTCAAGAGGAGCTAAGCCTGGTCAGAATGACCACCATTGAGGATGCATACCATTTTTCTCTGAAATTTGAGGAGAAGTTGAACAAAAGATTTGATAGCAAGCAAAATGGCCAAGAAGGTCAAAGCGAAAGGGGTAGTGGAAGATCTTCTGGTAGCTGAAATGAGGATGAAAGGAGAAATAAAGATGTGGGTACCAGTCGAAGCCAGAAGAATGATAACTTCTACCGCCCCCATGATCAAAATAGTGGTGATCAAAGAGGTAGAGGACGAGGAAGATCTAGGCTAGTACCCGAAAGAGGTGGTTTCAGAGGAACTTTTTTCCATTGTGGTGAAGAAGGGCATCGAGCCTATGAATGTCCACAACACCAAGGAAGGATAGAAAAAAGGCCAAAAGGTCATGGAAGGGTTGCACATGCAAACGAGGAGGATCAATCTGAGCATTCAGATGATGTTGAAACGGGAGAAGCCCTAGTGGTTAGAAGAGCCCTGGTGATTTAAGAGAAGGAGCCAAAACAAAGGAAGAATATGTTCCGCACAAGGTGCAAGTGTGAAGAAAAATGTTGTGATGTCATTGTTGACAGTGGGAGCACTGATAATCTAGTGTCAAAAGAGATGGTTACGAAGTTGAAGCTGAAAAGGGAAAGGCATCCACATCCATATCGGATTTCCTAGTTGCAGAAAGACCACAAAGTTTTTGTCAATGAGCAATGCCTGGTGAAGTTCAAGATAGGAAGCTATCGTGATGAGGTACTCTATGATATCATCCCCATGGATGTGTGTCACATGTTGTTGGGGAGGTCGTGGAAGTTCGACAGGCGTGTTGTACATGATGGTCATGCAAACACTTATTCCTTGATGAAGGATGGCGTCCGTCATAATTTGAAACCCCTGAAGAAGGATGAAGAAAAGGTATGCAGTAGTGCTAGAATTTTTTTTGTTGATGGAAGAAAATTTGTAGAAGGCATTAAGCATGAACGTATGTGTTATGCATTGATTCCTAGAATGGATAAGGAAGATAGTGAGAAGGTGCCAGTAGAAGTTTCTGGACTATTGGATGAGTTTCAGGAGATTATTTCTGATAACGTACCTAAGGGTTTACCACCAATGAGAAAGATCAGTCATCAGATTGACTTGATTCCTGGAGCCAGCTTGCCAAATAAGGCAGCTCATAGAATGACTCCTGCAGAAAATGAGGAGTTGAACAGAGAAATTCAAGAATTGTTGAGAAAGGGTTTGATTCGAGAGATTTTGAGCCCATGTGCAGTACCTGCAGTACTAGCACCGAAGAAGGATGGGGAGTGGAGGATGTGTACAGACTCCCGAGCCATAAATAAGATAGCAATCAAGTATAGATTTCCCCTACCAAGGATGGATGACTTGATGGACTGTCTAAGTGGAGCTCAGTGCTTCACAAAGATAGATCCGAAAAGTGGATATCACCAGATCCGGATTCGTGAGGGAGATAAATGGAAGACTACCTTCAAGACCAAAGAGGGCATGTACGAGTGGTTATTCATGCCTTTTGGGCTAACCAATGCACCGAGCACATTCATGTGGTTCATGAATGAGGTACTGGAAGAGTTTATGGGAAGTTTTTTCATTGTGATTTAGATGATATTTTGATTTTCAGTAAGAATTTGGAGGAGAATTTAATGCATATTCTTAGGGTTTTTGAGAAGTTGAGAGAGGAGAAACTGTTGATAAATTTGAAAAAGTGTAGTTTTTTTGAAAAGGAGTTAGTGTAATTGGGGTTTGTTGTCTCAGTAGAGGGTCTGAAGATGGACCCAGAGAAGGTGAAGGCTATTCTAGAATGGCCTACCCCAAGAACTGCTACTGAGGTGAGATCTTTCCATGCTTTGGCCAATTTTTATAGAAATTTCATTAGAAACTTCAGCAGTATTTGTGCACCCCTGACTGAAACAATGACAGGGGATAGAAAAGAGTTCAAGTGGAGCACTGGAGCAGCGAAGAGTTTTGATCTGTTGAAGCAGAAGGTGATAGAGCAACCAATTTTAGCCCTCCCAGATTTCAATAAGGTGTTTCAGGTGGATTGTGATGCTAGTGGTTGTGCCATTGGAGCAATGATGAGCCAAGAAGGTAACCCCATTGCCTATTTCACTGAAAAGTTAAATGATGCAAAGAGAAAGTACTTTGTATATGATCAAGAATTTTATGCAATAGTTCAAGCATTAAAGAAATGGAGACATTATCTATTGTCGAAGGAATTTGTTTTGTATATTGATCATCAAGCATTATAGTTCCTGAGTAGTAAAGGAAAATTAAATCAGAGGCATATGAAATGGGTAGAATTTTTGTAGAGTTATACCTTTGTTTTAAAGAATATGAGTGGGAAGTCGAATAGGGTTGCAGATGCCTTAAGTAGGAGGCAAAAAATGTTGACAGAGATGCAGATTGAAGTGGTTGGGTTCAATGAACTCAAGACATTGTATCCTGAAGATCCTGATTTTGCAAAAGCTTGGAAAGCTTGCAAGGAGCCTGTTATAGTTGACAGGACGAACTGGTTGGATTTCATAATCTAGGATGGCATGTTGTTTAAGGGAAGTCAATTGTGTATTCTGAGGAGTTCCATGAGGGAGAACCTAATAAAGGAGAAGCACAGTGGAGGAATGGCAGGACATTTTGGTCAGGATAAGACCATTTCCATTATCAGTAAGCATTATTATTGGCCTCAGTTATCACAAGATGTGAAGAAGTTTGTGCAGAGTTGTAGAGTATGTCAAATGGCTAAAGGAGTGAGCCAAAATACTGGGTTGTATCATCCCTTAGCTGTACCAGAGAGGCCATGGGAGGATAAAAGTATGGACTTTGTTCTTGGTTTGCCAAGGACACAGAGAGGGAATGAGTCAATATTTGTGGTAGTTGATAGGTTTTCAAAGATGGCACATTTCATTCCATTCTAGAAGACCCATGATGCACTTCACATTGTTGACTTGTTCTTCAGAGAGGTGGTGAGGCTACATGGTATGCCAAAGAGTATAGTCTCAGATCGTGACACAAAATTTGTTGGGTACTTTTGGAGGACCTTGTGGAAGAAGTTGAAAACAAAGTTGAAGTTCAATTCTACACACCATCCACAAACTGATGGGAAGACTGAGGTTGTGAATAGAATTATGGGTAACCTACTGAGATGCTTGGTAGGAGATAAACCCAAGGGATGGGACTTGATCTTACCCTAGGCAGAATTCTCTTACAACAATTCGATCAACAGAAGCACTGGTAGATCACCATTCCAGATTGTGTATGAAGGTAGTCCCAGGACCGCTCCAGAATTAAGGAAGATAGACCAAGAGAAGAAGACAAGTGTCGAAGCCGAAGACTTTGCAGAGCACATCAAGAATATACACGAGAAGGTTAGAGAACATATTAACAAGATGAATATGCAATATAAGGCTAAGGTAAATCAGACGAGGAGGTATAAAGAGTTTCAAATTGGTGATGAAGTGATGGTCCACTTGAGGAAAAAAAGGTTTCCAGTGGGAACCTATAACAAATTGAAGATGAAGAAGTTCATTCCTTGTAAAATTTTGAAGAGGCACGATTCAAGGAACACATATGAGGTAGAGTTGTCAGATGGAGTCAACATTTCCCCTATGTTCAATATCTCAAATTTGATAGAGTATCATGAAGGTGGCACAGAGGAAGTACCAGCAATGGAACAGTTTGGCATTCCAGCACCTACTTCAAAGAAGGAGGAGATTGAAGAAATCCTGGATAGCCATGTGGGAAGGAGTACCAGAAATAGGCAGCATGAAGAATACCTGGTGAAGTGGAGAGGAAGGCTTGTGGAAGATTCATCTTGGTTGTCTAAGGCAAAGGTTCACCATTTGGGTTTCCCTCAACCATCTAAGACGTGACAGGGTCACTTCTCAAATTACCCTGGATGTCTGATGCAAGAGCATCCAGTGGTGTGAGGGCAATCTTGCATCACCCAAAAATATGTTTTCTATTTATGTTCCTATTTTTTGCTTTTTGTAGATGTTTTTTCATTTCTGGATACCCTTTTCGTCGAATAATAGTTTCCAACCTTTAGAACTACCTTTTTTTGCTTTTTTTCTGCTCAACTGCTATTTTTAGCATGTGTGAATTTTAAGGCATGGGAAGACAAAAATTTATGGGAAGGTTCATGATGGAAAAATAAGCACTTTGGCAAAAGAATCAGGTCAAGATCATTCATGGTTTGAAAGTTATTCAAGTTCCAATTTCTGCTTTTTCCCTGAAAAACCTTCTGAGTTCAGTTTGAGGCACTAAACGGTCTCGTACGGGCCCAGAAATCCTCAGAACCCGCAGAGTGGGTTCTTAGTGCGTTCTTCACTCTGAGACCTTTCTGATGGTGCAAACAGTTTGAAAAACGAAGTCCCGTATCAAAAGTTATGGCTTCCGGAAGTTGGCCGATTTTTGGAAATTTGCCAATTTTCAAATTAGGACTCAATGTTTGAATTTCAAATTGCAATTTTGGCACCTAACCACCAAAAATCATTACTCAAATGTTTTTTTTGGCTCCAAGCCGAAAGGGGGTTATTTATGGGCTAGTTTCTGATTTTTGGGTAGTTTTTTGGGGAAAGAGAGTTTACATGTTACAAAAGGGGAACTTCTATAATTTTCTGTAACTTCTGAAACTTTTGTAGCTTGCATGTATCCCAGAGCTCGAGGATTTGGGATCCTCTGCATGTAAGAGTTCCATATTTTTGAATAAAATATTATTCTCTATTTTGTGAGTATTGTTCTGTGTCTCGGGCTTGCTCCCTCGTCATGTACCATCCTTCTTCACGAAGATCACTAGTGCTCCCCAAGGTGAAACACTAGGTCTGATCAATCCTTTGGACAACAACTCCTCTAGTCAAGCTTTTAACTCCATTAACTATATCATGGGCATCCTATATGAAACTTTTGATATAGGTTTTGACCCTAGAACAATATCAATGGAGAATTCAAATATTATTTTGGGAGGTAACCCAGGTAGTTCATCTGGGAATACATCCACAAAGTCTCTTAAGATAGGATATTTCTCCATATATGATTTTCCTAACTCCACCACTTTGCCATCTTCGGCTTCTTGGAGATCTTTGGGTCCATAGTACACTGTCATCTTGAGAGATGAACTCCTTGCACTATTTCAATTTTTCCATTTTTACCGCAAACAATTGACACCCCTTCTTCTTATCCCTATGCTTTTGTACGGTAGATATTTGCTACAACTTTACTTCCCTAGGTGTTCCTTACAATAATACCCAATTTGCAAGTTTGTCTAAGAATTCTACAATTTTAGCATGACAACCAACCTTGGCTCTATGCCTCCACAACCAATTCATTCCTAAAATGACATCATATGAACCTAGGGGGGCTACATATAAATTTACTTCCATAGAGAAGCTTGAAATTCCAACCCTTGGGGTGCTGCCACAATAGTGGTTTACACTTTCTGGGAGATCCTGATTTTTGCTGAAATCACATATTTTTAGAAAATATAATGATTTAAGCCTTGAAAAGTTCCATTTAAAGGATTCCAATTGAAGAGGATTTGATCAAACCACCTTAGACCAAGCCCCCTTGGATAGAACCCTGATAGTTTTAAACCATACCTATAACGGAGTCTCCTTTACACCTATTAAAAGCTAATAAAAAACCACTTTTGATTTACCTTTTTGGGGATCAAATGAATTCATTTAAAATTTATTTTTTGTAATTATGTAGTCCTTATTATAAGCTTCCAAAAAAGCGTAATTTTAATTAAATTTAATTTGATTATTATATTTATTTTTTATTTCTTGTGAATGTAGGTTGTTAACCAAAAATCAAGCTCTTTGTTTTGCACATGTGGAAAAATAGAAGATTATCAAAAAAATTGAAAAATATGAGTACACTAGATATTGAAGTCCTTGATCCAACAAAAAAAAATATTGAATTTTGTTACATACAAAAAAAGTTGTGTTATACAGTCTGCTTATGTCTGAATTGTAATTGGTTTGACTTCAAAACTTGATTAAGGAAAAAATATTTAATAAAACACTATGAAACCAATTGGAAGCACTAGATATCATAGTTACAAATCTAAATTCAAAAAAATAGAATTTTATCCATCATGGAAAAAAAGTTGTGTTATACAGTGAGTGGCATTCCTTAAAAATGGTGTTTACTGAAAAAAAACAAGTTTTTGAAGGAGATGGAAAAAGAAGTGCAATTTGATTCCAAAATTTTTGAAAAAGGTTTAGAAGCTACAGACAAAATGTCACAAATCACTAGTTTGCATCATCTTCAAATTCCTCATGGTTTAGCCGCTATAGGTGTTCGAAAGTGAAGATTTAGTTAGAAAAAATCAGTTTAGTGTCCAGTTTGGCCAAAAATTGTAAACCAGTATTGTGAGATCACCCCTTGCTTCAAATAAACTTTTCTCTACCTTAACTCTTGTCTAGTTTTCATACTCAACAATCCAAAACTTTTCTATATACCCAGCTTTTTTAAAAATCTTACTAGCTACACTAGGAGAAACAAAAAAAATTGTAACACCAATATCAATTAGAATTAAAATAGGTGTGCCAAATATAGTAACTGGTATTTATATGATTAATTTGGTACTCTTCATGTTGGTTGTCTAGCGTTGCATGAATTTTTTGTTGGAACGCTGCTCGTTGAGGAGGTAGAGGATTTCCATGAGGTTGCATCCCTAGTGGCTTATTGGTGAATGTGAAGTCCGTGAAAGAATCTTTGAGAGACACAAGAGAAGCAGTGCTTGCCATTACATCTGTGTTTATTATCCTTTCATGGAACATTGTCAATATTGTATGATTCAAAATGATTTAGCAAGATCATTGTGAGGTCTTTATATTATGATAATTTAGCGTGTTTTGCTTTATAAGACCTATTTATTTGTTTAATAATCAATTCAAAATCACCAAATATATGCATGTGCTTTACACCTAAGGACAAGCCCACACATATCCCAACAATAAGGGCCTCATAATCTGCAGTGTTGATTGTACATAAGAAGTTTAGATGGTAGGATAAGGGAATAGGCTTTCTTGAAGGCGTTATTAATATGACTCCTACTCCTTAACCTGTTTGACACTTAGAACCATCAAAATATAACTCCTAGGTTTCATTTTCATCTACCTTCAACATATTTTCATTAGGGAATGATTCATGGTTTGGCAATGCTAATGGTGAAGGAGCGTCAACTAAATGGTCAGTTAATGCTTGGCATTTTATTACTTTTTTAGAAATAAATTTAAGGTCACACTCAATTAGCAACATAACCCACTTGGCTAAACGTCCCGACAAATCTATCTTAGCCAAAAGATGTTACAAATGATCGAATTTCATCATGACATGTACTTCTAAGTTTAATAAATAATGTCTCAATTTTTTGGTTGCAAATACAAGAGCCAAACATTGCTTCTCAATAGTTGTATAATAGGTTTCATACTCAATCAATGTTTGACTAATATAGTAGACAAGGTGCCTTTTTCCACTCTCATCTTGTTGAGTGTTACAACTCGTCTTATTGTTATCAATTTACTTTCACCTTCATGAGTAAACATGAGGATAAATACAATTTGTGACTTTAATACATTTATGAAATCCTATAATAGGTATTAAGATGTTATTGATTTTAAAGAAGTGATTATATTTATATTGATGAAATACATGGAAAGTAATTGTATTGCAATGTGGATATTCTAATGCTTTTTAGATGTAAATGTTATAGGATGCAAATGATTGTATTGTGATTGGTTAACTACTATTGCAATGTACTAAGTTGGATGCAGGAATAGGTTCAAGCCTCCAAAAGAGAGGGGAAGTATCACTTAGGAGAGGGGCTTGGTCTAGGAACCCTTAATAAGACCTAACTAAGCTTTCACACACTCACCTCTAGTTTAGTGAAATCAAGTCAATAGTTTGGGAAATGTTAAGTTATTTGTAGCCTTGTTTGAGTATGATTAGAAGATGTTGAGATCTTGTTTGTGAACGCTCATGATTAGGGTTATGCGATTGAGTCTCTTTATTGATTTTGAATTCTTCTTCATGTACTAATGTAAATCAATGATTGTATATATAGAATGTGTGTGTGTGTGTGTGTGGGATTGATACCCATGCATAGTGAATGTATATGTGCATGTCTATATGAAAGTAGGAATACTTTTGTGTACCCATGCATGGATATATCATATCCATAAAAATACCAATCTGACATATATCGCATACATATATATGTATGCGATATATTTGATGTATATTTATCTATTAATGAAAATTTAATTATATATATAGTTTGTGTTTATACATATATAATCATATATATATATATATATATATATATATATATATATATATATATATATATAATCTTATAAAATTAAAAGTATAATTTATATACATGTGAATATAAATAAATAAATATATATATAAGCATTTCCATTACCTAGGAAACAAAGTGCTAATGTATAGTGTTGGCTTTTTAAAGCCATATATCATATATTATAATATGCTATGGAGTGGGTTTAAGTGCATGTATAAGTTAATAACCAGCAACAAGGATATGTTGTGCCCTTAGCGCATTGAATATCATTTAGCACTTTGCTTATAACTTAGAATAATATTATTGCATGTTGCATAAAACATAAGGCACATATATTACTTGGCGCAACCTTTAGAACTTTGCAAACAATGCAATATATATATGATTTAGAATGTGGCCATTAAAGTTTTAATACTGAAATCTTAGCATTTAAAGCTTTTAGAGCAGCACATGAAAGGGTAGATAAAGCCACTCATGGCGCATCCCATAAAGGAATATCAAACCAGCGTATAAAGCTATAAGAGACTAAGTCAAAAAACACAAAGGAAAAGTTAATACTCAAGCATGGAAACTTTGACCTGGTTATTAGCAAACAACAACCAAAGGAATAGGGGCATGATGCTTTGGTGGCACCATTATATGAAAAGTATGAGCCAAATAGAAGTATAAACTGCAATATGAATTCCAGCTTATAAAGCAAATTGAAATATGAGAATTGGTCAAATGAGAAGTTGGCCAAGATGAGTCGATCTGTAGAAGACATTAACCTTGCATTTTTTATTATCATTCTTGTTGTTCATTTGAATAAGTGACTCATTCATTATGATAAAATTTGGTTGTGCATGTGTTTACTGTGCAATGATTTCAGATGGCACATTTTCTTTTTCTTGTTGAGTCAAACCTTTTGGATTGAGAATTCAATTTTGATAGTTTGATTCTAGCCTTCAATTGCCCACATTTATGTATAAATAGAGATGCTTTCTCCCTCAAATGGGATGCAATATGCACACTTGATGCTTATTTTCTTAGTTGTTATTCTAATTTTCTAAGAGTGAGAGTTTATGAGAGTTTTTTGAGAGTTCATGAGAGGTTTTGAGAGTAATTTTTTGGTGGGTGGAAGAGAGATAGTTGGGAATTACTTGCTGATTTTGGAAAGGCTGAGCTAGGAATTCAATTTGATCGATTGGAGCTTTACACAAACAAGCATGTTGATTTCTACTCTATTATGCATATTATGATTTGAAAAGATTATGTCTTTGGTTTCCTTGTTTGAAAAATATGTTTAGTTGTTTATTGTGGAACAATTATTTTCTTCTTTGCGTGAAAGTGAAAGATTCTTGATGAGTCTAGTTGTTAACAAACATCATTATAGGATATATGCATATACTCTATATAGTAGATTATGAGTGTTTAAGTTGAAAGCTTATAAGGCTAAGTAAACCTTGGTGAATGATGAGGTTAGAAATACAACATGGGAAAGGTGGCATGATAGAAATGTCATCATAGTTAGGTTGCAATGTTAAGCAAACCATGATTGATAATATTACTTAATTGATTACTTATTCCTCCTATAAAGTAGGAAGAGAATCTTGACTCTTGGGTTAGGGTACAAACTTAGTGGTTATATCATTATTCAATAATATGGTAGATAAAATGTATTTATGGTTATATTATTTTTCTTATTTTGATTGAGAATATTTTCCTATTCACAAAACTATAAAAGAGGACACACATTTCGATAACCCAAAACCGTATTGTGAGAGGACTTGGGAGTAAAAGCACCAAATCCTAACAAGTTGATTATGTCCTCCAAATGATATACAAATATAGTAAACATGTGAATGTAAGAGGTATTTGAAAGAGAAGTTTTATGATTGGTTTATGTTCACTTGAATGTTACTTTACCTTGGCTGAAGCCCTAGGTTAGGAATAACCTATTTGGTAGGGTTATTTATTAGGTTATTGATTGAATCAAATAGGTTGGGAATTAGCCTATGTGTACTAGCTAATCATTTGATTGTTGATTATATCTTTGTTTGAAGTCATTTGTTGTTGAATTTTTATACTTTTGATTAAGGTCATTATACCTTTTGATGGGAGTCATTTATTGTTGGGATTACACTCTAGTTTGGGAACTTTTATTGTTGAGATTGTCCTTTTGAAATAGAGCCATTTAATTATATGACATTATGTATATTTGTATGGTTAATTGGTAAGATAGAGTTGGTTTGAATTACTTAAGTAGAAGTGTCATAATAAACTTAAGAGGCTAATAGGTTATTCTTGGGGTTAAGGTTACTCCATGGTGTAAGGGGATAGCCTATGCATAGGTTATGAATGGTCAATACTAATCGAGCTAGGAAGGTGGGTGAATTATATGATGTCCACTCAAAGTATTGGGTGATGAATACTTTGGGCAAAGCAGTGTAAGTTACCACTATTTACATTGTCAAACACTATGATCCAGGTTTACATACTAGGCAAGGAATTTCATATGTGTAGGTTGTAGCCACTATGTGACAAATCTAAATATGTAGGACACAAAACCAAGCTCCAAAAAGGTCAATTTTATTATGAGGTTACCAAACCAATCTCTTCGTCGAAGGGTAGGGCCATCTACCAAGTTTGGTGGATGTGCGGGGGACCACAGTTAGTCCAAGGTTGGCGAAAAAGTGCTTGAGTGATGCTTCTCCTCATCATTTGTGACCAAGATTTGATGGAGGATACTTGGACCACTCATACATCTATTGCCAGAAAGCTCAATGGAGCCTTGCATGTGTATTTTGTATCCATTTCTATGGAAAGATTGTAAATATCATGTTATTATGTATTATGAAATCATTGCATTGGAAAGTTGTAATACTTTTATCTCATGTCATACTTGTGAATTCTCTCAAAGATTTGCCAAAGGATTTTGACATGGTCTTGACGAGTTATAGACCACCAAAATGTCATCAACATAATCTTCCAAAATACTATGTATGAAATCATGGAATATTAGTGTCATAGCTCTTTTATGTATTTCTCCATCATTTTTCAATCCAAAAGGCATAACAACCCAACATAATGTTCCCCAAGGTGTAGTGAAAGTTGCCTTATACTGATCTTGTGGGCTAATGAAAATTTGATTATATCTTGAAAATCCACCCATGAATGATAATAAGGGATGTCTTGCAATTGAATCCACTATCATATCAATATTAGGAAGGGGAAAGTCATCTTTTAAAGATGCTTTATTGAGATCACAAAAATTTGTACACATCATAATATGATTATCATGTTTTTCTACTACTACAATATTAGATATCCAAGGGGAACAATCAATGGGGTGGATGAAGCCAGCCTCTAAGAGCTTTCCAATCTCAACTTTAATCAATAATGCTATCTTAGGATTCATCTTTCATATCTTTTATCTTATTGGTTTAGCATTTTCTTCAAGAACAATGTTATGTGTGAAAATCTTAGGGTCAATACCCAGTGCATATCTGAGTAAGTCCAAGCAAAAAAGTTAGGAAAATCATGTAATAATGTTGTGTGATCTTCTTGCTCATCCTCATTAAGAAACTTTCCAATTTGAATTACTTTCTCCTCATTAGATAAATCCATTGGTATTTTGATTGTATCTCCCACAAGTAATGCACTTTGATTTGAAACTTTAGGGATTTGTTGAGATTCATCTTGTTTCTTGTTAGTTTCTTCACCAAAGTATCCCTTATCATTTGAACAATAGATAGATATTATTTTATGATGATGACTTGGTAAAGTGCTATACGCTCCCAAAAATTATTCTAGGGATTCATCATTTTGAAAAATATCTAATGGCATGTCGCTTTATGTGGTATCTATCAATTCAAGATGTTTTAATTTTAAAGTTATCTTAGAAATATCTTGCATGATAACATTGGAATTAATTGAAGGTATTTTTTATGCTTGTGTTATCTTAGAAGGACAATAACCAAGGCCTCTTTTTGTCTCTTATGCATTAGGCTCTATAGGAACTTGGATACCCTATTCTTTCACTCCACATCCTTTTCACTATAGCCAAATTTCTTCAACAATTGATACCTTTTTCCGTAAATGGCTTCCATTTATTTTGAAGTTGGTGGTTTCTTATAATTGGTGTCATCATAAGTGGATGTATAGCTTATATCCTCATCTTTTCTAGAATTTGTGGACTTAGATGCTTTTGATGTTTCTATTGTATATTATGTTGAAATCAGTGTTACTTCTTGTCCTTGTTCTAATGTTGTTTGCATGTTTTGGTACTCTCCCATGAAGGTTGGTGTGAAATATAAGGAACCCCAATCATCTTCCAGCAAGCTTACATCATCTTTATCTTCATGTTGCAATGGTTCTACTTTCAAGGTTTGTATTAATGTTCTCAAAGGACTTTTCATTCCCTTCTCTGTTTGCAAACAATTTTTATATTTCAGATCAGCTTTTATCATGTAAAACTTGTTGTTGTAAGTGTATTTCATTAGACGATGAAGTGTTGGGGGGACACCATTCATTTCATCAATCCATGATCTACCTAAGAGAAGATTGTATGGCAGGTCTTGAGGCATGAAATGGATAGCAATTTGTAACATAACTTTACCTAATTTTACAAGTAATGTTATTACACCAAGCAGTTGTTTTCCCATATTATTGAAACCACAAATAGACAAAGAATCTTGTTGAATTTTAGTCTTATTTGCTCTAATTTTATCCAAACATTCAGCCTTGAACCATTATCCACAAGAGTATGTCTAATCCCAACTTTATTGATAACAACCAATATCATTGAAGCATCATTTTACTTATGTGTCTCCAATGGAGGTAGTTCACTTTGATGAAAAAAAATATCAACATTTTTTGATTTCATACCTTGAATTAAGGTTGCCACATCATTTGGTTATGCACTGGGAGGGACCACAAATTTTTGTAAAGCATTTTGAAGCATTTCATGGTAAGTAGGTGATGTTTGAATGAGATCCCATAGAGAAATCCTAGCAAGAGTGTTATGGAGTTGTTCCACAAGATCATACTCCTTTCTACTTTGTGGAGGTAAATAAGGCTCACTAGGAAAAATAGGTTGTGGAAGTGGTATTGATGTAGAAGTGGTTTATGTTTGTCTTGGTTTCCTATTGTTCCTCATGTTATATCTATAAGCAACTATGTGGTAACTTGGTTGTTGCAACACATGATTGCTAGTGTGTTGTTTTGTAAAACTTAAGATATGACCTTGATATTTTGGTTTGTTTTGAGGTGGTCCTATGATGAGCACTGGTTTTTTGTGGACTTGAGGTTGTTGTGAAGGTGTATAAATGATAATTTGAGGTTTGATTGCATTTATTGTTCTTTGTTGGATTGGGATGTTACAAGACTTAGTGGATGATCTTGGAGAGATAAAGTCCTCAAGGGCTTCATCTAGCATATCAAAGTCATCACAACTAAAGGGCCTGAGAGGTATACGGTGACCTTGTATAAAGAGATCTGACATGATTAGATGACTATTCTTTCTCCAAGATTAAGCATTGATTTCCAATACACATTTAAGCTAACAGGGGTTCAAAATAGGTTTACAGACCTGTCACTGATATGGAAGTTAGATTGTAGACCTGTAAACTGAGAGTAAATCAAAGTCTTATATTAAGTTTCGAAGTTGGTTTTGGAGGATTGGGTCACCCTTGGGCAATTGGGTCTTGCTATGGATATTTCAAAAGTGTCAGTTTCAGAGGCTTGGTTAACAGGGATCAATTGTACTACAGTTTGTAAACCCAGGTTTATGATTGATTTTTCTATTATTTTATGATCTTTTGATTTATGTAATGTGTTGTAACAATCTAGTGTTTTGAATGTTTGTAAAATGAAATATGATTTACCCAAACTATGTAATGATTTAAAAAATGTAAAAAAATGTCCTATAAACGTGAAAATGCTAATTACTGAAAAGTGAAAATCTTTCAAAATTTTGATTAAGCTAAGCAAAATGGAATCTTTGTTTAACATGTAATAGTACTATTTCAAAATTTCAAAGTAGAGATTTACCAACAGAAACAAAATACAAATGTAGACACAAAAATGTGTGAAAGAACTAGTTTTAAAACTTATACAAGGACTAGGTCACCCCTAGGCGTCTAAGTCTTTGAGTAGGGTTCTGAAAACTACAAAATTGAATGTTTAAAGTGTTTAATATTACTATTCCTAATTGCAAACAAGTTTTACCATGATTTTTTTTCCAAAAAAAAATTAATGCAAAGGAAATGCAAATGTTTGATAATTTTGGAACAAAATGACATTTTTTAATGCAATTTTAAGATCGAAATTTGATTTAAATAACGGAGACAAACTATAATGCAACCTATGATACAATGTGAATGTAATATTTTTGGATTTTTATGATTTTTATAATGCAATATACAATCGTAAATGTGAAAGATAATGAAACAAAACCTAGATGAGAAAAGTAAAACACAATGATGCAAAACATAGATCTGGGGTTTGAAAGACTACCAAATCATAAAGCTATGATGTAAAAATGTTAGGTTCACCAAAATGAAACATAAAAATTTGGTACACCCTAATGACCTAAGGTGTATTGTCCCATCATTTATAGGATTTCATTAAGATGTAAATCAAAAAGGTGCATAGATAAACTTACAACCTCCTAGATGAGTCAATCAGACTTGGATCTACATCTATTTGAGGATAGGAATGCTTTATAAATGATTTGAAATGGTCAACCTAATTAAACTAAATGACCTAATATGATAAATATAATTTCCTGAAGATAAACAGATGGAAACAAAATTTTACAAGTGGATTTGGAAGGCTGATGTATATCTGTCCCAAAATTTGGGTTTAAGTGTTGTAGCAAGACTGGTTCACCCTTAGGCGACTGGGTCTTTGTATGCCTTTCTAGAAATGCAAAGTTTGATCTTGAAACCCTTTGTTTTCTCTTTGTTCCTGTACTTACAAATCTTCTTCAAATCTGGACATGTAATAAATCTACAAAATATTTTTTTTAGGGGGCTATATGGGGGTTTTCCTTAGTTAATCCCCTATTTTGGTAATTAAACCTCAACAAATAGCCAAATACTTGATAAAAGATAGTGTGTGTGATCCCTAACCTTATGTGATCTAAGGTTGTTATGAGATAAATGCAAATAAACCCTACTCAAATGCATCAGAGTGTGGTTCCTATATGACAATGATAAGATTCAATTAAGGAATTTTCAAAACACCCTAAGTAAATATGAAAATGCAATGACACCTTGCTTTAGGCTACAAAATAGAATGAAACTTGAAGTTGAGAATAATAGGAAACAATTCATTAGGTAAAGGGAAGTGACCAAATGCATCTCCCAATCATGCAATCCATTATGCTCTTCCATAAACTTCAACCTTCAACCATGTGATAAAGCTTGATCAAATATGTAAATTGACTTGAAAACCTACATTCTCAAGTAATGCTACTCCAAAACTCTCAAAGTTTCTTGTGTGTTTGAATGCTATCTCTTTCTAGTTTTGGAATAGTGAAAAGACTAGGTATTTATAGGTATTTCCTTAATTTCTTGACAATTAGATCCCGATAGTTGACATTTACAATTTGAATTTTGAATGTTAAAATACTGCCAACAATCTATTAAAATTTGGGTCCTAGCTAAGAAGGGGGGCCTAGTTGCCCATGGGCGAATGGTTCTTGGCCCAAATTTCTAGGACACACTTGATTGGGGGTAATTTAATGATTGGTTACATTTGTTCAATGCTTGTTTCAGTGTCAGAAAATGATAAAATAGGCCTCATAATGCATAATAAAGGGAATCAGGGCCTATTTATGAGGGGTTGAAAATGAATCAATGCAAAGGTCACTAAATAGATCCAAACTAAGTGTTAAATTGTAAGTGTATACAATTTTCTATGCTACAATTGCAAATCTATATTTTAAAAATTATAATTTTATCCTTTCTGGAAAAAAGGTTATGCGTTACGACATAAGTGTAACTTTTTAAAAATGTTGTTTACTATTAAAAAATAATTTATTAAAAATTAAATTAAAAAAATCATAATTTATTTCAAAAAAAATAAAAATTATATATTTACAATCTGTACACATTGTCACAAATCACTGGCTTGCATTATCTTCAAATTCTTAGCAGTTTAGCTATTATAGGTGTCAAAAAGTGAAGATTTAGTAAAAAATGTTGATTTCAATGCCCTACTTTGACCAAAAAGTGGAATTCATTATTGAGGGATTACCCTAGCACATAAGATTATGGAAAACATGTATTTAGTTGGATAAAGGTGGGAAGTTAAATAGTGTTAGTGAACCAAATTTGAATTTTGAAAGAAAAGGGACAAGTCCACAACAACAAAAATAGCAATCTATAGGAAAATGTTTAGATACGAGTGACTAATGAATAAATAGAGATAGGCATATGACTTAGTTTGATAAATGGATAGATAAGGAAAATGTATAAAGATATGTGTGTATGAAGATATAATATGTGTAAATTTAAAGGGTTATGTGTATGTACAAATGAAAAATATCAAAAGAAAGAGTCCAACTTTATGTTAGGTTAGGTCATTTCTCACTATATACACATATCAAATATTTCCTTTGAATAAATTAAAGATTCAAAGGAAGAGAACATAAATATTAAATTTTTAAATTTACACTCCTATAAAACTCTTAAAACCATTAGTTATAAAAAAATCTCCTAAATTTACATAACAACACCAACTAAAATATTTCAAGTAACTCCAGCAACCTTACATGGATAATTGAGAGTTCAAGGCACCAATTGTTAACATAAGTTTAAAATTTTAAATTTCAACACATCTAGAAACTAAAAAAATTTGTAAAATTGAAAATGTTTAATTCAACAAACCTTTTCACAAAACATTAAAATTATTTCTTACTTCATTATTGCACACTAAATAAATATAAATGAAATTTGCACTTATCCAAGTATGATTGAAAATTTGACATCATCCAAACACATCTTAACACCAATAAAATTTGGCATTAAAACTCATTCCTTCACATACCATATGGGTTGCATATAGTTGGCTTTAAAACAACCTTCTACCATTAAATGGTTCGGGCTATTTAGGCGCCCAAGCTTATTCTCTTAAGCGTTGGTTTCTAACTCCTTTATGAGCTGGCTTTTCAGGCTATCCAGCGTGCTTTATATTATTATCATATGTTGGTTTAAGTGTTTCGCAAGTAATAATACTAGCACTTGCACCTCAATGAGGTGCAATACTTACGCCGATAGGTTGAGCCCACATTATTTACGGTCGTGAAAAGTAGAGGATGACGTGAAGAAAGTAGTGATATATCTCACCTATCCCTCTCTACCTCTCTCTCCCTCCCTCCCCCTTTCTCTCTCTCTCTTGATCTCTCCTTCCCTCTCTATTTCTCTCTATATCACATATCCCTCTCTACCTATCCCTCCCTCCATCCCACCTATTTCTCTCTCACTCTCTTCTTCCCTCTCTACTTCTCTCCCTCTCTCACTTATTCCTATCTACCTCTCTCTCCTTCCCCCTCTAATTCTCTATATCTCCCCTATCCCTCTCTACCTCTCCCTCCCTCTCTCTCTCTCTCACTCTCTCTGGCTCTCTCTTTCCTTCTCTACTTCTTTCTATCCCACCTCTCTCTCCCTCCCTACCTCTATCTCACTTATCCCTCTCTACCTCCCTCCATCCCTTTACCCTCCTCTCTCTCTCTCCCTCTCCCTCTTTCTCTATCCTTCCCTCTCTACATCTTTTCCCTCCTCTCTCTCTCTCTTTCTCTATCCTTCCCTCGCTACTTCTTTACCCTCCTCTCTCTCTTTCTCTATCTCACCTATCCCTCTCTACCTCTCGCTCCCTCCCTCCCCCCTTCTCTCTCCCTCTTGCTCTCTCCTTCCCTCTCTATTTCTCTCTATATCACATATCCCTCTCTACCTATCCCTCCCTCCATCCCACCTATTTCTCTCTCACTCTCTTCTTCCCTCTCACTTATTCCTCTCTACATCTATCTCCTTCCCCCTCCAATTCTCTATATCTCCCTTATCTCTCTCTACCTCTACGTCCCTCCCTCCCTCTCTCTCACTCTCTTTGGCTCTCTCTTTCCTTCTCTACTTCTTTCTATCCCACCTCTCTCTCCCTCTCTCTCTCTCTCTCCTCTCTCTCTCTCTCTCTCTCTCTCTATCCTTCCCTCTCTACTTTTCCCTCCTCTCTCTCTCTATCCTTCCCTCTCTACTTCTTCTCTCTCTCTATCCTTCCCTCTACTTCTTTACCCTCCTCTCCAATTCATTCCAAAAACAACACTTCCTATACAACTTTAGTTATATACCTCAGTGATTATCGTGCCCAGCATATGCCTGTGTGTGAAGTCTGCAAGGCTCGATGAATGTTTCCTGCATTACCTTTCACATCACAGGAGACAAATAGGAGTGTACAACACACCACGTAATAGATCTTGGTGGGGTTCTCGGTGGGATTCCACCACGTAATAGCCTATTGGCTAATTATTTTTATAGTATATATAAGTTATCTTGTAGTTAAATAGTTATTTTATTTATTATATAAATTTTATTTTTATTAAAAATTTATTATCTTATTTTATTTAAAGAATCATTTTTTATTTTATTTATTATATAAATTTCAATTTTATTAAAAAATTATTATATTATTTTATTTATAGAATCATTTTTATTTTATTTATTATATAAATTATTTTATTTTATTTTATTTTATTTATTATATAATAACAAGAATAAGATGAAATAATGTAAATATAAGAATTACATAATTAAAAGTATTTATCTATTATTTTTGTGTTTTTGGTTCCATTAATTTTTTATTTTTATATTGCGGTTGATTATTTTTATAAATATAAATTAAAAAAAAATCAAATTATTTTATTTATTTTTATTTCAATATTTTTTTTTTTTAAATACCGTGTTACATTTGGTAAAAATTAAGTTATAAATTTTTTTTATTTTAAAACAATAATTTAGAGGGTAGACATTGGGCATTAAAACTATCATCCACTACAAAGTGATATAATTATGGTGACAAAGAAATATCTACTAGTTAAGTGGTTTTTGTCTAGTAGTTAGCCAGCTCCTTAAAATCATAAAATACAAAATTAAACATAAACAAACCAATTATCAAATTTTAAACAACATAAAAATTAAATTAAATCAACAAACAACAAATTATAATAGATTATTCTATTACAAACATAACTCAACACCCTAAATAGTTAATTAAATTACAGTAATCTAAAACTTCAATAATCTAACCGTATCACTTTTTTGCCAACTTTATTGCGTGGGGATACCCTAGAGTAGCCATTAATATAGCTGATTGAAGACATGGTAGGGTAAACTTCATTACGTGGTAAAATGACTTCCAAACATTTTATTTTCAACGATGGGTGTTGGCATGCTTTCATTAATGGTTTTATTTTTATCGATATAAATATCTTGATTTCTACAACGTAAATTTTGAAAAATTATATTTCAACTTTTACAAAGTACAGCTAACAACTAGTTGATGAAGATCAAATCAGGATACTTATTGAACACCCAAAAAAACTGCTGAATGGATTGAATCTCCACCTAAAACATTTAAGAGTTCGAGCGACTTTAATGAACACCGAATACAACTTGTTGGAAAGATGGCATAAACTTTAATGAAAGTCATTTGTTTTTCCCCACGGATTCCTCCTACGTTGTCTCACCGGGCACAATAATTAGCCAACGGCACCACTGAGGTTTCCGGCGTTAGACTACTGGAAACTCCGGTGGGGTTCCCCTAGTAAAATAGCCTATCGGCTAATTATCATTCATGTTTTGTTATATGCGCGCAACTTTACCCAACCATTTCACTTTTCACATGGCAGCGCTATGTTCATTACAAAGTATCTTTAATATATATCAATATATATATATATGATTATCAAATGCACCAATTGTCAATCGATATATATACATTAACATATATAATATTATTTGAGCATCCATACTTAAGCACATATACTCATATATCCATTGATCGACATATATACATGAAGTGCATATATTTCATCAATTAGCATATAAATATGAACACACAAAAAAGAAATTTCACTCGATATAAAGACTCAATCACACAACCCCAAATAGGAACATTCAAAGACTAAAACCACATACCAGTACAAAACATACTCAAACCCTAACATGAGATTGCTTACCATTTCGCAAACTAACTCAACTCTACTTGACCATCTAGGGTGTGAGTGGGTGTATGCTCAATTAGCGGCTCAAAACCAGTGTCTTACTTGGGATAATTTATATACAAGTGTGGTTTCCAAGGCCCTTCTATGTGTGTTTTGTATCGTGGTTGTGAGGAGAGTGTCTCTCACGTCTTCTTCCAATGTTCCTATGCTAGGGAGACTCGACATTCTTGGTGGAGGGTGTGGAATATGCCATGTTGGCATGTTTCCTCGTTAGTGGAGTTTGTGGATCAAAGGGGTAGGGCCCATGTTTCTACTTCCTTTATTCAAGCTACTTGGGCTCTTGGCCCATCCTTTATTATCTAGAACCTTTGGCTGGAGAGGAATCGTTGATTTTTTAGGATGTGCTATTGGTGGCCCCTCACTTGTGGCAGAAAATTTTGCATTCTTTGGAAGAAACTGTTGCAGCTAAGTGTGATCTGTTTATTTTGGTAGATCCTGGTGATGTTGATTGTTGTAATCGTCTTCATCTTCCTCCTTCGCAACGCCAGCTCATGCGCAATAGATGTAGACATCCTACCCCAAAAGTGAATAGGAGGAGAAGATGGTTCCCTCGACCTCAGGGTGTTCTTAAAATCAACACAGATGGCTCTTCCCGTGGAAATCCTGGTCATGCTAGTATTGGTGGCATTAGTCGGGATGGCTCTAGAGATATTTAGTTTATCTTCTTTGTTTATAAGGGTCTTCATACTAATAATTTAATGGAGGCTTAGGCCATTTTATCTGTTGTGGAGCATGGAAGTCAATTGGGGTGGAAAAGAATCATATGTGAGTCTATTTCCCAAGTTGTGGTGAACTTGTTGAATAGGTGGCATTTAGATGATGCTAGCTAGCATTTGACTTTGATTGTAGAATAGATTCTTAACCTTTGTGTTTCTTTGGAGTCTATTACTTTCACTCATATTTCTAGAGAATGGAATGGTGTTGTTGATTTTTTGGCTAAATGGGCTTTTGATCATATTCATGATTAGAATTTGGTGGATCGGGGGCAGTTACCCCTGGATCCGTCTCAACAGTTGGATCACTTGGTGGAGCTTGATAGGGCTATGTAATGCCCTTGCTTTGTACTTGTTTTAATAAAAAAATTACCCCTCCTTTATGTTAATATTCATTCTTCACATTTTTCACCAGTATATACAAACACAGTCATACCTTCAAAAGCAATAACATCTTAATGCATATTTCAATATTTCATTCACCTATTAAACATATTAAGGTCACGATTTACATTTATCATCATATTTACTCATGAAGGTAAAAAGTAACTTGTTAACTAAGAAATAGGGTGTAACATACTTCCCCCCTTGTGAATCATCATCCCCAATGATTTAAAGTATTAAACATACAAATAAAGTCAAATAAAGGTTTTACTTTCCATTTTCTAAATCATGCAAGAAATAAGTAAATATTCAAATAATCTTCCCTCATAGCATGACCCTTTGCAATCTTGTCCTTCCTCGACCTTGCACTAAGGGATTTTGCTAAAGCATGGGGATAACTCATGTGTTTCACATATACTTTCTCTCCAAATAACTATAAATTTTAATCACATTAACTCATATGTACATCATAAGTACAATAGTGATCTTATCTTATATGACACCTATACCTTAGTGACTAGAAAAACATGTTCTAATTGATTATCATATAATTATCCTTAGTGCAACCCAAATAGAAAAGGAATGTTGGTGTATTGCACATTACACCATGGGTCCCATCCTTCCCTTTGGTTTTTTACACCATCGGACAACTTCGAAGTTGAGACCATCCATCACCAACACTAATATTTACCTTTAGCATAATAGTACTACCCTTAGACACTTGTCAATTCCCAACATAATAGTACTAATTAATTTAAGATTTGTATCAACAAAGTTTTCTTTGATCCTTTCGATCTATTATTACATTTATGACAATATTTTCGGTCCAAGGTTAATCTTATTCCCTAGAATACAAAAATTTAACCCATCTTCCTATATAATGTTTCAAATGGATCAAATTTCAATTATAGAAGTTTATTGTAGTAAAAGTATTCCACAAATCCTCCAAGATTTGGTTTATCCCTTTAGCCTAACTAGCTGAACTCAAAGAAATAAGTTGAGTGTTCATTCAATTTAATTCTCAACAAGGTGATCATGGTTTACACAAAACCTTAACATCACTTGCTTGTCCCCTATCTAAGATAACCTTCTTAGGAACATTAAGCAATTACTTTACACAATTTGTTTTTTAGGACTAATATCCTACAAATCAAATTTTCCAAGCAAATTTGGTCACCTTGGTGAGTTTTTCCACCATATCATTATGCTAGTTCCATCGACATAGAAATATCAAACTATTCTAATGATCTACCACTTCCTCACTGGAATTTCATGAGAGTATACAAGTCCTGAGCTGATGACGACATCCTATCTTCATCCTCTAGCATACTAGACAACTTTCTACATATCTTGCAGCATCTTACTTTGTTTCCTTCCATATTACAGTGGTTCCCCATTAGTTAAATAATTTTGTCATTTCCTTGTCTTGAATATGACATCAATTTACCTCATATTATTCCTTAATCTTCCAAAATTTGGTACATATGTTCTTTATCTAATTCATAATAGTCCATCCCAACTAAGTGAAAACCTCTTTCATGGTCTTATTCCACCTTTAATTCTTGAAATATAATTATTTGATTAATTGATTAATTGATTATTAATTGAAGCAAATAGGTTGGGATTAACCTATATGATTTTATTGATCATTTGATTTAGCATTCCTTGTTGTTGGCTCTTGATAGTTGATTGATTATTACTTTCCTTTATTTCCCTCCATGGTATGCCTTGAATATACTTTTTCATTTTCAAAATTGGATTCATCATCGCCTTCTAATCTCTTAGAATCATCCATTGGATCCATAGTAATGAGATCTAATGAATAATCAACAACTTTTCCAACTAAGAGATACTCTATTATTTCATTCCAATTCTCTTTTTCCATGTATACTAATAGCCTTTTAACCATATTAAATCTCCCATTGGAGCGTCTTCAAATGATCATTTAAGGATCTAAACATAAATTTACTTTTGTTAACAAGTTGGTAAGTTCAATTTGCACTTCAACTAAACCATGCTTTAATTGAGCCCTTTGTCCGAATTGTTTAATTTTCTTTCCAATATTTTACTTTGCAATCATCTTTCAAAGTATTTTTTCTCAATTATCGATAATTTTATTTTCTCATAACCTTAGACACTAGTTTATTTGGTTTCTTTTCCACATTTTAATCAGAACTCCAAATTGACCTTTCCTACTTTTGTTGGTAGGATCATGTACACTTTTATTTTTTGTAGGTTGCTTCTTTTCTAACCATTTTGGTCTCTACCCTTTGTTCTAAGATATCAACCTTCACTCTTGGTTTTGACTAATATTGCAATATCTTAACCTTGTATTGAATCAAGTCTATCAAAGGGTTCACTTGTCCCCTGGATACCTCTCTTGTTGATTTTGATTCATAAAATATTGACTTTCTACTTTAATTGAAGTTTCTAATGTATGCTAGCAAATAGTTCATTTTCCCATAAAGCATAATCATAGATTTATATTAGCCTTACTTAATCCAAAATCCTTGACTCTTCACAATTGATGGTTGTTATCAATAAGGGGAATTACTAAAATTCTTTATATCCCTTAGAGTCATTTAAACTATGTCGTAGGATGAAGGTACTCAATGGTAATCCCCTATAACCTTCCTACTAAACCCAATTGCATAATATTACACAATCCAAAGGTGTATCTTAATGAGCTATTGATTTAGGATTTTTCAACTCTAGGGATGACTCTTTCCTAGTCCCAAATTTAGACAAGTTTTCAAGAATATTAACTTCCTTTTTTTTCTTCTTTTTTCTTTTCCTCTTGCCATCTTGGTGTAAGAACTTTTCAACCATTATTTTCCAATAAGGTTTACATGTATTACTTATGTAATGAGCTCATAGGTTCCAATGTTGAACCCGATAGCTCTGATACCACATGTAACATGCCCATAGTTTTTCCCTTTGATTTTACCTATGTTTTAACCTGGACTTATGAACAATTTACATTTTTCCAACATATAAAAATAGAAAAAATTCTTTTATAATTCAATAGCAATATGCACATTTGAAATAACCTCATTATGAACTTTCCCATTGTATTACAACGAAATATTACAAAAACGTAAGTAATGATTCCTTATTACATAATTCCATGTAAAGATAACATTTTATATTTACAAATTCCATAGAGATGGATACATGAATACATAGCTTCTAAGAGATTACTATTATAGAGATACAAATGGTCCAAATTTCCAACCATTGGTGCATACATTCTACATGTCCCCATTCCTTAGTTCATACATTCTAGTTGTCCCCAATATTGGCACATACATCCTCAAATCTTGGTCATCAACTACATGAGGAGAAGAATCACTCAAGCACTTTTCCACCAATCACAAACTTATTGTGGCCCCTTGCACATCTACCTAACTGGTAAGATGGCCCTACCCTTCGACGAAGAGATTGGTTTGGTAACCTTATAATCCTAGCCTTCTCTAAGCATGGTGTTGTGTCCTACATATTTGGAGCTTCCATACAATGGCTACAACCTACATGTATGACAATCTTGGCCTAGTATGCAAACCCGTATCATAGTGAACTAATAGTGTAAACAGTGGCAACTTACACTACTTTGGGCAAAGAATTCATCACCTAGTACTTCAAGTGGAGGTCACACGCTCACCCACCTTTCTAGCTTGATTTGGTTTATTACCATTCATACTCTTTACACACATTCTATATAAAAAGGAAGTGTTGACATAACAACTTGACTAACTAGGTTACACCCTTTCCCATGGATTATCCTAACCCCAATTATAACCCAATTAACCATACTAGTATTCATAACATCACAAATTTTAAATGACTCTATTTCAAAAGGTAAGATATCAATAATAAATGACTTCAATCAATGAATAATCTCTTCAAAAAAAGACTTCAATCAAAAATATAATCTCATCAATAAATGACCTCAATCAAAATTATAATCTTCAACAATAAATTACTTCAATCAAATATATAAACAACAATCAAATGATCAATAAAATCATATAGGTTAATCCCAACCTATTTGCTTCAATTAATAATCAATTAAACAACCCAACCAAATAGGTTATTCTCAACCTAGAGTTTCAATCAAAAGTGATGTAGTGATCAAGTGATCATAAACAAATCATAAAACCTTTCTTCCAATATACCTCAAATATTCACATATTTACAATGTTCACTACATTTTTATATAATCTAGAGGACATTAGCCTGAGAAGAGTTTTTTCTTATGTACCTATATAAGTCCTCTTCTCAAAATGGCTTTGGGTTGCCTCTACTACCACAATAATGAGATACACTTTTTAGGACATTCTGATTTTTGTTGAAATCACATATTTTTAGAAAATATAATGGTTTAAGCCTTGAAAGGTTCCATTTAAAGTATTTTAATTGAAGAGGGTTTGATCAAACCCCCTTGGATAGAACCTTGCTAGTTTTAAACCATACCTATAATGGAGTCTCCTCTCCACCTATCAAAATGCTAATAAAAACCCACTTTTGATTTACCTTTTGGGCGATCAAATGAATTCATTTAAAATTATGTTTTGTAAGTATGTAGTCCTTATTATAAGCTTCCCAAAAAGTATAATTTTAAATATATTTAATTTGAGTATTATATTTATTTTTTATTTCTTGTGAATATAGGTTTTTCTCCAAAAATCAATTTTTTTGTTCTGCACATGTGGAAAAATAGTAGATTACCAAAAAATAATGAAAAATATCTATTCTATTGGTATTGATGTCCTTGATCCAACAAAAAAATTGAATTTTCATACATACAAAAAAGGTTATGTGTTATAAAGTAAACCTCTATGTCTAAATTGTAATTGGTTTGACATTAAAACTTAATTAAGAAAAAAATATTCAATAAAACACTATGAAACCAAATGAAAGAGCTAGATATCATAGTTACAAATCTAAATTCGAAAAAAATAGAATTTAATCCTTCATAGAAAAAAGTTGTGTTATATAGTAAACATCTCTCTTTAAAAATGTTGTTTACTGTTAAAAACTAGTTATTGAAGGTGATGGAAAAGAAATGCAATTTGATTTAAACTTTTTAAAAGAAATATATATTTAGAATCTACAAAAAAAATGTCACACATCACTAGTTTGCATCATCTTCAAATTCCTCATGATTTAGCAACTATAGGTGTCTGAAAGTGAAGATTTAGTTAAAAAAGTTTAGTTCAATGTCAAGTTTGGCCAAAAAGTGTAACCCACTATTGTGGGATCACCTCGGAACGTGAGTCCTCTTCTTGAGTTTTGTGAATAGGAATATACTTTTAATCAAAATAAGAAAATATCATAATCATAAAATACATTTTATCCAACCTATTGTTGAATATTGATATAACCATCAAGTTTATACCCTAACCCTAGGGAAATACTCTCTTCCTCCTTTCAAGGAGATATGAGTAATCATTCAAGCATAAATTATCAACATGGTTTGGATAACATCACAACCTATCAATGATGACATGCCTATCATGCCATCATTCTTGTTGTATTACTAATCGCATTATCCACTAAGGTTTACCAAGCATTATAAGCTAACAAATTTAGGATAGTACCTCAAGACATCAACATATTCCACATTTCACATTTTACGCTACATACATATAGTATAAACAAACTATGTGTAGTTTAAATAGAAACACAATCATATAAATTCACATAAAGGATATATATAGAAAAACCCAAATAAAGAGGTTTCATCAAAGCAAGATTCAATCAAGACATACAAGCTTTATCCAAAGTAATAAATTAACCAAGTTCATAAAGTTACTAAACACATGTTTAAAACAATCCTTTTCAAATAAGGCATTCATATAAAACAATAGAGGAATAGAGACTAGCATGCCTGTATTTGAAAAGCTCCAACTAACAAATCTAGTTTCCTAGCTCAACCTCCACAAATCCCACTTGCAACTCCTTCATAACTTAGCCTCTTACCAATTCTCTCAACAATTGCAAAATCACAAAAATAACTCCTAACTCTCAAAGCTCTCGAACTACTCTCACACAGAAAATACAACAAAATAATAATGAGGAAATCTCAATGAAAAGTGTAACAAATGGTAGAGAGAGAACCTCTATATATACTAGAAAATTTGAGCATCCAAAGGCTACAAACAAGCTAAAAATTATGCCACCTTCCTATGTGCATGCATCAACTCAGTTGAATTAAACTCCCAGATTACAACACATGACAGTCCACGTATTTCCAATGGCTAAGTTGACTTCATTCATGAGACAACATGACTCTCTTACTGAGTCAAGGGACAATGACGCCTCTCTATAGGTTTCCTATTTGATTTGTAAGTTGCCCACCCTCATATATTACTACCAATTTTGCATTGACTAAGTTTTATGTTTATCTAATGGTTTTCCTAGTTAGCGTAGATTTAGACTTCTTATTGGTTTCTAAACACTATAGATTTTGGCACCACATATTCATACTTTAGCGCCCTCTGTTAATGCATAGCAAAGACTTAGTCAACAATGTTAAAATCTACATTCATTTACTTGCAATGTCTAACTGTATTCTCCCTCACTTCAGCACCTAAGTCTTATTGACTTATTCTACTCACTCCTTTCTAACTATGTGTTACCTTATACTCTTATTCTATGTGCTTTACAACTTACTTACTATTTGACATTTTATGTACATTACTAACTTATGCGTTGTTTTGAAGGCATTAAAACTCATTCCTTCACGTGCCATATGGGTTGCATATAGTTGGATTTCAAACAACCTTCTACTATTAAATGGTTTGTGTTACTTAGGCGCCCAAGATTACTCTCTTAAGTGTTGGTTTCTAACTCCTTTATGAGTTGGCTTTTAAGGCTATCCAACGTGCTTTATATTATTATCATATGCTAGTCTAAGTGTTTCACAAGCAATAATATTATCATTCATGTGTTGTTATATGCATGCAACTTTACCTAGCCATTTCACTTTTCACATGGCAGCACTATATTCATTACAAAGTATTTTTAATATATATCTCATAACATGTATATAATTATATTCACATGATTATTAATCACATCAATTGCCAATCAATATATATATATAGATAAACATATGTTAAAATAATCATACATATATACATATATGTATATATGTTTACATTAAAATAACAATATACATATACATTAATATATATAACATTATTTTAACATCCATACTTAAGCACATATTCTCATATATGCGTCGATCGATGTACTTCATTGATTGGCGTATAAATATGAACACACAAAGTAGAACTTTCACTTGGAATAAAGACTCAATCACACAACCCCAAACAAGAACATTCAAAGACTAAAACCATATACCAATACAAAACATACTCAAACCTTGACATGAGGTTTCTTACCATTTCCCAAACTAACTCAACTCTACTTGACCATCTAGGGTGTGAGTGGGTGTATGCTCAGTTAGTCTCAATAAGGGTTACCAAACCAAGCTCCTCTCTTGAGTGATACTCCCTCTCTCATACCTAAGGGATTGAATCCTTCCTGCATCCAACTTAGTGCATTACAAGGATAGTTAGAAGTTCACATGAAATCCACTTGCATCATAAATCATTTGCATCATCAAATCATTAAAGTAATCATATTGCAATTCATATTCATTCTTCACATTTTTCACCAGTATATACAAACATAATCACACCTTCAAAAGTAATAACATCTTAATGCATATTTCAATATTTCATTCACCTATTAAACATATTAAGGTCATGATTTACATTTATCATCATATTTACTCATGAAGGTAACAAGTAACTTGTTAACTAAGAAATGAGGTGTAACATAATTTTGCATTTATACTTCATTTAATTTGCTCATACATTTAGTCACACATTCTTTATTCATACATATCTACATTCATCTACATACATGGGTTGTATCTATTCTTTAATACAAATCTGAAACATTCTTCATACTTCTCTACCCTTTTAAATCAGCTCTTTATTACACATATATTCTCAAAATAAATCAAATTTACTCTTCAATTTTCTTCTCTTACTTTTCTTTATACTCAAAAATATATCATTGAATTATTACTTTCTAACCACACCTTCTATTCTTTATATATTCTCAATGCAAGTAATGGACACTCTTTCACAAAGAACACCACATTTCACATAAGATGTAACTCTTCAATTTAATTTTTTCCTTTTAGTATTAATCATTGCCTTATAACTTTGCATATTAGTTAGGCATTCCTTACTTTAACTTGGTCAATGCATTTATATCTGCATTTTACTTAGGTGCTAATCAACCACAATGAAATATTTTAATGTTTAGTTTGCATATTATGTTCATATTAATCATTGCCTTATCATAATTCTCATTCATTGCCTTCTTAATAAGTCGTTATTTAGGAATATTACTTGTTGCTCCTCCCTAAATGAATTTATTGTCTTCACATTTTTAATCACTTCATATAATCTTATTTTTGGGTGATTAATTTACATTAATATATGTGTCTTTCGTAAAGGTGGTTGACCAAAAATATGAAGTTAAAATATTTATTTGATTTCATTTATCATAGTGCAAAGAGATTCGACCAACACTATAAGAAATCCATTTATTTTACTTCTTTGACAACAATCTATTTATTTCACTTCTATATGTTATAAAACTTATTCACACACTTGAATTGTATGATCTTCTATATAAGATATGTGTTTTTGTTGATCACACCTTTTGACAATTCTTCAAGACATACCAAATGACTTATGTTCCATGCATTTTTTATGTAAAGGTTGATGTTATGGAGAGATTGATTAGTGGCCTTTAGCCTTAACAATTTTCTTTAACCATAATATGAATGGTATTGATTTTGACAATTCTTCTAACATCAATGACCATTACTTCATTCATTTTCCTTGACATCAATGACAATACTTACTTTGAAGTTCTCATCCATACATCTTAATCTCCACAATGATCTCTTAGACATCAATCTAACCAACAATATTGGTCTTTTATATTAAGGATAACAATCTTGTTCATGCACTTGACATCAATATCATTATGACAATCTCTTCATTTTTATTTTGACATTCTCGTCCATACATCTTAGACCAACAATCTCCATGACACTCTTTGACAATCTTGTCTACCTTTGACATCAATAACAAACATTCCAACAGTGTCTAGCTAAGGCCCTTAATTTGAAGGTATTCAAGGACCTTTGTTCAAAGGTATGTCATTCCCACAAATAAAAAATGTAAAAAAAAAATTGAATGAAGGTTATTTCCAAAAATGGAAAAAAGGGGCATTCATTCAAAGGTCTCTTTTTTTCATTTTTGGAAATTACCTTCATTCGAAGGTTTTTTACATTTTCAACCTTCAAACAAAGGTATTTTTTGATATACCTTCAAACCAAGGTACCTTCATTCAAACAAAAACCTTCATACAAATGTGTTTATAATTTTTTAATTGCATTCGGGATAAAAAAAAATGATACCCAAGTTTGGGACCCATTATTGTGGTGTTACCCTAGGCATCCATCCATCAAAATAGGATGGGTAAGATGCTCCATACAAACAATTTAGACGCATTTGAATCACTCTCTAAAGACTACATTTACTAATGGAAATGCATTGAGATCCTTCTTTAGGAGTACATTAATAAATAGATGAATAAATGAATAAAGACTTTAAACCCACCTCATAATTTTGGCCTAAGCTCCCCAAGAAATCAAGCAATCCTTTCGAGGATACAAGGAATATATTTTATCTTGACATTTTTACCCTTTCCCTTAATTGGATAAACTATCTTGATTAAATTAGTCTTGCATTTTAAGGTTGGCAATCTTCTCATGGATACACCCTAAGCCCCAACCCCAAATGGTTGAGTACTAGGAACATATTTTATTTCCCGGACTACCTACATACCCTGCTTCCAAATGGGATCAAGGTGTAAAATATGTAGTTTTGTTTTCCATACTAACATTGTTGTGAACTATTATGTGGGTATGCAACCCTTTTTAGGGTCCCTTTTCCCTAGACATTTCCTTTATGACTACTACCCACAAACGAAAGCAAATAAAATCATATAAGTAAATGGTATCCATGACTATTATTTGTTTCCTATATCTGACTAATTCCTATTCCTTAATAAATTCCATTTATGTGATATTTAGCATGAAGAGTGATACCTTCAAATTTAATAGCATTTGCATAGAGCCTCAATCACAACCTAGTTGTGAGGTTCTAGAGAACATCTAATGATGGTAGAGGAACAAAATGTATAGGAAGCTAGATAGAGGAGTCCATTTGTCATTGGTGGGATTCTCTTAAGAGGGAAAGGGACAAACTTGGTTTAGGTATTACAACATATATATGAGTAGTAATATTGAGTTGTCAATAAAAAAGATCCAATGCTTCGCAAGGCTTATTAGACCCATCAATTACTAGACTTGGGAACTTGATAGCTTAAGTAGCAAACTCTCTAAAATATTCCCTTCATTGTTTATTTATATCATTAATGACCATGATGTGATACTTACCCAAAGAAAATTATAATGCAACAAATGTGGATCAACAATGTTTTGTAATGTTTAGAGTAAATTATGCACTTGCATAGGTATTGAGTTGAAATAATGTCCTAGATGGTTAAAGAGATAGTAGAACTTGTCACATATCTCAGAACAAACTAAGAACCTAACTACAAATTACTCCTCTAATTTTGATTCATTCTTGTAAAGTATACAAATATGCTCAAGTCAACAAATATAATGCTTTGACCTTGAACCAAATGTAAAAGGTGTCCAAGCTATGTTCAATGAGACATTTTTATTTGATCAAAAGAAGAAAAATTATAGTGGTTGTCCATAGTTTATTTATTTTTAAATATTACATTGCAAGAGGATGACAACCTATTGAATTCCAACCAAAAGTTTTTTTTGGCATTTCTCTAATTTCCTAGTTTCTAAATGTTAGATGCCTAAAATTAGATTAGTGGCTCACATTTTATTAAATGATTATAATGTCTAGCTCTAAAACTAGATCCACATTAGATCATGTACCCAACAACTCCTAGGCATGTTGAAACAACCTTGCAAATGATTTAAGGAGAATATGAAATTAATTGAGAACTTGAGTTTAGGAAGAAATAATAAATCCATCTCAATTTTGATGAATATTTTTTTAATTGGAGATGCATTTTATTGCCAATGGTTCTACTACTTCCAAGTTGATTATGTGTGCTTTAAAAGATATCATATGCAATGCCTTTATGGATATCAATTTTCAACATGTGAGGAGAATAAATGGAGAAGGTAGAGGCTAAAGATGGTTACTATCAAGACCAACACTTTACAAGTACATTTATTGGGCATACCAAGTGTTCTTGATGCCTTGTTTACATAATTCCATGGATGGCTAGAAAGCCTTGAATGAATATTTATTATTCCAAATTATCGTACCTTCATACATCTAATTTAAGCAACAATATTACTACATGAAATATATTTGAAATGTGAAGAGGTTGAATTCCAAATTCAACTTAAATAATTACATTAGAAACTCACCATATTGATCCCAATATTTTTGATAGCATGCTTATGATAAATCTATCAATCAAGCCCATTTTATACTACAAAACTCTACCCCAAACCACATAATTATAGAAATGTTACTAGTGGCATTAAAAATTGGAAGAAATATATTCTCTTTCGCATCTAAAATTTAGAGTTGATAGCATTGTATTTCAAATGTATTAAGTGTAACATAAACCTTGCATAAACTCTCTTTTGTAACAAGAAGCATCTTCAAGATAGTTCCCATCAAGGTAACACTAAGACAAGTATAAGAGGGAACCACTTGAACCAAAGACTTGAAGGAGGCCTTTAATGCATCATTTCCTAATGCAACTCACATTGGATAAAAATGAATTGAGGAATTTGAGGATTTTTATAGAGAATATTTAAATAATTGCCACTGCATGTTGTATCCCTTGTGATCATGAGGGGGGAACAAAAACATGCTTTTTGAGATGACAATTTATAGATGGAGAATGGTGTTCTTAAAATGTGCCCATTCTTCATGCTTGTGACCTCTAACTAGCATGAACCCAATTCCAAAGTTATACATCAAAATAAGAAAACATAGGACCTTGGATGATGTTAGCACATACGACAAATTCAAAGCTCCCTTAGCAAACTAATAAAATCCTCTATCATTAAGTGGGTGTTCCTAATACTGGGTTGACAAGGTCCTTGCCTTACAAAGTCATGATGAGATGATCATTCTTGATTGATGCTCATTGTTAGCCTTGTTTACTGGATTTTATTGCTTCTTGTCATTTCTCTAGCTATCAAAGTCAACACATTGTTAGTGAAGGAGGCTATCTCAAGGCATGACAAGCCTACTAAACACAACCTTTAAGCATTAGAAAAATAGGAATGATAAAATGGTCATAGAGAGAGAGCTACAAGCTCAACCTCTATCTCCAATATCAAATAAAAATATATTTACCATATCTTGGAGTACTAGAGGAAGATAGAAAAAATAAGGTGGGGTACTTGCTTTCTTGTCCAATTAACACATGAATACTACTTTAGGTGTGAGAAGAGTTGTGTAAGCTTTGTTTACAAAATAGTAAAGATGTGCTTGCTACATTTGGGATTGCACTATCAAAACCAAATGATCTTTAATGCACTTTCAATTTAGAGAGACAAACAAACTTGAAAGAAATCTTTAAACACTTCAACAATGAAAAACTTTAAAACATAAGTATTCTTATGCTTATCTAAAGAGAAATGTGGGTTAATGTGTTTTTATTAGATAAAATGGGAAACAAAGGTCTCAACCTATTACAAAGCAAGCCCAAAAACAAATACAAATACAACATCATCCCAAATAGGAGTAAGACACAACTATAGCCAAGTTGTTGAGGACAAACCAACATGACTACTATCAAAATGTATCAAACAAAAGAGTACCTAAAAATCTAGCTTAATCAGTGTTGGACCCAACCTTATTCAATCACACCCTTCACTCTAGTATGAGATTTGGAGATAGATTTGAGAAGACCTTTCTTCCACCTTTATACCACTAGTCAAAAGTACTCTTTCAAATCCTCAAATTTGGGAGAAGCAAGGGGGATTCCCCCATAGAGGGCCCATTCATGGAAACAAAAGGAATAAAGGAATTTTGAGCAACTACCTCAAGGATGGTTGAAGCTAATTTGAAGTTGATGGAATAACAAACTATGCAATCAAGATTGGTGGGTGGGACTCACCAATAAGAGTCGAAGGAGCAACAAAAGTGGGACTCGCTAGAACTACACCAATTGTATGAGAAACTGAACTAGAAGAGAAGTTTCAACATCTTGAGAAGACTCACCATCTTGAGAGGAATCATTAACTAGAGTGTCAAAAGCATGAATAGTCAAATGCTTTTTGAAGGCATTCTTCCACCATGTTGTCATGCTCTTGCATTTAGAGAGTAGACAATTAAAAGCCATGTGATTGATGGGAAAGATTCATCTACATTTAAAGGGAAAACTCTCATAGTTAAGAAATTGAGTCCAAAGCTTATCCCCCACCATCAAAACAATATCCCCATGAAAGGATGTGAAGATATAAATATCCACCAAAATATGAGGCTTGGGTTAATGTGTTTTAACTATGAAGAGTGGATCTATTATGATGTAACAAAGGCATTTACACATAATATATCATTTTTTGTTGCTGAAAAATACCAATGGAAGTCTAAACTAAGTAAATAGTGTACAAAGTATACACCGTCTTCATAAATGATGTTATGGTATAATAGTGAACAATGTCAATTGCTGCAATTTCATCCATCATCACTAATATATTTTTTCCCAATTATGTACACATTTCCCTTAAATTCTCATAGAAATCTTCATTTATTAACCCTACTTATATTTTTTTGATGCAAGAGCATCTGGGGGGTAGAGCAATCTTGCACATCCAAAATCTTTATTGACTTTGTTGTCAAATTTTGGTTGTATTTCATTTTGGTTTTCTTGTAGGCATGTGTTTAATTCTTTATTTTCCCCTCTTTTGACAATTCATTTTGAAGTCATTTGGCAAAGTAGTCGAAGGAGTTGAAGTTGCAAGTTTTCAAATTTTAAAATTTTAAATATTTTCAAAAACTTTGGAGCCAAGAACCCATGCCCGTGCATGAATTTTCCAATTTGGGGGCTCTTTTGTAACTCCCAAGAGTTACAATGTGTTGGCCAATTTTGTTGGAATCTTCTAGGCGCATGTGTTTGAGGTAGTGGAATGCAAGGAGATGGAGCAAATTTTTAACAAAAGCATTAAAAATCTTGCAGGTAAAGGGTAATAGCAGGAGAAAGAGGAATCCCACACCCAAATTAGAGAGAAAGAATCTTGCCTAGAGGTTGTGGTTGTGGATCAAAACCCAACACCTAAGTCCAATAGCATTGAACAGGAAGTAGTTGATGAACATAAAGAAACGAGGAAAAATCTACAAAGGCACACCCATGTGTCCAAGGAGGGATAGAAGAAGTTTTGGGTTTGATTTGACATAGTCTATAACAGATTTTTGTAGCCCCAAATTTGATTTGTAATAGTTGGAGGCATTCTTGTGTGTAGGACTGAAATTTTGCAGTGTTGGAAAGGCATTCTTTCTTGTACAATTGAATCTTGTTTTTTTGTTAATTTTCTTGTAGCTTTGGTGTTGTTGGAGTTGCACATTTGATGTTGAAATCTGATTTATTGAATTGCTTGAAGCGTGTGTGTGGTATTAATCTCATATTGCAAGTCCAGTATTTTCAATTCCAAAGGTTGAGAAATTTTTCTTGGGTAAGGTTTGAAATAAATTGGGGAAAAAGATGAAAGTTTAGTAGTTGTTAGAAGGGATCAACACCAAAGTTCATAAATGGTTTTTATGGGTTTTTAGCTTGACTTTTAACATGGTTGTATTCGTAGATAAATTCTAAATCACTTCTTTTCCTGTCAATGAAGATGGGAGCTTCTACTATCCAAGTTTTCAAAAGAAATGGAATTTCTTTACACATTCAAAATATTTTTGAAATGTGGTATGTCAAAATATTTTTGTGCACATTTACAGAAGTTTAGTTTGAATTAAATCTCGTAGCCTTTTCAATTCATGTAATTTTTTGGTCAGTAGGCTTTTTCAGTTGAATAGATTAAACATTTGAATGGTGGTTGTGAAGATCAACAACTCAATTCAGGGTCTTGGTCTTCGACTGCATCAAATGGTATCAGAGAAGGAAGATTGGTTGGGAAGCATTGCAACAATTGATTGGCAGGAAAAGCTAGAATAATTTTGTAGTTATTATCCTCTAGTAGTGGTTAAGGCTAGGTAGAAGGTGCACAAGAGTAAGGTGTGTCTTCCAGAAACCATTTGCTAGGTAGAAGATAAAAAAGAGAATTTGTCGCAGAGACGACCTGTGACTGCAAAGGGTTGATACTCTGAAGTGAGAGAGATTGTTGCAAGGACTTGTAACTACAGAGGGACTTGTGAGTCTCTAAAGATATCTTTGAAGAATAGGACAAGATAGGTCATGAGAACGCCTGTGAGGATTTTACTTATGGAAGAGTGGAAAGAAAAGAGATTTATAAAATGGACAATTGAAGAATTGAAAAGATTGAGGCTAGATTAGATGTGATAGAGATGGAGCAGAGAAGAGAACTAGAAGAGGCTAAAAGAAAGTGTGAACAAAGATTACGTGAAAAAGGTATGGTGGCTAATGAAAGGTATAAAGTTGGAAAACTTAAAGAGAAGGTGGAGTGCTATCTTGAAGAAGGAGAAGACCTAGAAATCTCTTATGAAATAGAGAGAATGGGTAAAGAGGGCAGCGAGAAGAAAGATGAAAAAATATATTTAAACCTATGATGGGAAGATTGTGGAAGGAAGAATTTGTGGGAGCAGCCAACATAATGACAGTTGAAAGAAAGGAAGTAAAGAAAAGAAGCATAAAGAAAGAATAGAGAAAGAAAGAGGAGAAAATGGTTACTATGGAGCATAAATTTAATAAAAATTCTAAAGAATTTGTTTTATCTGAATATGTTTTGTTTGCAGGATTTGTCAAAGGCAAAGAAGATGGTAGAAATAAGAAGGATGCAGTAGTAAAAGAGGTATCGTTTACTTGTGTTAATGATGATTTACATGCAAGAGTAGATGAAATTGTAGAAGATGTAGTAGAATATCATGCAGATGATGCTAAAGATGGAGAAAAGATTGAGGCAGCAGCTCAAAGAAACAAGAGATTACACAAGTAATGAATTATTTTTCTGAGATTTATGAATAGAGCTTGATGTTAAGTTATATACGAAAGCGGTTAAAGAATTTTCGGAAGTGAAAGATGGAGAATAACATTTGTAAGAAAACTAATGGAGAAGTTGTAGCAAAGTTTGGTCCATTGAAAGACTTGGAAACATTAATTTTTTGGGAAAATAAAGTGGAGAAGAGTATATGGGGAAGATAGTGAACGAGGAAAGTGGAGCAACAGAAAATAAAGATGACTTATTTATGTAGATTGCATCAATTTTAAAGGAGCAGCTTGCATTGACAACCGGTGGAGCAAAATTTGTAGCAATGAAAGATGAGGTAAAATTTGCATTTTGTCAATCTTTTGATGAATTTAATTTGTATGTAAGTGATCTATGGTTAGAATTGAAAGCAATGAGGAGATTGAAAAGGATGTTGCAACAAGGGGAAGAAAAAAGTGAAGAACGTATAGGTGAAGGGAACGTGTAGAACAAATTTATTGATTTCTATGATTTTGTTAGTGTTGATTTATATGCAAAAGTTAAGAATGATAGAGGGGAGTGAGAAGATGAACGTTGGTACAGCAAGATGAAAGAAAGAGGGGAAAAATGAAGGAAATGAGAGACAAGTAGGTTCAGAGCGGGGAGAAGAAGATAAATCAAGTAGATAAGGAAGAGAGGTGGATGATGAACAAACACAGGATATTCAAATGTTTATGAGTTCCCACTCATTGAACATTTCACTTACCCGAGGTGTTTGATGCAACATCTGGGGGGTAGAGCAATTTTGCAGATCCAAAATCTTTATTGCCTTTGTTGTCAAATTTTGGTTTTCTTGCAAGCATGTGGTTAATCCTTCATTTTCCCCTCTTCCAATAATTCATTTGGAAGTCATTTGGCAAAGTAGTTGAAAGAGTTGAAGTTGCAAGTTTTCAAATTTTAAAAAATTTAATATTTTCAAAAGCTGTCTGGGAACCAAGAACCCATGCCCAAGCATGAATTTTCCAATTTGGGGGCTCTTTTGATAACTCTTGAGAGTTACAATTTGTTGGCCAATTGTGTTGGAATCTTCCAAGAGCATGTGTTTGAAGTAGTGGAATGCAAGGAGATGGAGGGAATTTTTAGCAAAAACATTAAAAATCCTACAAGAAAAGGTAGCAGTAGGAGAAAAAGGAATTTCATGCTCAAATTGGAGGGGCAGAATCTTTCCTTGAGGTTGTGGTTGCAAGGCAAAACCCAACGCCTAAACCCAGAGAGCATTGAACAGGAAATTGAGGAAGAACAAGATGGAAGGAGGAAAAAACTACGAAGGCATGGCCATGGCGTCCAAGGAGGGATAGAAGAAGTTTTGGATCTGATTTGACATTGCCTGTAGCAAATTTTTGTAGCCCCATATCTAATTTGTAATGGAGCATTTTTGCCTATAGGAGTGAAGTTTTGTAGTGTTCGAAAGACATTTTTGCCTTTACGTTGAATCTTGTCTTGTTAATTTTCTTGTAACTTTGATGTTGTTGGAGCCGCACATTTGATGTTGAAATCAGATTTATTAAATTGCTTGAAGCATGTGTGTGGTATTAATCTCATATTGCAAGTCAAGTAGTTTCAATTCCAAAGGTTGAAAAATCTTTTCTGGTTGAGTTTTGAAATAAATTGGGGAAAAAGATGAAAGGTTTGAAATAAATTGGGAAAAAAGATGAAAGTTTAGAAGTTGTTGGAAGGGATCAAACATCAATGTTTAGAAATGGTTTTTCTGGGTTTTTAGCTTTACTTTTAGCATGGTTGTATTGGTAGATAAATTGTGAATCACTTGTTTTCTTATCGATGAAGGTGAGAGCTTCTACTACCCAAGTTTTCAAAAGAAATGAAATTTGTTTCACAGTCAAAATAATTTCCAAAATGTGGTTTGTCGAGATTTTTGTGTGCTTTTATAAAAGTTTAGTTTGAATTAAATCTCATATAGCCTTTTGAGTTCATGTAATTTTTCGGTGAGTAGGCTTTCTTCAATTGAATAGATTAAACATTTGAATGCTGGCTGCGAAGATCAACACCTCGATCCGAAGTCTTGGTTTTTGACTGCATTATTTTGTTTTAACCAAAGGAAAAGTGGTTCATGTAGTTGCTTCATTTGTCAAGGAAACTTCATTTTACTCAAATTGTTTCATGTATATATGTTAGACTTCACATATCTAAAATATTTTTAGATGATTGTATAAGTAAATTCTTACAAAGCAAAATACTTATATATTTTTTAACCAAAGGAAGAGCTGTTCATATAATTCATTTGCTAAAGGAAACTTCATTTTACTTGCATATCTAAAATATTTTTTCATGATTGTGTAAGAAAATTCTTAGAGGAAAATATTGGCACCATATTTTTATTGATCAAATAGATTCCTACACGTGTGGTCAAATATTTTATTAGGTGCCACAATTGCATTTAATCTCATGCCTTCATAATTTATCAAAATTGTTAAAGACTGTTCAATAAATTTTTACAACTTGGCCATGATAAAGAGAACAACACGACGACTTTTATAGTGTGGGTGCCAAATCCCTTGATCGACACACCCAACACTAAAGTTCTTCAAGGCAAACTCCAAGAAATATTCAAGTACTGCATCTGCACAATGCAATATCAATATATTAAACTAAATACAAAAGCACTACAATAAATTAAAGAATATATCTAGTATACGGTTGAGCAAGAAAATGTATGCCCTTAGTTTACCAATAGCCTATTTGTTTTAAAACAATAAAACTGTACAAGAAATAGATATTACGAGAAAACCTCCATGTAGATGTCAATTTCCAAATAAGATATTTAATAGAATTCACTACTTTCTAATCACATATGTTTTAACATTTTTTTCATTTGCATTTTATGCTTATGTGAACCCATATTGTACTGTTGGCGGTGGGGAGGGAACTCTTCAATAGAGATGTTTTTATGTCGTCTCATTATTTATTTTAAGATGAATATAGGGGTTGACCTTGCAGTGCAATGGTTAAGCTGCAAGGACAGCAGTTGGGCTGTCTAAGGTTCGAATCCCACGATTTGTTCCAGTGGAGCGAAAGCTTAAAGTCGGTTTCAACACCATCGGGTCGCAAGACTCTGGTTAATTTCAGGGTGCTGCCCCTTAACAGAATTTACCAAACAAACAAACAAAAAAAGGATGAATATAATTTGTCTTAAATTGTCTGTATGATTTGTCTTTCTAAATTTGAAAGCCTTCAATATATAAACTTGTAAAGACCCACTTTCCTCATTAAACAGTTGCATTCTTACACATGTAGATCACATTATAACTAAACTTACAACATTCATTGCAGGTAAAATTGATTATGTCATGATATTTGTGATGTTTGAGAAATTTAGATTTATAAAAATTAAAGATATAGCTAAGTTTCTGACATTCTGTTTTTTATCGATGTCCTGCATAAGATTGGGTTGAAAAACTCAAAATTGGCGAGCTTCATAAATTTTTTATAATTATAGATTGTATGGATAAACTTTGTAACAAAATTACAAGTTCAATATTGCAACAAAAAAAATCATTTTTGTTTAACATGGTGTTTGCTTGTTTTCCACAAACTGAAAGTCTTCAAAATATGCATCTGTAGAGACCTGATTTCCTCAGGCTCATAAGATAATAACATTTTTATTCTGTTTTGTATATCATATTTTATAAACATATCACACTCTAAATAATATTGTATATTTCCTATTATTATCGAACTCACTAATATCATCGCATGCAAAATCAATTAAATCTATGCCATGGTCTTCTGTGATGCTTAAGGAATTTCAATTTTAACATATACATGAAATAAAATTTAAGTTTTTATCAATATTTTGTATATAACTAGTGTGCAAAACTCAAATAGATACCATATCTACGCTTCATGAAATTTCTTACAAATATGGGTTGTATAGATAAAATTCACTACCCTAAATTGACTTTTTATTCTTTTAAGTTTTAACAAATTAAAATTTATATGAAGCATATGTTCCATGTTTCTGTTCATTTTTAGGTGACTACGGGAGTATTTCACATTCAATTCAATGTTGTTTCTCCTCCTGCTTGAAGGAATTCTTACCATTGCTACCATACACCCTCACCGCCAAGGAAAAAGAGTTTGCTCAAGAGAAGCACCAACCATCTCAAATTAGAGATTTTGAAGGACAACAAGAAATAATTCTTGGCTAACAGTGATGCAGCCCTTGATCGATTTGACAAGGAAACTATGCATCTTGATGCCAACATATGATTGTATACTCTTGGAATGTACAAGACTTGATTGATACTACCTAGAAGTATATGAGTAGAACAATTGTTAGAGTTTTCAATAAATAAGAGTCATGTGACTACAGAAGTTTTCAAGGGGTTGTTTAGAACTTTAGAAGCTCTTTGATTTTGACAATTGTCCTCTTGGCACTGTCAAGATTCACTCCTAGATGCCCAACCAGACTTCAATCTCATTGAATCCGTGGAAGATAAAGGATGGCAATCCATGTGATTGTGTGTGAAAGAAAGAAGTGTGGTTTTACATGTGCCATAGATAAGGATTTTTTTGTATCCAATCACCACTATTACCCTTCCTTGCCCACAGCTTGGTTCACATGGTCCAATCTCAGGCAAGGCCAAGAGAAACCTTAAAACACCTCGATAGAGCTACTATGCTTGCAAAGAATAATCTCTTTCTATTTTTTTCCTTGCTTTGATTGCCACAGTAGTGTGGTTTTAAAGTGTTGTTGGACCATAATCCCATCCACTTTTGTATCAAGTGAGTCTCCACCATGAGCAAACAGTTTGTCATATCGAGTATTGGAATCTAAATTCCATGGCCTATTGGAGAGCTTAGTTGGAATGCTTGGTGGTCTACAATGATTTCTAGCACAACTGCTTTAATCAAGATTCATGGAAGGTAGGCTCAATTCTTCACCAACATTCTCTTGAGGCAACGACCAGAGATTTTGCAAAGGTCTCCTAGAATCTGGAGCAAACACTTGTCAAGGATTATCTTTAACTCCAAGTGGCTGCCCTGCACCATAAACTTGAGGTGGTAGGCTTGTGCAGCTAGAGGAGTTGAAATCCGAGCATATGTGAATTGGCTAATATTGGGGATTATATATCCAAGGAATTCTTTTGACATATGAGCCTGCCATTCCTCTAGCCAAATTAAGGTCATAAAAGAGATGGGTAGTTTGAGCTCCCAGATATTTTGTAAGCTTTTGTAGCTCACTATGAGAATATTGTTTGCTTCCGAGGTATTACATAATTGTAAATTCATAAGACATCCTAAAAGGCATAGGGGATTCTAAGGAATATGAATATTCCCCCATACTGAAGCTATTTCTAGGTGTATTGGGAGAGCCAATACAAGGAGGGAAAGCTTGGCGATTGCACTAGATTTTCCAACTCTAGATGCTCAAGTGAAGAGTAAGAGAAAATATATTGATACATTCCATATTCTTGGAAATTAGGGACACATCCTCCAAGAGAATAAGGAAAGAATCTGTAATACCCGAGTTCCCCAATTTTGTAAAGGATGGGATTTGGATAAACCTGGCAAGGCTTTTTGTGTATATGTATACGATGGACTAAAAATGTTATTTTCTTTTGAAAACAGATAAATACTGATGGAAGAAATGTTAAATGTTTAAACTCATATCTATGTATCATAAATGTAAATCTACGAATGTTGAAGCATGATTATAGCCTAGAGTCCGAAACTGTTTTCATTATGACTTTTGCAAATATGAGTCTTAATGTAGGCAATGTCATCCAACTCAACACCACATGGATCATATTGAACAGGTCAATATTCTGAATTGTCAACTATGCAGAAACTGCACGCATGGCCTGGAGTAACTAACCCTCAAATAAGAAGATTTGGTGAAGGCCTCTGTAATATCCTAGGGTTTACAACTGAATAACTAGTTACAGATCTTGGGTTAACTCAGCAACAGTAGCATCTATGATATGATCCTTACAGTTTGACTCTTGTTTTTTCGATCAGAACTAACCTGATATATTAAAATCATAGGTCTGCAACCTATCTGTGAGTATTATAACTGCAAACTGGAATTTAAACTTTCACCATTCACACAGATGTAGAAAGACAACTCAGTTACCATACACTTTTGCAAATAGGCAATAAATAACGGTCTCAAAATGCATTAAGATCTGAGCATGAAAGTACAGAGTTTATTGCTGTTTGGCAGAACTATGAGGAAAGCTAACAATCCTTGACCCAATTCAGGTATGAACTCCTTAGGGATTCGACCTGCTTGACTCCTGGAAGGAAAAACAGATGCACAATGATTTAATCGCTCCAATGGAAAGAAAGCTTGCCTCCAAAATGAGGGATTGAGGCATGCAATCCTCAATCTGTTGCTTCTCTAATTTGCAGGTCCTTATGCAGGTTGATGGTCTGTTGCAGGCACCTGAAAATCCACTTTAGGGCTGTATAGACCTGTAGCACAACCGCCCAGCACTCTTCCCTTGGACCCACAATGACTGAAGGTACTCAGTTTGATAGTCTAGGTAATTCACTGCCTGATATGGCCTATTGCAGGCTTGAAATGTGGCGACAAACTGTTGATAGATCTGATACAGATTAATACTAAGGAAATAGGATCAATCTGCACTAAAATTCAGAAAAATTGATTAAAGTGAGGGTTTGTCATCCTAGACCTCAAAATGGAGTTGAGGGTTTCTTCTCAACCTCCCAATCAAGTTCATGCCCAATTCACTAATCAAAATTTCCATACCCAGAAAATACAATTACACTTTTCTTTATACCAACTGATGGTGCCATAATTTAGTTGCCTTACATGTAGGTCGGCCCCAAAACAATTATAATTCCCTTGTCCAGGTCAGCCACCCAAAGGAAAAGAATTTGATTATTACTAATTAAATAATTAAAAATATCATTATTATTAAAAGACTAATATTATCATTATTAATATATTTATTATTAGAAGTTAGTGTTTAAAAACACTTTTGGGGTGTTGTTGGTTGGCCTCAGGGGGGTTAGCGACATGACAGTCCTCCCACCCCAAGATTGCTTGCCCTCAAGCAATTTCGAACTTGGATGCTCAAAGATCTCCACTCCTTTCCCAGAAGCGTCCTCAAGTGGAAAATTTTTCCACTTCACCAAATATTCTAGAATAATCTTGCTCCTCAACTTCTTCTCCCTTACATCCATGATTTCCTCAGGCTCCAAAATCAATTTTCGTTCATCGTCAAGTGGTGGCAGCTCAAGGGATGATGTAACCTGCTATCTATTATCACCTAGAATATGCACCCTACTGAATCTTGAATCCAACTATCCTGTGAAACATGGGATGACCTCTCGAGCTGTGAAACTCGTGAAACTCAAGGTCAACCTCCGATTAAAGGGCAGCTTCCCCTTGGTAAATCACCTAAAAACTAACTCTAACTAAAGAACCTTGCAGGGAAAAGAGATGAGAAAGATCTAATAATCTAAAACTAAAATGGAAAATGGAGGTGATACACCAAATATAGCAGACTTTTACTTCGTTTCAGCAACACAACCTATGAATCTCAATCTAAAGCTTCACACAGTAATTTGCAATAGTAATTCAGAGGTGAACTTAAAACAGCAGCAATCAAGGAATCATAGGACTCACAATAATACCTACTTTTCTTTCATACACAGAGAAAATTGAAACAAATAGAGGCAAAATGCTGATTTTTGAATCACTGAAGGCTGCTACAATGATTGATTTTAGAAAAACAGCAAAATATTACATCACAAGCATACAATCAACCATTATTTCAGAGTGAAATAAGGTTGGAGATGCAATCAATGAAGAAAATTACAAAAGTAGAGACCTGATTTTGACTGAAAAAATTAAAGGACTGAATGTCACTTTGTCTCAATAATTTTTTCCAATCCTTTGCAACAAACATAGGCCTCTTATTTATAGATTTTTTGAGAGCCTAAAATCAAAAAGTCATGTTGACTTTAGATATTTTTCCCATGAGTTGTCATCCTTATCCTCTATGGATAAGATTTACCTTTTTGCTTTATGAGTTGTCAATCTTATCCTCTATGGATAAGATATTTGTAATCCTTATCCTTTGTGGATAAGATATTTTGCAATCCTTATCCCTTGTGGATAAGATTCACCTTTTTTCTTTATGAGTTGTCAATCTTATCCTCTGAGTTGTCATCCTTATCCTCTATAGATAAGATATTTGTAATCCTTATCCTTTGTGGATAAGAATTTGTAATCCTTATCCTTTGTGGATAAGATATTTTGCAATCCTTATCCTTTGACTTTGACTTTGACTTTCTTTGACTTTGTAATGCTTTGTTGATTTTGCAAAAAATATTTTATCTCTCCTCTCTCTTCTCTTGTTTTTTGTTCTAATTTTTCAAAAAATCAGGTAACATTTTAGCGATTCCAAGGGAGTTATTTGCCTACTGAATAACTGACCAACTGCCATATACAGTCCATTGGTCATGGAGTCTTCATATGGATCAACAAAAACTGTTTGCCTCATCAAAACTGTAAAATCCCTTGCTTAATCTGACCTTAATTCTTCAATTTGAGCTCTTAGGAATTTTATCAAACACTTGGCAAACAAGCTGTCCCAGTTGTTAACTGTTTTCTGTTTGATGATTTCCCCTTTTTTAAATGTTGATTAAGTGCATGAAACATGTAACTCAATGTGCTAGATGACTGTAACTGAAGCAAGGATACAATGCAAGATGATTTCTCTGATCTTCTAATAATATGATGACTGAAACTGAATTAAATATGTAATTACAGCAATCAGGTATTTTGTCATACATTTGCCATGCAACTCTAATATGACTGAAATGAAGCTACAGCAATTTTGCAGTCCAAACTCCTTTAATATTGTATTGCCAAAGATAATATCCAACTACAGCTATTTGACATTTGAACAAACAGATGGTATGCAACTCAGATTCTATGTATTGCTGCCTATGATCATTTACATTCTTTTCCAATAAAGTCCAATGGTATGAGGCATTATCACTACAACTTAATGCAATACAAATCGACTACAATTGTGATATGAATAGCCAGCCATAAATTGGTAGAATGCTTAACACAAATGCTGATATACAAGACAATGCCAACAATGAGTCGAAATACAGATTTTATGCCAAAAGGAACCTGAATCGAAGATTTCAAGATGATGCCTAGAGCCAGCAATGGCAATTTTGAAAGATGCCTTCAAATGTCACAAAGTTGAACTGCCTTGGGGGAGCTGTGCAAACCCTTCTCAAGCAATATCGAATTTTATATGTCTCCCAATGTGAAAATCAACCCAGCTGATTATCTAACATGACGCCCTGTGCTTTGTGCCAGCAAGACGTCTTTTTATTTGCCAAAAATCGTTATTTGCTGAAGCTGCCAATATGATCTTAATATGAAGAACTCGATTTGATCACCAGCAGAAAATTCTTCCTGCAATATCTTCACAAATCGAACTCACTCAAACTGAAAATAATTCCCTAAATCTGATGGTGCTTCCTCCAATATCGATCCAAAGAGATGCAAACGAATTTCTAATGACTTCTTTCCACAAGTCGAACTCCTTGGTGACTGAATGTTGAACTTCCAAAAATCTCCCAAAGTCGAATCCCTCTATGGCTGCAAATGCTTCACAAAATTCTGAGATTCTTTTCCTCCAAATCGAATATTTTCTTGCTTTACAAATTTGGTCTAAAGACAATTAAATTTGTAAATAATCGCACCTCCAACAAAGAATTCCTCTTTCAAGTGAAATTGCAGCAATACATCAGCTACTACAATGAAATAGTGATAGCAACAATACCTCAGCTGTTGCAAACAAGTTGATGCAATAATAAACCAGCTATTGCACCCAATCAACTTAATACTCAAAATTGCAATAATACAACCATAGTTGAAAAACTCGTGTAAAACTCGCCTGACTCGCGAGTAATCGTGTGGCAAAGTGGCGAGTTAATCACTTAAAAACTCGCAGCCGAGTAATACCTAAAAATCATGGCGCGCATCTGCAAAAAAATGCGAAAAATCGTGCATGAAACAGGGAAAACGCAGGCGCAACAGTAAAAACACATTTTTTATAATTTTTGCCCTAAGTTTTTTAGGGACTGTCGACTGCAAACTCTAAAAAGGGCGTTTTATTTTCATTTTATTCACCACCGTTCAAAACATGACGGTGCAGGGCAAAAAGCACGACAGACGGCGCAGGAGAAAAACGGGAGGGCAGGCAACGCAGGTCAAAAATGTGAGGGTAGAAGAAATCAACAACTAAAGAATTAAATCGAAGGTTTTTTTCTTTGTTTTTCTCTACAACTTCCATTCGATTTATGCTGCATTGAAATTTCATGGGATTTGAAAACAAGACCTAAAAAATTTACAAATCCATAACATTTTTGCCCAGTTTTTTAATTAATTATTTTTTAACATTTTTGTCCAGATCTATGGTAAATTTTTTAATTAATTATTATTTTTATTTATTGATTTGTAATCATATATTTGTAAAGAATAATTTATATATAATATAAGACAATAACTATAAGTATTTAAAAGATTGAAATTTTTTAATTTAATTGTTTTTTAAAACTTATAATTTAATATATTAATTTATAATTGATTTAAGTTATAATATAATTTTTAATAATTTAATTTAATATATTAACTTATATTTGTAAAAGAAAATTGAAAACTTTTAATTTAATTTATTTTATATTTTAAACTTAAAATTAAAAATAATTGAAATATATTAATTTATATTATGATAAATTGATGATTAGTAGAAAATAAAATAATAACAAAAATAATGATATTCAAATTGCAAATTTTATTTCAATATCATTACTTTTGTTATTACTTTTCTACTAGTCTTTATTATCAATTTATCATAATATAAATTAATACATTAAAATATTTCAATCATTTTTAATTTTAATATGTTTCAAAATTCAAATCTTTCAAATTTCAATCATTTTTAAATTTTAATGTGTTTCATTTATTTTGTTTAACTTCACTTTTATCTCTTAACATTTATCTTGTCTCTCTTTTGCTAGGTATTTTACTAATGGCTTCTGCAAGTAAAAAGAGTGGTGGCAAACCAAGAGATCCTTGCTAGAAACATGGAACACCAGGTGCATCACAAGGAGAGGTTATTTGCAACCATTGCACCGAGTCTTATTTTGGTGGCATAAATCGGTTGAGATACCACCTTGCACGAATCCCTTGTCGAGATGTTATACCATGTAAAGAGGCACCCGAAGAGGTTGAGATCGAGGCCAAAGCACTCCTTGCAGCATTTGACCAAAGGAAGGAAAGTAAAAAGAGAGCAGCAGAGGCAATGGTAGCCCCATATGCAAATTTCAGTTCTACAGGGTCACAAAGGGCAATGGAATGCTCTTCTTCTCTTGGGCCATGGATATGAGGATTAGGATCTGGAAGTGTGGGCAGCCTCAATTCTAGTTTTTTTGTTCCATGTAATACCCCTGGTACACAACCTTGATTGGAAGGTACTTCTTGGAATAGAGAGTTGCAAAATGAGGCGAAGTTGGCATGTGCTAGATTTTGGTACTACAACAATATTCTATTCAATGTTGCTTCTAGTCCTTATTGGGAAGAGTTGGTCATTGCATTGATTGTGGAAGGTAAGGGGTTCAAGGCCCCAAGTCGTTGTGAGTTGAGTGGGCCATTATTGCAAAATGAGGTCCAAAACACACACAAGCTAGTGGAGGAACAAAGGAGAAATTGGGAAAAAAATGGCTGCACCATTATATCTGATGGGTGGACGAATGGCAGAAATAGGACACTCATCAACTTTCTAGTGGCTTCAAGGGGACAATTGGTATTTCTAAAATTAGTTGATGCCTCCAATAAAACAAAAAATGCAGAGACCTTGTGCAACATGTTGGATGAGGTGGTGATGGAAGTGGGAGTTCAAAATGTAATTCAAATTGTGACCAACAATGCAGTTGCATATGTGGCAGCCGGTAAACTTCTAATGGCGAGGCATCCTACATTATCTTGGAGTCCTTGTGTTGCCCACTATCTTGACTTGCTCCTTGTGGACATAGGGAAAATAAGTTGGGTGAAGAATGTGGTTGAAGATGGAAGGAATATCACAAAGTACATCTACAATCACACATGGGTCCTAAGTCTCATGAGAGAGCACACAGATGGTAAGGATCTGGTGTGATCAGGAGTCACACGCTTTGCCACCAATTTCCTCACCTTGCAGGGCATTTTAGCTACATTGCCCAACCTCAAGCGCATGTTTGTGAGTGAAAAATGGTTGGAGAGTCCTTATTCCAAGAAGCCTAAAGCAGATAAGGTCAAGAAGACCATTTTTGATGATAGATTTGCCAAACAAATGGAGGATATCATCAAAGTAAGTTTTCAAACATTTATTGATGATTTATTTTTTTGCTTTCTAATATTACAGCTTGCTGATTTTGTTAATTTTTTTATATTTTAGGTGTCAGAACTGTTGGTTAGAGTTCTACGATTGGCGGATAGGGATAAAAGCCCCATGGGGTATCTATATGAGGCCATGGATAAGGCCAAAGAGGCAATTCAGCATTTATATGGGTCAAACAAGACCAAATATGAACCCATATGGCGCATAGTAGATCGGAGGTGGAACCAACAACTCCACCAACATATTCATGTTGTTGCCTACTTTTTGAACCCCAAGTTTTATTTCTCTCCTACTTTCAAAGCAGATGCAGAGGTTCAAGTTGGCCTCAATACATGTATTGAGAGATTGGTTAGTAATGATGACCTTCGAGATCTCATACTTGATGAGATACAGAGCTATAAGAGGGTCAAAGGGCCATTGTTTTCTTCCAAGGATTACATTCGTAGGAGAGACACTCTACAACCAGGTAACAAATTCATGTGTTTAATATTATTTTACTATTTATGACATTATGTTAATGTTTAAGTTTATTAAATCCTTACTAAGTTATAAATGGCAATTGTTATCCTTGCAGATTTGTGGTGGCAAGATTATGGTGCCATAACTCCTAATCTTCAAAAGGTTTCCATTCGTATTTTATCTCAGCCTTGTAGTGCATCTGGTTGTGAGCGCCACTGGAGTGTCTTTGAGGCCATTCACACAAAGAAGCGCAATCGGTTGGCTCAAAAGCGCTTGAATGACCTTGTCTATGTGCGCTACAACCTTCAGTTTCATGAGAAGAAGGTACAAGGGTTGAGTTCACATGAAGTACTTGACCTTGATGACATTGATCCATACTCAGATTGGATTGCTGAGCCTGATGAGGTCAATGTGGAGCCATGGATAAGTGATGATGAGTTCACTGAGATGGAGAGGGAGGCAGAGGCAGCTAAATGGGAAGCAGAGGTGGCAGCATATGAGGAGGAAGAAGGCGAGCTTGGTCAGCCAATAGAAGTTGTTTCTTCACACACATAGCTTGATCCTATCCCTATGGATGAGGCACCTGTTGAGGCTTCTATTGAGGACACTGCACCTATACCATCTACTTCAGTACCACCCACACAATAGCGACAAAAACTTTTGAGTTTCAATTGTAGAAGAAATTTAGGATAGATAATTTTTATTGATACTGAAACTTGAAGTTGATATGTATTGAGAAGTCGAACTTGTTTTTTGGTCTATGATACATTGATGATTGATATGTATTAAGGTTTTAAACTCTAATTTTGATTTATATATGATGAAATCAGTAAATAGTAAAAACATTGATGATTGATATGTATTAAACTCTAATTTTGATTTATATATGATGAAATCAGTAATATGTTCTAAAAATATAGTTTATATGTGTGGGTTTTAAGAATATTTTTAAAAATTGTGTATTTTCAAATGTTCAATAAATTTGCTGAGTTTTTCCCCGAATTTTTGCCGAGTCCCAAGTTTTTAAATTTTTGGGTCTACCGAGTTATTGCCGAGTCCGAGTTTTTCAACTATGAATACAACAGCTATTGCAATTGAAAATCTCTATAATGAAGCACAATGTAGAAACCCTGGATGGATTCCTCCACAACTCTAGTTAGGGTTGATCTTTCACAACCGAAACCGGTACCCTAGAGTCTTCAAACCCTCGAGCAATGCAAGCCTCAGCTCTTACCACGTAGGTATGGAAAATAGAATAACTCAAGACATGGTGAAAATGGCTTGCATTGAGCTCCTTATATAGAATTCTCATCCAACTTCAAGAAGCTTCTAGAAATAATATTATTTTATTGCTTTAAGTGACTTTATGATTTATTATTTTATTTAGTCACTTTATTAAATCAATTAAATATAAATTCATCATTTTGATATTAATTTATTGGAATAACTTTATAAATAATTAATTTAATATCTCCACTTTATTTAATTAAAATAATCAATTAAGCTATCATTTTGATATACTATTAATTTGGACAACTTAATTAATTAAATTAATTAAATCACCATACCTCCAATTCAGGGACATGACAGTCCTCCCTTCCCAAAGATTGCTTTCCCTCAAGCAATCCGCAACTGTCAAACCAACTCAACTGCCACAGCATCTAATACCTAAATAACAACCCATCAGTGACTGTCCGCCAACCACCCAGATCCCAAATGATCCTGTAAAGAACTCCAACTAGCAACCTCTATATACAACTGTAACTCCTGACACTGTCAAGCCCTGTCAATCTGTGAAGCCAACTGCCCAAAAAGTAAACTCCTGGATCCCAACTCTGAAAATCATCTCTATATAAATTGTGCGCAGGGATCTCGATCATCCGCTGATTAGAAAGCTCTGCCATCCAAGTATTGCTATCATGTATCCAAAAGCAATCCCTAACTGGATCCCATGACCAAACTGGAAGTCCAACTGACTTTCGTTGTGCCACTCTGATAACTCCTAGAGTCCAATCGAGCCAAATCTCAAACTCCTGCTGCTAGAAACATCCAATTGGAGAAATTAAAGTGAGAGACCTGTCAAACTTGGACTCATCATCTGAAATCTAAAGCATGTCATACCAGAGTGAATCCGAACATCCCTTATTCAACCCATCTATCAATGTCATCATCAAATCCTGTACATGTGGGTTGAAGGAGAACTAATGAGCACACCTCATGATGCAATCGAGATGAAACTCCTCTGACTGCGCCAAGTGACAACCAGAGTAGTCATGTGTACTCCATCCTATTCCGCCATCATCAGAAGAAGACTCACAACTCACAATTGGATGAGTTGGTCTTGCAACAATGTCATCAAGACCTCCCTCAGAAAGCAACTACAAGTGTCCTAACTCACTTTCAGGAGTGAGAAGAATACCATCATGAATGCCATCTACTACCTGGAAAGAGACCGGAACAATATCCCGATCCAGCGTGCAAGACTTAGAAGAAACCGTCTTCTTCTGAAAAGACTGACCAATGTCAATCTCAAAAGTGCCACGCCCGAACTGCAACCAAGACTGATGTGTCTATGTCATCATCAATCCATTCCACACTAAGTGGTTTCCTGCAAATGTGAAGGATGCCCAACATAGGTGCATAAAAACATATATCAGCATCTGACAAGCTACTGGCATGAATCAAAACAGCACCCTATAACTTGTGAATCAAGTCCATGATGGAGCCCAACGTAGTACCACCGTCAAAGAATAAAAAGAACTCATCATAAGATCATCCTCCAACCCCAAGGTGGTAATCCCAACTACTCTTATCCATCCTAACAGCTGCTGCCCTCAAAGTGTAACCTGACAAAACTCCAACCAACAAAGTAGGACAGCCATCAATCAATGAAGTGGAAGATGAAACCCACGAAGATGGTGCTAGGATACTGCTGTCAACATGTCTATCTCCAAACCATAAATTGAACTCAACCGGCAACTCAATCATAGACCTCTCAAGAATGATGCATCCATCACCAACTGACTCCTCTTGCTTATCCAACACAAGAGGTACTGCACCTGTATCCTAAGGGTGAACACTAGGAGATCTCACACTGCTATCCTCAACATGTGTCCTAGCTGCCATAAATGACTGAGCTTCTGTTGTATATGATGACTCTCGAGTCAAACTCAACTCCAAGCATAGCTCGTCAATATGAATCTCTAATTCCTGAAGAGCCATCTGAGTCGTCCTCAAGGAATCGTTAGTGACCTGAAGCTCGTAAGAGAGCTTGTCAACTTCCTCTTCATTCCTCATCAAAGCATCTGAATAGATCTCAACAAGGTTGAGAAGGTGGTCACAATCTGAAAGGTGTAAATAATTTGTTTTCATTGTTCCCATACCTTCTTTGATTGCCTGTAGATTATCATGAGAAGACTCTGCACCAACTCCCTTTTGTCTTCCCTCTAACTAAACCGTCCAAAGGTGTTTTTCAATCAACTTATGCATTTTTTCATGATGAGATAAGGCTGTCACAATCTCATCCTCATTCACCTTTAACTGGTTCCTCCAACTATGTAGACTATGGGATGTATGAACAACTTCTGCTTCACATGAAGAAGCATCAAATTGTTCCTGAATTGCTTGAGTCACAAAACCCTCTTCTTCTACCAAGTCCTGCATACACACATTCTAATTTGGAATTAGGACAGCACTAATTCCATCTGTAGAAATATCCTCAATGCCCTGATTAAGTGTCTCAACACAAGAGGGCTCAAGCTGCTCTATGTACTCATCATCCCTCTTAACTGAACCATTAGGTGATGGTATGCTATCCTCCTGAAGAGAAGATGGAATCTATAAACCAAATGAAATCAGCTCTCCTATAGTCAATTGTTCCTTGAACTTATCAATTTTCTGCTCAACCAACCATCTTGAGAGATCATATGTTGCAGTCGAAGCATGTTGCTCTCCTCTCCAAATATTCAACAAATCAAAACACAACTGCTTACACACATCATAATCTTTATCTAGGATCTCGGACAGGATGTTGAACATATTTGTCTTCACTTTGTCTGAATGACATTCCTCGATTCCGGCTATGAAGCAATCAAACATTTGGAGAATCAAATCATTGCATCCCAAAGCGAACAAGAGATAACAAACCATAAACTTTGCCATAATCTCCAAGATTCTTACTCTTTGACCAAAGGAAGAGCTCTTGACATCACGCAGCCCCTGAAAACTTTCCACCATCTTTTGAAGGATTATATTCATAGTATCTTTACCATATGGTGTTGTAGGAGCAGTAATCCTTACAACTTCACTCATACAAGTGACAACTGCAAGCCTAACTTCTTCATCCTAATGTTGCAAAATTTTTGGCTTAATCAAAGAAGTCATCAAAGGTTTCATAGCTTCAAACATCGCTCGAAAAACTAATTGTCCAATCTTACACAAACAACTTTCAGCCTCCTTCAAAATGTTTAGGAGAGTTGCTTTATCCTATGGTACGAATTCCAACAATCTTCAATCTTTGTTCCATTTTCCCAATTTTTTCCTCCAACAAGGTTTCTATTGAATTGCTAGAAGTAGCCATGTAGCCAACTGAAATTTTGATCTACAATTGATTAGCTGACACAATAACCAATCTACCCAACAAGCTGGCAGAATCTTGGCTCTGATACCACTGTAAAATCCCTTGCTTAATCTGACCTTAATTCTTCAATTTGAGCTCTTAGGAATTTTATCAAACACTTGGCAAACAAGCTGTCCCAGCTGGTAACTGTTTTCTGTTTGATGTTTTCCCCTTTTTGAATGTTGATTAAGTGCATGAAACATGTAACTCAATGTGCTAGATGACTATAACTGAAGCAAGGATGAATGCAAGATGATTTCTCTGATCTTCTAATAATATGATGACTGAAACTCAATTAAATATGTAATTACAGCACTGACGTATTTTGTCATACATTTGCTATGCAACTCTAATATGACTCAAATGAAGCTACAGCAATTGTGCAGTCCAAACTCCTTTAATATTGTATTTCCAAAGATAATATTCATCTACAACTATTTGACATTTGAACAAACAAATGGTATGCAATTCAGATTCTTATGTATTGCTGCCTATGATCATTTACATTCTTTTCCAATAAAGTCCAATGGTATGAGGCATTATCACTACAACTTAATGCAATACAAATCGACTACAACTATGATATGAATAGCCAGCCATAAATTGTAGAATGCTTAACACAAAATGCTGCTATACAAGACAATGCCAACAATGAGTCGAAATACAGATTTTATGCCAAAAGGAACCTAAATCGAAGCTTTCAAGATGACGCCTAGAGCCAGCAATGGCGATTCTGAAAGATGCCTTCAAATATCACAAAATCGAACTGCCTTGGGGGGGCTGCACAAACCCTTCTCAAGCAATATCGAATTTTATGTCTCCCAATGTGGAAATCGACCCAGATGATTAATGTAAGATGACACCCTGTGCTTTGTGCCAGCAAGACGTCTTTTTATTTGCCAAAAATTGTTCTTTGCTAAAGCTGCCAATATGATCTTAATATTGAGAACTCGATTTGATCACCAACAATATCTTCACAAATCGAACTCACTCAAACTGAAAATGATTCCCTAAAATTTGATGGTGCTTCCTCCAATATCGATCCAAAGTGATGCAAATGAATTTCCAATGACTTCTTTCCACAAGTCAAACTCCTTGGTGACTGAATGTTGAACTTCCAAAAATCTCCCAAAATCAAATCCCTTTATGGCTGCAAATGCTTCACAAAATCCTGAGATTCTTTTCCTCCAAATCGAATATTTTCTTGCTTTACAAATTTGGTATAAAGACTATTAAATTTGTAAATAATCGTACCTCCAACAAAGAATTCCTCTTTCAAGTGAAATTGCAGCAATATATCAGCTGCTGCAATGAAATAGTGATAGCAACAATACCGTGGCTATTGCAAACAAGTTGATGCAATAATAAACCATCTATTGCACCCAATCAGCTTAATACTCAGAATTGCAATAATACAACAGCTATTGCAATTGAAAATCTCTACAATGAAGCACAATGTAGAAACCCTAGTTGGATTCCTCCACAACTCCAGCTAGGGTTGATCTTTCACAACCGAAACCGGTACCCTAGAGTCTTCAAACCCTTGGGCAATGCAAGCCTCAGCTCTTACCACGCAAGTATGGAAAATAGAATAACTCAAGACATGATGAAAATGGCTTGCATTGAGCTCCTTATAAAGAATTCTCATCCAACTTCAAGAAGCTTCTAGAAATAATATTATTTTATTCCTTTAAGTGACTTTATGATATATTATTTTATTTAGTCACTTTATTAAATCAATTAAATATAAAGTCATCATTTTGATATTAATTTATTGGAATAACTTTATAAATAATTAATTTAATATCTCCACTTTATTTAATTAAAATAATCAATTAAGCTATCCTTCTGATATACTATTAATTTGGACAACTTAATCAATTAAATTAATTAAATCACCATACCTCCAATTTGGGGACATGACAAAAACAATGCTACCAACTTGTTCCAAAAGAAAGGAGTCTGCTAGAAACAGCAACCTGTGCATAAAGCACTAAGGGAAATTAAGAAAAAAAAAACATTAATCTACTGCTGCAACAATGTGCTGAAAGCACTTATGGAATTGAAAAACAATAGCAATGTGCAAAATGCACTAAGGAATTGAAACTAAACAATCAATTAAGGTGTATCCCATTGACTGGGATATGTAGAACTTCACCATCAAGCCTTGAGATTTGGAATGCATTGGATTGCTTACATCTGATGATGATGTAGGGACCACTCCATAAGGCGTCAAATTTAGAATGTCTACCTGCCTTTGCTCTATCAGCATCCCACTTCAAAACCAAGTCACCTTCCTAAAAAACTCTTCCAACAACTTTCTTATCAAATGTCCTTTTGACCTGTGCTTGATGAAGGGTTTTCATAGCTTGATCTCTAACTTCTTCCAACTCCATCAATTCTACCAACCTTACTGTCATAGCATCACTTTCCAACAATTCCAATTGTTGAGCAATTGAAGAGAAGGTAATCCAAAAGATAATGAAAGTTTTGCCTCTTTACCATAAACTAGCAAGAAAGGAGAGTTACCTACAGCCCTCTTCGGCATGATCCTATCAGCCCAAAGGGTTGTTTGAAGTTTGGTATGCCATGTCCTCTGATTATCTACAACAATCCTCTTGATGATCCTGATCAAATTCTTGTTCGTAGACTCAGCCAATCCATTACCTTGAGGGTAATAATTGGAAGATGTCTTCAAATATACTCCATTTTGAACAGCCCATTCCTAATTGTGATATCTACAAAATCTTTGGCATTATCTGATATAATAGTGAAAGAAACACCAAACCTTGAAACCAACACATCAAGAAACTCTAAAATGGAAGCTTCAATAGCATCAATACAATAGCTTCGGTCCACCTAGTGAAATAGTTTGTAGCTATTAACACTCATTTGTGACCTGCACTGGAAGGTTACTCCAATAAAATCTAACCCCCATTGTACAAATGGTCGGTCCATCTAAATAGCATGGAGTGGTAGAGCAACAAGTCTTTGCTTTCCCGTAAAAATAGCACACTCTTTACAACTTCTCACCCACTTGTGGGCATCTTTGAATAAATTGGGCCAATAATACCCAGCCCTCGTGATTTTTACAGCAGTTGTCCTTGGTGAGTAATGACCCCTTGAAAGGCCACTATGGAATTCCTGGAGAACTTTGTTAATCTGATCTTGCTTAATGCACCTCAAAAGTACTCCATTAATGTCCTTTCTAAATAAAGCACCATCAATAAGAACATAAGGAATGGACTGAAGTCTGAAATACCTTCGTTTGATGGACTTAACTCTTGGGAATATTGGGCCGTTTGAAGAAAATGGACCATATCTTCATACCAACTAGTAGGAGGTGTGTCTTCAGCTAACTGTGGCTCTTCATTAGTATAAACCATGTCTGAAGCAATCATTATATCTGCTGCTAGCTGTTTGCACAACCCTTGCCCTCTTACCAACCTTGCTATTTTGATGTCCACATCATATTCCATGACTCTCGTGATCCAACCAGCTCTCTTTTCACTCACATCCTGCTCAAAAGAAACTCTTTTACACTAGCACGATTGACCATTAACTAAATCTTGTTGTTAGAAAGCATATGTCTAAATTTTTTCAAGGCTTTAAGAATAGAAAACACTTGCTTTTCAACAAAGTTATAGCTGATCTCATAGTCCTTCAATGGCTGGCTGAAAAATGCAATTGGCTGCTCCAAGGAATCTTCATTTTGTTGTGTCAAAATAGCTGATATACTTTCCTCGCCTCCATAAGCATATAGAATGAAATCCTTCTCATAATTAGGATTGACCAAAGTAGGAGCTTCAAAAATTACCTTCTTTATCTCCTCAAAGCTGTCTTTTCCTTCTTTTTTCCAATTCAAAGGAACATTTTTTCTCAACATAAAAGTGAGAGGTTTACTTAATAATGTAATGTTAGAAATGAACCATCTCACAAAATTAATCTTACCAAGAAAGCTTTGTAGTCCTTTCTTATGGCTTGGAAGAGAGAGAGCAATAATAGCACTTACTCGCTTTGGATCAATGGACAAACCTTTTTTGGAAACAACATGCCCAAGTAGTTTACCTTCAGGAACAACAAAAACACATTTCTTTGGATTCAAAGAAATGCCAAATTCCCTGCATCTGTCAAATACTTTCCTAAAATGACCTAGATGATCAGCCTCATGTTTAGTAAAAACAGTTAAGTCATCTAGATAAACAAGAACGAAATCATTAATCAACCCTTTGAAAGTTGTATCCATCACTTTTTGAAAGGTTGCACCTGCATTTGTTAAGCCAAAAGGCATCTTTTTGTAAGCCATGGTGCTCCATTTCGTAGTAAATGTTGTTTTGAACTAATCTGATTCTTGCACAAGTATCTGATTATAACCTGAATAACCATCTAACAAAAAAAATCTTTCAACCCCAACAACTATTTGCAAAATTTGTTCCACAGAGGGAAGAGGGTACTGATCTTCTGAGATGCTCTATTCAAGTCTCTAAAATCTACACAAAGTCTAATTTCACCATTCCTTTTCCTGACAGGAACTAGATTGGCTACCCAAGATGAGTGTTTAATTGGGTAGATAATATTGGCATCTAAGAGTTTGGACAACTCTTTATGCATGACAAGCTCTATCTTAGGATTTATAGGCCTTTGTCTCTATCTAACTAGTTTAGTAGCAAGATCCAACTCAATAGTATGTTGAGCTAAACTAGGATTAAATCCTTTCAAATCTCTGTACATCCATGCAAATAATCATCAAATTCTTTACAAAGACTAAGAAAAGATTTCTTTTCAGCTTTGGAACATACCTTGCCCACTTTGAGAACTTTTTCTTCAGCAATTTGGACTTCCTCATAGTCATTTTCCTTGATAGACATGGGTCATTTTCTCCTTCCTAAGCTGATCGTCACTATTGAAGATGCTCTCCAATGTGACCAAACCCTTTGGCAATTTGTTGTTTTCAATTGAATCATTTGATCACCATATTGCTGATCCAAGCTTGACTGATTTTGAGCAGCAAATTTTGCTTCTTCTACCAAAAAATGGTAATTTGTTGATCATCTTCGAAAACCTGCCAGCTGATTACATTATCCAGGACAGCAGGCCTTACTAGCACTTTAACACATTGTTCATTGTCTTTAGTGACATTCTTGGGTTTGTCAAATTGTGCCCCAATTGCTGCAAGGCGATCAACATCTTTGTTTTGTGCTCTGGGGATAGCTTGTGAAAAAAATTGAAATAGAGAATCTAGAGAGTAAAGTGTACAAATTGATCTAGGAATATAATCTACTCTTTGTGACATTTATGATTCTGTGCACAGTATGGGTAGTTGAATGATGAACAAATTATTGATAGTTTGAGCATGTAGGTGAAATAAAACATATTTTACATTTGAGAAATCCATAAGTGAATTTGGTATATTAATATGTGACTAAAGAGAATGAGAATGCTAGTATTAGGTGAAGAAGAAATTATGATTACTAAATTTCAGATTGTTAGAATTAATAAAATGTGAGAATATTATCATGATGATTTAACTTTAGAATAAAGGAAATCAGATTTTACAATAAAATAATAAATTAGAGTGTGAGGTAAAATATGGGATGAAAAATAAATTTGGAAGTAGGTGAGTGCAACATATTCTAAGTTGAAATTGGGAATTGTTAGTGTCAGTAGTAGTGTAGTTATTAGTAGTTTTGTCAGGAAACATGTCTCCTGCCCCCTGAGATGCATCTTGAGGATTGGTACGCATCTCCAATATCGGACATGTCCCCGAAAACACCTCCAGCAGCTTGAAAACTTGACGTGTCATCTCCCGAGTCTCCCAATGTCTCCTAGCAGAAAATTTGGCGTCTCCCGTGAAACTTAAAAGCATAAAAAATTTATAACGTGAAAACATAAAGTTTTGTCACTCTTTGACACACTGAAATTTGTGTATTTAAACTTTAAAGTTAATGTTCATTGTTAAAATTTACTACTGCTCTTGTTTTGAAAGTTCAATGTCATGATATATTCTATAAATTATTAATTTATTATTTTTTTTTTTTATTTATATTAGAAAAAGATGGCATCTCCAAGTAACCCGTGTTCTATTTTCAAAAAAAGTCGTACCGGTACCAGTACCAATCTCCCATACCAGTACTAGTACCAATCTCCTGGCAACCTTGGTTACCATCCTCAAAGACTTGGAGAATCCAACACCAAACCAGCAACACTTCGTTATTAGTTCTTCAACATACTAAATGAGCTCCCCAACACCTCCTTATATAGCTTTCTAGAGGGAAAATTCTCAATTTTGAAACAATAAAAAAGTTCACTTTTCCTATCAAATTCCTTGTAAAATAATAATAATCACTTTTTATGTGCAAAGTCCCCTTATCTCACCTAGGCATCCAACTTGGAGGCAATTTTCGCTTTTCAAAAAGTCATTACACTTAAGTCATGAAAATAATAATCAAACATTATAAACTTAAGTGAAATATTAGAATAATTTACCCCAAGTTACAGAAAATCCCAAAACACCTTGGAATCCAATTCTGACTACGCCAATATAAATTGAGGCATTGGATGAATGATCGAAGTCATTTTGATGACTTACTAAAAATAGACGTGCTCTCCAAGAAGTTTGGAGAACACCCCAAAAGTTCGAAAGCACTACGGAGAGTGTCATTCAGACCAATATTACCCACTAAGCTCACTACCACCAATAGAAACCTTGTATTGCCACAATGGTATCATCCAAGAACTTTGGAGTCCCCTTGCCTTACCACTTAGCCTACGGGAACTCAGAAAATAGGCTAATGGTCATTGAACTGATTAAGCCTAAGAAGGGGACATTACAAAATTACATCATTATTTCCAAAGTAGTGCTGTAAGTTGGGGCATGACTTAGAGATACAATGGATTCATATGGTTTATGCAGCTCTTGTACCGCTGTCATAACAGCAATCAAAGTCTGGATTATGGTGCGCAGCCCTTTAAAATTACTGTGACAGCCAGTGCATTGATCAATATGGTAAATTCATTATTGTTCCAGACTTGCACTTCCAATTTGGGCAAGGTTTCCAAGGGATATTTGTATTCAAGTACAACGCTCATATTCTCCCTGGCACTACCAATTGTGGGCGACATAATTTAAGTCTTCAGTTCATTGTATGTTTAAGGGTCTAAACAAGTCAAAGGTTTCATAGCAGACCTAACAATTGTTTCATGATATTAGAGATTTTCAGTGACTTTGTGGCAGATATATTTCAGAATCTAGTGACTCAAAAGAAATAAATTCAACTCTGATAGAGCTGTATAAGCAGTGATTTTGTGCTGATCATTATATGTAAATCAACTAATATAAAACATTCCACCCAGGATATTACATCCTATCACCATTACTCCCTCTGTCCAACAAGCAAGAAAATCCTAGAAACACATTGAAGAATTGGACTTGGCAAAAGATCCTAAAAGTATGATGGCTGTTAACACCCTTCCAATCCCTATTCGTATTCCTCATGACCCCTTAGACACCTAGACCAAACAGTCATTTATAACATTGCTGTGCCACTTACAAAATTTAATAAACCTAGATTATAAGAGCTTTTTGAGCCACCTAGATGAATGTAAAAGCTTCTATCGAGTCTGAGATTAGACTGATTGTGAATGATCTTCTCCTCAATTGATTAAGGATCGTATTCCTAGCAATATATTTATGAACAAATCATCTCATGAACTTATGCAAATTGTTGTCTCCCCCAGCAAAAAATGTAATGCCTGCTCACAACCAGGAGCTTAAAAAGATGAGAGAAGATTGATTTCCTTAAATTGATGGTCATGCAAGAGCAAGCCCAACTGTAAGAAGCTATGCCAATTAATTATAACTCCCCCACCAGTACAGTCGCTCTTGGCCCATTCAAGGAGGGCCCTTATTTTGAGAAATTTGAAGATGTGGCAGCAACCTTGAAACAAATATTAAGATGTCTATATGACATGTTGCAAGGCCCTAAAGGGAGGGAAACTCTTTATAATATTAAATATTCCCTTGAGACACATTACTATTCACTTCATGGAGAGTAAAGGAAATGATGCAGATCCCCGGTTGGCTACTGGTAAGCCGTAAGTGGGAGAGGTCACTTGTGACAATTGATATGCGAGTTGTTGAAGAGGGTCCAAATGGTGGACCAAGAAATATTTTCAAGGTCTATTTTTTCTTACTTTGATAATGTTTTATTTTAAGCATGTGTTGTCAATGAGAGAGAGTGCCCCCGATGACTATTGTGTTATTTATTGGTCATGATACAATCTTTAACACTCTGTTGGTTTTCACCAGCTATTTAAAACCTATTTTTAATTTTATTATATAATATAATTTCAAAACTCTCCTATGTTCAGAACAGGTGTTCTTCATGGACAGATTGGTTTTCTTTACAGGGCCCATTTGGGATTTGCATGAAATTCACAAACTCATCCCTGTGGAAAACAAAAAGTCCACTAGAATGAGAACTAAGTAATGTTCTTTCAACTTTCTTAGTTTTTCATTAATATATTTTACTTCTAGTTCTTTTCAATTGTTTTAAAGAAAAGAAATTAAATTTCTCAATCAAAAATTAAAAAATCAAATGGCACTCAATAAACAACTAACTGTGGATATCGTTAATAAAAATTACCATTGCGAAGCTCTGCAGAAATGAAAATGATAGTATGACTTCCACAAAGTCCCTGTAAAGTAGTGAGCAGATCATGAACAATTGCCTCATTGTAGACAACATCTGAGCCAAGAACTGGAAGGCAGCAATTCAAGTGTTAAAGAATATGTGGCATAGAAAGTTCATTTAATCAATAGGTACCATCATAATCACTATGGTCCTTAATTTGATATTCACATGAAAAATAACAATTTTAACAGAAAACGATAAATGGCTCACTAAATTACAAAATTACAGCAACCTATATTCTGTCAGATATCATATTATTTAGAAAATTCTGGACTTGAATTACAATTAGTCATGCAAGTTAATCTTTGTAGTTTTACTCTTCAGTTCCATGTGAGAGCTAGGGGTCACATTACAGGTGAAATATAGTTAATTTCCAACGAAGATTATTAGAAAAGAATCCTGAATTATTGAATTTTTAAACTTTTTGTTTAATTTTTACCTTTGAAGCTAAAAGTACATTAGCAGATGAATTAAATTTAGAAAATGCTATGCAACACTTTGCAAGAATTTAATAATATTAGATTGTGCAAATTTCTTGAATTGATTGAACTCCCAAGAAATGATTTTCTCAAAATACTAAGTCAGTCTAACTCTACTACCATGCATATACTGATATATACATGTTTAGCCAAAGAAGCATGTCTATTTATAGATTCTGTTATTATCGATTTCTTATACATTTTTACACTTTTTTCAGATAGGTGCATTTGCACATTAGCGGTGACATTTCTTTCAAAAGTCAGGTGGTGTCCAAATTGTCTCATTTGGTACTTTCTATATCTACACAGTTCAAATAAAAAAATTATGTGCTTCATTTTGTTGAGGGAGACAATTGTTGAGTTTTCACACTCCAATTAATCATACTAAATATGAACTTCCATATTTCATCCCAAGAACACTTATTAAATAACAACCTATGCAAAACTTGGAGGTGCAAATCATTCTAAGAGGGTTTTGTGTCCTTTAAAGTATTGCTTCTTATTGTGGAACTTGAAATGGACATAAAAATAGGTAACAAACTGCTGATTAAAGAATTTAATTGTGAATTATAAGATATAGTGCCAAGTGATTTTAAAGATTTGTTCGGCCCAAGCAGAAGTTTCAGGAAATGCTGAAATGGTAATATTGATACAAGTTTTGGATGCTAATCTTTGGTGGGGGCCATAGATGCTACGTGTGACCCTATTCTAGTTAATATTAATAGAGAAGAATTCATCCCCTTCTCAATTAAGGTATTCCATATACAATGATTGAATAAGAGAGAGGATTTTATATTTTGCTTTTCTGTACTATAATGGTTGCTGTTATGGGCTAAATCTGTGATTGCTGTAGTAACAAAACCAAGAATATTTGCACAGTCAGTGCTTGTTTTCCAGTGTTTTAGATTCCCCAAAGATAATGTGTCTGTTTAGCTCTGTTGGGCATGGCAGAGGTGTTTTCTGTTAACCCTGCTCTTAACTGTATCTTATCTAAAATGCAAGGAATTAAGCAATTTATGTTTCCATATATTCATCATCATTGATAGCATGTACGAGGTTACAGAATGTTAAAATAGAACATCAAATATTATGCAATTGGTCAACAGGTCAATGTTAAATAGTAGGAAGTTATAGCTGATAGAAAAACTAACAGTCTTAAAAAACTGAATTTTCATAATGTAACTATTTGCAATGTGTAATAAAGATATTTTCTTCTGTTATTTTCAACTCACTCTCCTATTATACCCAAATCATGTAGAATGTAGCAAAGAAAATAAAAGTCAATTTAGATGGTGCCTTCCATAGAAAACTTGCCCCCACAAATACCAAGGGCCTCCTTAAATGTTTCCTTGGTTCCTGTATTTATGCATTCTCTTTCAAACTAGGTTTGGACAGTAATAACAAAGCTGAGTCAATGGACGATGTGGAGGTACTGAGGCAAGCAATTTCGTTGAGCATCAAACATCTTATGCTGGATGACTCCTAAGTTATGATTGGTGCCATGGCTAAGGGCTTATATGGGGATTGGCATCTCAACTTATATTTGAAGAAGAAAGGTCTCTAGCATCTCAGTTTGACTCTAACTCTTCGGCTCAAGTCTTTCAAAAGGGTAACATGTGGTAGATCTCTATGGGAACCAGCAAATGAGAAGTTAGGAAACCTCTTCCACCTGTCACACTCAGCACAGTTTGGCCTTGAAGCCATTGATCTCCATGAATCAAGGATCTCTTAGGCAATGGCTCGATGCTTTCTTTACAATTCTTCCTTATTTAATGTTGTCTTATCTTGCCATGATGAACAAATGGACTTGATGTGAGTGCTTATACACTTGCCCCTGTTAACTTCCCATCTGTTGAGTAACTCGCAGTATTCAATCTCATTATATTCATATTTTAAGACAGCACTTTTCGAATCCATCTTGTCTTAATAGCTTCCTTTCTTTTTCCTTGTTCCCTGTTCTCAGCCTTTGGCTTCTGGTCACTGCAATCATCTGTAATGGTGCTCTACTCCCTCTGGGTTTTAGCATTGAAGAATTGAAGCTTGCCTTCAACTTCTTCAATGCAAAATCTCTCAACTTTGTGCATACAGTCCTGCCCAATCAGATTGGGTGTCAAAATCCCAGATGGGCTATCACAGGACTAAAAAGGAGTTGAAGGAAATCTTCTATTGTTGTTTGAATCAGCTAATAAAAAGTACAGAGATTTACAACTTCACATGTGCTACCACTATAAAGAAGGTGGATGGGAGGTCAGGCTCTGTAGCATTGGAGGGAACTTAATGCTTTGTTAAGTGCCTAACTGTCAATGCCAGTGATTGATTTGGAGGTGTGGAAAACAATAGCAAAGGAGCCTTTTGTGTTCTCCCATAGGTACATTCACCCCGCTTTGCTTTATGTTTGTGCCCCTACCCTGCACAACCTTTCTCTGCCAACTTCACCATTCAACTCCCTTGAGTATGGCAAACTACAATCGTTGGAAGCCACACTCAGAGAGGTTCACAAGACATTCTATTCACTGTTGAACTGCAATGTGTGTGACACAAAGGCTGTTATGGCATTGGATCTTCTCAAGCTCCACCTGCATAGTCATGATGTTGTCTCTAGGATTTTTTGACTGGGCCGATGGCTCAATAAAATGGTTGTTTATTGCTCTATCTAATAAATTAAATACATGAATTAATAATAGAGATGACAATACATACCAGATACATGTGTAAAATATATATTTATTCGCACATGAAATTATTACAGAAGAAGACCAGAGATGGTCAGCCAAGGATCAAAGTTGATCCAACTAGATCATCATACCCTCCTTGATGACACACAATGTATTTAAAGGACCCAATGGTTGCCAAGAAGAACACAATCCTCAACCAACCGATGCTTGTAAGTTGTAACTACCCAAAGCCAACAACCAATTAATACATAGTCGGATAACCAATTTATCAAAACATAATAATAGACATTGTACACCAACTACAATGGTTTTAGTGGCCTATTTTTCAGAATCCTCAGCTCTCTCATAGCCCTTTAGCTGAGGAGTTTTTTTCTTTACCCGCACTGTTCCTTAAGGTTTTTTTGGTCCCTTTGTATTGTTATATAATTAGTTGATAATGCTAGTATGTAATTTGTACTCTCGCCCATTAAGGGTTTCACGGTACCAATTTGGCCCTGGCACCTTCACCTTTGTGGTGTTTGTAAATAGCAACTTTTATGTTCATCTAATTATCGTGTGTTCTCATTTATTAATTAATTATAGGCAAAGTGTCTGCTCTTCTATATGATAAAATCAATACTCGAATTAATGACAGAATAAAAATGCATACTAGACAGAGGAGTAAAAAGTATATCTTTATTCACCCATGAAGTTATTATAGAAGTAGACTAGAGATGTCAGCTAAGGATCAAACTCCTTTCCCTAACTATGCAAAGACTATCTAAAAGGACTCACTTGTTGCCACAAGAACACAACCATCTATAAACCGATTCCTATAACTACTCGAAAGCCAACAAACAATCAATACATAGTCAGATACAACCATATTAACAAAACATAATAAAGGCATTGTATGCTAACTACATCATCCCCCAAAAGAAAAAGTTGTCTTCCAAATGACAAAGAATAAGCATCAAGTGCACTACAATGTGAGAATTAGAAAGGATGTTAATATCCCAAGGTGCTCAACGCCACAACAAAAATAAATTTACAATAACAATAGAAGGATAGAGATAACAATAGCTATAAGAATAAAATTAAAATATCACTCCTAAATTCTTTTGGAAGTAAAGGCGATAAAAGTTCTAAAGGAGAATGATGGATGAGAGAACAATGCCTTCTGCTTGTCCTTCGAGAGACTTTGCTAACTATTGGCATTGAGCAGAAGCTCTGATCGAGGTGCCTACCACGTCTTAACAACATGACCTATACAGCACCATTTGTGTAGGTTCCATGATGTTCCTGGTTTGGATAATCTTAAAGTTGCTGCCTTGTAATTTTCCATTAAAAAAAATTAAACGGAAGTTCTGAGAGCTAAGGTGCTCTCAACGTGTTCACAACAAGGATTTTCTCAAAGTGTGATGTGTGTGGGTTCTGGGATGATCCTTGCATTAAATAATCCTATAGGTTATCCGTCTTGTGCTTTGATGTTAAATTATATCTCTATTTACCCCACTCTGTCTCTGTCACTTTAAGTCTACTTGAAACAAATCAGTCAGTGAACCGCCCATCTAATCGATCTATCTACCAAATTGGATTCTAAGCAACACAAAAAACTGCTGTTAAGCATCATGAAGAAGGGTTGTGTAGAAGACCGCCCTAAAGAGATTATCGAAAATTTATATGGTTCATAGAAGGAGAGACCACAAGCAAAGCAAAAAGTGTATAGATTGAACCAATTTTTAAAGCTCCAAGACAGCTAAGTTCTTGAGTTTGAATTCAACTATTGGAAAACTAAATTTATGTTTTATATCCAAACTAGAATTCTCAGAAACCAAAAAAGGAAACAAAGAATTGAAATAGAAAAAAGCAAATAAATAACATACCATAGTCAGGAAAAGGATTCAAGAGGTCAGAATCCAAATCCTCCCCCCATGTCAGCTCTCTCACAGAGGCTGAACCTCGTGCATCCAACTCCCTCACATTCTCCTCAACATTCTTTGCAAGCAGCCTCAATCGGTCAGGCATGTCTGTCAAAATAATATTCCCACCCAGAAGAGCTGCTATGCAACTACAGAAAAACCAATTGAACCCAAGTCAAATTTTGTACCCACAAAAACACAGAAAATAGAATACATTTCCTTTTGCCCTGCCCACAAATAGTAATATAAAGCACTAATAACCCAAGATATTTGCAATCGTAATGGAATAGGTAAAACCTTAAATCTCAATCAAACAACTTTATTAACAGGTAAAGAAACTTTAAAAGCCTGTGCAGACTCTTTTTTTACTTTGAGGAGTTAAAATCATCTCGTCCTATTTTTTAGGTAGAGAAACAGTGTCTAAGATAGATTTAGTGAGTACTACATACCCAACTAGTCCGCAGCCTGAACCGAGCTCCACGCACTTTTTTCCTCTCAAGTTCAACAAATTGCAATCAACAGCATGCTCTAAGAATTTCCCTAACACAACGCCACTGTCCCACATAACACCTCCTGTAACACCTGACGTGTTCTGTGTTTTTTTTTTTCATTTATTTATATCAGAATTGAATTTATATTCAGTTCATTTCCATTCATATGCAGGGAAAAATAATATGGAAAATGCATACCCACCATCGATGATGGAGATTGCAGGATGCAGAGGTTATGACCACAAGCATCCAGTTTGAGTTGGTTGGATGTTTGTTTAACAAAATTGTTCTGTCGAGCTGTGCAGGGTTGCCCAATTGCCCACAGCAGCATAATCTCTTCCGAAGCATCTGAAATCAGTCTCCCTGTGAGTTGCATATCTCCTATCTTCAAAATCCCATCTCCTTCTCCTTCTGCTTCTTTCAGAACCCCTTCGCTTTCCATTTCTCCCTGACTGCTAAGAAAATATTTTTAAGGTTATCAAAGAAAACGCTTTCTAGGTTGTTATTATAGTATTCTGCAAACTTAAGTAGCTCAGAACTCACGAACACGACCGCATACTGCCCAGTTGGATTCCTAGAATGTCGTGAATGAAAGTTTCTCCTTGAGCTAAAGCCCAAAAAGGTTTCAAATATTTCTGATTTTTATTATTAATGGAAAAATGAGAAAGATTCAGAGTGTGTGTATCAATGGACCTTTCGCATAGAGCCGCCAGTTGGTGTGGCCAGCCCACTATCAAACTATGAGGGGGCATTAACTCAAATCAAATCTTATATCAAAAAACCAACTTAAAGCTGCTTCCAAGACTAAGGCGATGATCTTCCGATGGGTCAACTCAATATTTTATTTTATTTTTATGTTGTTATGTGTAAAAAACAAGTGTCGCCAAGTGGTGAGTACGTGTATTTATAGTAATGGAGTTGTGGAGCTACTCTAATGTCTAAATAAACTGGTGATACAAAAGTATGTACACGTAAGTAAACTGGTGATATAGAATATGTACACGTAAGTAAACTGGTGATATAGAGTATGTACACGGTTCAAAGGACCTGAGGATCCTTAACTAAACAGTTCATTATGTAACAACATCGGTGGTCTACTTAGTAAAATTCTAAAGTTTTCATGTTAAGTGAATGATCCGTGAAACCAAAACATAGCAATAAAAAAAAACTTTCCATAATGTAAATTACATGCACATTTGAAATAACACTATTTCCAAACTTCCATTGTAATTTCACAAATCTTTCCATAACATAGATTTCATATTGAATAACCTCAAATTTATCATTCAAGATTACATCCTTCCATATAAGTGGGTACAAGATACATACATAGCTCTTTTGAGCTTCATCTGACAATAGATATACAAACTAGTTCTGATGCCACCGCAAGGGTGCATACATTCTGATGTCTCGCTCCTTGGTGCATACACTCCAACTATTCCCAATGCTAGCGCAAACACCTGCAAACCTCGACCGCCATCTAATGAGGAGAAGCATCACTCAAGCGCTTCTCTACCAACCACGGAATCAAATGCGGTCCCCCGCACATCTATCACATATGACAAGATGGTCCTACCCTTCGACGAAGAGATTGGTTGGTAAACCCCATAACAGTAGCCTATTTGAGCTTAGTCTTGTGTCCTACAAACCAAAACCTAATCATACGATCGTTTCCCCTATGAGTATGAAAATCCTAAACCAGAATGCATAAAAGGAACATAGTGAACTAATAGTGTAACCAGTGGCAACTTACACTACTTTGGCCAAAGTACTCTCACCCAGTACTTCGAGTGACAATCTTCCAATTCACATACAACTCTATAGCTCTATTTGGATTATGACCATTCATATTCTATGCAAGGTATTTTCCTTCCATAAGTAATCCCTAACCTCAAAAATAACCTATTCCCCTTTTCCCAAAACACAATGGTATCTCTACCGATAAAGCATAAGCATAAGTTACCCCCTTCAATGGATATTTCAATCCTAAGTATAACATATGAGCATTTCTAATCTACAAGATAACTTTGTATAAACAAGCTACTCTCTTCAATCGATAACTTAGTTCCAAGTATAACTTTATAATCTAGAGTATAGCTACATAATCTTCATCTTATCATAGAGTAAAATTTCATAAATAACTGACTCCATTTGGTGGTACATCACGTTAAGCAATTCTTATCAAGAGTATAATCTCTTTAGTAAAAGACTCAATCGAAGAATAATCATTTCAATAAATGTTTTCATTTGAGAGTGTAATCTCCTTAGTGAAAAGGACTATTCAAAGAGTAGAGTCTTGTCAACAATATGATTTCATATCAAGAGTATAGAATAATTAGACAAGTATTAACTCAACTCATTACCTGTAATACTACCTATGGCTTTCGTCAAATAGTAATTCATAAACTCAAGTGATTAACTTAATCACATAGGTGAGTTTTAACCTTGATATGTCCTAATCCTAGGATAAAAACATCATCCAATGACTAGTCTGTTCATATAGGGTAATTGAAACCTATATGTTCCAAACAAGACCAATTTAAACAACCTAACCAAGTAGATTATTCCCAACCTATAGGTTTCAATGGGTAGTGAAGTACATATACCTACCCAGTAGCTAAATCTTAACCTACAGTTTCCTTCTTTAACCAAATAAACTTCTTGACTCAATAGGTTACTCTAAACCTAGGGTTTCACTCGAGTGTATAGTATGATCAAGTGATCATTCAAGTAAAGATAATTGACATGGTTTGCATAATGTCACATAATATTTTTGTACCTTCACTTTTGTTGCAATGCTAACCCTATCATTCCCAAGGTTTCCTAGCATAATAAGCAATAATGTCAAGTCACTTCATGACGTTGATACATTTCGTATTATACATGTAGTATAGACTATCTATGTATAGAAACATCATTATCTAATTCTCCATATGTGGTATATAGGAGTATTAATACACTTCCTTAAACTAATCATGTTTCTTCATTCCTAGTATATAATACTAATGATAAACATACACTCCACTATGGAGTATATATAAACACTTCATAGGAAAGCATAAAACAACTTCTTTTCCTTTCCATAATCAAATGCTATGATTTACTAAAGCAAGCATTCTCAAGCAATTCTAATCAAGCAAACAAGACTCATTCTTTCATAATAAAAGATAAATAGAGAAGATTAGATCCCCATGCCTATAATACAGTTGATCCAAATTGACTAACTTGATTCACAACCTTTCAACAACAGCTTGCTAGCCTTCACTTACTACTCAAAGTAATACTTCACTATATCCTCTTACACAAGATAACTCTATGCTCTCACAAAGTAACTCTAAGCTCTCACAATTATAACTCTCAGAATATTTGCAGCAGAATAAACTTGCAGAATTGTGCGTCCCCAAATGAGAGAGTTGGTTCCTCTATTTATACAAAATATTGAGACATTAATGCCAAAGGAAAAGGTGTGACAATCGACACCACTCCAACATGCAGGATGACTCACCTCTCACAACAAAAAGGTGGTAGAAATTTAAGTACAAACTCAGCTTGGTATTCTACAAATCGACCCCCCTTTGCTTGACAACAACTCAATTCTAATTTAAATATGCACATGCTTAAAGCATGAGAATCAAATTACAACATGATAGACTTGAGCAGAGACAGAGCATTCATAAAATGGCGCCAAGTTGCAGCCTTTTACCTATTCCTTTGGTGTGGCTTATCGAAAGAAACAGTCCTCAGTTATCAAGCAACACATAACCATGTCGATTTAGTCATAGACAATATATTTGACAGGTAAAAGATGAGTCGACTCCTCTTAAATGCATTCCAAGTTTGAAGTAATACACTACTATAAAATAGCGATGCATTTTGTATGATATTGACCATGTCTTATCACTCCAAATCGACCTTTATCTTATGCATAGATCAGCCTCTAATACTTTGCATAGTATATATACAAGTCAGCCTCAAATACTTCTTCTAAGGTTGCACCATAGTCTTGGCTTTAGTTGCAACATATCACTTTAGTATTTAAACTAATAGTTGCATTTATCTCATGTGCTCAAGGAAGGCATGGCAGTTCTAATGTAGCATGTAACTCTACATAGCAGTGTTAATACTTATCATAGTGTTATAGTATGAAGTGCCATACACAAGGCTTATGTGCTTCTCATGTATGCAACTCTATTTACAAACAAACTCATTTATGGTTGCGCACCACTAAAATGTTTCACATAGTTTCTATTTGAAAAGATTAACATTACTATGGGTTGCATAGTTTAGCATTACATCACATTAATGTGTATATAAGTGGTGCCATACATATTCTTAAAATTGGCCACAATATATTATATATAATATATATATTCTTTTGACAAATAAGTTTATTGAAATATACCATTCGATACTCGAACGAATATATCCAAGTTATCTTTTTCACAAATATTATGTGTGTACACACACACACACACATATATTTTCACACAATAATAATAATAATAACGATGCAATGGTGTGTATATATAAATATACGTGCATTTATTATTTATGCATATATCAAATATAGACCATCACTTTGATAATCAAACACACATATTCATATCCTCATCAACAAGTATACACATTAAGTGTATACACACACACACATATATATAATTGATTCCTTGTGTGAGTACATTCATAAGTATTTCTACTTGCATACATATGCATATGATCATTCTCTCATGCACGGATCGATGTATATATACCCATATACATGTATACATTTAATGTTCATACGAATTGATGTAATGACAACTATTCACAAAGCTCAAAGACTCAAAGATTCAATCACGACAACTTGATCAAACAATCAAAGATGATCATAACCAAAACCCCAATGAATCAAGTTGACCAACTAATTCCAATAAGCCAAGAGTAAGATGAAGGGTTCACTCACCGAATCCAAACTAGCTCGACTCTTTTAAACCAAATCTAGGTTGTGAGTGTGTGTTTAAGCTCAGATAGGTTTCATATTTAGGTTACCCGACCAATCACATCTCTTGAGTGATACTTCCCCTCGCTTCCATAGGATTGAACCTGTATACTTATCCAACTTGACACATTTGCAGAGGTAGTTAGGCATTCATATGAAATCCACTTTCATCAACTAGAACATCCATAATACATATTCTTTCATTGTCCATCATCAATATAAACACAATTACTCTTTCAAAGCAATAATAAATTAATAGCTATTTTATTATTCCATTCATTAAACAAACATATCAAAACCATGATTGCATTTATCATCCTATTTACCCATGATGGTAAAAGTAATTCAATAACTACAAGACAGGGTGTGACATACTTCCCCCCTTGTGAATCATCATCCCCGATGATTTAAAGCACATTATCACATAGATAAATTCAAACAAAGGTTTTACTTACCATTTCCAAAACATGTAAGAATTATTAAAAAAATAATCTTCCCTTGTAGCACTACTCCTTGCAAGCTCGTCCTTCCTGGACCTTGCATCGAGTGTCCTTAATAACGCATAGGAAGAACTTGTGTGCTTAACGCATACTTTCTCTCTCAAAGAGCTTTATACATTATAATAATATTACCTCATATGTACATTCAAGTATAATAGTAACTATATCCTACATGACATCTATACCATAGTGACTGGGAGACATGTTCTTATTGGCTAATGAATTTATCCTTAGTATAATCCAAGTAGAAAAGGAATGTCAATGCATTGCACACTACACCATGGGTCCCATCCTTCTCGTTGCTATTTACACCATTGAACAATCAAAAGCCGAGACCATCCATCACTAACTCAACTATTTTCCTTAATCATAAAAGTAATGCTCTTGACTATTGTCCATCTTGAGCATAACATTTCTCTTGGACATCTGTCAATTTCAAACATAACGATACTGCTTCATATTTCAAGCTTTGTATCAACAAAGTTTCTTCAATCACTTTGATCTCTTATTCCTTTTTGCCAACCTTTTTGGTTTAAGGTTAACCCCATTTCTTAGCTTATTTCAACTTAATAGAGTTTTCAACCTTCCTTTCCATGTATAATATATCAAACCTTAATGTTAGAAGTTTATAAGTATTCTTCAAATTTTCTCAGATATGGTGTATCACTTTTCCCTATCCAACTATAATAATATATTGAGCATTTGTTCAATTGAATGTCTCATAACATGATCATGGTTTACAAAACTTTATCATTATTTTCTTGTTCTCATCTGGGATATCCTTCTCAAGAACACTAAGCAACTACTTCACACAATACATTATTTAGGATCGAGATCCTATAAATCAAAATTTCAACTAGCGTTGGTTATCTTAGTGAGTCTGCTCACCATAATATTATGCCAGTTCCATCAACATAGAGAGATTAAACTATTTTAATGGTTTACCACTTCCTCACTGGAATCTTAAGAGAGTACACATATCATGTCGATGACAACATCCTATCCTCATCCCCTAACACACTAGACAATAACTTGTTACCTTCCTTGCAACATCTTACTCTATCTTTTCTAGATTATAGTGATTCCTCATCCAACAAATAATTTTGTTATTTCAATGTCCTGAATATGACATCAATTCCCTCATTTCATTCCTTAATCTTCCAAGATTTTGGGTACATAGGTTCTTTCTATCTCATATTAGCCTACTTCGACTAAATGAAAACCTATTTCATGGAATCATACAGCATAAGTATAATGGTTAGACATTTTTCAGAGATAAATCTCCTACCTCTTAGGACATCCATACCTTGGATTTCTTCTATCCTTTTATCATTTTCAAAATTGTAATATGATTTTCAGCTCAATCTATCTTTCCCGATGAGCATCAATACTAATTTTGAGTAATAATCGTCATTCAATCATGATGGTTCCTAAAAGATATCAAATTTAACTACATACCTAATTACCGAGCATGAATGTTTCCTTAATAACTCCAAATCATGAGTAATTTAGATCTTTCCTTACTTATTCCTTAGGCAATGATCTTCCCTTTCATGATCAAGTAATTTGCCTATCCTTTTCTAAGGCATCAATGATAATAACAATTGATCTTTCAATCAAACATATATATAAGGTATTGAGTGATAATATTCCTTTCTCATTGGTCATATTCCTTGACCTTTTCACTATCTTTCAATAATTCCAATACTTTATTCTTGTGGTCATGAAATATATGACTTAATTGACATCATGACTTACGAAGGAGTCAAAATTTCTTCCAAATCGAAAATATATTTACGATTTTCATTGTATGGGGTACTTCATTTGAGTCAATCCACTCTCTTTCTCCCCCCCCCCCTTAGTATTTCCACAATATTCAATCAATTCAAAGTTGAACTCCTAGCAAACATTTGCTTTCTCAAATTGACTTATCATTCCTTGTCATAGGCTTTCTATTGCCTTTATTGTGCCTTTTTTACTCTCCTTGGCATGCCTTGAATATACTTTTTCCCAAAGTTAGATTCATCATTGATCTCTAATCTCATAGATTCAATATTTTGGATCGTTAAATAAGAGTTCTAATGAATAATCAACAACTTTACAAGTTAAGAGGCACTATAATATTCTAATTATTTTTTCCACGTATACCAATATCCTTTTTGAGGAATATCCAAATCCACAAAGCCTCTTTTGTTGATGTGTCCTCAACTTAGAGCATTTTTTTTCTTGCTAATTCTTTTTATTTGACACATAGTGTCACTTTGTATCCCATTTCCTTTTGGAACCTCTAAACATAAGTTTATTTTCATTGGAAAGTTGGTGTGTTTAATCTACACTTCTATCAAATTTAGTACTAACCAAACCTTGGATGGCCAATTTGATTTGCCTTTTTTAGGTTTCTTTCTTACAATCACCTATCTAAGTGACTTTGTCCCAATTCTTAGTAACTTTATTTTCTCTTAACCATAAGAACTTCCATAGTTGCTTGGTTTCTTTTTTTTTCACATCTTAATCAAACTTCAAATTGATCTTGTCAATTTGGTTGGTGGAACCATTTCCACTTCATTGATTACTTCATTTCTAACCTTTCTGGTCTCTTCCCTTATTCCAAGGTACTACCTTGTTTCTTGCAAGATCTTAGCCTTGCACAAAAATTATATTTTTTTCAAGAGTTCTCCAACCTCTTGGATACCTCCTTCATTGAATAACTACTTCGATTGAATTTTTCAACTTATGCCAATGATGCATACTCCAAGTTTCATAGTATTCTTACTAAATCCAAAAATCCTTGACTTTTTATTTTGCAACTATAGGTTGCTACCATTAAGGGGGTTATTTCAATTCTTCTTATCCCCTTAGAGTCTTTTATCCATTTCGTAGGATGAAGATACCATAAACTAGAAACCAGATCTTAGCCTTGCACAAAAATTAGATTTTTGTCAAGAGTTATCCAACCTCTTGGATACCTCCTTCATTGACTAACTACTTCTATTAAAGTTTTCAACTTATGCCAATGATGCATACTCCAAGTTTCATAGTATTCTTACTAAATCCAAAAATCCTTGACTTTTTTTTTGCAACTATAGGTTGCTACCACTAAGGGGTTATTTCAATTCTTCCTATCTCCTTAGAGTCTTTTATCCATTTTGTAGGATGAAGGTACGTATTGGTTATCCTTCATAACCTTTCTACATAACCTGATTGCATAATCTTATGCGATCCAAGGGATATCATAATGAGTTGTTGGTTTAGGATTTTTCAACTCCAAGGACAATTCTTCTCTAGTCCCAAACTTAAATGATCTTCCTAGAATCTTATCTTCCTTTTCATTTCCTTTGTTCTTTCCTCTTGCCATCTTGGCATAACAAATTTTAAACCTTTAACTTCCAATAAGGTTTGCATTTAACTTTACATAATGAGCCCATAGACTCTAGAGCTAAACTCGGTAGCTCTGATACCACATGTAACAACCCCAGTGTTCCACTCAATAAAATTCTAAATTTTTCACGTTAAGTGAATGATCCATGACGCCAAAACATAACAATAAAAAAATTTCTTTGTATAATGTAAATTACATGCACATTTGAAATAACACTATTTCCAAACTTCCATTACATTTCATTGTAATTTCATAAATCTTTCCATAACATAGATTTCATATTAAATAAACTCAAATTTATCATTCAAGATTACATCCTTCCATATAAGTGGGTACAAGATACATACATAACTCTTTTGAGCTTCATCTGACAATAGATATTCAAACTAATCCTGATGCCCTCACAAGGGTGCATACATTCTGGATGTCCCCACTCCCTAGTGCATACACTCCAATTGTTCCCAGTGTTGGCGCAAACATCCGCAAACCTCGGTCACCATATGATGAGGAGAAGCATCACTCAAGTGATTTTCCACCAACCATAGACTCAAATGCGGTCCCCTGCACATCTATCACATATGACAAGATGGCCCTACCCTTTGACAATGAGATTGGTTGGTAAACCCCATAGCAATAGCCTATTTGAGCTTAGTCTTGTGTCCTACAAACTAGAACCTAATCATACGGTAGTTTCCCCTACGAGTATGAAAATCCTAAACCAGAATGCATAAAAGGAACACAGTGAACTGATAGTGTAACCAATGGCAACTTACACTACTTTGGCCAAAGTATTCTCACCTAGTACTTCAAGTGATAGTCTTCCTATTCACATACACCTCTATAGCTCAGTTTGGATTATAATAGTTCATATTCTATGCGTAGGTATTTTCCTTCCATAGGTAATCCCTTACTTCAAATATAACATATTCCCCTTTTCCAAAAACACAATAGTATCTCTACCAATAAAGCATAAGCATGAGTTACCCCCTTCAATAGATATTCCAATCCTAGGTATAACATATGAGCATTTCTAATGTACAAGATAACTTTGCATAAACAAGCTACTCTCTTCAATAGATAACTTAGTTCCAAGTATAACTTTATAATCTAGAGTATAGCTACATAATCTCCATCTTATCATAGAGTAAATATTCATAAATAACTGAATCCATTTGGTGGTACATCACATTAATAAGTGATTCTTATCAAGAGTATAATCTCTTTAGTAAAAGACTCAATTGAAGAATAATCATTTCAATAAATTTTTCCATTTGAGAGTGTAATCTCTTTAGTGAAAAAGATTATTCAAAGAGTAGAGTCTTGTCAAAAATATGATTTCATATCAAGAGTATAGAACAATTAGACAAGTGTTAACTCAACTCATTAGGTAATACTACCTATGGCTTCATCAAATAGTAATTCATAAACTCAAGTGATTAACTTAATCACATAGGTGTGTTTTAAGCTCGATATATCCTAATCCTAGGATAAAGACATCATCCAATGACTACCTCATTCATATAGGTTAATCTAAACCTATATGTTCCAAACAAGACCAATTTAAACAACCTAACCAAGTAGATTATTCCCAAGGTCTATAGGTTTCAATGGGTAGTCAAGTACATATCCCTACCCAGTAGGTAAATCTTAACCTAAGGTTTCCTTCTTTAACCAAATAAACTTCTTGACTCAATAGGTTATTCTAAACCTAGGGTTTCATTCGAGTGTATAGTATGATCAAGTGATCATTCGAGTAAAGATAATTGATGTGGTTTGTATAACGTCACATAATATTTTCATACCTTCACTTTTGTTGCAATTCTAACCCTATCACTCCCAAGGTTTCCTAGCATAATAAGCAATAGTGTCAAGACACTTCATGATGTTGATACATTTTGTATTATACATGTATTATAGACTATCTATGTATAGAAACATCATTATCTAATTCTTTGTATAGGGTATATAGGAGTATTAAGAAACTTAAACTAATCACGTTTCATCATTCCTAGTATATAATACTAATGATAAACATACACTCCACTATGGAGTATATATAAATACTTCATAGGAAAGCATAAAACAACTTCTTTTCCTTTCCATAATCAAATGCTATGATTTACTAAAGCAAGAATTCTCAAGAAATTCCAATCAAGCGAACAAGACTCATTCTTTCATAATAAAAGAAAAATAGAGAAGATTAGATCCTCATGCTTGTAATACGATTGATCCAAATTGACTAACTTGATTCACACCCTTCCAAAGACAGCTTGCTATCCTTCACTTACTACTCAAAACAATACTTCACTATATCCTCTTACATAAGATAGCTCTATGCTCTCACAAAGTAAGTCTAAGCTCTCACTATTATAACTCTCAGAATATTTGTTGCATAATAAACTTGCAAAACTGTGCGTCCCCAAATGAGAGAGTTGGTTCCTCTATTTATACAAAATATTGAGACATTGATGCCAAAAGAAAAGGTGTGTCAGTCAACACCACTCCAACATGCAGGACGACTCACCTCTCACAACAAAAGGTGGAAAAAATCTAAGTACAGGCTCAACTTGGTATTCTATAGATCGACCCCCCTTTGCTTGACAACAACTCAAGACTAATTCAAATATGCGCATGCTTAAAGGATGAGAATCAAATTACAACATGATAGACTTGAGTAGAGACAAAGCATTCATAAAATGGTGCCAAGTTGCAACCTCTTACCTATTCCTTTAGCACGGTTCATCCAAAGAAACAATACTCAGTTATTAGGCAACACATAACCACATTGACTTAGTCATAGACAATATATTTGACAAGTAAAAGATGAGTTGAATCCTCTTAAATAGTGTTCAAACCATGCTTTGACCAGGACATTATTATTGTTCGTTATTTCCTTTTAACATGCATTTAATTCACTTTGCACAACAAGCGAAATATTTCCATCACCCTTTACCTTTTAGATAAATGTGTTCCAAGTTTGAAGTAATACACTGCTATAAAATAGTGATGCATTTTGTATTATACTGACCATGGCTTATCACTAAAAATCAACCCTTATCTTATGCATAGATCAACCTCTAATACTTTGTATAGCATATATAAAATTCAACATCAAATACTTCTTCTAATACTACACCATAGTCTTGGCTTTGGCTGCAACATATTACTTTAGTATTTAAAGTAATAGTTGCATTTATCTCATGTGCTCAAGGAAGGCGTGGCAGTTTTAATGTAGCATGTAACTCTACATAACAATGTTAATACTTAGCATAGTGCTAGAGTATGAAGTGCCATACACAAGGTTTATGCACTGCTCATGTTTACAACTCTATTTACAAACAAACTCATTTATGGTTTCACACCACTAAAATGTTCCACATAGTTTCTATTTGGAAAGATTAACATACCATGGGTTGAATAGTTAAGCATTACGTCACATTAAACGTGTATATAAGTGGTGCCATATATATATTCATTAAATTGTCCACAATATATATATATATATAATATTCTTTTGACAAATATATCATTCAATACTCGAATGAATATATCCACGTTATCCTATTCAAAAACATTATGCATGTGTATATACATACACACACACACACACACACATATATATATATATATATATATATATATATATATATATATATATTCACACAATAATAATAATAATAACAATGCAATGGTGTGTATATATAATATACATGCATTTATTATTTGTGCATATATCAAATATAGACCATCGCTTTGATAATCAAACACACATATTCATATCGTCATCAACAAGTATACACATTAAGTGTATACACACACACATATATAAAATTGATTCCTCGTGTGAGTACATTCGTAAGTATTTCTACTTGCATACATATGCATATGATCATGCTCTCATGCACAGATCAATGTATCTATACCCATATATATGTATACATTTAACGTTCATACGAATTGATGTAATGACAACTATTCACAAAGCTCAAAGACTCAAAGATTCAATCACGAAAACTTGATCAAACAATCAAAGACGATCATAAACAAAACCCTAATCAATCAAGTTGACCAACTAATTCCAATAAGCCAAGACTGAGACGAAGGATTAACTCACCGAATCCAAACTGACTCGACTCTTTTAAACCAAATCTAGGTCGACAGTGTGTGTTTAAGCTTAGATAGGTTTCACAAAGGTTACCCGACCAATCACTTCTCCTGATTGATACTTCCCCTCCCTTCTGAAGGATTAAACCTGTACTTGCATCCAACTTGACACATTTGTAGAGGTAGTTAGGTGTTTATATGAAATCCGCTTTCATCAATTAGAACATCCATAATACATATTCTTTCATTGTTCATCATCAATATAAACATAATTACTCTTTCAAAGCAATAGTAACTTAATAGCTATTTTAGTATTCCATTCATTAAACAAACATGTCAAAATCATGGTTGCATTTATCATCCTATTTACCCATGAAGGTAAAAGTAGTTCAGTAACTACAAGATGGGGTGTGATACATTATTCGTAAAAGGATTGCATTAAATTATTAATCAGAGAGTCGTAAAATTTTATATATGCTGGAAAAATATATGCATTTGCATATTCTAGACACATTCTATGTCAATGGAGTATAAGCAAATACACATGTGCAAATACAGTAAAAATTGGAAATCAGAATAACTATTAATTCGTAAAACAGGGGAAAATAATGTAAACAACTACCTTTTGCTACAGGTACCTTATGCTTAAGAATGTAACTGTAGTGTTCTAATTTAGCTAATTCCGCCATAGTAGAATAAAAAATTAAGCTACATAATTAAATTTAGTAAATGTAACACATTCTTTCATGATTTTATAACTAAAAACTACCAACTGAATTCGTAATGCATTATCTATTCTAATAATTGAAACTAAAGTGGTTCAACAACACCTCAGGTGGCCCTTGTTTGAGTTGTTGCTTCCACAAGATTTATCAAACACTCAGTTACTCAATAAATAATGATATCAAACCAATTTCCTTTATTGCATTCTAACACTGAACTATTACATGACATCTAACATGAATCTATTGAAGATCTTTGTAATGTAACACACATTCTATTGCTGCAATTATTGAGTAATAATGGTAAATAGATAACTAGCTAACTAGATCTCCTCCTCGACATAAGATCCTACTATATAGGGTTTGTGAGAAGTTTCATTATTCATGGAATGAAAACAAACTTATGAAAAAACTATCAACTCTTCCTCAAGGATAGGAAAAGGACTAAGTTTTGAAATAGAAAACAATAACTATATGCATCATGAGTAGAAAAACCAAATACACAAATGCTATATCTAACAACCTAACTACTCATAACAACTGTCATAAATCAGTCTCATTGCAATTAGACTCCACCCCTCACCTGTCTTATTGGTGAGTAAGAGTGATATTCAGCTACCCACTAACTGATAGATGAAATAAATGATCTCCTTTATTTCCTCTAAAAATGTCACTCCCTGGTTAGTTGACTCCCTCTACAACAATCTACAGTCCTTATACTACAAGTTGGGAAACCCATTGTTGTAGGTTGAGAGTTCTTCTTGTTGCAAGGTGTTAGTCTTATTCCTAAACATCCACATCATTAACAATCATAAATTAAACATAAAATCCTACTAAATTTCATAGACATTCATGCATTCATACATACATATATCAACATAATATATTTCCATTTTCACATACTTAAGACTACTTAAAAGTATTAGAAAGGTATAAAAGGTCTCGATAATGTCTTGAAAATTAGCAGAAAGAGATGATGAAAAGTATGAAATAGTAAAAGGAAACTAGCCAATTATAAGGCCCATCATTTTCCCTCCAACTAAAGTTGTTGATTGTTTTCAAGCAGCTTTAAGGTTGAAGGTTATACTACAAGGCCATCTCTCTAAAGTCTACAACATAGTCCACTCCTTTACTCTACTTTAAATAAAAACCTTGTTGATCTGCAATCATTGCCAGCCTTTTGTTCTCTACTGTTGCACCTTCCTCTTGTTTTCTCCATGTCTAGTGTAGTATGGGGAATAGGAGGAGAGGAGGATGGAAGGTGAAAGGGATCCAAGCAATTCCATTCTTGAGGGTAGTTGCAATGTATTTGTGTGATCAACTAATTATTGTCGCATTATAAATAGAATGAGGCTACTTCTTAAGTTCTAGCATGAGTTTGTTCCATCAGCCTCAGGTAAAATTAAATGTCTCTCTAATAGTGCCTACGGTTAGTCCCTTCATTCTCCAATAATCCTTTTCTCTACAATCCAGTATCTTGGTTGCAACTCCCATGTGCTCTATAAGGTCCAACCATTGGTCTACTACTGCATTTGGATCTATTGCTTCTTCTCTTAACTATAAAGGGAGTAATTTCTCTCTCTTGATATTCTTGCAACAACTACTCCTTTTGATGCTCATTTCTAATGTAGGAAGCTAGAGCCCTGATCCAAATAACTCCTACAAACATAAGTGGGTTCCATGCAGTATCATATGAAAGAACAAAGTTGTGCAAATAAAATTCACACAATTGATCTTGCATTTCTAGTGTAGACCATTGGAAAGTTTCTAAAAATGAAGATCTTGAATTCATGGCAATAGGGATATTACTAATTATTTGACTAAATTGAAAACATAGAAATTTTCTTGCAAAAATAAAGTATATACCCTAGCAGGAGGTCTACACATCATCAGCTGAATTGTCTTATCTGATAGTTCATCAATTTTTACCCTTAATCTTTATATCTTCATTTCTTAGTTCTCAATTGCTCTAGCATGTGCAGATATCAATTTTTTTTCTCTTTTTCTTGATCTTCTTGTTCCTGGGAAAATTCCTTTGTTATGTTCCACAACTCAATGTCAAGTGACACAAGAGTAGGACCAGTAGGGGTTCTTATGTATCCAGTTGAGCTCTCAAGGTCTTGATATTTTTCACTCTTTTCAATTATGGAAAGTTGTGCCAATAATTGTAACTTTGATCCTTGCCCAAATCTCTAGAGTTTTTCTTCCAATTCTCTAATCTTTCTATCACTTTCATTATCCTTTTATTGATATGCTTTCAATAGATCTTTTAACTATTTTATTCTCTACAAAGCCTCTTGTAGTTCTTTGTTTGTGTTTCTTCCTTCTAAAAAGATATTTTTTCTGCCTCCAAAAATTTATCTTCCTCAACCTCCTTTGCATGCATAAACCATTCTTCTGAAACAAGGTATCCTAGAGGTTTATTCTTCTTTCTTTCCATAAAATGTCTTATGAATCTGAGTTATAAGTGCTAGTTAAGTATAGGGGTTGTGCAATTGGTGTTCTTGTATCATCACCAGTGACATTTCCCTTAGAGTTTGTATCAGTTTCAATCATCATAACATCTTCCTTTTTCTTTTTATCTTTTCGTCTCATAGGCTCTTTCCTTCTCATGCGATGTGATCTTCTTCTTGATTGTGTGGGCCTTTTTCACTTCTTTGCAAGTGTAGAATTAGAGGCCACACTTTTTCTTTTCTTTTCTTTTGGTGGGATTTTAGTGGAAGATGGGGTTTATGAGTCTTCTTCAACTATAGGTTGCCCAACAGAAGCTACAGGTTGAGTTCCCTACAATCCCTGCTCTTCAGGTTCCTTTGTGTTTGTTATCCTCAAATTCAGCTGAGCTTAATTTGTGGGATAACCCCTACAAAACTTGTTTGTTTTATAGCTTACAAACTCTAAGCATGCAAAATGAGGCAGATTGCATCGGTCCTCGTGCATTGTCCCTTAGCTTTGGAAAGTCATTTCAAGTGTTTACCCTTTTTCATTTTGTTGTTTTCGCCTTTTGGTGCAAGTCATGAAAACTCAGTTTGTGGGAGTTAGAATTTTTTTTACACTTGTAGAAGCATTGAATTTTAGTGCCCTTGCAAGTCAAGTTGCAAAATTAAAAAGGTTGCATGGTTGTTTTTCAACGACCTTGCAAGTTACCAAATTTCAATTTGCATCAACATTATTTTTCATGCCCCTGGAATTTTGGCCTCACACGAGTGTCACTAATGCCAATTTAATGACATTTAAAATGGGTTTTTAAATCAGTTTTATGAGTTTGTTTTCTCATTTCAACATTGTTTTGCATCCTTTTTCTCCTATGAGTTTGTTGAGGTTCGTAATATTGTTTGCTTGTGGATTTTGAGAATATTTCTAACAGATTGGCTAGGGTTTCATTGTTTTCACCATCTTTTTTCTTCAGGTATGTTTCCTCTAACTCCCTTTTCTCCATTTAAAGTTTAGGGTTTCCGTTTGAATCACATTTCATTGTATTCAAAATAGGTTTTGATCGGTTTAAGATTCAATGATTTATTTCTTTGTTTTGTTTTACCTTTTAAATTTTGTAACCCTAGACTTAAACTCGTGATTCTTTTCCTTTTGTGATTAGGGTTGTTTGTTTTTAGGTTTGTGTGTTGCGGGTTTTAAGTCCTGTGATGTTTCGTGTCTCCCTTGTGAATCTTTCAACAAACCCATTAGGGTTTTTCCCAATTCAAGTTTCTATACATATTTTTGATACTTTCTTTTTAAACATGTAGTGTCCCAGTGTTTGGTCACAAATTTTTATTGCACAGAAGCTTGGACCAAGGGTCATGAGCAACATTGGTGGTTTTTACCATCTGTGCACATGAGCATAAGGTTAAATGAGAAATGTTTGATCAGTGAAAATTGTTGATCAAACATTAATGAATCAGGTCCTAAACTTTTCAACATACTATGTAGCATTGGTGATTTTCATTGATGTTTCATAGGTTCCAAAATACCCTTTGCTACATTGGTGTTTTTCTTTGCACATGCAAAATGTTAAAACTTGATCCCCAAGTTTCAAATATATAATCAACCCATCATAATGCAAGCCTGGGTTTTTCCCCGACCCTGCAATTGACTTAAAAAAGTTACATGTTCAATGCGTCGTTGGGGTTTTTCACCAACGATACATTTAAGTCCACTTAAGAAGTGATTGTGTAGTCATCAAAAAACCCCACTCACACATAAGCCTAACTCCCAAGTCATTTGTACTGTCAACATTTTTTACCGATAATGTAAAATGTTTCTGTGCTTTTTCATGTATGATTGGCAATTTTTTCCAACATAACACAATGAAAGGAAAGATGTTTTATCATATGAAAAGTCAGATATTTTTGTTGAGCTTGCACTCAAGTTGAACTACCTACTTGTAAATTTGGAGAATTTCTCTAACTTAGTAAAAATCAGATGATCTTCCAATGTATAGTCATCAAATTTTGACGACTTTGCAAAACTTTTGCAAACATATTAATGCACCTGTAATGGCATTATTTCTCAACACCCAGACACTTGCATTCATTTTTCTCTGCTTCCACTTGCATAGGTGTTGAATTTCAGCGACCTAGCAAAAAATGCAAAAAAATCTTTAACTCTAATAAATTTTTCCTTTTTTCCAAACTGACTACTCATGCTCCATTTTTCACACCCATCGTGCTCAAGCCCTAGTACATGCGCAATCGCTCTGATTTTTCCCTCGCTACAATTTTCTATATACCAATTTTTCTAACATTGCCAAAATGCTAAAATTTGTCATGCAGTTTCTTGTGCACACACTTTGAGAATTTCACGTTTTCCTTCCTACAAGTACTTGATCAGTTGCCTATATCTCTCCAATGATGGATCCATCACCTAGAAAATGAAAAGCCATGAAATACAAGCATCGGGGTGTGTTTCCAGCTACAATGGTTTCATCAAATGTTGATGATATTAAGGACACATAAATCAGGCATGTGGACATGTCTGAGTTTCTAGATAGAACATGGAATAAACCATTAAGTGATGGTATGAGATAGATTGTTAAGAGTAATATTCATATGGTAGTTGCATTCCCTATAGCTACTCAGAATCAATAATTTGTTCTTCAGGTGGCATCACATTACAATAGGAATGATAGAAGTGTTAGAGATGCCAATGGCAACATAGTCATGAGACGAGATGTAAAATTCCTTGATAAGGATTTCTTATGTCTTGAAATTGATTCCTACACATATATCACTAGGGACTATGCACAATAAGAGTATGATTTAAGGACCCAAACACTGCTAAGTGGGAAATTAACAATAAATGGTTGAAGACACCTTAGTTAGGAATTTCTAGGTGGCCCAATAATTTCCCTCGCAGTGATTTCATTGAAGAGGTGAATGATATCACCACTCTCCTCGGTAGAGTGCAAGGTTTTCCTACCTCATCTACATTTGAAGATTGGATGTATCTCTACATCAAGATAATAATGAGGGGGAAGCAACAAATCTTTTGGGGCCAACAAATTAGTGATGCCATTCATGCTCAATTGACCAAGGTGCAGACTACATCAAAGTTCTAAATGACATCCTACTTAGTGTATGCTGCTACAACCATGAGGAAATTTGTTGGCTTGACAACAGATGGAGATAGGAAAGTGATTCAGGTCCACAAATACTTTCCATAGATTACTCTAAATGGTATCATTCACCATTTCCAAAGGGTGAATGATGCATTTTTTGTTGAACGTTCCTATGTGCTTTTCAATCTGGAGTTAGAAAATAAGAGAGAGTCAGATGAGGCTTGGTAGGTTATGAACAAGTATGGATATTTGTATCTTCAATTTCCTACCTTTACATATATGAGGGTTGGTTGTTTTACTGGTTATCCCTACATGCTTCCTTGCTACCCCAACGATAAGATTGTTTTGATGGAGTTGTGTAGGAAGATAATTAAGGTGCATAGCAAGCAGATGGAATCTCATAAGCCAGGATTCAAGTTTCCCTTGGAAATTGGTAAGTACTCCATCCAAACTTCTCTTAAGGCCAAAGTAGTTGACCTAGAAATGTAGTGGGTTACTTTGAAAATGTATAAGTGGAAACTTGATTTTGATTATCGAGGTATGAAGGATCGAATCAAGAAAGCTTATTCACATATGCATTGAATTGAGGATATATGGGTTGACATGAGAATAGAGGAGAAAATCAGAAAGATGGATTACTGCAGACTAACATTGCAACAGATTGGGGAATTAAATTTGGCAAACATTCCTGAGGGCATGAAGGATGATGGGGACATCTTGGATCCAACCAATGAACATAAAAAATTTGTGGGGTCTCCTCTTCCTCCTATTTAGTGGTCTAGAAAGGAGGTAACTTCAATTAGAGAAAGATTTGAGCCTATTATTTCTAACACCAATGTTTGGTTACTAGAAAGAGGAATTCAATTAGAATAATTTCTTACTAGGTCGAAGGAAGATACACAAGGTCTTGCATGGAAAAAATTAGAATTAAGGATAAAGAACAAGAGTGATGCTCCTAGTTCTAGTAGGCCTTCAAAACCCAAGATCATGTTTGTGGTTAAAAGTAATAAGAAGAAAAGTAAAACAACCACATAAGTATCATCTATTGAAGGACAAGAAGAGTCTATCCAGGAGGAAAGGCAAGGAGAAGAAGGCCAATATGAGGAAGAGCGAATATCTCCCCATGAGAACATCCTTGAAGAACCAACTATTTCATCTTCTCCCATTGCCACTATTGTATCTACTCCCCCTTCCACATCTTCACCTATTTTTGATATTCCTACTAATACGATTACCCTCAAAGTTACAATCAATGTGCCTCCTACTGTAACAGTCCAATCTATACATTCATCTCCTTCCACAAGGTCTACTTTTGAAAGTCCCAAACATGGTTTGGAAAATATTTCTAGATCATTGATGCCTTGTCCTAGTCTATCCTCACCATATTTTGACATTGCATCTTAGTCTAACTTAGAACAATACATGTTCAAGTCAATACAAGTGACAAATGTGGAGATTCCTAATGTTGTTTTGAAAAAAACCTTTCCTATTGTAACAACTACTTTTGTTGATGCAATAGTGTCAAATCCAATCATGGTCGCAAATCCAAAAGAGAATTCATCTGTTCCACCTTGGTTCTCTTCCCAAACACCAAAGAGAAAGAAATAAGTCATCATCCAAAATGAATTCGACTTCATGCAGGTTACATCTATGAAAACAAAAAAAAGAAGGCAAAAACTTTCTTAAGGTTGTTGGTTGATAAAGAAGGTAATAGGTATGCAGAGGTAGCTCACCCTCTCACTGACAAGACCTTGGAAGAGGTGGATATCACAAATTACTCCATCACAAGAGTTGAGCTGGAAAAGGTTACTCATGAGAGTGTGAAGGAAAATGTTCAATCCACCTTGAATTCTCTCATAGAAAGGTTTGACAAGGAGAAGAAGGAAAATGATCATTACAATGAAAAGACAAAACAACTAATAGATATACTACATAATATTACCCAATCTTCTAAGTCCGTTGAACCTGTGGCAGTGGCAGTTGGCGTTGACGATCCTATAATTCAAAAGGTGGAGAAGGTGTACACTATAAGTAGAGTGGTTGGTGGTTTCTTGATCAAATGGTGGCACAAGGTACTGGGCTCTTGAGATCATCTATGGAAAAGATGGAGAAAATGGAAGAGATAAGGTCTAAATTAGATAAAACTACATAATCTTTTATTCAAGAGAAGGGAGAAATAAAGAATAGGTTGTAGGATTGGCTAAAAATGAAAGAGCTCAAGATAGAGACATTAGTGGAAGTTGGGATTATTCCCAATAGGGAGAAGTTTTTAGAGGTGAAAGAAGCCATGATACATAAATAAAATGTCATTAGGGATTTGATTCAGGACTTGCAAAGTGTTCGAGAGGTCAGTTAGGACCATGATTTGAACCTTGTTAACAGGTTCAAGGAACTTCCTTTTAAAGTGCTTGATGACAATCAAAAGTTTCTTTCCTATGATGTGGTTGTCCAAGAGTTCACCAACATGGTCCAAATGAAATTTGAAGACCAATCCTTCTTAGTGGCTGCAATGGACAAGTTGTTGGATTTTAGTTGACTTTGGAGAACCTGAGAGTGTTTTTGGGAAGGCATGATGAAGCTTGCAATATGGTAAAGGATTCAATCCTAAGAGTTTTTACATCGCCAAACATATCTCAGGGCTAGACAATGATGAAGTACAAATGATCCTGAAGAGGCGTGATGATTTCCTGAAGAAGGATGTTGAAAATAACTGATGTTTGCCTTAGTTTATTTTTAAGGATTTCCCTACTTTTTGTAATTAGTTCAAGACAATTTACATGTCTTTTTCAAAATTGTAAATACATGCAAAAACAAAGATTTTCTCTAATAATTTTGGACTCCAGTGTTGAATAAGTAATAGTAGTTATTTCTTTCCTAAATTATCTCTTTTTCTCTCCTCTATAAACATGAGAGAGCTCATTTGTAATTAGTACCTTTTAATCCTATGCAATGAAGTGTTGCCCAAATTGTGACTCAACTTCAATTTGTTTAGCTTCTAAATGGTTGATATAATGCCAATTGGTAAAGGATTTGAATAATTTTAGATCCATAATGACAGTGATGCAATGAAGAAGATAAGGACATTCTTAATAGACTGAGTCAATGCATTGAATAGGAGGACAATCATTTAGAGAAAGAGGATTTGATTCAAAATCAATAAATACATACACCTCAAGTAATATGTATCAATAAAGAAATCATAGTCAATGAGAATTATATGATAGTGACCTTTAGCATGGGCAAAGGACTATGCGTTCATGGAATTAAGTGAGCATCAAAAGAGAAGTGGGAGGTATCATGGAGCACATCCTTAAGAGGAGAGAAGGAAAAACCTATCAATCAAGGCAAAATGACCAAGGTTTTAAAAAAGAAACCACATCCATACAGTCAAGAGCTATACCAAATCCTAGTTAGGGATCTTATTGCATCATCAAAGCAAACAGAGGGTGAGTAGACAAAGTCACTATAAGGGCAGTTTGTCATTGTCAAATAGTCACCTTTAAAGGGAAGTAATGAGTAATTCAAGGACATAGAACAAGAATAGAAGATAGTTTTGAGCTTTTAAATTGATGAATTATTGTCAGTAATTTTTTGCATGAAGGGACTATCAACAGTTATGGTTGCATCATCAAATCATATGAAGGTATGACAGTGATTAGTCACTACAAGGGCAGGGTTGCAAGAGGTTTCATGAGGGCAGTAGTTATACACTAATGGATAGTCCACCATATCACTAAAGGGAAACAATTATGCACTAAAGGATAATAGTCATGCATCAAAAGACAACAACCATATCATCAACACAAAGGGACAATCCTTTAATAGCAATCAAAAAGGAAATCCACATGATAATGAACATGTTAGATGCATAGGACAACTAAGAGGGGGTGAATCAGTTGTATACTTTGAAAAATTCAAACCCTCAATATCTTTTCAAACCCTGATCAACCATTAAACCCTTAACATTTATTAACAAAATGTAAACATGTAAAGCAGTAATGCAAACACATCAAACAAATAAGAACACCAAATTTACATGGAAAACCCAAGAAGGGAAAAACCACAGTTAGGATTAGCTCACTAATATATGAATTGCAACACCGAATACAATAAGGCTCACTACCAAGGGCTCACAATCCAGAAAGATAAAGAAAGGCTCATTTCCAAATGAATCACTGTCTAGAAGAAATAAGAATAGAAGGGGTGGCTCACTGCCAATTTGAATTGCTAACAATGCATCTCTCATATTTTGAAGGGACAGTTCCACTAAAGCATAAACAACTAATCCAATAGACTGAAATGTAGACACCTTCTGCTCACTACATCTGGAAGTAATAGGCATTAAGGCTCACACTCAAATCACCACACTTTATCACATTCACATCTTTCACATCACACACTTTGCACTTAATCCACATAAAAATTATCCTTGCTTTTATATCCTCTACGGCCTTAAACAATCTCAATTAGGTCAGCCTAAAGGAAATGTATACACCTTAAACATGCAAAATCAAGTAGGTTGACACCAAACACTTCCATGGTGGAAACTAGTGAAGGTAGACCACACTACTACTTAGCTAGGACCCAAATCTATATCTAAGAGAGAGATAGAGAGTTGTTTATATATGCATCCCAAGTAATTTTTATAGCTAGGTCGATAAGGTGCAATATTCAAGACACCAAAGGTTGATATTTGGATTTGTAACCTTTTTGAAGCTCACATGTAGGACACTAGCACAACACTCTAGTGTCTTGATTATTTTCGTGCCCAAATTCCTTTTGTCAAGAAATTACCATAGTTTCTTAATTAGATCACGAATCAGTCATATTATGAAAAAAATTAACTATACACACAAAATAGAGTGCCAAACCTAGTGTGAAATTATCAGTGGCAATAATTTATGACACTACAATAATCATCCCTCTTGTAAAATTTTATATGCACTACAATATATTGGGCATGCGACATGTTATTCCTAAACAATATAGTACTTGAAGAGTCCATCTTGATCCCTCATCTATTATTTTGTTTAATAACTCTCGTTATCCTTTCATTCACTTCAATAGACTTGGTTCTCCATTGTCACTAGTTTCAAACCTCTCATGTAATCCAATGCTATCCACCTATCCTAGACCCCCCTTCAATCTAAGAAATGCCTAAAATAGTCTATCCAAATGAAAAAATCCTAATCTATGCAATCCTGCTAAGCAATCTAGTGCATAATCTAAAACACCTAATGATTTTGTTTCCAACCATGATTCATTTTACTCAAATTATCATCATTAGTATATATAATTCTCAATCCTTGCTTTGTTATCATTATCAAAAACTCTATCATTGGGATAGATCATTACAAATCCTTGCATTACTATTATCATCAATAATGTTATCATTATCATCAATCAAATCAAATTCTATTTTTTAACTTGACCAGGGGAAAAAATCTTTGTTTGTCTTTGCATCATTGTGTAAGTTTACTTGTATGTATTATCATTTGTTTGCATGTCTTGATACTTGTGCCATATCACCACAATGATGTATTGAATGGTCTTCCATATCTTGGTGCCATACGGCATATGCTAGAATGCAACCTTTTATTTTGGGTTAGTTATTTACATACTTGGCACATTGTCACCCTAATCCTTATGCCCTACTACATAAATTCAAGTGTTATATCAAATAAAGGATGATTAAACCATCTCAACATGAATATAATAATTTATCTATCACCTCTCTCCATCTCAACCAATGTCCTTATATTAGTCTTTCCATCCTTTCATATCATTTTATCTTTAATCCTCTGATCCTTTCATTTATTTTGAGAGAACACCTATGTTCTTCAAATCCAGGCCTATCCTCTCAAGAGAGAATCATACCTACTTCCTCCATCATCATCACTACTATCCTTCCACTGATTAGGACATTATACTACTATTCCTATCTCTTCCAAATGCACTCAAACTTAAATGTAAACTTCTCTTCTTTTGAATATATCTATCCTCAAATCAATGCAGTTTTTGAATTAAATTTACAGAATTTAATCTAGAAATTGCATTGATTTACAATGTGGATTGTGGTAATCTTATATCATTAATATCTATCCCCAACTTGAGAAAAAACTTTAAGGAATATGTAATAATAAGACAAACTTGCTATTAAATTTTTAAAATGACTAAATAAATAATGCATTTCAATATTATAGTATTTGCTTTTAATAAAAAATATATAGTAAACTTAATGAATTATTTTACCTTTCATTTTTTTGGAATATTATAATTGAAGTTTGTTTAAGGTATCTAAAATTACTTAAGGATTGAATCATATTTCTGTGGATTTGCATCTTAGTGAATGGTGTCACATCATCATCCTCACCAACCAAACCATAACCCCTTCAATTCTTCTTCTTTATATTTAAGTTTAATAAACATTGACAATCTAACTTGAATGCCTTTCACTTTTTACATTGAATAAAAAAGGTTTTCTAAATCTTTGTCTTATATATAAATTTCACAAAAATCTTACAAGTTAATAGCATTATGTGCCATAATATTTTCATGATTAGCCGATAGGCTATTTTCTTTGAAGTTTCCACCAGAAATTTTGTCAGCCCAACCACGAATTGAGTTTTCCAACACCGGAGATGTCTCAACTAGCGACGACTAGAGCGGGTTTTTTTTTGTGGCAACGTGGAGCTTAGGAATTATGTGGGTTGGTGGTGGTGGAGTTGGTGTCCTTGATACACAAAAGCTAAAATGTAAGTGTTTTCTTGCGGGAGTGTTAATGCATTCTGTCGTTGTTGTACGATGGAGGCAAGGGTAGTAAAAGCGGGCAAATGAAGTAAATGCAATATTGAGTGTTGCATTGTGGGAAAGTATACTTTGATTAAGTTGTATTTTTGAAACAACCATTGTGGTGTTGGTTTCATAGCAAACTATTGTAAAAATCATCACCTTCAGCTCCATGGCTGGTTTGATAGCAGACTATTCAAAAAATTGACGAACTATTGTTCTTCAAAATCTGTAAGTCATTTTAGATGGGTATTTTGCATAGATGATTGATTTATTGTTGATGTCTTCTTGTGATATCTTTCTATCTTTGGCGTTATACCCATTTTGGAGATTTGAAAGAGATTATCGCTCTGTATGTATGGAGAAATTGTAGTTAAATCTTCTTTCTTTTGTCAAAAAATATGGTTAGGGTTAATAATTTTTTCGCCGTTGGTTTATTGTTTTAGTTATCTCTATGCATCTGTATGGTGAGTCATTTTGCATGGGTATTTTGCATAGATGATTAATTTATTGTTCATGTCTTCTTGTTATGTGTTTCTATCTTTGGCGTTATACCCATTTTGGAGATTTGTAAGACATTATCGTTCTGTATGGACGAAGAAATTGCAGTTAAATATTTTTTCTTTCGTCAAAAAATATGGTTAGGGTTCGTAATTTTTTTGCCATTAGTTTATTGTTTTAGTTATCTTTGTGTATTTTTGGCGTTATACCCATTAGCATGGGAGCAATTGCAGATTAACATAGGAGCAATTATTTTTTCACGCTTTGTTCATTGTTTTAGTTATCTCTGTGAATCTTTCATTTATTGTTTGTGGTTATCTATGTGTATCTTTGGTGTTGCATGTATTACCATAGGAGCAATTGTAGTTAAATATTCTTTCTTTTGTCAAAAAAATGGTTAGGGTTAGTAATTTTATCGGCCTTCGTTTGTTGTTTTAGTTATCTATGTGCATCTTTGTTGTTACACCCATTAAAATACGAGCAATTGCGGATTAAAATATGAGTGATTGTGTGTTATCTTTGTGAATCTTTCGTTTATTGTTTGTGGTTATATGTGTGTATCTTTGGCGTTGCACCCATTACCATAGGAGAGATTGTAGTTAAATCTTCTTTCTTCCGTCAAAAAATATGGTTAGGGTTAGTAATTTTATCGAGCTTTGTTTGTTGTTTTGGTTATCTCTGTGCATCTTTGCGATTACACCCATTAACATAGGAGCAATTGTAGATTAGCATAGGAGTGATTGCATATATATATATATGCAGAGAGTTAGTATGAAAGTATAAACATATTGGAGATAAAATTAGTTTGGTGGTTGTGCAGTGTTATTCTAATAGCTCTTTTAGAATTTTTGTATTTCTCTATAATATTTAGTGCAAGCTAATGCAGCTAGAATTTTGAATGCAATCTATGGCGTTATACTAATTTTTACATGGTTGTTTTTCATAGATGATTAATTTATTGATAATGTCTTCTTGTTATATGTTTCTATCTTTGGCATTATACCCATTTTGGAGACTTGAAAGAGATTATCGCTCTTTACGGGTGGGGAAATTGAAGTTAATTTTTTTTGGCCCTTGTTTATTGTTTGTAGTTATCTCTATGCATCTTTGGAATTATAGTTGTCACCATAGGAGCAATTGTAGTTAAATATTCTTTCTTTCGTCAAAAAATATGGGCGAGGTTAGTAATTTTATCGCCTTTGGTTTATTGTTTTAGTTATCTCTGTGGATCTTTGGAATTATACCCATTAACATAGGAGTCATTGTAGATTAACATAGGAGTAATTGCATATATATATATGCAGAGGGTTAGTATGAAAACATAGGCAATTGGAGACAAAATTAGTTTAGTGGGTGTTAAGTGTTATTCTAATAGTTGTTTTACAATTTCTCTATTTTTCTATAATATTTAGTACCAGGTAATGGGTTGAATTTTCAATTAAGTCTGTGGGATTTGACTCATTTTACATAGATTAGAGGTACCTATTGGCTTTGGGAGTTCTATTTAATGTGGCTTTTCATTCATTTGTCTTGTATCAATATGTTTCATGGTATTCTTTTTCCCTTATGTCTTTGAAAATCCCCGTGACACGTTGTTTTTCATGGGATTCTTTTTCCCGCTTCTCCATAAGAGACTCTTGATTGCTATGGTTTGCCCCTTCTATTCTCCATATTTTATTCATCATATTTTCTTTAAGTTATGACAACGATTATATGATGCAATAATTTGTGCAAAATCTATATAATGCCATAGGCTTAATTGTAGATTTGAGCTACATCGGTTGGCATTAAATATTATAGAGAAATCATTTATGCAAAAACCCCATGTAAAATGACTTGTAGCAAATAATTATTATTCTAACACATATTATACAATTTTTGTGCTTCTCTTCAATATTTATTAACAATGAACATAGTCGGAGACTTGTATGAATATGTTTCATGATGTTCTTTCTTCCCTCATCTGCTTGAAGGCCCTTGTAACAAATTACTCAAGTCTGTTTATATAAAATTCTGCCTGTCTTTCATTTTCCACTTACTAGAAATTGTATCACTGTGTAGAGAAGCTGTAATAGCAAGTTCTATGTGATAGTTGGCTTGTTAATTAAAAATTCAAGTTGCATTATTTCCCACTAAATATTATAGATACAACTTAAACAAAGTATACTTTCCCACACTGCAATGCTCAATATTACATTTAGCTTGTCTGCCCCCATCGTACAACAACAACATAATGAATTAGCACCCACACGATATATATATATATATAATGTGAATTGTATGTGAAAATCAATGCTTCGAGACATAGACAGATACATATACGTGAAATAGTGTTGTTCCCTATACCAAACTGTTCATTATTGTACTTTGCCTATTCTATTCTCCATATTTTAATGTTCTATTTAATGTGGGTTCCCAAACATCTCTCATTTCCCTTTGATTGTTAAGAGTTTTCTAATAGGTTAGTGGAATGCATGTATAGATATTTGAGTTTGCACCATATTCCTGCTTACCAGAAATTCTATCGCTGCCTAGACAAGGTGTGATAGCGAACTCTGTGTGACAGTTGACTTGTCAATTCAAAATTCAAGCTACATTATTTCCCATGTAATATTATAGGAAAAATATGGAAATTGCAAAAAAAATATTAGGAAAACACTTAAGAATCATAGGCAGCGTTAGAGATGTCCTGACAAATAGGCTATTTGTTTGAAGTTTCCGTAGGGTTTTTTGCCAACCTAGTCGTGAATTGGTTTAGTAGGTGTCGAAGATGTCCCGTCCGATGATGACTTGACCGAGTTTTCTTGTGGCGATGTGGAGCTAGGTAATTACATGGGTTGGTGGTGGTGGAGTTGGTGTCCTCGATACACAAAAGTTGAAATGTAAGTGTTTGCTTGTGCACGAGTTCATACATTCTAGGGTAAAAGCACAAACCTGTTTCACACTTTATAAAGGAATCGACCAACAGCAAAAAAAATTCTGAACTTCGACCACATAAAAGTGGTCTTTATGTTTTGAATTTCAAAATGGTGTAAACTAATGAAATGTAGAACTTTTGGTGTAGTTTATTCTTGTAATTTAAAAAAAAAAATTAATTTTTTTTTTATTATGTTTTTATCAATTTAAGGACAAATTTTGGAATGCTAAAAATTTCATAAAAGAGTGACTTCACGGGCCGTAAGAAACAAATTGAAAAAAACTTCATTTCTCCCTATTTTTTTTTCCAAATAGGTAATTTCAATATCTTGTGCATGGAAAAAAAAATCACATTTTGATGTATATTTTTCTCGTAATAACGTTTTAAAGTCAAACATGTCAGAATTTGACAGTTTTCACGGACCAAACTAATTTCAAATTTTTTTAATCATTTTCAAAAAACAAAACATACCCTTTTGAAGTAGACTCTCTCCTCTTATGCCCCATATAAGATTTAAAACATTTTAATAAGTTTTACTATCTTTTTTTTAATATCTAATCAACCTCTTTTTTTATTTTTAAAACCTACTTGCATTATTTTTAAAATAAAACATATTAAAACTAATCAAAATTATATATTTGGATTCTACACTTCAAGCTCTACAAAAGGGTATTTTTATTTTTTGCAAAAAGATCAATCTGACTAGAGAAATACTCTGCCAAAGATGAATGTTTCAAAAAATTCTGAGAAATGATGAGTTGGCTACCATGTAGGATGCCAACTAGACATTTTCGGCCGACAGTTTTTCGGCCGAAACCCTCTCGACCGGTATTTGATCGGCCGAAAATGAATCGGCCGAAACCCTACCGATAAAAACTCGGCCGAAAATAACTGAAATAAAATAAAATTATTTTCTTTGTAATTTCTCAAATTAAAAATATTAAAAAATAACAAATATTTCGAAAAATTCTCGACTGTTTTCGATTAAAGAAGGTTTATTTCGACATTTTAGAAGGTTTATAATTTCTAAAATTTACAAGACTTATTTCGGCAAAAAAAAGGCATTTGGAGAAGAGGAGAGATATTTTTAAGGTATGTATTGATCTTCAACTTATTTAATTGATTATGTTTTTATGAAAAATGCATTTGAAGTTTGTTTTCACTATTTTTTTTATTAAAATATTAACATCAAAGAAATATTTGTAGAAATATATTTATTATTCAATTAAAAACATTTTATGTTTTGCATGTTTATGTTTATTAAAGAGTTTTGTTTAAATATTGTATGTTTATGTTTTGCATCTAGTTATAAGCTTTTTAAAATATTTATGCTATATTACATGTACATGTTTCATGGAAAGCTTATGTGTGTACAAATTTGTATGTAGGCAATCATTCAAATTTGAGTGTAATTTGTGATGGAAAATCCAAGGGCTAGATCGAGGAAGTATGATCGAACACAAGTAAGACAAAGAAAGAGAAAAGTGGATGAAGGAACATCTACTGAACAACAACCCATGGAAAATATTGATGATCAAGGTGACGTACAGGTACAAGAACAAACTAAACCTAGTACTAATATAATTTTTTTGGACTATGGCATGGAAAGTTTGATGGAGATGGATGAAGATTCTCTTTTCAATAATATTTCATCTAAAGATATGTTATCTGAAAGCACATTAAAATTACACTCTAAAAAAATATGGGATGAATTTTTTGAAGAGAAATCTCTAATTGGAAGAGCATAGTTAATTGCAAAGTTATTTAGACGAAAAGAAATGACCCCTGTTTTGGAGTTGTTAGGGGTTGATAATAGGAAAAGGTCATCAGATTTAAAACAAACAATTGTTGAAAACCTGCAAGAAGCATTAGAATGTATTGAAAAGAAGAGTCGATCTAGTGATTTAAGTGTTGCACGTAGAGCGTTGATGACTGTAATTTCTAGTAAGAAATTATCATATAGAAGACAAGTTCAAGCAATTTCTGAATTACTAAATGTTTCTAGGAGAACTGTTCAAAGATATATTGAAAAGAGAGATGAAATAGATGGAAAAATTGAGAAAAATTGGGTAAATATTTGTAGGGTTCCTCGAAAAGATAGAATTTCAGAAGATGTAAAGAAACAAGTAGTTGAATATTGGACCACCCACTCTCGTGTTTCTTCCAATAGAAGGGATACTATACAAATAATAGGTGATGATGGTACAAAAATTTCTCATCCAAAACATTTTATAGATACAACACAAAGTGAACTTTTTGAAGCATTTAAACAAGAAATTTTATATGTGGAGATTTGTCAAAGGATGTTTGAAACACTACGACCATCATTTGTACATATAAATAAAGTACGTGAAACTTGTTGTTGTCGAAATCATGTTGAATTTGATCTACACCTACAATCATATAGAAAAGTTATGGCAACAATTGATCGAAATTTAGCCATCCCTGGAAGCACAACACAATTTGTGAAGTCTCTTCTATGTGAAAAATCAGAAAATTCGGATGAATTCAATGTTCAGTGTATAAAAAATGTATGTAATGATTGTGGAGATTTGAAGAATCTTTTACATGTTGACAATAATGAAATGCAAGTTACTTGGAAGAGATTTGAATATGAGACATGCTTAACGAAGTCAGGAGTTGAGGCCAAAAAAATTGTTCTCAAAGAGAGTGGATTGCCTTACAATGAATTCATGAGTAAATTTCGCAATATCATATATCCACATATCCAACATTGTCATGGTGCAAGATGGCAAGCTAAGCAATTTCGTTATTCAAAGAATTGTTTTCCACCAAGTTGTATTCTCTCTATTGTAGATTTCTTTGAGAACTATACATTTAGTCCTCAAACTGAGATCCAAAGTCAATATTATCATTCAGAGCAAGTTGCAATCTTTGTGCAAGTTTGCTACAGGCATGCAAAGTTAGTGGTCGATGGAATACAAAGTAGCAAAGATGATAGAATTATCATCAAAGAGGTTCACTTTTATATCAATGATGATACAAATCATGATAGAAGCTATGTAGCTCATTGTTTCAAAATGTTTTTTGAAGACCTAAGACGGCGTGGCATAAATCAAGAACAACACTGGATATGGTCTAATGGATGTGCTGGTAAGTACATTGGTTTTTAAATTATTTTTATTTAATTTATATTTACTTTTAACTTTGAGACTTAAATTTTTTGATTGCTTAAATCTATATATATAATTACTTTTTTGAAGATAATTTGGTTTTCAAGTGTTTAATTATTTGTAACTTCACAAGACAATTTAAGTCTACAAAAGCTTTTGTTTGGTTAAGCAGTCAACATGCTAGACACAACACCAATTTTTTGTGGAATTTTTATGAGAGTGGACATGGAAAAGGAGAGCACGATGGAGCAGGAGCATGTGTGAAGCGTGCACTTCGTCAACATGAACTTGCTGGTATGTAAAGTTTTCACCATATATATATATGTCCAATTTAGCTTGATATTTTTTAAAAGATTAGATATATATATTTAATTTAACTAAATTAAATTCTTTTAAGTTCCTTGAAAGTAATAGGTGACAAATTGTGCCAACTTGTGTGTAACTTGTAGGTAATGCCATACGGAATGCAAACAAAATTGTTGAATGGTGCAAAAGTCATTTTTATGCTCGCGACTCAACATACAACACATGGTATTTTTGGGAAGTTACAGGTATGTATGTCTAGTCAAAATTTGTTAAAAATTTGAATTTCAAAGTTCAAGTACATACATGATTTCAAATTGAATTTTCAAGTTTGAATTTAAACAGATATTGATCGATCAAATCCTTATAATTGTCAAGCAATTCATGGTATTAGAAATCTGCATCAAATCATGACAATGGGGAGTAGTAGGCCTTATGCAATTAATGTGAGAGAAAAATCATGTTTTTGTATTGATTGCATTGAGGACAATGCAAATATTGATCAATGTGAGAATATTAGAGATGGGTATGTTTCACAATGGGAAATGAAACAATTAATATCAATGCCTCCTTTTGCTGAAGATGACAATGTCGATGTCTATGATTCACTATATTCAGCTGATTACGAACATGTATCTGATTTAGTTGTTATAGGTATGGAAATTGATTAATTTAGTTAAAATCAAGATTTAAATTTATATATATATATTATATGTTTAAGTAAGTTTCAAATATAAAATATAAATTTTTACAACTTTTAAATGTATAATTTACTTAAATATGTATATATGTGGTGTGTGTACAGGAGATATTTTCGCTGTAGTTGTAGATCCTGAAAATGCGGAAGGTGTAGATTACTATCTACTAAGATGTACGCAACCAAAAAGCAAATTGGTCGAATCGATGACAGATGGTGATGGACAAGAGTATCCCATTGGATCAATCGTTATTGAAGGCACATATTATCAACAAATAAAGATAGATAAAAATGGTATTATATTTGTTGATTATAGGCCAGGATAAAAGGTTCTACATTACAGTCACTTAGTTTTGGCAACAAAAATAAGTTTAGAAACTTTACCTAAAAGAGGACGTGCCAAACAAAAGTGGAGGTTGCCTATTAAAGATCATGAGAAGATTTTAGAGATAATTAAAGATAGAGAGGATCCAGATTTTATGTACCAGGAGCTTTAAGTTGTTTTTTGGATATATGTACACATTTATGACTCCAAATCTAGATAATATATATTTGTATTGATTGGACATGTGACATGATTTAGAATGGTTTTTTTTTTTAAGAATGTGACATGCATGTTAGATCATATATATGCTTGATACAAAACCTAGTGACTTTAAAAATGTTTTCATTTACATTTTTCCTAAATTACTTTAAATCATCTAAATTTCCAATTGCATTTTTACATGTTGGACATGGTTCATTCTTTTAAGTTCACTCTTGAGAATCTCTAGAAATTCCTTTATATCATCTCTCTAGATTCCTTGATTGTAAATTTTTATGTTTGACATGGAATTGTTAAACTTTCACTTTCAAATCTTTGAATTTAAATATTTGTTCAACTCCACTTATATACATGAGCTAGATTGAATATATATATACGTGCAACAATTTGTACAAAACCTAGTCTATGTTCCAATTTTGCATTTAAATTTATTTATGTTCTGCGGAATTCTTAAGTTCACATTCAAATCTTTCATTTCATTTGAACATTCAACTCCACAAACTTATATAATTATCTAGTTGATTTGGTGTTTGAGTGGTGAAGAATCTAGACATAAATGTTGTCTCTAGTTTTCTTTATTTTTTATACATTACTAATGCACGACATTCAATAATTTTAAATGATCATCTAGATTTTCATGTATCCTAATCATCACATCCTAATTTTATTATTTTCATCAGGTAAGCATCCCTCATCCTAATCATCAAGTTAAGATCAATTTTTATCAAGTAATAACCCATTTAACCATAATCATCCTAGAATCATTTAAAAATTATCCATCTAGATCCATCTCAACCATACATCCATTCTCCATCCTTAATAATAAAAAAACATCACTTGAACATCAAAATTTGGTTACTTGGTCTCAATCTAGTCCATACATCATATTGTCCTTTCGTCATCACCCAAAGCTTTCAACATCTAGGGACCTTATCCTTAATCTGGACTATCATCCATTTCAAATCCAATCTCCTAATAAAAAATCACTTGACCTTATAATTTGATTTCATCTTTAAAATCCAAATTTGCTTAAGAACATTAGCTCCTATCTTTTAAGTATAGAACTAAATTATTTATCCATTTTGTTAATGTTAGATTGTATCCAGGTTCTCTTGGTTTGGTCTTTCTTGTTCACCTCAAGGTGCATTGGAATATATGAACATTGTAGTGAATCATAGTGATGGTGTTTGGGGTGCTTGAGATAGCTACATTTTGGCATCAATTTAACTTTGTTTACCATGTATAGCTTGAGACCATGTATGTAATGGTCCATCTTTCCAGTACAATTAAATATGGATTGATCAATTTTTAATTTATATAGAATTGTCATCCAGGAAGATCTAGATCTACTTGATCAATTTTTAATTTATATAGAATTGTCATCAATTTTTAATTTAATATTAAATGTGCATGACTTTCAAGATTTAAATATATATATCAATTTCCAATTGCATATATATAAATGTTCCACATGGAATTCTTAAACTTTCAAGACTAGAAATTTGATTTCATTTACATTCAACTCCACTTATAGCTTACATGCTTTCTTTGAATTATATGGTTCATTCTTAAGTGAACACTTTCAAATATATATATATATATATATATATATATATATATATATATATATGATTTCATTTATATTCAACTGGACACAAGTATAGCTCATCATCTAGTTCAAGAATTCTTTGCATGCACATTCAAATGAACATGTGTATTAGATTATATGGAATTAGAAATTAGGTTCATGTATAGCATGATATATGCATAATTTAAATGTATTTAACCTATAATGACTTTAAAAATGAACATTTAGAGCTTTAAAGAATTCAAGAATTATCATCTATTTCCAATTGCATTTTTATGTTCTACTTTAAAATATAGCATTAATCTCAAGCATATTTGCATTCAATTTTTTCTATTTCTTGACCTATTTATTAAAGACAAATTCATTTGAACTATTTATTTAAATTAATTACATGTACATGTCCATCTTTTTAAATTTACAAATAGCAACCATTAGATAGTGGAGTCCAACATTTTGATTTCACAATGTAAATTTATCTATATGTACAACAAGTGCATTTGAACAAACCATAATTTAAATTTAAATAAAGGTACTTGTTCCTTGCTAAATAAATAAAACCATAAACTAATTTAATGCACGATGTATTTATAGATGTAATGTAAGTGAACATCAAACCATAATAATGCACGTATATAACAAACCTAGATTCAAACCATAAAACATAACTGTATGAATGTGACATGTAAATCATAACAAGTATATATATGTGTACCATAAAACATAAGTATGTAACACGTGCAAATGTTCAATACATAAATCATAAAAAGTGTCTCCAACATGTAATAATATGATCTCAAACATGTAATACTATAAAACAAATCTCAAAGAGAGGGATGTCTAGTATGAATAGAATCATTAGATCTCTGGCCCGATCTATGGCTCGATCTCTCCCTCGACCTCTCCCTCTATCCATGGCTCAATCTCTCCCTTGATCCACAGCTCGATATCTCCCTCGATCCATGGACCGATCGCTCTGCTAATCCAAGATGTGTGGATCCATGTCCCGATCCAAGATCTCCCGATCTGTGTCCTAAGCCTCGTCCCAACCCCTGCATGTGTTCAAGTACATATATATGTAAAATTATCTAAAATTACAATGTACTTGAGTTCAATGTGTTCAAACTTAAACATCAAGTAATTAATTTTTTTAAATTAAATTTAAATGTACCTCATCTGCATACTGCGCGGGATCGCCATCATGCTCCAAATTTCCAAAGTCTGGAAAATCACCATACTGCTTAAAATTTTCAAGTACATGTATTTCAATTAGGAGTTAAACAACTAGAAGTTTTTAAAATGCATTACATAATTTGTTAGAACACAATTTTAAATATATGTATTTAAACTATAAATTGAAAGTACCTGTTGTGCCTGCTCGATGGATCTACCAATGTCACTAAGATCACGAGAATGTAAAGACATCGTAGGGGGCTCTGTAGCATGTATAGTATCAGTGGAAAAAAGAAGCCGACTATATGTCCCATGGATAGGATCAGGTGTCGCAGTAGCCTCAACGTGACCTGTAACATCCTAACGACTACCTTGACAAGCTAAAGGATCAATAGAAACATGATGTGCATGGGATCCTGTAGGCTAATGTGGAATATCCTGAGCTGCATTTTCCACCCTGTGGCTCGTATGTGTATGAGGATATCGATGTCTAATAAAGTCTGGTACCTTGTCAAGAGCAATCCCATGGTCCTCACTGATAACCTGATATGCTGCTAGTAAATCCAAAATTGAGAGTCTACACGTATTACGCAGAGTCGTGTGGGTCATATGCTCAACATCTACAAGAGTAGGTAGATTGACACTAATAAATTGATCATACAATGTAGATGTAGGCTCAGTGGGAGGAAGGTTGATCTGTGGGCGTAATAAGTATCTACCAACTCGATCGGATGAAATCTGATCAATCCGCGTCGTAATTGAGGCAATGTTTTCAAAAATATGACTCTGAGTGGAGCCTGTTGCTGCCTCCCCTACTGCTGCCAATTCCAAACGTTTTGGTAAAACCAAAAGGTTTGGGCCAACTAATGCCCTCTTGTCCACAAGCGGTGGCAAATTTGAAGGTCTAAACTGTGGTTTGTCAGAAAAATGACCTTTACCTTGGCCAACATGCTCAAGATAAGATGTGTAGTCCACCTCTATATGTAAATGAAATTCTGCATATAACTGTTTGACAAAATACAGTGGCAGCTCGTCATTGTGAGGCCATCTATGATGTGCTGCCAACCATCTAGGGTATATGAATGGCGCAACAAGAGGATCTTCACACCTCGTAACCACATATCCTCTAGTTTTATTTTTTCCTCTATAAAATGGGAACATGGATAACACATTTTCACCTGAAACTAATTTGGCAACTTCTCTATGTTTCACTGTGCCAGTAACACTCCTAGAAAGAGAAAAATAAAACTGGTCAATGTTGATTTCATCATAAGGATTGTATGATTGAATTGTCTCGATCATCTTAATAATCTCCTGTCTAATAGTGACTAATCTATCTCGATTAGCCAAATTGGGGGAGTTGTGAATTGTTTTCTCTAAACATTTTAGAGCATTGCCCAATCTAGCAATACTATCTTGAAATATATTTGATCTAGTTTGAGCTTCTCGCTCAAAACGAGGGGAATGATGAGATCCCTCATCGGCCATGATATATAAATAGATAGAGATCTGCATATCATTAAAACAAAATTACATGATGAACTAAACAAATTTAAATTGATTTTTTTTCAAAACTAAAAAAATATATATATTTAAATTAAATGTAAAATTTTCAAGTTTTAAAACTAGAAAACATTTTTAAATTTAAATGTATCTAATGAGATCTAGTTCAAAATTTATATCTATCTCTATGTGAACCTATTAAATCATAGATGCATGTAATATTCAACCAAGAATAAATATGGAAAAAATATATTTATCCTTTCAACCACTCTATACTAAAATTTTGATCTAACTTAAAACATATTAAAGTAATAAAGTTAAAATTCTTTGAAATAAATTCCTTAGGAATAAAATATAAACATTGTACACATGTTTTGTAGGCACAATATCTCCTTTGATATCATCTTTTTCTTTCATGAAAGATGAATTTAGGCCTCAGGAATGCTATGTTTGATTAGAAACCTTGGCCTTGTAAGCATGGAATGACCTTTATTTCATCATATAATTTATTTTCTTCTTCAATGAACTTAACTCAATAGTTCACCTTTTGCAACAACTTAGATAACATAATCTAAATTTGACAACTCCAAATCTGAGACTTTCAATACATTTGTGTATGTACATATATATACATTTATGTGTATGTATGTATGTGGGAGTGCATGTGTACATGTATATATATGTGTATGTGTGTATACATACATATGTACATGCACATATATCTGTATGTATGTATGTACACATGTATGCATGTGGGAGTGCATGTGTACATGTATATATACATGTATATATATATGTGTATGTGTGTATGTATATATACATGTATGTATAAGTATGCATGTCTATATACATACATGTACACACATGTACATATATATATATATATATATATATATATATATATACATGCACGTGCGTACATATACATACATATATTTATGTACATGTACATACTCAAGTACATACATACATACACACATACGTATGTATATATATATATATATATATGCATACATACATGCACATACACACATACACATACATATATACTACATACATACATACACACATACACATATATGTGCATGTACATACATATATATATGCATATATACATACATACACACACACATGTACACATATGTATATATAATACATACATGCATACACACATACACATACATATATAATACATACATACATACACACATACACATATATGCATGTACATGTACATACACACATACATATATGTATATATATATATATATACATACACACATACACATACATACATAATTTACATACACACATACACACATACACATATGTATATTTAATACATACATATACACATGTACACATGTACATGTATATATATGTACACATACATGTACGTGCATTATGTACACATGAATGCATACATGTACACACATACACATATATATGTACACGTGCATGTGCATACATGTATGTATACATACATATGGTGAACTAAAAATTTGGGGTTTTCAATTTTGAATTTATAGAAATGTAAATTTAGGAAAAATGTATGTATGTACATACACACATGCATTTATATATATTGTGTACACATGTACATGTATGTACACTCAAGTGCATACACATACATGTCGACACATACATATATATACACATGTGTATATGTGTATATTGTAGTTATCATACTAAGACACAGGAATTCGTTACATGAATTCACATTGATAGAATTGACGTGCAACTGTTGATGGAGAAGTCTTACTTCTGTTGATTTGTTGAGATTAATTTCCAGCCTATTGAGTCTTATAGTCAATATAGTTTATAAGAAACTGGTATGCCACATTTTGCAAGTTCAAATGTAGGCTATGTAGGCTCATGAGAAACTGGTATGCCACATTTTGCAGGTTCAAATTCTCAAGTTGATGCTTTGAAAGAAGTATTAATGGTTGGGATAAATGCAATGAAAGACCAAGTGGAATTGTCGCAACCATCAAGTAATAGTGATTGTTAGAGAACAAAGGCCTCTCATCATGAAGATAAGGAAACTAATTTGGGACATGTAAATGAGGCCAAGAGTTTAGATGTACAAGAGTTTAATGTGATCATACGAATAAATCTAATGGACCGACAGATTCTATCATCCATTTGTTTGAAAATATTTAAAAGAAGTGGTTTTACAGTGGAAATTGACAAGCCAACAAATGCTATCATGTTTTTCAATGTAATTTGATGAGTAGATGAAGGATATATCATTTCAGCTATGAGCCAATCAGGTTTTTGTCTTGAAGATAGGTGACCTCAGGATAGAGATAAAGGCTAAAGAGCCGGATGCTTATAGAATATTTGGTGCAATCAAAAGATCTACCTTAACTATTTACAATGGTCTCAATTCAGGTCGGGAAGAATTATAATGAGCCCCACACATCTCACAATTAGTGCCAAAATAAGAATTAAATATGAACTTGATATCCATGCAGAAAAGAATGAAGGATATTGGAGCTAGTATACATTCAAATAAAGGCTATTATAGACATAGACATGCAAATAAATAATAAGTCTTCATGATATAAAGATAAGATATATGACACAAATAAAGGGGGAAATTGTTTTCAAGTTTAGTAAGATGCATTGTTTAGTTTATTTAGGGAACTAGAACAAATAAAACCATGTAGAGGCTATACATGGAGTTTTTACAGGAATTCATAGATAGCTTTATGGCAAAGCAAATATTTGTTAATTTTAGAAATGGTTTCCTTGTTTATGAGCAGTTGAGACTAATTAGATTAGGGGATGATTGATTGAAATTGTGTGATTTGATTGAACTAGCACCTCTACATAGGAGATTGGTTGTCTTTGAAATTGGGAGCTAGAATGCATTGTCTCATTTGTTCTTTCTTTTGACTTACAATAACTGCATTGTCTGTGATAGTTTGTAGGTTCTATTTCATAACATTGTTTCATAACCACTGTTATGGGAAAGAGTTTTTAGCATTTGCAACTGTTGATGGAGAAGTCTTACTTCTGTTGATTTGTTGAGATTAATTTCCAGCCTATTCAGTCTTATAGTCAATATAGTTTATACGTTGTGCTCTAACAAGATGTGTATATACAATGAAGTATAAACATTTGATTTCACTTTCATCTTTAATAACTTTTCATTCTTAATTAGATCATGCTATATGTTCATGCCTGGGTCATTTCTGATGGTTATTAGGATTTTCAAGTATTGGCACTTTGCTCTTGACAGTTTCTAGTTGCATGTTTTTGAATTTTTCTGTTGCAAGAAATGATAAGTGGTTTGGATTTCACACTAATAGGGAATTTCTTTGATCATCAACTCATACTTAATAGTGGTGATAATCCAAAGCATAGCCAATGAGTAAAATTGGTATGTTCTGAAGCCCAAATATTTCAGAAAATCAAACAGATAAAATAGATCTATTCTAAAGCATAAACAGATAAAACAACAGGTTGGAAACCAATTTCATTGTTTGCACTTGCCTTCTCTCTGATGACTCCTCTTCTCAGAGTATTTGAGGGCTTATTGGTCACGTTGTGTGTTTGACTAAAATCTCATGAAAATGGTATTTTTGTGTGCTTTGTTGCTGAGTTTGACCAAGATTTGAAGTGGTTATGATTGCTCAATATACACTCAAACACCTTCTGTAAATTATGCATATCTGTATTGGGATGTTTATTTTTAGGTAATCTATGTATAGAATGTTAGAGCTCTATTGCTTTTGATTTACAGGTTAAAACCAGTCTGAAGAGGACGAACATGGTTAAATCTAAGTATGATAATGTTTGGATCAGTTGAGGCAGTCCCTCACTTCTCCCATGTTAAGTATATTGTCTTTTTCCATGAGATTTTTTCCATTAAGTAAATCTCATGGAAGTGGTGTTTTTGTGTGCTTTGTGACTGACCTTATTTATTGTAGTAAGTTTGACTAAGATTTTGAAGTGGGTTATAATTGTTCAACATACCACTTCAAATCTATTGTTTATTTTGACTAAAATCAAAATTTGAAGTTGCTTGGCTCTAGTGACATTGGTGTGTCGTTTTATTTAATATTTTTGTTGTCAGTAAAGAGAATATTGTGTGGTGTGGAGGTATTTGATATTAGCCAATATATATATATATATATATATGTTAACAAAAACTCAGTTTTCTACCAGAAGCATTCAAAATCATTTACTAGACTGGAAATATCATGGCCATAATCAGATGCTGAAGTTATGTTGTGCTGTTGACATGGTGATAATAGAGACATCAAGTTTTTGGTTTGTTAACTATGCCAATTCCCAGCATTCTGGGGCTCTCTATTGGATGTGAACAATCAAATTTGTGAACTCTATAGGAGTTATCATGATTTTTTGTTCTTGCTTTGTTTATAATCATTCGAGACCTTTACCTAAAATTGTTCGATCTTTAAATCTTTCGAGCCTTAAAATTTATATATATATACTGTTAACGACCTTTAATTATTTGTTATTAGTCAACTTTAGCATAAGTCAATTTTAGTATAAAAAATAGTGAAATATATCTTATCAACTACGACATTGACTGGAACGATCCATGCATTTTGACATTGGACAACTATGATTTCACGTTGTGAATTCAAGCAATGTGTATGATCATTCTACTTTCTAGATAGAAAGAAAAAAATATAACAATGGCTGAAGGAGGTGCTCTTCATATTCATGCAGTATAGTCAACTGTCCCCACCTAAATAGTACGTTAACTAGAACTTACAGTAGATATCTTTATTGAGCAAAGTAGCAGGATTATTGTTGGGCTATTTCAATTAGTGTAACATAGGGTTTAGGAAGATTTGTGTTGTTATTTTTGTGTAGCTTGCAAGTCAAGAAAAGGAGGTGAGGTGAGCAAGCGTTTTCCTTCGTTAAGTCAATTGATTAGTGTGGGTTTGGGCAACGTTCAAGTTTGGTTGGAGACAAAACAAGAAGAATCCACAAGATATGTTGGCTAATATCAAATACCTCCCAAATATATATAGTATGGATGAATTTGACAATTAGGTCACTTTTCTCACAAAACCCCAAATTATTAAAACACTAGAGCAAACTGTTTAAACATCGAAATATTATAATGTTCCAAAAATCACAACCAAATCTATATATTTCCTTCATCATTATCACAAACAACACAAACTTTCATATCTTTCTGCCAATAAAATCTATCAGAATTTTTTTTTTTCACATTTCAATGAAACCCTAACCAAAAATACATCGAATAAATCTCCCAAACAAGATAGAACACACAGAACGCGAATAAAACAATCCAACAAATGAACCTGGACGGAACCTGGGTATATATGGTCGTTGTTGGTGTTGACCTCGGCCGACAAGCTCTCGCCCTCAACCCTTTCACCTGCGTTCAAAATGGTCGGCCTTTTTTTTTTGATATTTTCGATCAATACATTTTCGACTGATAAGGTTTCAGCCGAAAGTAACTCGCCCGAAAATGTGGAGACACGTAGGCGCCATGTCATTGCCCCGTGGATTCGGCCGAAACCCTATCGGCCAAAAGTAATCCAGTCGGATTACTTTATTTGGCCGAAAGTGTGATAGTTTTGTGCTTTTACCCTCTACCATTGTTGTGTGGTGAGGTTGGGCGAAGTAAATGCGCTCCACCAAAGTAAATGGAATATTGAATGTCGGAGTTTGGGAAAGTATACTTTGATTAGGTTGTATTGTTGATACAACCGTTGTGGTGTTGGTTTCATAGTATTTTGCATAGGATTTTGTGCTCTTCTATTTTCCATATTTTCACCATGATATTCTTTTCTCATTTATTTGTTACTTGCGTCTGCTTCTACTTCTTAACTATTTTCCTAACATCTCTTGCAACTGTTTAATAGTTTGCTTATCTTGTACCAATATGTTTCGTGGATTTGTTTCTCCTGCCCTATTTCAACCTACTTTTAATAAAGTATTAATTGTTGTGGTTATTTTGTTTGTATGCAACATGTTATGTCTTATATCAGTATGTTTCATTATATTTTTTCTTCTACATTTGTTTGAAGTTCACCATACCAAACTCTTCTTCATAATATTCTTTTTCATGATTAGTTTGTTCATTGTTTAAACTGAATATTAGATCTGTGATTTTGTTGTTACACTTTGTGGCATTGTTTGATATATGTATGGATATATCTATATACATATGCATATGCATATGTATATACATATATTGTATATATGCATATGCAATAAAAAAAAGTGAAACTTTTTGAGATGGAGGGTGCAATGAGGGAAGGAACGATGCATATACACATAAGCAGCAATAGCATTACACTCTCCGGGGAAGGGGAAAATGCACCGTACCTTCCATTCATTACACTCTCCATCGGAAATGCATTGCATATGCATAGATATATTTACATATGGCTATGCATGTATGTTTATACAAATGAATATGCATATGAATATACATATATGCATACGTACATTCAACCTAATTAAATGTATGCTTTCTTTGTTCTTTAGTTTAATTTTCTCTATATTAGTTTAGTGGTTCATAAATCTTGTTGTCAACCATGTTATACAATTGCTCTATTTGTCTTCAATATATATATGCGTATATGTATCTGTGTATGTCTCAAAGCATTGATTTCCACATACCGTTCACAACCTAGACCATCCTCTTTGTAAGGATTTGAAGTTAAATCAATTAAAAAGATACCAAGGAACAAACTGTACAAAATGTGTATAACACCAAAGATGCATAGAGTATATATATATATATGTGTGTGTCTATATATATATATATATATATATATTGGGAAGCATAGTCTGAAATGTGCAAGAAAATATATTGATTAAGTTGCATTGTTGAAAGAGGCATTGTTGTGTTGGTTTCATAACAGAGTACTTGATGAACCATTTGCTTTGTGTCTGTTTTATGGTAGGTTGGAGGGTTTTAAAACTGTTGTGCTCTGAAATCTGTGAGTTGTATATATATATGTGTGTGTGTGTGTGTGTGTGTGTGTGTGTGTGTGTGTGCATGTGTATATATATATATATACACTATATATATATACATGTATATATATATATATGTATGTATTTTTTTTTGAAGTAGTTTTTTTACAGTTTCCCTATTTGTAAGTTTTCCTATGGTTCTTTAGTGTTTTCCTAATAGTTCTTTTACAATTTACCTATTTGTCTATAATATGTAGTCTCAAATAATGCAACTCCAATTTAAAATAAATGTATGTAGATATGTATATATATGTATGTATGCATATGTATGTATGTATATATATGTGTGTGTGTGTATATATATATATATATACGTATACTCATATATATGTGTGTGTGTATGTATATATATATGTATGTATATATATATATATGTATGTATATATATGTATATATATGTATATATATGTATATATATGTATATATATGTGTGTATATATGTATGTATGTATGGGAAAGTATACTGTGAAATGTCTGAGAAAATACATTGATTAGCTTGCATTGTCGAAAGAGCCATTGTGGTGTTGGTTTGATAGCAGACTATTGTAAAAATTTGAGCTATATTCTTTGACAGTAAACCCACATTAAATAGAACTTGTAAATGCAATGGGTGGCAATAATATGTGCAAAATGGCTATAAGGCCACAAAGTTAATTGGGAATTCGAGCTACATTACTTGGCACTAAATATTATAGAGAAATAGAGAAGACTTGCTTGGGGTTTTAAATGACGGCGTGAAGCTTACCTGTTCAACAAAGGATGTTCGTAAATGTTGCTCATTGGTCAATAAGCATTGCAAAAAAATTATGAGTTTAGAATTGACAAGGCAACTGTTACATATCTTGGTTGTCTTGTATCAATATGTTTCATCATATTCTTTTCCCATTATCTGTTTGAGTATCAATATGTTTCATGATATTCTTTTCCACTCATCTGATTGAAGCTACTTGTAACACATTATTCTATTGCTCTTGTAACAAGGATTGTTTTGAATTTTTTAAATTCTGGGATTTTTGTCGTGGTTAATTTGTTTGGATGGAACTTGTTATATGTCTTGTATCAATATGTTTCATGTTCTTTTTTACTCAACTGTTTGAAGTGAATTTGAAGCTGCCTATAACAGATTATTCTATTGTTCTTGTAATAGGAATTGTTCTCAATTTTTATAATTCTATAATTTTTGTTGTGGTTATTTTGTTTGGATGGAACATGTTATATGTCTTGTATCGATATATTTCACTACATTTTTTAAACCTCATCTGTTTCAAGCTCCCTATAACAAAGTGTTGATTGCCATGGTTTGGCTCTTGTAAATTATGAAATTTTACACACTGCTAGAAACTGCAACCCTGGTGTTAATTTGTGCCTTTGGACTGCTTGCAACTTTTATATAGATAGATACATATATGCATATATATATATTTAAAAATGTACATATACATAGATATATATATATCCATGCATACAGACCAAGACTAGTGTGGCTTGTTTGACAATCCAACAATGATTTATATATACAGATGTATATCGAAGCAGGTTTGTATGGTATCTTTATTCGTATTTATGTAGACTTTCATTCACAAACAGTAAAAAATACCGTAGGACCACAATGCCTCTTTCGACAATGCAACTTAATCAGTATATTTTCTCACACATTTTGGAGAATACTTTCCCATACTAAAAACATTGATTGTTGCATCAACTTCCTCTAGCACCATGGTCCAACACCACCGGGATGCATTAACCCTCACGTGACCAAACACTCACCATTCTGCTTCTCTATATTGAGGCAACCAACTCCACCACTGCCAAACTACGTAATTAGTAAGCTCCATGTTGTTATAAACAACCCATGGAAATCCCCCCACTGGAAGTGCATATGGATATATATATTTGGTTATATGTGTTTTTCTAAATGTGTTGACAAAAGGAAAATTCAATGCATATATGTACTTAGTCATTTTCATTCTTGTTGTATATTCTATTGTTTGCATTAAAAGAGATGAAGGAAGTAGGCAACAACATATACAAATGTCTGCATATACATATTTATAGAAATATAGTAAAAAATTGCATGCATACAATAGTAAAATGGTTGCTGAATTATGAATATTTCTAACTTGTCTACCAGTTGGCATTGGATGTTGCAATACATTAATATTTTATTTTCATTGTCAAATAGAGGTGCCATCAGTCAACTATAATTGGAACATTTTCTCCCTCTAAAAGGTCCCAAAAGTATGTTTGCAGAATCGGGCTTTGTGGGTGGGTCTCCAGAGCCACCCCAAATTGATTTGGTGATTGATTTGGAGACACCTCCCATAGGTCCCGCTATGGAGTCTGGCTCTGAGGGTGCCATCCACTAGCCTCCCGATCCTGATTCTGTAACTTTGTATTTCCTTTTCCTTTTGGCTGTTGCAGATTTGCTGTTATTGTTGCCTCCCTCTTTTGTAATAAACTTGAACATTGCCTTTCAGTTCCTTTAATTTTAGGATTCTCAAATACAAAAAACACAACACATACACTTTATTGTTTATGTTTCTAGTTTCATTGTCCTTTAGGTGTATATAGAGATGGCTAGCCCTAGTAAAACATATAGATGTGGAAGTACATATGCATTAATCTTTTACAACACATAAAAATATCTCTTTGCAACCTTTGTTTTCCATACTCATTTTGTCCATTTTGTGTGATGATGTGCATTTTCCTTGATTGAACTTGTCTTTGTAGGTTGCAAAGAAACAACCAACTTTGACTCCATTTATGATTCGTTCCATCAATATTGGAGATGTCATTGCCTCTCTGGTCCTTCAAAAAATTTGGTGGTGATGAAGGGCAAGTTGAACGATACAGGGTTGTCTTGTCTGATGGACACCATATGCAAATAGGAACCCTACCTTCCAAATGCAATGATTTGTTGCTTTTAGGTGCCTTGAAAATGGGGTCCCTTGTATGTTTAAGAGACTATGTTTGTGGGAATGTCCAAGATTCAAGGTGGCTTGGGGTTTTTTTTTCTACTTTTAAAAATTATCTTTCCCTCTTGTATGAGTCCAATTTATTGTTTTGCTTATTTTCTAGGGCCTTAATCATATTTAGCTTAGTTGTGATTATGTTTGATTGTTGGTATCAGGACATAATAACTCGACCACAATAACCCTGGACACAATAACCCTGTCATAATAACCCAAGGACAAAATAACCTAGGGTCATAATAACCCATGGACAGAATAACCCGTGGTCAAAATAACCCATGGACAGAATAACCCATGTAATTTATAAATTTTGTTTTCCTTTCTCTATATTCTTATGGGGATATTTTGTCCATGGGTTATTTTGACCACAGGTTATTTTGGCTTGGGTTATTATAACCCTGAGTTATTTTGTCCTTAGGTTATTGTGATTGGGTTATTCTGTCTAGGCTTATTTTGGTCGGGTTATTATGTCCTATAACCTTGATTGTCAAATCATTGAGACCTCTAGGTATCTGTTCAAACAACAAGAGGAGCAAATGTTGGGTTCAAACTCACCTTCTCCTTCTAAACGAACCCCTAAATTTGGTCTGCAGTTGTCCCCTAAGAAACAAAACAACCCTGCAAATGTCAACCCTATTAAAGTTTTAAACATTTATCAAAATGTTTGGATAGTGAAAGGGCATGTAACACATATTAGAAAGATTTACCATTTCCACAAACAAAAAGGTGAAGTCCAACTTTTTAGTTTTGACATTATAGATATGGAGGGAAAAAAAATATGTGTTACTTGTTTTGATGATATTGCTGAATTGCATTATGGTCGAGTCGAGGTGGGTGAAACTTATTTAATATCAAGAGGATCGGTCAAGGAAGCAAATAAAAAATTCAATAAATTAAATAGTAACCTTGAAATTGTTTTGGATGAAAAATCAACAATAAAACGGTGTGAAGATGAGATTTTCGTGCCAAAAAAAGCCTCTGCTTTTGTGTCAGTTAGTGACATAAGAAATTATAGTGATAATAGCTTAGTTGATATTATTGGCATTGTAGTGAATGCTGGGTACATATCAATTGTTCACAAGAAAAATGGATCTGAAACAATCCGATGAACTATTAAACTATATGATATCTCTACTTCATTCATTGATGTTAATTTGTGGGGTCCAAGTTGGCAAGAAAAAGGTGATGTGTGGAGTGGATGTATGTTTTTAGTGATATAGTGATAGTTGTTGTCCGAGGTGGCCGTGTAGGCTACTTTAATGGTAAAGTTATCAATACAACAACAAGAATGGTCCTTGACATTAACCTTTCTATTCCTGAGGAAAACACTCTTACATCCAAGGGCCCAATCAAAGTAGACCAAGTGGTTTCATCTTCTTTTGCTTTGTGTAGGCTCCATCCTTTGAATTATAGAGTTACTATTGCATTTATCTTGAACAACTGCCTTGGCTTGCCAGAAATTGTTGAGGCCATTTTTAAAGAAACCATTCAAAATGCAAAAACTGAGTCTTTGTGTTATCATGCTTGCCCCTTGCTGGTTAATGGGAAAGAATGCAAAATAAAATGCACACGCCCTCGTGCTGATGTTTGGTTTTGTGATCGTTTCCAAATGGAAATCGAGGAATGCAACTATCGCTATCTTTTGTAGTTAAAGCTCAAGACCACTCAGCCAGTCTTTTGTCTATTGCTTTCGATGAAGCTACCACTAATTTATTGCAAATTCTAGCAAAAGACCTTTACATGTTGCAGGACAACTCTGAGTCTACAACAGATCTTGTTGCCGTTATTAAAGGCCTTGTTTGTAAAGCATACATCTTTACTATCTTGATTAGAACAAATACTTACAATTCTGAGGATTGGCTTAAAACAACGATTGTGAAAGAAAAAAAAGTGGATTTCAAAGCAGAGTGTAAACTGTTGCTTTCAGACATAGCAAAGATGTCTACCCCTCCTGCAAAAAAAGGCTCCACTAGTGAGCCAACACTTTGACTGCTCTTTTGCACTTTCCAACATTTCTCCTAGTCTTGCCTTTTTAATGCTCACTGTGGGATGCTAAGACTCCTGTTTTACAAATATGAACATAATTTATTCCTATGTTTAGATATATATATTTGTACGTTCATTGACTGCCCATCCTTTAGATTTTAACATGTTGCATAGATTGTTTTTAGTTTGCATTGTTACTATGATTCTTGATTCCTATTAGATGGTGGAATTTTTAGTTCTTCTATATGTATTCTAAATTCACTTCCTCCCTTTATAATTATTGAATAGTAATATTATTTTCAATGACAAACATATAACAATAGTCAAATACTAAAAATGGGTAACGAAGAAATCTATACAGTACTTGTATATATATATTTATATATTGCGATCTTGAAACCATGATATTCCTCTTATGATCATTCATAGATATACATTTATATCCACATGTATACATATATATTTTGTTATATTTTTGTGTGTAATTACTTTCACCATCATAACTAATACTTAAATAAGAAAAAATGAAAATAAATAACATCAAAGTAATAAATTTTCTACTGCCATATAAAAATTGGCAAAAATGTGCCATATCTAAAGTTATGAACTGATGTTTTGGTAAAGAATACTTTTTTATTGAACATTAGTAATTAAAGACATGACTAACAACTCTTTAAAAGAGGACAATCCTTTAATCTTTCATATTTTTGATAAATATTATCTAATTCATAACTTCAAGTTTGCCATGTATTTCTATGCATATGTATGCTAAAATAATCAAATAATAATCTATCAATTGATTGATTAGTCTGGACAAAAAGGTCAAATATAGATATGCATCTAGGTCTGATAAATATAAAACTAAGACACAAGTAAAATTATATTGTACTTCAATCGATCTATAAAATTGTTCACCTATCAATTCAAAATTCAAGCTACATTATTTGGCACTAAATATTATAGACAAATAGGGAAACTGTAAAAGACCTATTAAAAATACATTTGCTATGTAGCAATTCCCTTCTCAATTCTAAATTCATAATTTTTTTGCAATCCTTATTGACCAATGAGCAACATTTAGGAACACCCTTTGTTGAATAGGTAAGCTTCACGTTGTCATTTAAAACCCCACACAAGTCTCCTGTATTTCTCTATAATATTTAGTGCCAAGTACATCGAGAATAGAACAGGTGCAAAAATTACTAGCCCTAACCATTTTTTTTTATAGAAGAAAGAAAATTAAATTGCAATTGCTCATATGGTAATGAGTATAATGCCAACAATGCACAAAGATAACTACAAACAATAAATGAAGGGCGAAAACTATATGTGTATGTATGTGTATATGTATATGTATATGTATATGTATATGTATATGTATATGTGTATTTGTATGTATGTATACGTATATGTATGTATATGTATGTGTATGTATATATGTATATGTATGTGTATGTATATATATATATGTATATGTATATGTATATGTATATGTATATGTATATGTATATATATGTATATGTATGTATATGTATATGTATGTATATGTGTATGCATATGTATATGTATATGTATATGTATGTGTATGTGTATGCATATGTATATGTATAATATTGATCTATAGAATTCTCTTTTAAGCATTTTATTGCATTTTTTGCTTAATATATGATAAAACCCCATGCAATTTGTGAGGCCTTGCCCGAGCCTACTCACAAGAACAATGGACTTTCTTGACCACATGGATTGGTGGTGGTGGAGTTGGTTGCCTTGCTCGATGGATACAAAATGGTGGAAACTTGCCATGCACCGCCACTAGTTGGGAAATTGGATGGTTTAACAAGTGTTGTCCTTTGCAATCTGTACTGTCTCGTCCCCCTATTGTTGATGTAAGTTGTTTTTACACTATCTTTTTGGCTGTTCCATACACATCTAACCATAGATATATATTTTTATAGATTCAAATAAAATGTTGCTTTGTAGTAATATGATGTTGACTTCGATGCAAGCATGGATGGACAAGCATATATGAAGCCCATCTATGGAACAATTCATGAGTAAAAGATGCCCGTAGCTGAAAGAATAATCAACGTTTGCTTTATAAATTTATATTTTACTGACTTATACATTGACCCCTTTCATTTTTGCAGAGCTACATATCCTCCAGTAGATACCAAAGTTATACATTCACTCATTTTCTTTTTACATGGCTAGATACGTTCTAGTACATACCAAAATAAGGTATGTTTATAAATTTATTTGTATACATTGTATTCTTTCAAGCAAAATTTTTGCTATTTCTTTGATGTCTTCCCTTTAATGATATCTTTGTATTTTATCTATGGAATTGATTCTTCTTTCAAACAAGACCTCCTGTATATTCTCCTTCTCCTATATTTATGAGTATTACAAATAGATTCCATTAACTATATGTGAAAATGAATGCTTTGAAACATACACAGATACATATATGCATATATATATATATTGAAGACAAATAGAGTAATGGTATGAGACGTATTGGAATAAAAATTATTTGTTGCTAAATACTATACACAACCATTCATCTTTCGTGTATTCAGGACACCAACTCTGCCACTGCCAAGCCTTGTAATTTCCAAGCTCCATTTCACCACAAAAAAATCCAATCAAGTCCTCTCCGGGCGGGGCACCCCGGCGCTAGCAAATCCAATTCACAACTGGGCTAACGAGAATCTCGATGGAAACTTAAGCAAAATATTCCACATGCTCAACTTCAATAGCCATAGTGTTGCACGTGTGCATGTCTCTACAATTATCTTTTCAACTTATGGGAAAAAATTCTCTTTTCCAGTTTTCGTATTTGTCTATAATATTTAGTGCCAGATAATGTAGCTTGAATTTTGAATTGACAAGCAAACTATTACATAGATTGCTTATCTTCCATCCATATGTTTCATGATATAGAGAAATTGTAAAAGAAGTATTAGGTAAACACTTTAAGAATTAGATATAAACGACAGATAATCTGCCAAATCAATTATTTAAACCCACTTGTTTATGACAATACCTATTTTCTCTATGTTATCACAACAATTATATGATACAATATTGTGTCCACATTGCGTATAAAATCACAAACTTGATTGGAAATTTGAGCTACATTTCTTGGTATTCAAACTTATGGACAAATCAATTTTGCAAAATACCCATGTAAAACGATTTGGAAATTCCACAACACAATAGTTCTAAAACCCTCAAATCTGCTATAGAATAGACCTGAGGGCAATGATTCTTACAATAGTTTGATACCGGATCAACACTGCAATGGCTCTTTCAAAAATGCAACTTAATCAATAGATTTTCTTGTCATTGAAACAAGAAAAACAATGACAATTAACAATTTGTTATAAGGAGCTTCAAACAGATGATGAAAAAAGAATATCATGCAACATATTGGTTCAAGACAACCAGTCTATGTAACAGTTGTAAGAGGTATTAGGATAATACTTAAGAATCATATGTATGTCATTCTTCACTGTTTTCCTAATAGTTCTTTTACAATTTACCTATATCTCTATAATATTTACTCCTGTCAAAGTATACTCCAAAATATACAAGGAAATATGTTGATTCAGTTGCATTTCCAGAAGAGCTATTGTGGCATTATGAATATGTTACACATACTCAAGAATTAAATGCTCTATTCTTAACAACATTTGAATGTTAGATCATTGAATGCTATGTCTCTATTGTAGTGATTTTCTCACAACGTAGAAAATACTCAGTCTACATAAATGCGAATAAACATACAATACAGATCTAAATTAATCATTTATGCAAAATACCCATGTAAAACGACTTACAAATTCTACAGCACAACATTTTTAAAACCCTCGACTTTGGTAAAAAAGCGGAGCTGAAGGTGATGATTTTAACAATAGTCTGTTGTCAAAGCAACACCACAATGGCTCTTTCCACAATACAACATAATGAAAGTATACTTTCCCACACTGCAACGTTGAATATTGCATTCACTTCGTCCACCACCCTCGTACAACAACGACATGATGCATTAACCCTCGCATGAGCAAACACTTACCATTCAACTTTCGTGTACCAAGCCCACCAACTCCACCACCGCTAGCCCACGTAGATACAAAGATGTATGTGCCATAAAAAAAATGCTCAAGTCACCACCAACCAACACATCTTCGTCACTGGAAAATCCAATTCATGGCTGGGCTGACAAAAAAATCGTGGCTCAATATATTTTCTTCCCATACAAACAACAAAACAATGGCAATTAACAGTTTGTTATAAGGAGGTTGAAACATATTAGGGGAAAACAATAACATGCAACATATTGGTACAAGACAAGCAATCTATGTAACAGTTGTAAGAGGTATTAGGATCATACTTAAGGATCAGACATATGTTGTTCTTGACTGATTTCCTAATAGTTCTTTTACAAATTACCTATTTCTCTATAATATTTAGTGCCAAATAATGGAGCTCATACTTAGAATATATGCATATATATATATATATATAAAAGCTTTCCATTGTGGTGCGATGGTGCACCAGGAACTAAATGCAATATTCAATGTTGTAGTGTGGCAAAGTATACTCCAAAATATGCAAGAAAATATATTGATTCAATTGCATTGCCAGAAGAGTCATTGCAACATTATGAATATGTTACACATACTGAACGATAAAATGCTCTATTCTTAACAACATATCAATGCTATATCATTGAATGCTATGGCTGTATTGTACCAAACAAGTATTATTCTAATACCTGTTATACAATTCCTTTATTTGTCTTCAATATGTACTGCCAGCACTACACAGTCACCAAACTAATTTTATCTCCAATATGTTATACTTTCATACTAACTCTTTGCTTATATATATCCAATCACTCCTATACTAATCTACAATTGATCCTATTTTAATGGTTGTAATCGCAAAGATGCACACAAATAACCAAAACAACAAACGAAGGCCGATAAACTTACTAACCCTAACCATATTTTTTGACGAAAGAAAGAAGATTTAACTACAATTGCTCCTATGGTAATGGGTGCAACGCCAAAGATACACATAGATAACCACAAACAATAAACGAAAGATTCACAGAGATAATGCATAATCACTCCTATGTTAATTTGCAATTGCTCGTATCTTAATGGGTGTAACAACAAAAATGCATAGAGACAAGTGTTTGCTCGTGTAAGCAATTTTGATTAGACATGCCAAACCTTACATGGGCTGCTTGTCTTGTATCAATATGTTTCATGGGGGTTTCGATCATGTGTCATTTATCTCTAATCAATAAAGTGTTTTCCTAATAGTTCTTATACAATTTCTCTATATTATCTACTAGCTTGAATTTTCAATCAAGAAGCCAATTGTTACATAGATTGCTTGTTTTCTATCAATATCTTTTATGATATTCTTTTTCCCGTAGTCCCACAAAGCAAAATTTGCATTATGTATCAGTAGGTAGTCTATGTAACAATTGATCTGTCAATTTGATGACCATTTTTACTATATTCTCCCTAAGATTACAGTTGTATTTCTAATATTGGTAGACTTAAACTTACTTCATCTGCGTGCATTTACTTCATCCACCCCCATTGTACAACAATGATTATCTCCAATATGCCTATGCTTTCATACTAACCCTCTACATATATATGTATATATGCAATTACTACTATGTTAATTTGCAATCGCTCCTATCTTAATGGGTATAATGCCAAAGATGCATAGAGATAACTAAAACAAAAAACCAAAGGTGAGAAAATTACTAGCATTGCCCATATTTTTTGACGAAAGAAAGAACATTTAACTACAATTTCTTCTATAAACGTATACATATGTATATATTATGCTGATTCTTTACCACAATATCTCTTTTCCATCAACTTTTCAGACCAAAAAAAAACACTACAATATTACACAACTTGTTTGAAAACACTTGCCCTTTCCCAAGTTTTCTATTCTATGGTATATGATAAGAGTCCATGAAATTTTGCATGGACCTTACCTACTTTTTTTGCTCGGGGGTTTGGGTAGAGCCCATGAGGCTTCATGATGTGAATATGGTTGGGAGGAAAACGAGCATGGGTTTACGTGATTATGGACGACAACCGAACACCACGGTCATGTGCTTCTGAGAGGACAAAAAATTTGTTCATTGCATCACATTGTTTATCCCCATAAGCATATGACAGTGGTGTATGTTGCTCCATTGAACTAAACCTTTTACAATGTCATGATTGCCCTGCTTTTCTTTTTGTGCATGACTGCATTTTTTTCCTTTTTGGTTGTTGGTTGTTAGATGTGCCCATGTTTCACAAACACTTTTTGCATATATCTTAGCTTCTGCAATGCAAATACAAGCACTTTCTCCATCTATGCATGTTCCTCCAACCATCTTCCAACCGATGATGCCAATTCTTAGATCGGAAACATGTTTTGATAACTTCACAACAAAAATACTTACAATGTTATAGGGTATGTGCGGGATCATGATGGGCCAAAAAGTGGTAATGAGGAAAAAAATGTCTTCATCAACCCAAAAATGCAAAATGTCGAGTTGACTTTTTGGTGGCTTGGGTGTCAGACACACCTCCAAAGCAATTACGAACTCTAGATTTCCAAATCAGACATCTGATTTGAAAAAGTATATATAAACAATTTTTGGGTCACAAAATCATTTCACAAATAAAACAACCCGTAAGACAATTAGAAGTTGTTCTTCTACACAACGGATATCCGATTTCACCAATATCCGATTTGAAAAGGTTAGATTTTATATTTTTCTTTGCTTTGATTGAATTTTGAATGAGAATTGTATAATTTCAATTAGTTTTTATGATTTTTTTTCAAAATGGGGGTTTTGATTGAGTTTTATGAAAAAATTGAGTTTAGAATGGATTTTGGATTAAAAATGAATGTTTTTAATGGATTTGATTAAAATGAATGTTTTTATGAATTTTGGATTTAAAAATAGTGTTGTTTATGTATCGTATTAAAAATTAGAGAATTTTATAGATTTTTGTTAAAAAGTAGGGTTTTTTTTTGGATTTTTTTTAAAACTAGGGTATTTTTATAATATTTTCATTTATATTGTCTAATTTTAATTAGATTAATTAGTTTTTAACTTTAATTAGGCATTATGGCTGTTGAGAATGAGAATGCACAAATTCCACCAGTTGAGAATGAAAATCCACTAGCTAAGAATCAAAATGTAGAAATGCAAAACGCTCCACCACCTCCGCAACCATCAATTGAAGACTTAATTGGTGAAAAATTGGAGCAATTGAGGGGAATTTGTGATGTTTATAAGAAAATACCTCGATTATCCCATATTTCAACCACATTGACAAAAATAATTACAAATGTAGAAACCTTTTGCACCCAACATAATGCCTTTCATATGTGGCGAGAAACCATGAGGGAATATTATGCATGTGGATTGTCTTATGATGATATAAAAAATCTCCAAATAAAAAAATCCCAAATAGCCTCTTTATTTATTAGCCCCCGCACTAGTTTGCTAGTTAATGTTAACAAACCAAATCTTTCTATAAAATGGTGCATGCATAGGGGCATAGTAGATAACTTTTGGGATCGTTGGTGTATGGTTTTTGATAGATAACCCAACAATAATCTTGATGTACCTTTTTACTTTATTAAAAAATTATACGCCGAGTTTTTGTTAGGGAATCAGTCAATTACTTTGACATTAAACCCTTCCAGGGAGTTGGTGGAGGTATGCCCCAGGATAGGCTAGGGGTAGTTAGAGTAGTCAGGCACCCACATGTTCCCCTTCCTCCCCTTCCTCTGCCACCTCTAGTACAACATCCAGATAGTACAAAGGATGTAGCCACATAGACTATCCAGGCCATTCACTCTTTAAGTGGTCTTTTGGTTTCCCATGCTTCTTCAATAGCTCAACCACATTTTGGTGATGTTGGCGATGGATCTAGTGCTATTGCATCATCTTCCTCAGGTCCACATATTTGTGTGCCGCATATTTGCAATACGTGCCACCAGATATGCTTGGGTCCTATTGTACAACCCGCTGATCATCCATTAGACACTTCTGATTATGACATCCAGGATGTGGAGATTATAGCAGATCACATGCAAGGGAGTGGAGTACACCCTATAGAGTCCTCTCCTGCTAGAGAGGTGGACATTGGAATAGTTACACAGGTAACATTTAAGGTGTAAATTCATAACTTGCATTTTTTTTAAATGAATATTAATAAGAGATAGTATCAAGTACTAATATTTATTTACATGG
>VDFB02000017.1:480914582-481168712 GCA_007258455.2 Sequoia sempervirens | reverse complement strand
ACTTTGAAACTTTTATTCCATGTTCTCTTTGATGTCTAGGCAATCTTTGAAGTCTTCTTGCCAAGGTCGGATTTTGGAGTTTCTTTTCCATTCAACATTTTCCTTAGGCTAGACTTTAAAGTGGGCTTTCCAAATGTTTCCAAGGTAAGTCAGACTTGGTGAATTTCTTTCCAAATGGTAGGCGGACTTCAAGTTTTCCTTGCTATCTTCTCATTATCTCCATGGCGGACTTTGCATTTTCTTTTCCACTTGATGGCGGACTTGGAGAATGTTTTTCCAAGGCATGGCGGACTTTCTAGGTTTCATTCCATGGTGAATTTCTTTCCAAAATGCAAGGCGGAGTTTGAAGACTTCTTGACATTTCCTAGGGCAGACTTTGAAGACTTTATTCCAAGACAGGTCGGACTTCTCAATGTCTTTGCCATTTTCATTGAAAGTGAGGTCGGACTTCAAGAATTTCATTCCAAATCTCCATGGCGGACTTTCCTAGTGCCTTTCCACTTCTTGGCGGACTTCATCTTAGCCAAGACATGGCATGGCGTACTTCTTAATGCCTTTGCCATTCTTTCTCAAGTCTGGGCGGACTTGGAGGCTCATTTGCCAATGTGCTTTTGCCATCTTCATGTCAGGCTAGGCGAAGTTCAACATGTGTTTGTCATATTCTCTCCTTTATTTTCCCAATACTTAGCCAAATTCATGAAATTTCCTTCTCAAGGCATCCATACTTAGTCATTTTTTTTTAATTTTCCTTCCTCCTCTTCGCTGGGTGGACTTCATGAACCTCATGCCATGCCTTCCTTGGCTTGGGCGAACTTCCTACTTGTCTTGACATAGCTTGGGCGGACTTTCTTAACTTCTTGCCATTGCCTCATCAAGGCTTGGGCAGCCTTTGGAGTGGGCTTTCCTTCTTCCTTCCATGTGTTGAGCGGACTTCCCATGATGCTTGCCATTTCCTTTTCCATGGCAAGGGCAGACTTCCAAGTCTTTTAGCCATTCTCATTGCTTCTTCCAAGCGGACTTGCCATTGCCATTGCCATTCCCATGGGTGAATTTCTCCAGACTTATACCATTTTCCATCCTTGATCGCCATGGATTTCATTCTTGCCTCTTCACCATATGCTTTTTCCTCTTGATTTTTCCAATTTTTTTTATTTATTTTTTTTAAATTAATTTTTGCTCTAGTGGCCTGAATTTTGATTCTAAAAATGGAGATGTTGACCCCAGGACCCATGAGACCTAGGTTGACTTTCTAAAAATAGAAAAAGCAAAATCCCTAAAAAATAGGGGTCTTAGATTGGTCCAAAAATGCCAAAAATGAAAAAAGCAAAAAAGCAAAAATCCCTAAAAAATAAGAAGTGTCAGAATTGACTCAAAGCACAGGCGATCCTCGTCTTCCAGACCTTCTGAGCACTTCCATGACGTCTAGGCACTGTTTTGGGCTTGAACTCCCAACTTGGCTCGGATGACTCTTCAAAACTTTAACTCCTCGTTGTAAAAGAAAAACTGGTGATAAGCAGTTGTGATGCCAAAGCAAAAAGCGAAAAACAGGGGGTCCCGATTTACAATGGGGTGATGTGTGAAAAGGTCACAACACATCGCTCCCTCAATCTTACATGTGTAGTTTAGAATGTTTTACCACTTAGATACCAACCTTACACATGTTTGAGTATTTTCTGGGGCATGGACTGAACCTCCAACTTTTACCCCCTCAAGCACACATCACTTAAGTTTACCTGCCATGGGTCTAATACAATGTTACAAAGCCCTAGACCAGCTAGCACTAGAATCAAGGACCTCTCAAATGCACCTACAGGTGCTCTACCACTATGATACAAGAAGTATCTTTTAGAATGTAGATTAAAACCCCAAAATGGAAATTCTACTTTAATTTTAGACATTGGACCAAGGTTACAACAGATGTTGTAATTAGTGGCAGGGTGGTTAAAGTGTCATAACCCAAAAAATGATACCATAAACATGCAACATTGGTGGATGGAAGGTTAAACCACCATAAAGACAAATGTGATACTTATAAACATGCAAACATAAGCTTAAAGTGAGGATTATATTTGAGTGTACACTACAGCCCACATTATTATACACATATTTGTTTGCTGCTGTATATAAAAAATATCATTTTCTCTCCAATATTCTCATTCATTAATGTACATGCATGGACTTTTAAATACCCAAGAGTTGAGACAAATGAACCATATGCATCAATAATACAAAACTAGGATTAAAGAGCTAAAGAGAGAGAGAACTGAGAGATTGAAAAGGAAATGAAATTTTCCTATTCAAACAAATGAATCTTTTATGTCATGATAATCATCATCTCTATCCATCAACCAAGACTGGGAGAAATAGCTAAAGACTTCCAAAGAATACCTATGAAGTCTATGACAACACGAAAAGCCTGAAGCCCTGTCATCTGCATTTTGACACGTTGACCTCCAGCTCCTGTTGTAAGGTATGCTAAAATTATAGCCATTAGGAATCCATTCATGCAATCAGGTGCATTGATTGAATTTCTCTGTCTAGCCCAAACCTAAGGAATTTCCCCATGTGTTTTAGAAACAAAAATAAGCCACAAGAGAAAAGCAGAAGTATTCAAGAACTCTAAGAAAAAACTTATGAGCACCATTCATTTGTAATTTGTAAAGAACGATCAATAAATGTTGCTAAGCCAAAAACAAATTTGAGAAGTAAACAACAATTGGTTCAATCAGTGCTTCAATACTTACTTTCAATAACAACAATGCTTCAACAAAAGGCTTTGATCCAGAAATATTCTTTTGAAGAAAATCAGCATGTTCCTCTAAAAACATATCTTCTAATATGCTTGAATTGTAATAAGGTGTAGCTTGAACCATGCCTCCTACCAAAATGTCAGAATGGTAAATATCTTATTCAGAATCTCTTTATTACAAGATGTAACATGGACCATGAAATTACAAGCAATAACATGGCACATATCGTACACAGCCCATTCTTATCAACATTAAATGCCAGACATCAAAATTACCCTTCTGAAATGCTCGAACATTATTGCGACTAGGTGAAAGCTTTGACAAGTCAAAAGTTCCAGCTGTAACTGTTGGAATGATCCGTATCACAAAATCATTTCCAATGTCATTGTCAAGTCCTCCTGAACAAGGAAAATATATATTCAATCTCAAGCAATAAAAATTCCCCTAGAGAATTTTGTTTCAGCCAAATGACTAAGATTTTATTGAACATTGTGTGAATTTGAAATATTAATTTTCAAACTAACTACTACAATTTCAATATCCAGGGACTGAAATAAAAATGTGACATTTTCCATCAACCATAAAACAATTGGTGAATTAACAATTTTGCCAAAAAAAACAGATAAGAGGACAGATGTATGTGCATATATATGTATAAATACATGCATATAGTTCTTTAAAAACTGGCCTCACTAAAGAATCTTGGAATGTGATTCAGAAGAGGTTAAGTTTGGGCTAAGGCAATAGGAAAAACAAAGTTTGGAGGAACAAATTCATATTTCTTCAAAGAAGATGTCACTATGAACAGCTCTTGAACTATGCCCTGCAGTTTCTTCCCATAAATTCAATCCATTCTAATATAGTTTTACATTGTTGGCCAACAATATATCAATGCAGATGCAATACATCCATCCATAAGAGAGATGCAAGGAGCAATAAAACTAATCCAAATGATTGCAATCAGGGATAGATATGGCAGAAAGCAAACTATTGAATATAATCAGCACTCAATATAGTCACAAATTCAATATCTCAAAGAAGCAAGGAAAAGCAAAACTATTTATGATACAATTCACTATATTGCTACAAACACTGTCTTCGTTGCACAAAACCTTTTTACAGTGGTCCTATATCACCACCAACTACTTGCAAGCTGACACTCACTCCTATTAACCAACCTCTATACAACTATGCAACATAAACACCTAATGCAACCAACTCTCTACTTGAAAACTCGTTCTCTTTCACTTCACTCCATTAAATGTATATCTCCTTTTCAACAATATCTTAAAACATGGAACCTAGCCTACTTATCTTCCTGGCCATGTCGTGGCCTCCCACTGACTTTCTTCCTCATAACATGCTTTCACAGTTCCACTCTTCCAGACATTTCTTGCTCCCACCTAATTTGCTTTTATTTCCCTGATATTTTCAAACCCTGCCTTGCATTATTTTCCTGCTATTTCAAAAATGTAAATATGTCCTTTGGGTATATTTTCTATGAACATTCATTTTCACTATTTTTGCAAACATTGTAATTGTGTCAGCAAAAGCTTATTGGACAAATCCCTGACATCCACTTGAAGAGAAACTACAAGTTAACCTAGAAAGCTGCAGTGCTAAGTCTATGCCTTTGGAGCAGCTAACACTGAGAAGAATATCAATAGAATATGTAGCACTTTCAACAAAAAGAAAAGTGTAATTGAGATCATATTTCTCACACAAGATACATCTAAAGGGTACCATGTCAAACATGTGTATAATCCACAGGAATTATACTTCCAGTACAGAATAAATGCACAAACAACAGAATGATAAAGCAGATCTACACCAAATGAGCAAAATAAGAGAAAACACATGATTTTTCGACTATGACATTTCAAAGGGGCAACCTCCAAAAGTCTTGCAAAAAGAACACAAAATTTACAATATGATGATCAACAACTACTCACTACCTCATATACAACATCATTGGGATAAATGTCATGCCCCCACCAGGGAATATGATTGCAGCACTTTAAATTAAACCTGGGCAAACGAATAAGGGCAGCAATCCACATTAATTAAACAAGAACAGTGATACTTTAGTGGGCAGCGATTCCCAAATAACTAATGACATGTAATTTGCAATAAACAGCGATTGATTGAGGAGTGCATCCCTTGTAAGGGGTGTGATAATTATTAAGGTTGTAACTATTCACCCCACCATGAAGGATATATAGGGAGGTGGAATCATTTTGTGAAAAGAAAGGAAGTGGAAGTGGATTGGATAAAAGGAAAAATAAGGAAGTAGAATTACAAGAGATGTATTGGAGTAAATATTATTTTTAGCAAGAATATCATTTGGAACTAAGTTTTAAAAATATAAATTAGGAATAACTACATATATGTATATGTGTGTGTGTGTGTTATAATTGCATAATGAAATGATATTTGAATAACAATTAATATAATCAGATCCCTTTAGCAATCTATTTTAAATTTATAGAAGTGTTTACAAATAGGGAGGCCGATCAACCTTTTGGGTTCACGCGATGGGAAGTATCGGCTTTGCCTTCATCAAGTATGCCACCCCTGAGATGCAGCGCTCGTGGGGCCGAAAGGCATATGAGTGCTCCCAAGCTTGTTGAGGGAGTCAATCATCATGCATCTTATCAAGCATGCCCCCCGAGATGTAGCACTTGTGGGTGGGAGGCGAATGAGTACTCCCAGGCTTGATCAAGGGGGATGGAACGCCTCCAAGGTGGATTGAGGGATGGTGTGGATTTGAGATCCTGCCATGCTCATGGGCCAAGAGGCAAATGAGTGCCCCTGGGCTTGAGAGAGACTTCTCGAGTACGCCACTCCCGAGATGCAACACTCATTGGGCCCGGAGGCACCCCATGAGTGCTCTCGGGCTTGAGGGTCTTCTAGAGTATGCCACCCCGAGAAGGATTGACAAGGATCTACCCATGCTCTCGCAATACAAGGACAACCATCCTTGAGATTGCGGTTTGTAAATATTTCTAATGAATTCCTAATATGATTGGTTATCAGAATATGTCTTGGGCTAATCATTAGTGATGTTGAGATATTTGGCATTCAAATGTTAACGACGATATGAACTATAGATCTAACTATCATGATGTTTTATCCATGGAGCATGGTTCTCAATGTTATACTATTTCATGTATTAGTTTGAATATAATCATAAATTGATACCTTGTTATTACTAATATCAGTCTTTAGTGTTTATTATTGTTTTGCAAGCCTAAATCAAGGAACATCCCAAAAAGGGACATTACAATAAAGACTTAAACTCGTCCTCTAATTCCAATGAACCTGACTATTAAAAATATTATACCCAGGAACTAACAAATGATTAAGTCAAGGATTATGTATGCCCTAGCAAGTCATAACACATCCCAATGCATCAAATGAGTTGAGGACACAACATGCCCCCCTTCAAGAAGCATTGTCCCTAACACTATAAATGGGTGCTTCTAAATGAATTGCTCATCTTCCCAAGTAGCATCTTCTAATGGTAAGATTTTCATTTGATGATTTACTTGGTGATGCCATTAATCTGCAACTGCTTGCTCCTTGTCTGAATGATCACTTCTAGTTCCAATATGATTCTTCCTTCTCCATCTACCTCTAGAAAATCTATCAAAAATTGAGTTTTATCTTCAATTACCTTCAAACTTAACATATGAGAGACTATACATATTTGCACTAATATTGGCAGCTCCAATTTTTATACAACACTCCCAATTCTAATTGCACCTTGTTATGACCATAATATTTGGGTGTCAACTTCTTGTCCTTTTGTTGCTTGAGAGACATTTTCTTGTATGGATGGAACTTCATAAACACCCAATCAACTACTTCAAAATGTCTTTCACTTCTGTGTTGATCTTCGTGTTGTTTCATCCTATTTTATGCCATGTCCAAATTATCTTTGAGAACTGAAATAGCTTTTGTCTGATGTTGAATATGTTCCCTAATTGCAAAAACTCAAGGATGTAGTTGCATTAAAAATAGGGTATTCGATGGTTGGCACTTGTAGATTACCACAATGGTGACATATTGGTCATTGTATGAAAATAATTGTCATAACATCATTGTGACTCCTTATGTGATGCAATGTAACAAACAAAGATATCCCTCTTAACATTTATTAACCACCTTTGTTTGTCTATCTAGTTGAGGGTGGTAAGAACTAAGAGACAACTATCTATCCAAACAAGAGAATAAATCAATATAGATGACTAGTAAATATAGGATCGCTATCACTTACCATAATTCTAAACTCTCAAAATGACTCAGCCACCATGTTGATTGTGAAAGGATGAGAAAGAGCACAAAAATTAGCATATTTGATTAGTCTATCAAGCACAACCTTTATGACATTCTTCCCTTTTGACCTGAGTAACCTTGTGATGAATTCCATTGACAACTCTCATTGTTGACTAGGAATGGATGGTTGTATAAAACTTGAGCATTTAATGTTTCACTCTTGTTCTATTAGAAAGCCATGCGTCCCCTTACAAACTCCAAAACATCCCCTTTGAGATCATCCCAAGAGAAATTGCAATTGACTTGAGGAAAGCATTTCAACAAAGAAAAGTCAATCTTTGTATGACAAGCAAACTCCTTTCCACACAATTTCTCCAACGCGCTATAAGCTTATTGCAATCACTCAATGAGTTCTGAAATATATGGATCCTACTAGTGTTCTTATCATGCCTAATTTACCCAAATCTCCCTAGAGTACTAAAGTAACACAAATTACTACTTATGTCTTGTCTTCACTTTTGATAATGCCTCTACAATAAAATTCTCCTTGCCCTTATTACATATGGACACAAAGTCATATCCCAACATCTTATTGACCCATTTTTGTTGTTCCTCTAAGGATAGCCTTTACTCCAAAAAGTCTTTCAAGTTGTCATGATCTATCTTGATCTTAGACTGTCTACCCATAAAATAGTGGGTTTGGCAAGAATCTTACACTTAATTTTGGCTCTCAAATGCTATAGGTGGCCCTTCTTGCATTAGAACTATCCAAATGGCATGCCTCAAAGCATAACATTCCACAACAAATCTCTTTGTAAAATCATCGTTAGCCAAAATTGGAATCATTTTTGTGGCTTGTTTGAGTTGTTCAAAGGCTCGCATGGCCTCTTCATTCCAACAAAAGTAACCTATTTATAGTGTACTATTTTTCCATAGTTCTTGACAAGACATCTTTAGTGTCCTATAAGACCAAAAAATCCTCTTAGGTTTTCAAGAGTTTTGGAAATTCATCGATCAAGCATTGCCCTGATCTTAGTGAGATTCACTTTTACACCCTTATATGAAACTATATAACTCAAGTACTCCACCTCTTGTACACCAAATGAACATTTGGAAGGTTTGGAAAAAAAGCTGCTTTTTTCCAATAACTACAATATTCTATCAACATGTTGAAGATGTTCCTCCCAGGTTTTGCTATAAATGCACATATAATCAAAGAAAACTAATAAAAATTTACATGGAAATGGTTTGAAAATAGACTTCATCAAACTTTGAAACGTGGAAGGAGCACCTATAAGACCAAATTGCATGATTAGAAATTCACAATGGCCCTAATGTGTGCTAAAAGCGTTCTTTGAAAAATTCTCTTCCTTAATTATGATTTGGGGGCAACCAGTTTTGAGATCTTATTTGGTAAAGAACAATGCCACATTCAATTCAGCAATCAAATCATCAATGACGGGAATAGGAAACTTATCTTTGATAATGACCTTATTTTGCTTGCACTCATCTAAACACATTTGCCAACTTTCATCCTTCTTACAAACCATCACCATCAAAGAAGAGTGTGCAATTTAACTATGTGCAATAATCCCCACCTCAAACATTTCTTGGACTTCCCATTCAATCTTACTCTTTTATATATGCGAGTCATGGTAAGGCTTGATGTTGGGTTGTTGGCTTCTTGGAATGAGCTAGATAGCATGATCATGATCTCTACTTGGAGAAATTTCCTTTGGCATATCTCCAAATAGCACTAAGTTTTTGATGTAATCATGGCCAAAGAGTCCAAGTAAGAATTATCCAACCATGCAACCAAATAAACAAGCACTCAATAGATCCACAAAACAAAATGAAATAACACAACAAATAGAGGAAACAATGATATTATTGACTCACAATCCAAAGTGCAATCACAATCCCACAAGGCTTACAACATGAGGAGTCAACCTTCAATGAATCATAGGCGCAATCAATGTGCAAATTATAATAGTTGAGCTGATAGACTATATGATGTTCTTCATAATATTCTAGTGAACTCTATGAGATAATGCCTAAATTGAGATTAACCATCAATTCCTTGGCCATTAACTATTTTCCCATGGAGAGTGAATGGTGTTTATATAGTGAATGCAAGCAATTAGAATGTTATGTGCTAACCAACAAGGTGATACAATGCTCAATGCACAATGAAACATGTAGGACACATCTAGGATAAATGCAATAAGATGTAAGTAAGAGCACTCAATAAAATTATAATCATGAAGGTCCCTAGGACCAATAAGCTTGGGTGTATCTTCAAATGTTGGCACGAAGCTTGTATGTTTGTTGCACAACTTAACTAGGTCTTCTTTGATAAGAAATTGAGAAATTGCATCGCATTAATGCAAGAACAAACCATCATGAAGCTTTGATATTGATTTAAAAGCTCTGGGATCAATATGTGGTGCTGCATAGTAAGATCTCAATCTAACACCCTAATGTGTTAAAATGATGACTAGAACAAGAATATGTCTTTGCACCATGAATAGTCTTCTGCAATAAGAGTACGATGACTAGAACAATATTAGGAACCTTGCAAAACAAAATAAACATGAAAGAAAATATGTTTGGGTGAGATAAGATTGCTCTTACACCCTAGATATGCCTACATTAGACACCCTGATGAACAAAAAAGTGAGTCCCTCACTTTGCTACAGCTATAGGAAAACCACGACAACTCAACTCAGATGTCAAGATCCATGTTGCATCTTTAATCTGCCTTCCTTTCCATTTCACTAAATATTCTTCATACCTCTTATTTGATATTTCTAGTGCTCTCTCCAACTCTGCTATTTAGTATCTCCTCAATTTATTCCATCAACTGCTCTAGTATGTGTTTTCTCCAATCCATCTCTATTCTATCTTTTCTCCAAATCTATTTCATCACTTGCTCACAAACAAACAACATGCCCTTGACTATATGCCTTCAACAAGCTGCAACTAGAAAATGTGCCCACAGGATTGTGTTTTTTTGGTGTTTAGCATGTGTATGGTTGAGGGTATCTTCACATAGCGCTATTCCTACAATCTCCTCATAAATTGAACAATATTTTTCCAAGTTTTACCAATTAACTTTTCAATTTTCTACAAAAAACCTTGAGTTTTGGGTGAGTGGCTCAGGAGCAATTTTATCATGCCTAAACTCACAAGTCAGGCAAGATTTTAATCTATGCATCCAACCAACATTGATATCTTTAATAAACTTATCAATACTATTAAGACTATCCATATTTATCGTCACCTCCACTTTTGCTTATGTCTCCATCTCAACTTTGTGCCTTCCTTGGAAGGAATTTTCCCCTGCACTGCAAAAGATCTAGCCTTCCCTTGAGTTGAAGAATATGCCATGCAGTTTATAAGTCAAAAAATAGGCTTACCAAAAAATTGTACTATTGCAATCTCTTGTCAAACCAAATGGATGACTGCTAAACTAAGCAAAGAAGCTGGAAGGAAAACCTAAACAATCAATTCCTAATTGACAACAACAAATCTAAAGTAGAGGTAGAAAACTATCAAAAAAAATAGTTACCCAAAATATTGACCTCCACTCGCAACAATCATGTGCCACAAAATGCCTTGAAGTTGACTGTTTTTGCCCTAATTTTGTGGCAAAAGATGGCCTAAAATCAAATTTGCATGTCAACTTGACACAACTATCCCCTTCAATATGTTGATTTCTTATGATGACCAATGTTCATAAAGATCTCAATATTTTCTTTCTAGCAGCTCCACAATCACCTCAATCAAACATCTACCTAAGGAGAATGACCTTATGCAAGATAGGCTACTTTTCTGAAGAAAAATCAGCAAAAATCTCCAAAACAATTTTCCCACTTTACTCAAATCAATGCTCTGATACCATTTGTAAAACATACTAGAATAAATATGTAAACAAAAAAAACAAAGAAAATAAATAAAACCCTAAACGATGTGCGAGGGCTCTCCCGGCGCTGCTCGCAATGGCGACTCCTCTGCGCTGGCTGCACTTGGGAATGGAGTTCCTCTTCACGGTGCGCCTAAGAAACTCCCGTCTGGTAACATCTCGCGTCTCCCTGGCTCAAAGCGTGGCGGGCAGTCTGCTGGGGTAGGAGTGGGCCGAAGGCGGTATAATCTCCGTTCCGGGGATTCTTTGGCTTCTGAACCGTGTGCTCCCTCTCAGGCTGACGAGTTCCTGGCCGCCAACAAGTTGGAGGATGCTTTTGGTGTTGTTCCTAAGGTCTCTTTTGATGGGTGCCGGAACAGGGTGAACCCCTATCACGTCTGTTCTGAGTTTTGTCGGGTTTTTGTTCAAGAAAACCCTACTCAACCCAGATCTCCGGTTCTCTCTGTTCCCTCTCCTTTGCCTAAGAAGGATAATATTCCTCATGATGGCGCTGATTGCTTCTTTTTAGGGGATTCACTGGTCTCTTTTGCTGAGGAGCCAGCGGATTTTAGCATTTCTGATGATAGTATTAGTGTTGTCTCGGAGGATTTAGTCGCTCGCTCGGTTGTGTTGAGATGTTTGCACAAGCGTCCTTCGAGGTCCTCTATTCTCGAATGGATCAAGGACACCTGGAGAAATCTGTCTCTTCCCGCTGTTGAAGCTTTGGACTTTGGTTTTTTTCTGGTTACCTTTTGTTTTGTGGAGGATTGCAAATTTGTTCTGCAGGAAGGACCTTGGTTTTTTGGGCATTCTGGCCTCTTTATTTCGCCTTGGTCGCCTTTTTTTGATCCTGCCACTGCTAAGATTTCTCTTATTCCTATTTGGATCAGGCTCTACAACCTGCCTTTGGTTCTTCGTAATGCGGATATGCTCAGCAATATGCTCAATCAAGTTGGGTCTTTTATAAAGTTTGATTCGGATGGGGTTGCTTCAGATCGTAGATTTTACAGGGTTTGTGCTTTGGTGGATATCTCTAAACCCCTTTCTCATTCTATTCGGATCCATTCTTCGCATGGTGTCTGGACCCAGTTTCTTAACTATGAAGGCTTACCCTTCCACTGTTTCCGATGCAATATGCTAGGTCACAGGATTGAAGCTTGTTCCCTCAAGCGTTCTACTAGGGCAAGGAATGTTAGCTTGAAAAAGTGGATCAAAAAGGGCAGTTATCCTGATTCTGAGTTCATTTGGAGGAATCATGGTAAGTTCTTTGATACTTCCATGGTTTCGGAGCCGGTTATGGATCAGCAGGAAGCTCCCACATCTCCTATTGTGGATCAGCAAGCTGGTCATTCTTCTCTCCCTTTTGTCCCTGCTCATGTGAGTCCTTTTGTTTCTCCTTCTGGGTCGGAGGAAGATGGCTCAGACTCTGATGGCACTTTTCCTTTTATGGAGGACTTGGATGGGCAGCATCAGAACTTTTATGATGACTTCTCCTTAGACCCTCCCAAGAAACTCGGGATTTCTCAGTTTTTAAGTGGCAAATCTAAACCTGATTGTGGTTTAAAGAGGAAGGCAGGAAGGAAGTCTGCTGCTGAGAAGCTTCGCACTGAAGGGTTAGAAGCGGTGGAAGCTGGTTCGCAGCAGACTCTGGAGGGGATTCTCTTCCGCAAATAGTTTTTTGGGCCTTCCTTTTCTGAGTCTTTGTGCTCTGGGTTTTCGTCTCTTTCTGGTTTCTTTTGTAGTAATGCTGAATTCTGTTTCAGTCTTTCTTCTTCGTAAGTCTCTTTAGGTTTTCTCTCTCTTTCTTTCTTCCTTCTGAAGTATCCTGTAGTCTGATGATCCTTCTCTGCTTCCTGGCAGCCTTTTGTACTTTGTTTATCTTTTAATAAAGGGAGTGGGCCCCTATCCCCACATCTTACGTATCAAAAAAAAAAAACATACTAGAAAAAATATGTAAACAAGAGAACAATAAAAAAAATCTACACAAACTGAGTGGCATAAGTGCAAGACACTCTATTTCCAGACTGAGCCACTCAATGGAGTAACCCCCAAAAGTCTTACAACAAGAGCAAAAATTGTAAAGTGATGAGAATAGTAGCAAATAACTGGAAAAAAATCACACAAGTTATCACAAATAATTGCAGCTTGGACAGACTTGGGCATGAATCTCAAGGCACAAAAAAAATGGGATAAATCCTAATTAGGCATGAAATTTAAAAACAAAATCATTTTCCTTGTTTTTATGAATTTGTCAGCATTTTCCAATTTACCAATTTTTTCCCAATTAATTGAAAAAATTTATCTTTTGGTTTGTTGAGTCAATCCTGAGAGATCTTTGCTACTACATGATGATTAACAACTACTCATTACCACCTATATGCAACTGCATTGGGATAAAGTGCTCCTCTAATCCCAATGAGGCCAACTACCACTACAATATAAAATATAAGAACTAACAAATAGTTAAGTCAAGGATTGCACAAATGACCCATAACATATTCCAATACGCTCATTCTACTTCTGCCATGTAACCCTATAATATACTCATTATGTATTCTGCTGTGTGCGTAATATTTTTATTATACAGTTAGAATATGCAACACTTTCAACAAAACATAAACATGTAGTCGAAATTGTATTTCTCATACAACTGAAGGGTGCCATGCCAAACATAGGAATAATCTATGGATATCAGAAGTTGTGCTTCCAAGAATCATACAAACATAACCCTATCACATATGTTCTTTAATCTTGTACTCATAGTTTACATACTTAGACTCGGAGAGTACTCGGCAAGCCCAAAAATTTTGACTTGACAAAAACTTGGCAAATACTCGACAAATACTTGGCAACTTAAAAATAGTTAACTATATGATAACTGATACGGTAATGCCATAGTAGTAAGTTAACAGTATAACAATAACTTAACACGGTAATGCCATTAAAATCTGTGTATAACAGTATAAGTTAACTATATACAAACTTAAATTGTTCATTATGAAAACTGATAATGTGTACCATGGAACTTGAAAGAGAATAATCGATGAGTGAATATGTTTTTTCACGAGTACTCGGAGGTTTTTTCACGAATACTCTGCAAATAATCGATGAGTGAATATGTTCAGGTGAGTGGAGAGTAAAAGTCAAGAGTACTTGCCATGGCAGAAAATGTGCGATTACTCGGCTACTCAGAGAGTACTCGCAGAGTATGTAATCTATGCTTGTACTATTGTTATTCAAAATCACAAGTAGGTAAGCATACCTGGATGGATAGCCAAAATTGGCTTCCTGGCATCATCTTGAAAGCTTGACCATTCAATTTGCCCGACCACAGAACATGAATGCAAATGCCTTTTAATCACACAAAGATAAAGACATCTTTTGGCATGATATCGATGGTTCAAAATATCTTTTTCAAAAAAGCACACCTGCATAACAAGGCAAATGAAAAAAGTTACATCAAATATTTATTTGGCATCAGTAAAACAAACCAGTATTTCAAGTATTGGAAAAAGCTAAAATATTAAAGAATAATTTACCTTTGGCATTCGCACTGCAAGGTCAACATTTACAAATGGTTTGGCTACTGCCTTAAGTCCATAACTACCAACAATTTCTACAGAATCTGGCTTCTTAAAATTGAGGTTGACTTTATCAGTAGGTGCATCCAAGTCTTTGATAAAAGCGGCTGCTTCTGTTGCCTTGATCTGAATCCAAACCAAGCCACAATATAAAGATAAATTTTTGGATAGTAACACAAGTAGTGAAAATTTTATGGCGAACCAACTCCTAAATTGTATTTACTTGAATATTCTGTACATAAATTCCCAAAAAAAAATTAGACTTAGCATTAGAAGTCGATATAAAATTTTAAAAAGTAGGAATAGAATATTTAAAACAATTTTTTTGGAGGTAGAATTTTACAATGGGAAGGTTGTCGATAAAGTTCAATCTATTGTTACTTTAGATCCTACTAATAAATATGCTTAACATTGTAAAAGTTGGCAAAACTGGTTGAGTGTCAATATTTAATTAGTATTGAAGTCCTTTACAAGAATAGCAGTTTGTTTATCAACATATTGATTTTCATTATATTGCAATGCCTTTCCTTTCTCTCAATCTTTGTTATGGATGCTTCTTTATAAGGTTTGTTTTATGTTTTTTTAAGTAGAAAAGGAGGATTAGATTCAACCTGAGAGGCAGTGTTTCAAAATAAGACTGGTGCAATGGAAAAGATGGTGCAAGTGAGGAGAATGCAATAGATTGGAGGTGAGAGGATAACACTGAACAGGCCTGGAAAATGGGAAAATGTAAATGACAATTTGGCAAGAGATGAGGTGTTGTAGAAAGCAATTATCAAAAACGAAGTTCAAAATATCTGCAGTTTAAAAAAATTGCAACAGAGCGAAAAGAATTCGGTAAAAATTAGAAGGCGGCACAATGTGAGCAGCGAAGTAAAGGGAGGCAATGCCGAATAAAACAGTAAGACAATGCGAGTGGAAAGAATCGAGGGATAGTGGAAACGGGTTAAAGAGAAAATAACAGTCTTTCATATTTAAATAGTCCAATAAAAAAGCAAACTATAGGTAAGCTAACCTGTTCGTCTGGAAGATTTAACAAAAACTCTCGTATAACTGCAATAGCGTCATTCAAAGGCTTGGTCTTTGAATAGTCCAAGCTAATTTCCTTTACAAGCTCCTTCACCTTCAAATCTGCCAGGTCAGACTCCATTATGACGTTCTGCGCCTTCAGGGGAAAGCCTCCAATGCTCAAAAACCCTTGGAAATATCAGCTAAGGTTTAGCCAGGGTTTAAGAACAGTAGGTTTCAAAAGCTTTCCTGGGAAAATTAAATGCGTTTCAGTTGAGCTAATACGCCCGAGAATAAAATTAATATTGACTTATAATACTTCTTTTACATAATATTTAGCCCATATGCTATTATTGTGAGAGTTGCCGAAAAATCTACCGACATTAGAAGTCCACCTTCACTTTCCAGCATTAAACCCTCTGCTCTCCACTCATTCGCTCGCAGGAATACAACTGCAAACTCAACAGTAAATTGATGGCCGACTGATGTATTTCGGGGAGCTCTCGTGTGAACAGGGACTTAGAAGGCCGCCCGAACTGACGCCCTCTGTTTCTTTTTCACGCTTCAATTGCAGAGACGGCAACTCCTTTGGGAATAATATATAATTTTAAATAAATAAAAAATCTCCTATTTCAATTACTACTTTTAATATTATTTATTTTTTAATATATATTTTTTTAATAAGTATTAATATATCTTATTAATTGTTAACACTTAAATATTAGAACATATAAAATAAAAATAAATACATTAATTGTAAATTGTTAGAAATGTAAATTATTAATAAATTAAAATGAAATTTTAATGATTAGATTGAAATTTAGAAAGTTTTAATATTACTTATTTATCTTTAGAAGATTGTATTTTTAAATATTAATAAATTATTTATTTTAAAATATATGTAGAAGATATATTAACATTCAAATTAAAAGGGTGTTTTTCATTTGTATAATTAATTATTGTATTTTTAATTTATAAAATAATTTTTAATTTTTAGATTCAAATTAAAGAAAATATAAATTGATTGAGATGAATTAGTCTTTTCAAACTATCATATAATTCAACATATAAATTAAATTCTTTTATATTTTAAAATAGTCTTAAAATTTTGTGAATGACTAATATTTCCTCTTGTCAATACCCAAATTGATTTATAAGATGAAGGTGCAATAATATTGAGAGTAGAAAAGTTTGTTTTTATTTTTTTAAAGTACAAGGGTCACCAAATGCAAATGTTTCAAACAAGTTGTGTCACTTTAAAAAGGGACAATGGAAAAATGATAGTGTTAGAACTTTATACTCATAGCAAATAAATACAATATTACAAGTGTCGTACTAGGGATACATAACATTTTAAAATTATTGGGCAAACAGAAAACAATAGATGGAGATGAGAGAGAGACCACTTGAACTCACCAACCACCTCCCAATCCACATAAAAGAGTATAAAGTATAAATTAATAAAAAAGAATAAATAAAAATGGATTAATAGACAAAGATTGAAAAGATGTCAAACAAAGTTATTATTTTAGTATTATATAATAAGCTTTATGGTGGTGAAAAGTTATCAACATCTAATCCATTATCGAGAATCCAATATTTCCAACCAACTAATCAATTTTTGGCATGTAATGAATTTTGGTTCCACCTTTCACAATATGCATGTAAAATGATCATATTTGTAACCACATCAAAATTACCTAGCCTAAATATGCAACAATCCATTTTACCTTATGATTGTTGTCAATTTCAATCAATTCTTTTTGGTTTTTCAATTGTATACTTCGATGTACCTCATTAAACCTTTGAATTTACTTGACAACCTTTGATCTTCATAGAAAAATTTGATTGCCTGTAATTTATTATTTTATTTATTTCAATATAGTTTTGATGAATAATAGAAACATGTCAAAAAAAATAATATTCAAATGGAATCAAAGGTTTTATAAATAATTTATCAAAGATCACATGTGTAATAACTATAATTTCTTTCAATTAATTCAAGTAGCTTTCTTCTTACATGAATTATTTGATTGAATGTAATATTAATATGATTTAGAATGAAGAATTTGTAATGTTGGATATCCTCCACTACTATTTATGTCTTCTCCTAAAGTTTATCCAATCAATGTCTATCTTATAAAATCCAATCTACTAAGTGGAGCATTTGTTGTGAGAGAAGAACATAAAGACCATAAATAATCATAAACAAACCATTAACAATGAATATTCCAAACTTGATAAAAAATTCAAAATCACTTCAACTCATTAATAGGAAAGAAGCAACGACTTTGACATACTTGAAAAAATCAATAGGCTTGGAAAATTATAAACTAACGTCAGAGTCATTATAAGTTTGTTGCATTAATAACTACTCAACTTATTTATCAATTAATTAATCAAATAGTTAATTATTGCATGTTTAGCTTAGAGTTAAGTATTACATGTATTAGATTATATACCTTTAGAGGAGTCGTTTTCACTTTCTTTATTATGATAGTTGTTATTTTACATGTTTTAAGTTATGAACATCTTATTATTTATAAAAATATATTTACTTTAATTTGATAGTTCATTTTATGAACTTTAAAAATGACCAAGAGAGCCAAGGACTACAAGTGTCCAAAGTGCTTAAGCATCATATTGAATTTGACCTTCTCTAATATTTATTTTTCTTCTAGCTTGTAGATATATGCAAGCTTTACAATTAAATGATAGTGTAGAATTTGTTATAGTCACTCAAGGACTCGAGCTCCTAGGATTAGGTCTGCAAAACCAAAAAATCCTTATACAAAAGAGAAAAGTAAGAGCTTAAATTTGTCAATAATGGATGAAAAATATATTACATCAATATGATCAATGAGCATGTTAAATTGTGCATATGAGACCTTGATTATATAGGAAAGGTTGAGAGGTAGGACAAACTAAGATGATGGTAAGTGTTTTAATACTATGCCATGTGACAACTAGAGGATAAGATCACATGTATATGAGAAACTTCTATAAATCCCAACTCACTAAGTAAAATTAACATGTCAACATGTGTGAAAATTTACTAACTAATGACTATTTAGATAACAAGTCTTGTTCACGCTACAAAATGGGAAAGCGAATAGAAAAAAATGTGTGTTCACACTAACACCCCCCCTTAAGTACAACTTAGGGAGAATTATGAAAAAATGAAAATGATACAAAGATGCATGGATGGGTCCTAGCCACACTTGGCCATGTTAGGTACACAAGTACAAATTCAATCTCTCATAAATAGAGAAAATGAGAAAACCTAATGGAACAAAACTCATCCTCAAAAGAGAGAAAATACAAGAAAGTGAAACAAGGAAGGAGGACTTAATATGACCCCCCAAGGTCTATTTTTATCCCCAATATATAATCAATGATCCCCAAATAATGGAAAAATAGAGGCTATATAGCCCCCCATAATGTGTAATATCATGTAGTAATGGTAGATACTTGACAAAAGACAATCCAATACCTATAAACAAAATTCCTTCATTTGGGAAGAAACAAAACCAAGTATAAATATAGGAAAGCTTCCCATTCCAAATAGGAATTAGTAGGAAGAAAACTCAAGATGTATGAATTCTTTGAAATATGCTCAAGTGTCCCCATATTGATGTTAAAAGTTGTCACTACCAAGTCAGGTGTTCTAGGACACACTAATGAAGATGACAATCCAAAAGCTAGTGGAGATGAATGAAGAATAGGATTCAAAGACACAAATATCTTATCTAAAGACAAATATACCTTATCCAAATGTTGCTCAAAAAACTCCAATCTAATGCTAAATGGTGAAAAATACTGATAAGATGAATCAAGTACCATGCAACATTCAAGTATAGCAACTGTAAGTCCCAACTCTACTTGAATGGTTATAATTTGGTGTGATAATGAAATGTTATAGTTTCAAACAATTCTTTTTGAGATATGGACTTTATGATAGAATTAATTCACAATTGTTAAGGTGGTTGCTTCAATACCCTGATTAATATACTATTTAATCATAATCTTGTTAGGGTATCTAGTGATAGAATTATAACATCCATTAGCTTGTATTATGTGACCTTTTTATGTATATAGTAATCGTAAAATATTTGACTACAGTTAACAATTCTTGTACTCATATTTCATAAATTTGGATGCAATGATGACACCACATTACATGAATTAATACATTAAAGTTTGATTGTGGTATGGGTTGTAGAGGACATGTCATTCTATATTGTTTGTTATTTACCATTATGATTGTTTACTTTTGTAAAAAAAATGAAAATAAAATAAATCTCTTGTGCTTGTTATTTTTATTTTTATTTATTGGTGACTTGGTTTTAAGGTGTCCTCTTACCCTAACCAAAGTAGGTTCAATCCTAGTTTGATAATTGATACATTGTATTGGTAAATGATTTTAGAAGTTCAATTAATGAATACCTTAAATGTGACTTATCTTAATTATGTACTCAAGTGAATGATGATCATAGTGTCAAAGTACTATATGTAGTGAACTTAATTATTGTTATTAATTGATTTAGTAGGAGTAAAGAGATTTGACTAGAATTGATTGACGTGGGTATGATTTGCTAACAAATTTTATAAATATAAATTACCATTATTATGTTAGTTTAAGTATTCTTTATCACATGAGAGGTTAATAGTATCTAGTCTTGTTTTGGAAGAAAAAGTGTAAATGATGAAGGTGAGTGTCAATTTGAAAGTTTGAGTGGCCTTTGAATAAAATTGCTAGGTTATTAGAATAGGTTGAATTCAAATAATTATGTTCTATAAATTTTAAGAATTGAAAACGTAAAATTTCCTAACATTGAGTGACAAGATTTGTGCATTCAAACATTCAAGATCAAGTTATGATTTTCCAAGTGGTGTACACCAAACCAGATTCAAGGTATGTAAATTTAGTTATTATCAAGTTAATAATGTAATTATGAATATCAAGATTTGGTTATTTATATCACGAAATATTGACAATGATAAAAAGTATGCAGGTATGTAAAAAGATCAATGGGAGGACAAGAGAATTACCAAGACCCTAATTACCCTCACTTTATGTTGTGAAGTAATGTGTTTTGTTTGTGTAAGCTTTGAAGTAAACATTATATTCTTGTGTGAGCCAAATAATTTGAGTGTTTAAAGTGTATTTGTGTTTATGTTCTATGGTGAAGAGTTTATGTGTTTTCCTTGGCATCTTAAATGGGGTATATAGAAATGTAACACTTATGCAAATTTGTAAGCCATTTTTATTATGTGAAAATGGGAATTTTTGTGTTATTAGGTCATTTGTGAGACCCAAACCCAAACACTTAAGGTTAAGGTACTTGAGGAAAAGGTTAAGATGTGTTTAGGGTTGGTTGAGAGCATGCTTTTTGGAGGGGGGTTCTTGGAAAGGAAAAAAAACATTATTTTTTTCTTATGGATTTTTTTGGGAGAAGAATGGGGATTGAGAAAGAGGATTGGAAGAGGAGAGGGTTGATTCATTTATTTTCATGGTTCTCTTGTCCAATTTGATAGGTAAGTTCTCCTTGTGTTGAAATTTTTTGGTTGTTTTCATTTCATTGTATTGCACTTGTGAGGGTTTTGGTGAGATTGGGTGTGTGAAGCCTTGAGTATCCCTAGTCATACCATGCATGTATAAAAATACTCTTGTATTCAAATAGCATTCTTCTCTCAATTATGATGGTTTTGTCTCCCTTGTAAATGTGGTAAGTCATAGGTTGTATTATGGCATGTGTGAGAAGTGTGGTTTTTTCCTTTATGTAAATCATTATTTGACGTCTTGGGAAAATTATCTTGGCTTGAGGGTTGGCTAGAGACATTTATGGCTCGATGATGCCGAAAAGGATGGATGGAGCATGTTTTCCTCTTGATTGACTTTGTTCTCTGATTGTTGTTTTAAAATGAAGATTTTTAAAAGTGGATGTGTACATGTAATGGAAGGAGAAATGAGGTGGATTCTACTTTTAGTTTTAGAAAATCATAGATTATGTTGAGAGTGTGAAAATCAAAGGGGCCTGGATAAGTTGCCTTCTAATTTTAAAAATGCATAAAATCCTTTGTAATGAGAATTCTATGTGATAGTTATGTTGATGTCAAGTGAGTTTTTCGTACAAAGAAAAAGAGAATAAAAAACATAATTATATACCCAGTCCAACTCAGAAGTAACACCTATTTGAAAGCTTCGGTTTCACATTTTGGGTACAACTATTTTATGTATTTCTACAAATTGTTAGAATGCATTTATGCATCCCTCATATACTATAATCATGAGAATCTTGGATAAAAAATTGTTTGTACATCAAATCCCGTTCCAATAATTATTACAATGCTCACTTTTCCTATAAAGAAAAAAATAGAAGAGATAAAAAATAAAAATAAATGAACAAATAAATAGACAAGGTTTTGAACACAATTGTCACCATTGGGGTTCTTTGCTTCCTCCTTTAAATAAATACCCATGTTTAACAAATTATAAATAACTTAAGTGCAAAATCTAATTGAGATTAGGTTTCCATCATTAAATTTGTGTTTGGGCCTTCTTTTCCAAAAAAAATTTGTGTTTTATAGGCATTTAATGTGCAAGTGCCCTACAAACAAGAGAAAAATTAATATAAATAAATAGCTGAGACCCAATAAAATAAAATAAACTGGAATAGAATAAGATAAACATGATATGTATTAAAGATGATATATATATATATATGTATATATGTATGTATATGTATATATATGTATATGTATATATGTATATGCATATGTGTATATGCATATACATATATATGCATATGTATATACATATATACATATACATACATATATACATACATACATATATATACATACATACATACATACATACATACATACATACACATATAAATACATACATACATATGCATACACACATGCATACATATGTATATATATACACATATACATACATACATATACATACATACATATATATACATAAATATACATACATACATATACATACATTCATATACATACATACATATATATACATACATATGCATACATACATATACATACATACATATACATACATAAATACATATATATACATACATATACATATATATACATACATACATACATATACATAATATATACATATATATACACATATAGATATACACACACACACACACACATATATAAGATTAAAATAGGTTGGATGACCCATGTGGAGGGTGTGGCCCTGCCATAGGGGTATCATGTCCCTCTCTTGGGAGGGATGTCCATGTGGGGGTCATGGCCACCATAGGAGCAATGCTTGTATGGGCACAACCTTGTGGTGGGTGTAATCCTCCATAGATCACCGTCCCCAAAACAACAACAAAAAATACCTAAATATTTTGTTAAAACCCTCTGAGGTGTTTTGAAAGAAAAGTTAAATAGTAGTAGAAAAAAAGGATAAAAGATACATATACATCTAAATTTTGTTAACAACAACAACAAATAAAAACAAATATCATGTATTTAACAGTCATAAACTATTCTCAAAAGCTTAGCAATCTGGTGGCCATTCCTTGGCGCCCTCAAGCTTGTTTTATGCATGCAATGAGAAGAAAACACAATAAGATAAAAGAAGAGAATTTAGGTTTAAGCGAGTGACGGAATTAGGCTTTGCCTAATGTTTCTTTTATATGGTATTTAGTGTTTTTAGAATATCATTATGATTTTGCTTTCTTTATTTCACAATGTTGATAGTATGATTATTTATTTTTCATTACATATAAAAAAAATTATGACTACCTCAAGGTTATGTCAGTTGTTATATGGATGATTTGGTTAACTCAAGGAGTTTGGGATACTTTTAGGATCAATGAATATATAAAAGGCCTCATAATAAATTAGGTAAATAAGAATCGTAATTTGATATCTCATCAATCTTGGTTTAATGATATCATCCACTAATCAAAGAATAAATCATGATATCATAATCACTAATAAGCATGTCATGATTTTTTAATATTATTTTGATTGGAATTATTAATATTAAACAACATAAAACTACATGAAGTAAAAATAATAAATGATAAATATAGAGTCAAAAAAGGTAATTGGTTATAGATGCATAAATTTTTAGTTATAGGATGAATTTGAGACTAGTTAATGTTGCTAGAATATTAAAGTTCATTGATTCCTTCTCTTTAAAAAGTTATGAGAAAATTTACCTTAAAATTTGTTTATTTATGTTATTCTTAAGTATATATATAGTATTACTTGGCGATATTCCTAATTTTTTAAGGTGAAGACATAAATATTACTATAGTTATGATTGTAATTAGCTAAGTAAATATCTTATCTTTGCCACATTAGTAAATTTAAAAGAAAGTTAGAAATAAAGCTCAAAATGTATTTCAATTCTTATTTAGGTCATTTACACAACATTGTCGACCTTGCCTTAATTATTCTAGTATTTCAAACGACTCATATAATTCTTAATTTTAGAAAAGGGGTTAAGAAAAGGAAGTTTCCTCAAGTATCCTATAGTTTTCCTATCCAACCATATTATCATCAAGAATTTTATATGGGTGTAGCTCTAATTACTTGTGTCATTATAGGAATCAATTTAACAATCACATGGGCATGCATCACAGTATAGTGTTGTAGTGAAGTTTCTCTTGGTGAAAGAACATTTTTCCACTTGTATGGTTGACCTTAAGTAACATTCTAAGAATTACAATAAGCATAGATGCATGGTGCTCACCATAGGGGAGATAATTAGACCAATGAGAATCTTGTATTTATGTAGAAGGTATCTACATGAATGATGATTGAGTCATATATGACTCATGAATATTTGCAAAAAATGTCATTGTAGAAGCATATGTAGGTAAAGAAAGAACAAGAGGATCTAAATGTTCCCTCATAACATCTAAAGAAGAATCAACATCATCATAAAGAAGATTAATATAATCAATAGTGTCTCCCAAATATGAAATGTTGTACTCTACAAATAAACCTCAATAATTGGTCCTTAATTGCCCAACTTGACTATAGGTTTTGTGGATATGCTTCCTAGGTTTGACACCCCTGACACCTATAAGACTATCTTGCCTTAGGGATTTGGGGTCCACAACTTAGATCACCAAATGTTGATACCCGAAATTGTCCTAGCCCATGACTAACATTTTAACACTAATTATTATCTTTCCCTAATGATTAAACAATGTCTAATTATCATGTTTCCCTAATGGTTAAATAATATTTAATTATTATCTAATGCCACATTTCCACTATTAATTAAATGACTTTATGTTATTTAATTAATTCACTTTATCATTAATCTTCTTGATTAATTAAATAAATCTTATTTATTTAAGTATGTATCTAATTCACTTTATTCTTTCTAATTAATTAAATAAATCCTATTTATTTAATTACATCTTTAATTATCTTATCCATCTGAATTAATTAAATAATTATTATTAGTTATTCAATTAACATTCACCCACTTTCTAAATTAAATAATTACTTTAATTATTTAATTCTCCACATTCACACTTCCTAAATTAAATAATTACTTTAATTATTTAATTATCCTATTTTCTCTCAACATTATCCACTTCCTCAACAATAAATAAAATATTTAATTTATTTATCTAATTCGCACTTGCACATTCCTCAAATAATTAATTCATATAATTAATTATTATCTCAATGCATTTTTACCTTGTTCACAATGAACACTCTCTTCCAATTCACTAGATAATCAATGTCAATCCATTGATCAATCAAGTCAGTCAATTCTATAAAAGCAACCCTCATTCCTTTCTGAAGGCTAACCACAAACCTTTGGCATTTTTTGTACTTTGATCTTATTCATTCACATTGAGCTTAAAGTGAAGTAGTGCATACATAATTGAGAGCAAAGCAAGACATAGGTGAATAATGGAGGTAAATCATATTTGACACATTGGAAGGTAACTACATAGCTTTATTATTCTAATTTTATTGTGTTAATTATACTCCATTGATTGAATTGGATTGATTTCTAGTATTGAATTACAGTTTAGTGGTTATTATATATAGTTCTTTACCTCTTATATGATTAAATCCCATTTTTTCGGTCAACAAAATGGTGAACTTGACATGAAGCTAACTGTGTTTTTCATGAATTTTTGATACACAGGAACAATGATGCATTTGAGGCAAACAACACCAAAATCGTTAGAAATAGCACTGAATCTGATTGTTATTGTTTTTTATGTTATTTTCTACTAATTTCTATTGTTTTATCAATTACACAAGTCTAACAAAAGTTTTTTTATAATCTAACACTTGAATTTATCTTTCTAGGTTAGTGTTTCCTTTATTTTTTATCAAATTGTGCATCTATAGGTTTTGTCATGCAGTCAAATTACAACACCACAATTGTTAGAAATAGCATTGCATTCATTTGACAAATCACCACAATCATCAAATTGAGAGCCACAACTATGCACCACAATTGACAGACCATGCACCACATCTGTTATGACAGAGCACCGTAACTATTTGGAAGGTAATTTTGAAGTTTCAGTTTCTGATTTTTAATTCACCATCTAATTTTAATAGGTTAGGCTTTGAATTGCTAATCATCTATGTCAAAATTATGGAATTCACTAGGAAAATAGGAAAACTTTGAAATTACTAACTCTGTTTTATTGTAGCTTTCCTTTCAAAGATACAATCTAAACATGCTAATAGTTTGATGCAGGTTCGATTGATGAAGATATCTACAAAAGACTCATATCTTGCTTTTTTCTAGTTTAGAAAACTTCGTTTGGGCTTAAAATAAAACAAGTGTCTTCTTTTTTTGGTGAATCGGTAATAAAGTATGTTCTTCCCTTGCACCTAACATGATTTGGGGAATCGAAAAAGTTATTTCTTCACAAGTCCTGTTGTATGTACTCCTAAGGAGTGGTGCCACTATATGTTCTCCCCTTGTGACTCCTAAGAATGGTCTTGGGGACCAAAAGGTGCACCATGTCATCCATTTATTTTAGTAGAAGGCCTATATGGGGACCTCATCACACTAGGGTTCGACCTCAAGCATGTAACAACCCCCATGTTTGTATTTTGTTGTTGTCTTTCCTTGATGGATTCTGATAACTGTATATTTTGTAATTACTCTATTCATCCCTTCATTATTTTGTATTGACATCTGAGAGGTGTAATTCCATGACTATTATGCTGGATTACATGTTTACATGCTTACATGTTTATATGTTTATATGTTGTTGACATGATTATTGTTCATGTTGGATTTCATGCTTACATGGCTAGATATTATGCTAAATTACATGCTTATATTTTGTATACATCATTGTCCTTGCTTTTGTATGATTATGGACATGAAAAAGATGATATCATAACACTCGTAACCGAGAGGCTTATGATATTACGACTCTTTTTCCTGATGGTTGATGTTGTTTTAGATATATGATATATGATTCATGCACATGTACTTTAACGTTTGATTGGAGTGATGTAGGTACTGAGTATTGACTCTGCCTAAATTTATAGGCTTGACGTACTCTCTTCCCCCGATGGTGGTTACTGGAGGCAGTCACAGGCCAAATATCCCCTATCCTAGCCCACTGTACCCTGTTAGGGCAGTGTTTTCGTATTGTTGTCTTCCATCTGGTTACCTAACGGTAACGTCTGGAGCACCCTTCTACCATATGTGATTTTCCTGCTTGTCTCATTGAGGTATTTGGTTTTGGTTTTCATTAATATTTCATGCGTATTTTAATATTGCTTATTTTGTGACTTTAATTAATTGTTCCTTTTGGTGGAACTTTAATGCATAATTTTATCAAAAAATGCTTTATTCTCTTTTTGGGAGGGTTTTGGGGAAAATATAGAAAGGAAAGAGAGTTTTTTTTGGGAGGATTTGGATTTTGGAGAGAAAAAAAAAGGAAGGAAATTGTTGTTTGCATGGTGAAAGAAACCCCATGATTTGAGTGATTGAGTGGGGAGATTGTGAAGGTTTTCGGAGAAGAATTTGTGGGTAGAAAACTATTGAAATCAATCTACCAGTTCTTGCTTATTGTCTGATTTTGGAGCTTGGTCGTGCCTTCTCCATTGAACAAATTCTCCATTTTAGTTTTGGGGAAATTTAAGGTAATTTTCTGTTGTTCTTCATTGATGTTTGACTGGTAAATTTTCTTTCTAATTTGGGTTATTTCTGTCCCATGAAAATTTGAGGAACTCCTTTATGTCTCTTTTTTGTTTTGTTTGGAGTTGAATGTTGGATTGCTTAAATTGGTTATTGCTGCTCTATAGTGTTTTTTGTGACTGGTTTATGTAAATCTCCAGCAAACTTGAATTGGGTTTATGGGAAAAATCTGATTATGGGCTCTTTCTTATTTTTCTTTTTGCCCAAATTGTAAAGAAAAAATTTGTTTTTTTAATTTTTTCTCATTACCCTATTGATAAAAATGAAAATTAAGGGTGGATTTCATGTAGGAATGCCAATATCTCAACTGGGTCTTTAGCAGATTTGAAATCTGGGCACTTTTATTTTTCTATGCTTTTTCTTGCTTAAGTTTGAAAAAAAATGTTTTTCTTAACAACACTCCATTTTTGGCCCTAAACTCAAAAATAAAAGGTGGATTTCAACTTGAAACGTCAAAATATGAACTGGGTCGGGCTTAGATTTGTAATCCGAGCACTTTGAATTTTTACATGATTTTTATGCCTTCTTTTCATGCTAAATTACAGTGATTAGATGTGTCTTTTACAACAGTGTTAGTTGGCTATTTTTAATTGGTTTCTTTGACAGAAAGTGTGGCCCTTCCTATTATTTCAAGTATTATTTAGTTTCCTCGTTCGGTTAAACGAGATGAGCATAGGTCTAGATAATAGAGTGGTTATATGGAGTGGCTCTCTATGGGCCCGGGGCCCGCAAGTGGCTGCCACGGGAACTAGTAGCAGAGTTAGATTAAACAAGTGATAAATAAATAAAATTAATGGGGTAAAACACTAATAAGATAATGAGTCCTCGTGCATGGCCTTGAGCGCTTGTAAACGCTAAGGATGCACTCGAGAAGGCCCATTCGTCTGCGGGGCATTGAGTCATTCGTCTGCGGGGCGTAGATTAGGGCATGATTGAGTCTCCTCGTCCCTATGAGAGGTGTACTTGATTCCATGTGGTGCCATCCCTCCGAGCACACATGATGACACTTCATCTGATATGTACTCTATTATCTAGCCCTTGATAGACGTGAGTAGTACCCATCATGGTATTGGATGAGCATTTCTTGTGGTGACTTTGATTATGTGCATTGCCTTCCATGTTGGCTTCGTGATTGATGTGAGTGTTGGCCTTACTTTTCCTTTGTTTTTCTACCTCTGCTGTGGGCCTTGTGACTATCTCCGAGCACAGTGGAGTGGCCTCTTTTGAGTCCACATGGTAGAGAGGTGTTGCCACCACCATTGGGGACCAATGTATAGGTTATTGGAGCACCAGTTGGAGTCATCCCCTCTTCCGTATTTATCTTTCAGATGATGTATTTTATTCATGTAAATGCTATTGTATTCAAACTTATTCCTTTATGCTCATTGTACTCACTTGAGAGTGAAAGAAATCATAAATCTAATGAGAAGATATGTGATGATTATGTTTGGCTTTCGGGTTCCGGTGTTGGTATCAGAATCGCGTGTTTTATGAAAATTCTTTTATGGATTCATTCTTATTTTATGTAAAATTAGAGCTATGGTTTTAATTTCTTTCGTTATGTACCATGTTGTTAAGTTTCTAGCACAACTTAACTTGCTCTAATAATCTGTGTAGTTGCTGCCAAAGTTCTGGAGCAGCGCTGAAAGTTTCAAAGCAGCGCTGTTAAGGTTCCGGAGCAGTGCTGTTAAAGTTCTGGAGTAGCGCTAAAGATTCTGGAGCAGCAATGTTAAGGTTCCAGAGTAGCGCTAAAGGTTCTGGAGCAGCAATGTTAAGGTTCCAGAGCAGCACTGTTAAAGTTCAGCAGCAGCGTTGAAGGTTCTAGAATAGCACTGTTAAAGTTCTGCAGCAGCGCTGAAGGTTCTGGAACAACACTGTTAAAGTTCTAGAGCAATGCTGAAAGTTCTGAAGCAGCGTTGTTAAAGTTCTAGAGCAGCGTTGAAAAAATTGGAGCAGCATTGTTAAAGTTCCGAAGCTACGCTAAAAGTTCCAGAGTAGCGCTATTAAAGTTCTGGAGCAACGCTGTTAAAGTTCTGGAGCAGCGCTGCTAAGGTTCCAGAGCTTTTTCCCTAGAGCTATCTTATTTGCTCTTGTCTGATTTTTTTCTTTGGAGGGTAGATTAATCCTCTGCCTTAGGTTGCATTAGGCCATACTTGGCCTTATATGTGGTTGTATTAATGTATTGGAAACTTTTTTTGTGTATGTTATCCTTTATGTTTAAAAAAAAAAATTATCTTGTCCTCTTTTGGCTCTTAACCTTCGAGGTCTTATAGTGGGATGTTACATCTGGTATCAGAGCCCATGTTCACACACTGGGAGCTCTGGCGTACTTGAGCCTTCTATGTTATGTTGTGTTTGGCGTGTGTGGCGTGTGCTTGTTATATTGTTTATTAGTCTTGTTGTTATGCTTTCATGTTGTAGTTTGGTGAATAGGTCATCCTTGTGGTGATCTATTTTGATGTGTTCTTTGTTTTGTTTTCAGAATGCCTCTTAGGGGTAGAGCCAGAGGAAGAGTTCGAGGTAGAGCCTATGTTCCCCGTCGGAGCACCCAGCTTAATGCGGATCAGGGTAATCAGGGTGAGCAACAAGGGGAACAACGTGCTGAGAACCAAGTCGAAGGGCTCAGGGGTGCTCAGGCTTTGGCTCTTTTGCAACAGATTGTGGATCGTTTAGGACCTCGCTAGGAGGTATCTCACGAGGAGGAGTCACACCCTTCTTGTCAGGATGGTCGGGATGCTAGAGCTGAGCAAGATCGTTCTCGTAGTCCAAGTCATTCAAGAGCAGATGTTGTGAGGGATAGGGTGGATGGAGACAAGGTTGATGCTGGTCACATGAGGGATCTCCTTAGAGCCCATCCCCCTACTTTTGATGGTTCTGGTACAGGTATCGAGGTAGAGACTTGGTTGATCGATCTCAATTGATGCTTTGCTATGCATACTTATAGTAGCAATACTAGAGCTCGATGTGCCATTATGCATCTCAAAGGCTTTGCATCTACATGGTGGAGAGTAGAGGAGCAAAAGCTTCACCTTGACATTGCTTATGTTTCTTGGGGACTATTCTTAGAGAGGTTTCATGCATGATTTCTTTCTGACTTCTACCGGCAGAGACGTGCTGATGAGTTTCATGAGCTTCGTTAGTTGACTATGACGGTAGATCAGTATGAGCACTATTTTTTTGAGCTTAAGCAATATGTTAGCATTTATGATGATGAGTCGATGTTAGTGCAACATTTCATCAGGGGCTTGAATGCTCCTATTAGTGGTGGTGTTCGGGTGTTTGAACCGAAGACCTTAGAGATCATCGTGGAAAAGGCGAGGTTGATAGAGGAGAATCTGGTTAGAGGCTTTGGTGGTTAGGCAGGTGTTCGAGTTGGTAGTGCCCCTCCTTCAGGATCAGTTACTCAGGGTACACAGTCTCAGGGAGTTGGACCGTCTAGATCTCAGTCTGCACCTTCTAGATCTAGTCAACAGCATAGGCATAGGCCTTCTCAGTCTCAGCAAAGTGGGCAGAGTCCTGGTACTCTGTTTTCTAGGGATCGTCTGCATCATCATTCTCGGAGTAGGCAACAAAGTGGTCCGGTGTAGAGTTCTCAAAATGCACAATAGAGTTCTAGGGGTGAAGGAACCCATCAGTCATGTGCACCATTTTTAGGTAGAGGTTTTGGCAGAGGTGGTTGTTTTTCTTGTGGGCAGCATGGTCACATAGTTGTTCAGTGTCCTCAGAGATCAGTAGCTGGAGGTAGTCAGAGACAGGGTACTTCAAAGCCTATAGTAGGTGATACTGGTAGATCTCATAGAGTTTTTGTGGCGGTGGATAACCGCCAAGCTAAGCACTAGGGCACCGTGGTTGAGTATTTAGGTGTGTTATGTGGGATTACCACATCTATTTTGTTTGATTTGGGAGCTTCAAATTCTTTTATTTCTCCTTCTCTTGTAGAGCTCTTTGGACTCGTGGTGGCAAGGCATGATGTTGGTTGGCAAGTTGAGTTAGCCACTGGAGCCAAGCTGGTTGTAGACTCCCTGGTTTGTGGTTGTGTGTTGGATTTGGGCACCTTCACTACCACAGTGGATCTTCGTGTGTTTCCTTTGGGATCCTATGGAATTGTTTTAGGCATGGATTGGTTGGAGGAACACCAAGCCAGTATAGATTGCCAGCATAAGTCAGTTCGGTGTGTGGACGATGTTGGGAAGAGTGTTGAGTTAGTCGAGGTCCAGAGACCCATTTCGCTCCATGTGATTTCAGCCATGCAGCTGAAGCATGCTATGCGGCAAGGCTATCGGATGTTCGCTATTTTAGTTAGTGATCTTGTTGAGGGTGGGATGTAGGAGGTATCTCTTGACAACCATCCTCTTCTTCAGGAGTTTGCGGATGTCTTTCTGAGTGCTATTCCAGGTATGCCACCTAAGTGTGACATAGACTTCTGTATTGATCTCATTCCTGGAGTAGAGCCTATCTCTTGAGCACCGTATCGTATGACTACTCAGGAGTTGAGTGAGTTGCGGTTGTAGTTAGAGGAGTTACTGGAGAAGGGTTTCATTTGTCCTAGTGTATTCCCTTGGGGAGCGCCTGTCATCTTCGTGAAGAATAAGGATGGATCTCTTCGCTTGTGCATTGATTATCACTAGTTAAACAAAGTGACGGTTAAGAATCGTTACCCGTTGCCTCAAATAGATGATTTGTTTGATCAGATGGGGGAGCCAAGGTGTTCTCCAAGATAGATTTGAAGTCAGGATATCATCAGCTTCGTATTCATGAGGCAGACATTCATCAGACAACATTTCGTACACGCTATGGGCATTATGAGTTCACGGTTGTCCCTTTCGGATTGACCAATGCTCCATTAGTTTTTATGAGTTTGATGAATGGGGTGTTTCACACCTATCTTGACCAATTTGTTCTTGTGTTCCTTGACGATATTTTGATTTATTCGAGGACTATGGAGGAGCATGAAGGCCATTTGCGGCAAGTGTTGTAGTGCTTGCGAGATAATTAGTTGTTTGGTAATTTGGCCAAGTATGAGTTCTTCCAAACTGAGGTGAGATATTTGGGCCATATCATCTCAGGAGAGGGTATCGTTGTGGATCCTTCTAAGATTCAGGCCATTGTGGATTGGCCAACATCGACGGATGTGGATGAGGTTCACAGTTTCATGGGATTGGTAGGTTACTACCGCCGATTTGTGAGAGATTTCTCTTCGGTAGCCCATCCCATCACCTCTCTTGAGCGGAAAGGAAAGAAGTTTGTGTGGTCAGATCAATGTGAGTTAGCTTTTTAGGCTCTTAACGAGCAGCTGACTAGTGCACCCATCCTTGTAGTACCAGATCCTATAGGTGATTTCGTAGTGTGCACCGATGCTTCGTTGGAAGGTGTGGGGGCAGTTCTTATGCAGGAGGGATGAGTGATTGCATATGAGTCCCATAAGCTCAAGGATCATGAGTTGAACTACCCCACCCACAATTTGGAGTTAGCGACTATCGTCCATGCACTTGTGCGTTGGAGACATTTCCTCTTGGGACATCAGTTTGAGTTGCATAGTGAGCATCCATGTTTGCAGTATATCTTCACTCAGCCGAATCTAAATGCTTGACAATGTCGTTGGATGGAGTTCCTCTGCGAGTATGACTTTGAGGTTCGCTATATCCAGGGCAAGGAAAATGTTGTTGCAAATGCCTTGAGTAGGAGGAGACATGAGATCTCAGTTTTTTCCCTTGGAGTGGATTTGCGGAGCCGTATTTTGGAGTCACTTCCTAGGGATACTTGGTATCAGGAGGTGAAAGTAGAAATTGAGTCTGGGAGAGTCCTTGAGGGTAGGTTTGTAGGGTTCTCTCTCAAGCCTGATGGACTGCTGCGACATCTTGGTCACATTTATGTTCTAGATTCTGGTGATCTTCATTCCTTGGTTTTGTTAGAGGCCCATCGTGCACCCTATTCAGCGCATTCGAGTGTCATGAAGATGCATGCCGATCTTCGACAGTTGTATCATTGGGTAGGGTTGCGGTGTGATATTGTTGATTTTGTGGCTCGGTGTCTCGAGTGCCAGTGGGTGAAGGTAGTATATCAGCACCCGGCAGGACTATTGCAGCCTCACTCTGTCCCTGGATGGAAGTGGGATACAATATCTCTTGATTTTATAGTGGGGCTACCTATGTCTTCGCATCGTCATGATGTTATTATGGTCACAGTGGACAAGTTGTCCAAGGTGGCACACTTCTCACCCATAAGGTCTTCGTACACTACAACATTCGTAAGTGTTTATGGAGGATATTGTGCGGTTGCATGGTATTCCTCGTAGGATCATTTTCGATCGTGATCTAGTGTTCACTTCAGCTTTGTGGACTTCTCTCCAACTTGCTTTGGTAGCTCAGTTTAATTTTAGCTTTGTGTACCATCTCGAGACAGATGGATAGACGGAGCAGGTTAATCAGGTTTTAGAGGATATGCTTCAGATGTACGTTATGGATCAACAGTCTCGTTGGGAGGACTACTTGTACCTAGTTGATTTTGCTTATAATAATGGGTACCACAATTCTCTTGCTATGTCCCCCTTCTAGGCCTTGTATGGTAGGCCATGCCAGACACCATTGAGTTGGGATCACTTAGAGGACTGAGTTCTTTTAGGTCCAGAGATGCTTTAGGATACGGAGTAGTAGGTAGTGCGGATTAGAGAGCAGTTGGATACAACTCAGGATCGACAAAGGAAGTATGCTGATGCCCATAGGTTGGACCGCCACTTTTCAGTGGGTGACTGTGTGTTTCTGAGAGTTCATCCGCGGAAGAGCCCCATATGTTATAGGAAAGGCTCAAAGTTGGCACCTCATTTTGTTGGACCTTTTGAAATCCTTGAGAGGATTGGTCCAGTTGCCTATCGCCTTGTGCTGCCACTGAGTCTATCGCGCATCCATGATGTTTTCCATGTTTTTGTTCTTAGACAGTATATTCCTGATGTGACCCATGTTCTTGACTGGACTGCTTTGCAGGTTGAGGCGGATGAGCAACTTTCTTTGGAGCCTGTAAGAATCCTGCAACATCGAAGGTTGACCCTCAAGGGTCGGGACATAGAGTAGATAAGGGTCCAGTGGGATCTTGATGGTGAGTCCTTAGCATCTTGGGAGGATGTGGCAAGGATGAGAGACCTTTATCCGTATCTTTTTGCAGGCTTCCAAGAGTAAGCCTGGCCCTAGGGGGAGAGGATGTAACAACCCCCATGTTTGTATTTTGTTGTGGTCTTTCCTTGATGGATTCCAATAACTGTATATTTTGTAATTACTCTATTCATCCCTTCATTATTTTGTATTGACACCTAAGAGGTGTAATTCCGTGACTGTTATGCTGGATTACATGTTTACATGCTTACATGTTTATATGCTGTTATGTTGTTGACATGATTATTGTTCATGTTGGATTTCATGCTTACATGGCTAGATATTATGCTAGATTACATGCTTATATTTTTATGTATACATCATTTTCCTTGCTTTTGTATGATTATGGACAGGAAAAAGATGATATCATAACACTCGTAACTGAGAGGCTTATGATATTACGACTCTTTTTCCTGATGGTTGATGTTGCTTTAGATATATGATATATGATTCATGCACATGTACTTTAACGTTTGATTGGAGTGATGCAGGTACTGAGTATCGACTCCACCTAAATTTATAGGCCTGAGCGTACTCTCTTTCCCCGATGGTGGTTACTGGAGGTAGTCACAGGCCAAATATACCCTACCCTAGCCCACTATACCCTGTTAGGGCAGTGTTTTTGTATTGTTGTCTTCCATCCGGTTACCTAACGATAACGTCCGGAGCACCCTTCTACCATATGTGACTTTCCTGCTTGTCTCATTGAGGTATTTGGTTTTGGTTTTCATTAATATTTCATGCGTATTTTAATATTGCTTATTTTGTGACTTTAATTAATTGTTCCTTTTGGTGGAACTTTAATGCATAATTTTATCAAAAAATGCTTTATTCTCTTTTTGGGAGGGTTTTGGGGAAAATATAGAAAGGAAAGAGAGTTTTTTTTGGGAGGATTTGGATTTTGGAGAGAAAAAAAAAGGAAGGAAATTGTTGTTTGCATGGTGAAAGAAACCCCATGATTTGAGTGATTGAGTGGGAGATTGTGAAGGTTTTCGGAGAAGAATTTGTGGTAGAAAACTATTGAAATCAATCTGCCAGTTCTTGCTTATTGTCTGATTTTGGAGCTTGGCCGTGCCTTCTCCATTGAAAAAATTCTCCATTTTAGTTTTGGGGAAATTTGAGGTAATTTTCTGTTGTTCTTCATTGATGTTTGACTGGTAAATTTTCTTTCTAATTTGGGTTATTTCTGTCCCATGAAAATTTGAGGAACTCCTTTATGTCTCTTTTTTGTTTTGTTTGGAGTTGAATGTTGGATTGTTTAAATTGGTTATTGTTTTTCTGTAGTGTTTTGTGTGACTGGTTTATGCAAATCTCTAGCAAACTTGAATTGGGTTTATGGGAAAAATCTGATTATGGGCTCTTTCTTATTTTTCTTTTTGCCCAAATTGTAAAGAAAAAATGTGTTTTTTTAATTTTTTCTCATTACCCTATTGATAAAAATGAAAATTAAGGGTGTATTTCATGTAGGAATGCCAATATCTCAACTGGGTCTTTAGCAGATTTGAAATCTGGGCACTTTTATTTTTCTGTGCTTTTTCTTACTTAAGTTTGAAAAAAGATGTTTTCTGAACAACACTCCATTTTTGGCCCTAAAATCAAAAATAAAAGGTGGATTTCAACTTGAAACGCCAAAATCTAAACTGGGTTGGGCTTAGATTCGTAATTTGGGCAATTTGAATTTTTACATGATTTCTATACCTTCTTTTCATGCTGAATTACAATCATTAGATGTGTCTTTTACAACAATGTTAGTTGGTTGTTTTTAATTGGTTTCTTTGACAGAAATTGTGTCCCTTCCTGTTATTTCAAGTATTATTTGGTTTCTTCGTTCGGTTAAACGAGATGAGCATAGGTCTAGATAATAGAGTGGTCATATGGAGTGGCTCTCTACGGGCTCGGGGCCCACAAGTGGCTACCAGGGGAACTAGTAGCAGAGTTAGAGTAAACAAGTGATAACTAAATAAAATTAATGGGGTAAAACACTAATAAGATAATGAGTCCTCGTGCATGGCCTTGAGCGCTTGTAAAGGCTAAGGATGCACTCGAGAAGGCCCATCCATTTGCAGAGCATTGAGTCATCCGTCTGCGGAGCGTGGATTCGGGCATGATTGAGTCTCCTCGTCCCTATGAGAGGTGTACTTGATTCCATGTGGTGCCATCCCTTCGAGCACACATGATGACACTCCATCTGATATGTACTCTATTATCTAGCCCTTGATAGACGTGAGTGGTACCCATCATGGTATTGGATGAGCATTTCTTGTGGTGACTTTGATTATGTGCATTACCTTCCATGTTGGCTTCATGATTGATGTGAGTGTTGGCCTTACTTTTCCTTTGTCTTGCTACCTCTATTTTGGGTCTTGTGACTATCTTTGAGCACAGTGGGGTGGCCACTTTTGAGTCCACATGGTAGGGAGGCATTGCCACCGCCATTGGGGACTGGTGTACAGGTTATTGGAGCACCAGCTGGAGTCATCCCCTCTTTCGTATTTATCTTTCATATGATGTATTTTATTCATGTAAATGCTATTGTATTCAAACTTATTCCTTTATGCTCATTGTACTCACTTGAGAGTGAAATAAATCATAAATCTAATGAGAAGATATGCGATGATTATGTTTGGCTTTCAGGTTCTGGTGTTGGTATCAGAATCTTGTGTTCTATGATAATTCTTTTATGGCTTCATTCTTATTTTATGTAAAATTAGAGCTATGTTTGTACTTTCTTCCGTTATGTACCATGTTGTTAAGTTTCTAGCGCAACACAACTTGCTCTAATAATCTATGTAGTTGTTGCCAAAGTTCCGGAGCAGCGCTGTTAAAGTTTCAGAGCAGTGCTGAAAGTTCCAGAGCAGTGCTATTAAAGTTTTGAAGCAACGCTGTTAAAGTTCTGGAGTAGCGCTAAAAGTTCCAGAGCAACATTTTTAAAGTTCCAGAGCAGCACAAAAAGTTCCAGAGCAGCGCAGAAAGTTTTGGAGCAGCGCTACTAAGGTTCCGAAGCTTTTTCCCTGGAGTTATCTTATTTGCTCTTGTCCGGTTTTTTTCTTTAGAGGGTAGATTAATCGTCCTCTCCCTTAGGCTGCATTAGGCCATACTTGGCCTTGTATGTGGTCGTATTAATGTATTGGAAACTTCTTTTGTGTATGTTATCCTTTATGTTTTAAAAAAAAATTATCTTGTCCTCTTTTGGCTCTTAACCTTCGAGGTCTTATAGTGGGATGTTACAAAACACATTTTTTTCGGTGGGCTATATAAAGGGGTGAGCAAAATTTGTAGCTCAATCCAATCATGACATGTTTGGCGTTCCTCTGTGGTCCCAGGTGATTCCAAACATAAGGAGATGAGATTTCAATCTCACATTTGTATGTGTTGGTGTTTACAAAGTACGTCCAGTAAGAACCTTGTTATTTAGAAACCTAAAGTCCTTTTTGGTCATCAGTTTATATTGGTGCAATGCGATAACATCATCATGTGAAGTTACTCACTATGTGTCAACCCTTGTTGAGGCGACATTAATCCCCTACAAGGAACTTTTCCTTCCAAGGTAAGAGGTGTTAAGGTGGTACATGACCTTAGCATACTCCAGTCGTCCATTCAAGTGGAAGGTATTCTAGAGTGTGCCTAATATAAATTGATAAACCCAATCTACCCTCTAGATAGGCTGTGTATCTATGATTTTTTTTACTGTCAAGACCAATGAAACCAATTAGTGTGATCTTGTGAATGAAGACACATTAAATTTATCCTTGTCACCAAAAGTCAAAATTACAACTATTCTTATCTATAATATATTTTTTTTTGTGTTTTTATAAGTGTCTCAAGTTGAAAACTAAAAAACTCACAGTCATAGAGTCACTTAGGAAATTGTCTTTCAAACCAAAGCCAGTGCACCACAACTGTTAACCTATGTGTCGCAACTGTGTTTCTACAACAAAAAAATTATGTGACACATTTCTTAATTTTTGTGGCGTGTCTGTCTCTGTCACAAAACCACAACTATTTCTGTCTACAACACAATTTTCATAAACATAACTGTATTTGTGTCAGAAAACTTAGTAGAGTTAGAAAACTATAATTGTTTAATTTAGAAATGCATTTGTGTCTATATGATAATTTTTGAATTTTGCAACACATCGGTTGTAGTTTGCGATGCAATTATCTATTTATGTACTACATTTGTTAGTCTTTGTATGATATATGTCATATTCTCTATCGCATCTAGTACATAGATAAATCATAGTCTATTTCAAAATGTACATAACACTAATATTCTTTTACATAAAATCGAGTATCAGAACAAAGTCTTTTTCTTGCTTTTACCCTGCATAAATTTTAAGCAAACTTTCTAGTTTTATCTAGATTTAAACTTGCATCCTTAGTGTCATCTCAAGTCTTAGAATTTCATCTTAGTGTCTTGAAATCAAAAAATAAAATAAATTTAGCGATCAGTCTAGAGTCATCTCTTGAAAGTATTGAACCTCATATTTTCCAAAATTTGTCTCACCAACAAAGTAGGGTTTTAACTCACAAGTCTAGCTGAAATTTGACTTTTTATCAATCACCATCATATGTTCTTTGAGGTTTAGTAATTTTCATTAGATTGTGTTAGTCCTTTGAATATTTTTCAAGTACTCTCCTTTTAAGGTCAAAAGTTAGAAAATCTAGGGTCTTTGCATTTGCAAAATATTTTCAAAAAATTCAAAAATATAGATTAATACTAGTTTTACAATCTTTCCAAAAAAGTCAAATATAGATTAAACTTCATACTAGTTTTGCATTCATCCAAAAACATCAAAAAACCAAAAAAAAATTGAAAAATAAAAAATCCATCCATTATGGACACCAACTTATCCATCCAAACCATCACATTGTCCATCCTAATCCAAGTTCATAACCATGTCTTCATTTTACCTTGATATTCTCTATAGTCAAACTGAAAACCTCATGAGCATGCTCACTCCATACCAACAAACCACGATTTCTAGTCAACCATCCATCTACCCCTCATACCAAAAACTTACAAGCTCTAGTCACCCATCCATCTCTCATTCATACCAACAACCCCAAACATTCCAACCTACTTACCAACAACCCATAAGCTCTAGTCATCCATTCATCTATCCTCAATATCAACAACCAATTAACACAATCTATAACATTATCCCTTCATCAACATCCATTAGTCATCCTTATCCTAACCTTGACGGGGGAAACCAATCTTCCATCCAAATCATTCCTCAACACTAAACCATATCCTAAATCCCTATCTCCCATGCATATCCTAAATTTTCATCCGCATCACCAAACCAACAAAGTATTATAGTCTCTGCATCCTATTCTAATCCATCATCTACTAAACCATTGCAATCCACTCCATCCCAATCCACAAGTTCATTCCAAAAAAATGCATTTAGAAATTATCTCTAATGACTACTAGCAGAGGGTCTTAGGAAAATCTAATATATGAAAACAAAGTTAGGCAATCCTATCATATGGCTAATCCTACATTATCCAACCCCCTTCCACCATCATTCCCTCCATCACCTATCAAACTAACTCAAGAGCTTCTTCTCCAAGATCCCAACCCATCCAATAATAATCACATCAATAATATTTGTAGCTCACGTGATGAGAAATTAGACATGTATCAAGATAATTTTCCCAAGCAAGATCAAAACTAGTTACCTATGTCTAGCAATAGCCACAACATGTACACCTCATTTGACTTCATGATAGGACATCTTGAAAAAGTGTGCCCACAGGAAGCCTCCATCTCTCCTCCCATTCCTTCATCATTATAACCTTTACATTATCAATCCATGTCACCCCCATCAAATGAATCATCAACTAATAACACATTCCAGGGTTTTCCCCAATGTATATCCACAATAAATGAACCACTATTTGATACATAACTAATCCATAATCATAAAATTTTATACCAAATACCATCATGCATCCTATCATCCATCATGCCTACTCTAGATATTCCTATTCAAAATCCATTACCACCATGCTTGCATATTGAGACTACCTAATATTCCTTGATTCCTACCACATTATCCAAACTTGATCTATGTCAAGAACACTATCCAAAGCATCAAGTAGAAGTCCCTAAAACTAATCAAGATCAAGTTATTCAAATCGTTCCATTACATCCTATCCTTGATCAAGAGCCCATTATCCATTTTCATGATTCCAAAATCGAAGTTGATCCTATCCATATACAAATAACCTCCACTTCCATAGAGACACTTGCTTCCATTGGAAACATAGATGATCTCTCCCTTGTTCAACTAGAACAAGAATTTTTCCCTCTACATATTTAAAAAGAATGAAGTTATAGTTGAATTCACAAAAATCCATGAAAGTATCCCATAGAATGTTGAAGAAACAAGCATAAGGATGGAGAAAGCACCATTATCCTATCAACTCAGAACACTCACATTTGTTAAAGCAATCCTTCTTACTGAAGAGAAGATAAACACCATTGATGATTCCCAACAGTACAAAGAAGAGTTATCATCTTGTTATCAAAACAATAAATATCTTATTGCAAACAGGATCTGTCAAAGAATGCATTTTAAAGGAAAAGGATTAGGCCTACTTGAACAAGGTATTTTGGAACCAATAAAGTTTTTTGATAACCCTAAATATCAAGGGCTTAGCTATTCATCAATTGAGAAATTTAAGAATGTTAGTGGTACCTCTACGATACTAGGGGCAACTGCATCTAATGTAAATATTGAAATAGGTGTTATGAATAGTCCTTATCATAAGGTTGCTGCCAAAACTCCACCCATACACATAATGGACCATCATTCCCTTATTCTTCCATCCAATAAAAGGGACCAAAAAAAGAAAAAAAATCTTTATATTTAAGAAAAATACCAGAGTCAAACCATTGAAGCTAAGAAATATAAAAGTCAAAGTGGACACATAAATTCAAAATGGATCTCAAAGAAAATTGGATCATGTAAAGCATCCAATCAACATCCAAATCCAAATCCAATAGTAAATGAAACTATTGAGCCACATCAAAAAGGCCTTCAAACCATCAAAAGTGTCCACCTCCTTCAAAGAAGACTTTAATACCTACACATGAAGTGTCTAAAATTGTTGGTCCCAAACAAACTCAAAATTCTATATCTGCATTCCATTGTCCACCATCTCAAGTTTGGAGAATAAAACTTATCCACAGTCTAAACTGTTGAATAATTCATCTCTATCTCATATTCTCCATCATAATCCAACATCTCACCTAATCCAAAAATCCAAAATCCCATATCCATTGTGTCATGGAAACAACACTTTATCATAAGGACTCTAATGGCACTCTATCATGATGTGCACATTTAGATAAATCCAACTCTAGTATCAAAGGGGATCACAATACATTCAAAGTCTATACAGAAGTGCTCTTATATCAATAAAGCAACTCCTCAAGGTAAGACATTATTAGCACACTATGACAACAACACATACATTAACACCACCAAGTGGTCCAGCATGATCAACGATCATTCAAAAATAAAAAATACAAAAAAATAAAAATAAAGAAAAAAATAATATGTCCAATAGTGAAAACCATTCTTATGGCACTTTGGGCAAGTACCATGATGAAAACCTTGTAAACAGGCATCATGTGTAACAATCAAGCATCTATGTGCACCATTCTAGTTGGAAGCAACTTTTCTTATACATAATAAATCCAACATCCTAGCCATTCCATCCATAATAAATCTATGATACATCTATTCCACTTGCATCCATCTTCCCTATTCATCTTGATCTTGATATTTAGACTAGGGGCATATACTTAAAAAAAAATGCTTTTGGAAAATCTTGACATGGTCATTTTCCTTTGACCATATACTATCCTATGTCATACCCTCACTTACATAGCACTACCCAAACATCTCACTTGGGTCAAACATGTTATCCTATTATGAGAGAGTCCTTGGAAGTAAAATCCTTTATTATATCACACTAGTTTAGGCATCCACTCATAGTGTCCCATACATCACACTAGGGGAAAGTACTTACATCTTGCTTTAGAATAAATGTTGATCTATGTATTCTAACTCACATTGTGATCTAGGTATCATCCAAACAATCCATATTAGTTACATCTTGCTAACACTTCAACGTGGTATCAAAACATTTAGCAAAATTTTGTTCCTAGCCTGGCTAAAAATCTTGATCAATCTAATCCAGCCAATCAATCATCGTCTTGGGATGTATCCTTCCCAATCATCATGTTGTTCCTATCTTGACAACACTATCCTTGCATTGTTGTGTATCCTCAACAATGTTATCACTATTGGTAATCACTCAACCAGATCAATCAATTTTAGCTTGGCTAGCGACAAGATCTCAAAAGGTCTTTGGTATCCACACATTGATATCTCTTCATCATTCATCCATATCATCATCATTAAAAATCCAAACATATCAAATATTTTAGAAAATCCAAAAATATTCAAATTTCCAAAAATCCAAAAACATTCAAAAATTTCCAAAAATTCTAAAAATTATAGTCTCATATACCATATCCATAATAAATTGTCCTTTGTCAAGGATGAAACTTTGATAAAACACAAACAAAATGTTATGTAGAAAACGAAGCTTAAAAAATCATGAAACAACAGACAAACTATCAAACTAGCCTACAACTTGGCCAATTAATTGCCTACATATCTCAACAATTCTACCTATCATTATCAGCTATCAATTGTCTTATATAGGTTGTTACATCCTTGAAACTAGACCAGGCATCTTATATGAGGTGTTTCATTCCTAAAACCAGACATAATCCTATCAAAACACACTCATCTTTGGCAAGAATATCTAAATGGTTGTTGACTCGTCTAGTTTAGTCAGTCTTATATTTTTATCTGATTTATCTTATGTCATGGTCTTATACTACTCAAGGATATCTACAAGTGATTAGAGGAGCGATGATGGATCATTACATCTTTTCTATTGATTTATGTTTATGATTGATAATATGAATGGGGCAAGTAAGTTCTGTGTGTGTGATTGAGCTTCCATTTGACATAATCAAAACATCCTATGCAATTCAAAGGTCAGTTAACGCATTCTTGCATCAAGATTAACATGTTTTATGGTTACTTCCTCACATATTCCAACAATGTTCTATTGTTACTAGTATGAATTTGGGCAATCCTTGTCTGATGTGTCTAAATCTTTGACAATGGATACTAACGTCACCAAGGTTTGTCTCAACTTGGTGTACACATATCCACTTGTCCATATATGCATATCTTTAGGCAAACATAAACAAAATTCAACATTGCAACTCATGCAAGTTGGTGTGCATACATCCGCTTGTCACATAATAAAACTCTCTATGATAATAAAATGTGCACTATTGAAAGCTTAAATACATCAATCATACATCAATCTTGATTTGGATGGATGGTCTATCAAACCATTCTTCACTTCTTACTAGCCTTTTCTTCTAGTTAACATTTCTTCTGTAGTGCCCCTCCACGAATGACCCTTTCATGATGTTGGATTAATGTCGACATGGGGTTGTTTGATTGTTGTTGAATTAAATAAATATATATGTCAATTTTGGTTAATTAATTTATTAAATTAAATCATTAGTTATAAAGTATTTCGAAAAACAAAATATAAAGATATTAAATATTAATGTTGAGTTTTAATAATTAAGAAATGTGGTAAAATATAATAATATAAAATAAAATATTATTGTTTCATAATGTTGTAGCTATTAATCACTTAAAATATTATAAAAAGATAGAAAAATCCTTCTTGAAGCACATGCATAGTTTTGAACTAATTGTCAAAATGAATCTTGCTGTTTTGTGAGAGTTTTATTTGATTTTGTTTCTAAAACAAAACAACTTTCCTCCTTGGTTAATGATTATCGTTTGTTTTGAGGGGAGGATGGGTTTTTGGGGATTATTGTTTCTTTCAAAATCGACATCCTCCTTCCTGAAATGTTTTTTTTTTTACCTTTGAGAATTTGTTATGGGGTTTTGTCAAGGGTCTTGATGGAGTAGCAAGCTGGAGGTGCCAAGATGGTCCGACTCCAATCTATAAGATGATCATTCTCAAGAGGAGACCACAAAGCAAAGTCAACATGCAATCCTTCATATGGTACAGTTTTGAAACTAGAACAGGTACTTGATCTCCCCATATTCTGGCCGTTCCATACATTGCTTTTCCACATTTTGTAGACATATTTGCCAATGCATTTCAACCATAAAATTTGATAAAAATTTACCTTCTTTACCCTATTCAAAACAGACCTTGAGGATCACTGCCAAATGCATTCTCTCTGTAGTTTCAAAAGACTTTTCAATAATGTCTTACTTTGCTAATATCCTGTGTTAAATCTCCCATTTGGGCAAGTAAGGAGGATGCAACCAACTCTATGAAGGTTGGCGTCGCTAGGGAGGAGCTTCTAAAGCCTCTTCTAACACTTATATTCGTGCTTATTCTGCAATCTTTGCATAATAGGTGATGACATATATTCTAGTCATTATGTCAAACATTTCACATGTATTGTCTAGGATTCCACAGATTACATGCATGTTTGCTCGAGCACTTGTAACTGTAGATCCATTTTGTGTGTATCCTGCAAGCATCGCATTCCATGGGACTGCATTTCTTTGAGGCGTTGAGTCGAACAGTTTACGTGCCTTTGTCTGTGTTTCACCAATCTGCATATATGTCTGCAAGGGCTGTTATAACTTCAACACTTGACATAAAACCATCTTGTTGTGCTTTGATGCATTTTGTCAAACAGCTAAACGTGCTTTGTCTGTGCTCCCACGTTCTGCATGCATTTCTTGCAGCCAAGGCATCGCATGAGATGACATTTCTTTGAGACATTTTGTCCACATTTCACATACCTTGTCCATGCTCTCACATTTTGTGTCTTTGTCTGCTAGTGCACAATCCTGGCATCTCCCTTTTCCTGCACCTTTCTTGGAGACATTTAGTGTTGCTACCATGCTAATCGGCCTACATGGAAAACTAATCCCTAGCCTGGCTCGCACGACCTCCTCCACTTATGTCGCAAACCTTAAGTCTTCCAATATTTATGTAATGCAATAAGGGTTAGTGAAGTGTGAAGCATGCGCAACCATTCTTCTCTCCCAGCTGTGCGCTTTCCTTTGTCTTCTTGGCCTTAGTCAGTACAAATTTTGTCAAACATATCAGAGATATGAGTCTTAGTTTCATATGCGCCCTGTCTTTGCTTCTTCATATATATTGCTTGTGAACCGATCATGCTAGAAAAATAATCTCTTATCTAATTCGGATTTACTGTAGTGCAATCAACAGACTTGAAATATAGGTTTACCTCTTTGTAATTTGATACTTTGTAGGCATGTATAGGCTTGTGGTGTACAATTAGTATCGCCAATATTCTTCTGAATCTTGGTTGCCTTTGATATTTGGGGGTTCGATTTTATTGGACCTTTACAAATGATAAATCGGGTTTTAAATATTTATATATAAACATATATAGGTGTGATTTTGTGTATTCATAAGTATTCTCTCTCATAGATCTGAGTTGCAGATATATATAGAAGTAGATTGAAACTGTATATGTTTATATATATATATATAAAAAAAAGAAGAAGCAGATTTATATATACGTATATATATAGGTATGTACATATATTTATATAGATGTGTATACATATGCGTTAAAAATACATATGCATATATGTTTATATAATTACATGTATACTTACTAAAGTTGCATCGACAAGATTAATTATGTTAGTAAATAGTTGTCAATGTAGATAAGTTTATTGGAAAATAGAAGAAAAGATTATACATATGAGATAATTGGGAGGCTTGGTTTGAGTAAATGAATTAGATTCTCTTTTAACTGATTAAAAATTATGTTGATTTCTTTATGATTATGTTTATATTGTAAATCCTCCATGTAATCAGTTATGTAGAAAGTACTATGGTATCAAAGGGTTTAATTTGAATAAGGGAAATGATGGATTTCGTAATTAGATAATTGTCTATGAATTCAATTATTTGATTTGAATTTTTATTCCTTGATTTGGTTCATTTGATTGTGAATGTATTAGGTTTTCCGGTTTAGGAATTAGATCTCATGATTACATTGGGCAAATGAATTGGAAATATTGAATTGTAAGAGGAAGTAATTTTGGCTTATGGTTAGTCGAATTACGTAGATAAATAATTTGGGAAACTAATTAGGAAGGAAAGGAAATTTGGATTAACTATAATTGTGTAAATAAAGGGTTTATTTAAGAATTTAATTGGATGATCCTTTTAAAGGTGGTTTTTGGTTTATAATCATGTATTAGATTATTTGTTATTATATGTTCATTTCATGATTATGTTGGTTACTTGAGTGCTTGTTTTAATTAGTTGAGTAAGTTAGTGATTGTGTGAGTGTTCTTTGAAATCTATTACTTTGAATATGTTAGTGGGATTTAAGTATGTTTTGATGGTTCCAAGTTGATGTGTTTTTCCTCTTGAGTATATGTTGATTTGATTGTTGTTCATGTTGATTTATTGGGTGATTTTTTGTATTGAGTTGTGGATTACTATCGTTGCCATGATTTTGGTTTAAGTTTGTAAGTTTGTTGAATAATCTGTGATTAGGTGTCATGTGAGGAGAAAATTGAGGTCTCTCTTGTATGCTATGTTGGTTGTTTTTCTATTGGTTACTGTTGTTGATTTGAAAATTGAATTGATTATGCCAATTTTGATTGAGTGGGATGATCTCGTTGAGATGTTGCCAATTGTTATTTTATACTTGTTGGCTCATAATTTTTGGATTGAAAATAGTTACTTGAAATCTTGTATTATTGCCACTTCAATGGAGACCAGTGTGTTAGAAGGTTGTTAGTCTTCTAGAGGTTTGAGGGGACTATGGTTTTTACTTGCAAGAGTTGGTATGGGGGCCAGCGATCTGGTGAGGCTATTTGGGTAACCCAGGATGGGGGTCGACAACCTAGGAGGGTCCGCATTGGGTAACCCATATCAAGCCTGAAGTGTTTACATGAGTTTTTTGTTGTTTCACCTGAAAGTGGGTGGTTTCATGATTTTGTTATTTTGATGATGGTTGATATTCACACTTGGATGATGTTTATGTGGATTTTAGCCTTTCACTATGGAAATTGTTTTATAATGGGGATCTTGTGCAAGGTGGTGCATGCCTCATTTTATGTGCATATTTATATGGTTTTGCTAGTTTGTGCAAGTTGGCTTACCTAGTTGGTGACTATGAGTCTCTTGTTGCTAGTAGGGGAGTGGCTTTCAATGGGGGTCAGTGCACAAAGTGGCGTACATGTAACTCATTGAGAGTTTCCTTAATCAGTGATAACCTAATAATTAATTAGGGGGTTTGGGTAGTATCTCACTTTAATCCAAATAAGTTAGCCTCACTCATGGCTCAAGTGCTCGCTTAGGCTTGAGATGAGTGGGAAGGACTGGAATGGAAAAGGTCATCTGCCTTGTCCTCTTGAAAGGTATGTTGATCCTACATGAGTGAGAATGGGGGTCGACGATTGGTTGAGGTTGCCAGGGTTTAACCAAGGAGGGGGCCGGTAACCTATGAAGATCTGCATTGGGTAACCCATGTTGAGCTTATGTGATGACACTCCACCCTTGAGCAATCTTGTATGTTTGTTGTTCCCCTCTTGTTGTTTATGTACCTCTGGGAACAAATGTTTCTTTTGTTTATTGTTGCTTTGGTTGTGGAGTCTTGTTAGCCATTGTTCTCTTGATTGTTTTATGTTGTGGGTCCTTCTTGTCATCTCCTAGCACGGGGGGTGGGCCTTAGGGTCCACATGGTCAGGTGGAACGTGCTATGCACCCCATTGGGTCCCTAGCCAAAGATCGAGATGTGTGGAGATTTACCAATTCGTAGTGACTCTAGAGTTGTACTAGAGTTGGATCCAGTCGTGGTGTTTGTGTCCATACATATCAGTTGTATTATTCCATGTTATTGTACTATTCCCATTCATGTTGGGAAGTACTATCGTATTGATGTAATTCTTGAAACAATGTATCTTCTTTTATAAGTGTAATGTATATTGATCCTTATATTACTATGTGTTTATTGCTTCACATTATGCGATCCTTAATGGTGTTGTATCTATGGAAATATTTATATTTAAATTCATAGATGTGATGGATGGTTTTCATTTATATTATGTTATGGATGTTCATTCATTGATTATTAATTCTATATAATGGTTAAGTGGAATACTTGTAATTGTTAATCATCATTATGGGAGTTGGGTTATGTAGAGAGGTTTGAAATGTAATGCAGTCATGTTACCCCAGGAGACTTAGTTAGGTGTTATATATATGTATGGTTTCATAACTAGTGTATGTTACTAATAACTCATATTAGTTTACTTAAAAAAAAAAAAATTCATAAATGTTAGATGTTTTAGTGTCCTTTGGGGTTTACGTGGCAGGGTGTTACATCTTCTATTAGTCCTTCCACCTAAATGCATCAAATTAGCTTGTCAAAAAATTTGCCAATTTTTTTTTTTTAAATTCAGAATTTTGCCAAATTTCTTGAGGGGCACCATGCTATCCTACCATCACTGGGGCATACCAAGGCAAGTCTTGAACATGACTTTTTGAATTTTTTTTACACAATGCTATAAAGACACATTGTATCAAAGACCTGAGCAAAATGTAGATAACTGAAATTGTATTAGCCTACGACTAGCATTTTGACACTATTTATCATCTTTCCCTAATGACCAAATAATGTTTAATTATTTAATTATTATCTAATGTCATATTTCCACTATTAATTAAATGAATTTATGTTATTTAATTAATTCACTTTATCATCAATTATTTATTTAATTATGTATCTAGATTTCACTTTATTCTTCTTGATTAATTAAATAAATCCTATTTTTTTAATTATCTTATTCCTCCAAATTAATTAACTAATGATTATTAGATATTTAATTAAAATTCACCTACTTTCTAAATTAAATAATTATTTTAATTATTTAATTATCCCCTTTTTGAGTTAAATAATTACTTTAATTATTTATTTATCCTATTTTCTCTCAACATTATCCACTTCTTCAACAATAAATACAAAATTTCATTTATTTATATAATTCCCACTTTTACATTCCTCAAATAATTAACTCATATAATTAATTATTATCTCAATACATTTCTACCTTGTTCGTAATGAGCACTCTCTTCTAGTCGATTGGATAATCAATGTCAGTCCACTGATCAATCAAGTTAGTTCACTCCCACTTAGTGAGAGTTAACGAAGCAATCAAATCCCTTAACTCTTCAATTAATTCTCCATAAAAATAGTTAACTGAAATCCTGCAACCAGTTGTAATTAGTTAACTTGTTCATAAATTCCTTTCAAGGATTCTTGCTTGATCTTGATCATCCACCTCTTAATCTTGATTGTCCAATCAAATTAGACAATTTGATAAAAGCAACCCTCACTCCTCTTTGAAGGCTAACCATGAAACTTTGGCATTTTGCATACATTGATCTCATTCATTCACTTTGAGCTTAAAGTGAAGTAGTGCATACATAACTAAGAGCAAAGCAAGACAAAGGAGAACAATGGAGGTAAATTATGTTTGACACATTGGAAGGTAATTGCATAGCTTTATTATTCTAATTTCATTGGGTTAGTTGTACTCCATTGGTTGAATTGGATTGAGTTTTGGTATTGAATTACACTTTAGTGGTTAATGTATCTAGTTCTTTACCTCTTATATGATTAAATCTCAATTTTTTGGTTGACATCAACAACTTGCTTGCCATAGTAGTTATCACACAACATTTAGAAGACTTAGAAGAAGATGTGGAATTTAACACATAGGAGGACATAACTCACATGATCATACAAGGTTGCATAGTGGAGTTTTCTCAAGACTCCAATAGAGAATTTTGGTAGCATCCTATTGTCCCTTAGCAAATATTATACCCTAGGGTGAGACATTTTACAAGGATGCTAAATTTCACATGCTATAACCACACTCTTGCCCTTTGAATACACTAATATTTTAAAATAAGATAGTTTAGTCTATTCACCAGAGTACCAAAAAAATCATGGTCCTTCTAGGAAAAACCTTGAATATCAATAATTGATTAACATAGGAAGAAAAAAATTATTATTGTTCTGATCTCCCACACCACAATTTTTTCTTGGGAGTGCAAGGTTATGTTCAATGAATTCATCCTAAAATTTGTTCCCACCACATTTACACAAAAGATGTTTGACCATTTAGGAAGCCTCAAAGAAGACTTAACCCAACACTCAAAGACAAGATTGAGATAAAAAAAAAAAAAAAACTATTTCAAGTAGGATTCATTTACCCTCAAGGAAGACTTAACCCAACACTCAAAGACAAGATTGAGATAAATAAAAAAAAAAAAAACTATTTCAAGTAGGATTCATTTACCCAAAAACTTAACCCAACATTGAAAGACAAGATTGAGATTAAAAAAAAGAAAAAGAAAATAACTACTTCAAGTAGGATGCATTTACCCAATTTTTGATAGTTAGTGGGAAGACTCTCCTTTGGTCATTGTTACTGGGAATAATGGAAAATGGAGAATATGTATTGGTTATAGGGAGACAAATAAAGCCACTAAGAAATACTATTTCCCCTTTTCATAATGATATTTTGGATAATTTGGTTGGGAATAAGTAATTCTCATTAATGGTTTTAGTGGATACAACCAAATTTAGGTGGCTCTGGAGGACCAAGTTAAGACTACCTTTACCTACTCATTGGGTATTTTCACATATAGAGTCCTTCCATTTGCTCTATATAATGCTCTAGATACTTTTCTAAGGGTTGTTCTAGCCTTTTTGTTGAATTAGAAAATGATTGCATGAAGGTATACATGGATGATTTCACTATCCATAGAGATACTTGAAGCACTCTAAAATTTAGAAAAAATATTGCTATATTGTGAAAAAATCATCTATCTTTGAGCCATGAGAAGTGCTTTATGATGGTCAAATATGGTATTAAATCAATCTTAATTTCCAACAACTCTCTTTGTATGCCATACAAAATAAATAGCATAGTCAAAGACTCTATTCAAATCTCTATGTTGCACATCAACAAGGTCATCATCATTAAATTCACTATAATTTGTGCTTACACTTCAACCCCTAAGACATGACACAATACATAATAGGTTTTGACAAAATAATTTCCAAAAAAGTCTACATCAAAAGGCTCCATCTCTTCCCTAGAGAATTTAACCATACTCTTATTTATACCCTTCATCCTATGATATGGGAGCTAAAAAATTCTATAGTTATGTTTGTCCCTCTTATATTCTATACATAAGGAGTTGAAATTAATAGGGACATTTTCTTCCATGTTTCAATTCAAAACCTCACAAATGTATCTCCTATAAAGTATCATTAAAACACCACACTTGTTATTCTGAATTAATATAAATTTGAATCATATCTCATTTCCTTTTCTCTAACCAAGTCCACATTTAAAAAAATGCTTGGGACTACCACCCTTCTAATCTCTAAACTCCAAATATTTAAAATAAGTTAGGTAGCACAATTGCTTTTACAGAAAAATTAAAAAAATCAACCCTTGTATATGGATAGCCACATCCCTCATACTTTATTCTCTATCAGTTGATCTATCTTACAATAAATTATAGACCTCAACACATGTTTTTCCCTATTTTATGAGCCTAATTCTATATTCATAGTTGAAATGTACAATATAAATGGCTTACCTCGAATTAGAGGAATCAATTCTAGTGGTGAAGCAAGGTAATATTTTAGTTTTTGAAAGGCCTATATTAGTTAATAATTTTAAGTAGCTTTATACTCTCCAAGGAAGACTATAGTTGAAATAAGGTAGTTTATAGTCCAACTAGCGAAAAAAATTCATCCATTTTCTAATCTCCTTAATTTGTGGTCCTTGGCCTATATTAGGTAATTTGTGGTCCTTGTTGGTCCTAATCAATAATACGAGGATAAATAAATGGAATTTCATGGGTTTGTGAGGGATATGCAAATGATATGAATGCTAAGTTATGAATGGATGTGTTTTCTAATAGGTCGATGATGTGCATGAGAGAGCCATTAATGGTATCATAGTTAGAGGTTGTGACCATAGAAAAAAATTTCTATCTTTGTAATGAAACACTTGATTTCTAGAGTAACATTACTTAATAACCAATACCCAAGCGCTTGATGTTTCTCCCTCTTTTCTATAACTATGGGTTCTCTTATTCTTTGCTAGTGAAGTGCAAGGACACCTTGACCTATAAATCCCATCTTATAGATAATCTAGAAAACCTTAGTATAATTCTTCAAAGGTAGGGTGGATTGTTCTTCATCTTCCTTATATAACCATTTTGATATATATTTTTTAATGATCTCTTTGTTCAACTCTCCCCATTTTGAGAATTTTGTGGGCTTATACTTGATAATTGGAATGGTTTTATCTATGTACTCAGGGTTACCATATGTCTTGGGAGAAGACCTAAGTTTTACTACATAGAAGGACCCTTTCAAATTATATTCCCCTCAACCATTGTCATGTATCAGGACCATGATTATGGTAATGATCTCATGTGTACTAGATGATGATGCTAATGTGGATGGTAGTTCATGTATTTTTTCATATTTTTTCACTATATTTTAGCAATAATGGGAAGGAAAAGGGTATTGATAAATGATTACCTTTGTTTCATTGTAGGGAAACATTGTACATTGCTCGTAAACAAATGTGATAGTCTAAATGACATTAATCTATGGGTAGCCTTGGAGAATTTTGTATTTGAGGTCAAGGTCCAAAACTTGACATGTAGTTTCTACAATTGCAAGACCAACTTGGATAAGTTGCTTAATTTATTCCTTTCGATGCATGCATGATGTCATTATATTCTCTTATAATAATGCTCTTTTGTTTTTCTATGACCTCAACTGAGAATCCCAATAGTTTTACAAATTTTAGCATGTAAAAGTTTAAGACTACTCCACCATATATCAAGGCTCTTTTGATATTATTTTGATGGACATAGACTTTTGAAGATAATGCTTGTTTATGATATGAGGTGGTAGGAAGGTCTTTTCCTATGAATAGGAGGTGGTGGTTTGATGTAATGTGTTCTACCATGGTTTGGAATTATTCAATATCTATGTTGGTAGGTATATATGATGGTTTATGTTCTATGTCAAGGACCTCTTTATGTTTAGGAGTTCTAATATGGAAATTTGGGTTAGTGATTTCTTTAAATGGTCTATATATGATTTTATTTATATTGTAATGATATATTCTATATATATTTTTGGAGTGGGGATCCTTGGATAGTGAATTTTTCATGTTGTGTAGGAACTATATATTCAAGATTCTTATTTGTAAAGGAGATAGTGGCAATGTGCTTATCGGTTTCTTCAATATGTCCTGCTATGGAGCCATATGAATGTTTGATCTTATTACAATCATTTCATTTAACCTCGCCATATTTACTTCCATGGTAATGGATTGGATCCTTGTAGATACCGAGATTGTTATTGCTATAATTTTCTATAATTTTCTCAATTTTTACATGTCCCAATGATGAATAAGATCTTGGATGAGATTTTTCAATTTCATACAATTAGGTTCTTGTGACATTTTATTTTATGGTACTCACAATATTAATTTTCATTGTATCATTAGGGTTTGATTATGGCTAATCATACTATCTTAGATTAATAAGCTTAATGGGATTGGTTTCTATTATTTTCTTCAGTATAATTTTGATTGGCTCCCCTAGGGGAGTTTATTTTCATCTAGTATAATTATTTTTTCTTGGTGCTCCCCTTGGGAGATTCATGTTTTGTTTATTTTTCTATGTGTTAGGTGGTGGTTGTACGTTTTGCACATATTTAGCATCCATTACACTATCATTGGTAATTTTCTTAATCTTCGCACATAAGCAATTTTTTCATGGGAGTTTGAGGCATGGTATTTTTTTTCTTTGTAAATTTTCACAAGTTTATTTTTAATGATATTTTTTAAAATTGTGATTCTATTCTCTATAATATCATAAGATTTTTTTAGTGCATTTCACTTGTAGCTGGAAACCATGTTCTTGATTGATATCCTAAACAAAAAATGCTTGCAAGTTGTTTTTATAGTATAGGCCATGAGAATTTACTCACCATGTTTCTCCATCATTGTAGGAAAGAAGAAAATGATTCTCTATTTTTCTGTTGAGTTTTACATAAATAATTCATAGATATACCATGTAGAATGTTGTAAGAGTATTGACTGATGAAATTTTTGGCTAATTCATGGAAGGTCTTGATATTATGTTGTAAATGAGAGAACCATTATATTACTTTTCCTCCTAAACTTTGGGAAAAAGGCACATCAAATATGTGTCATTATAATCTATCTCTAGACTTGCTATGTAGAATTATCTTATATGATCACATGGATTACCTCTTACCTTATACTTTTCAAATTTTGGAATTTCAATTTTGTGAGGAAAGGGAATCATAGGTATTGTTAGATCAAATTGATAAGAACAAATATACTCAAGTGTGTAGTTCTTCTTTGTATTTCCCAATCCATGTCAATTATCTTTTTATAAAAGATTTGTATTTTTCAAGACAATTCATTTGATATGTTTATTTGTGGTTGATTTGAGGGAATATGTGTTTTATATTGTTATTTTTTCTTTGATGTCTTTAAAAAAATCAACGAAGTTCTAATATCTGCTAAAATAGGACTGTATCCTAGAATTCTAGTGAAATCCATTTGCCTATACCATACAATATTTAAGGGTTTTCTAGAAGGAACATAAAAATTACCCTCCCTTAGCTTGATTGATTTGTGGTCCAACAAGAGTATGGCATCCCATGAGTTTATTATTCACTACTCCACTTGAAAGAACTCCTTTAATATTATTTTTTTAACTTCTCCTTGAATATTGTTTGCAAGAATATTTTTGAATGCTCTTCCTTGATTATTAACATCCTTTGTAAGAATTAATATTTCTTACTAGATTCATCCTTTTCTATAAATTACCCCCAATTTTCCAAGCTTCAATTATATCTAACTCTACTTTAATATCATTCACATCTTCCAAAATTTCTTGATCTTTTGAGTTATCAATTTTATTCGTTTCTTCAGTCTAGTGAGTCTAATTGGTTTATCATGATCACTTCTTTCCATATCATCTATCTAGATTATAGACCTATAAGTTATAATGTCTCAGTAAGTTAGAAAGAAATTTCACCCCTTTTTGTAAGGGATATACCATCATCAACAAAGATATTATTTTTAGAATTATCATTTGTAGAAATAGTTTGGAAAATATTTTATTCTTGATTTTAGTTTTTATTTTAATCCTCATCTTTCCTTTTGAAGACTTTTTAATATCTTTTGATATTCAAGGCCTGACTAAGAATTCTCAATGATTTCATAATTAATTCCTTTCTCTAATTTTATTTTTATTTTTCTTTATCATCTTTGAAATTAAAGGACCTATGTCTATCATTAAAATTTTCATTATTTCTAGATGGCTCAATATTTGGAGAAGAATGGCTACCTGAGCTTTTAGCTTTCCATATTTTTTTTCTATTTAAATTAATCTTACTAACTTATTCTTAGGACTATTTTAGAATTTTCATCTTTTCTCTTATATTATTAAATTTATTTTAAATAATATTCACCTCCATGGACATGTCAGAGTCACCACCATTTTTAATAGAAATAGACTTGAAAATCATACAAATTTTAGACAAATATTTAATAAAAGGATAAGAAATTTACCAAGACTAATAAATTATAACAAATATAAATGAACTATTTTAAACTTTAAACCAAAGAAAACTCTATTAGTTCCCTATAGAGTCACCAATTTGTTGGTTCTTCCAACTAATTTTCAAAGACCTATAAAAAAAATTTATGCTTGAATAATATACAGGTTGGACAAAGAACACAAAAACCATCCTTAAGATAAATTTCCCCTACACTTTAGACTCTTCAAAACTGAGGTGGCTTCCACTTATGATATAATTGTAAGATTATGTAGCATGATTGAAAAATGATACCTAATAGAAATTATTCTTCTATATTTGTGACAATAATTCACAAATTTAACTCAAACAACATCAATAGTTTTTGTAGGCTTTTAAACCTTTTCATTAGAAGTGAGAAAAATAGCAAATAATTTATAAAGCTTCAAAAAATCAAGGTTTTTTTGCTCAAGTTGGATATGTCCAAGGCTTATGATAGGGTGGAGTGGGAGCTTTTGATCAAAGTCTTAAAAGCTTTTGGGTTTTCAAAAAGATTCCTACGGTTGATACGGGAAATGATCTCAACTACCAACACCTCTATTATTATCAATGGTTCTCCTTCCTATTTTTTCAAAGTGACGAGAGGAGTTAGACAAGGAGATCCTGTGTCTCCTATTCTCTTTACCCTCATGGTGGAAAGTTTGGGAAGGCTTCTGCACAAAAAAGTGATGGAAGGCAACTTGAAAGGGTTAAAACTGTCTTCGATGAATCTTGCTTGCTCACACCAATAGTTTGTGGATGACACAATTCTTTTGGGAAGCTCTACTATTGGAGAAGCCAGAACTTTGAAGAGCTCCCTTGTGCTTTACGAGGAAGGTTTAGGGAAAAAATTAATAGGGCAAAAAGTTCACTTTTCTTTTTCAATACCCCTGAGCATAGGAAAACGAAGATTGTGAATATCTAGGTTGTGTGGTCAACTCTCTTTCTTCTATTTACTTGGGTCTTCCTTTGGGCACTAAACTTTTGGATTTGTTTTGGATCTCTCTTGTGGATAGGTTTAATCAGAAGTTGGCTGGTTGGAAAGGGGCCCTTTTGAGTCAAGCTGGTAAAGTTTTGTTACTTAAGGCTTCACTTTAGAATTTTCCTATTTATGCCCTTAGTTTGTTTAAGATTCCTGCCAAGTTTGCTAATATTATTGAAAAGATCCAAAAACACTTCCTTTGGTCAAAGGTTGAGGAGAAGAAGAGGATTTCATTGGTTGCTTGGGAGAATGTGTGTAGACCTAAAAAGTATGGGGGTCTTGGTTTGAGGAGCATCAGAGTGTTTAATAAAGCTCTCTTGGTGAAATAGATCTGGAGAACATATGTTGACACCCGTGAATGGAATACTATTTGGCATAGTAAATATCTATGAGGGGTTGAATCCTTCAAATACTTTCTTAGTTCTCAGAATCTCCCCCATGGATCAACCCTTTGGAATAATGTCATTAAGGCTAGGGACCTTGCAGGTAAAGGAGCATCCTGGAAACTTAGAGATGGAAAGAAAATCTTGTTCTAGGAAGACTAGTGGATAGGAAATGACCAGTTGTGTAATATTCCTATCTTTGGGAATTATATGGAGGCTTGCGAAAATAGGTTTGGCATATTGGTTGGGGATTATTGGAGTAATAATTAGTAGGCTGATATTTCTTCTATAACTATGGATCTACGACTGTTGCAACTTCTCCTTAATTTCGTTGTGCTCAGCTCGCAGGGCCAGGAGGATTCTTTGATTTGGAAGTTGTCCTCCTCGGGAATTTACTTTGTTTCTTCAATGGTGGATTCTTGTTATTCTTCCTCCCCCTTCCCTATTTGGGAAAAGGTGTGGGTGCATAGCCTTATTCCCAAAGTCAACATTTTTGCTTGGATCCTCCTTCAAAATAAACTGTTGACTAATGACAATCTTTGTAAGCGTGGTTTCTCCTTTCCTAAAAATTTTTACCTTTGTTGTATGGAGGCAAAGCCTTCTTCACACCTTTTTCTCCTCTATCCTTTTGTCTATACTATATGGTGTAGGATTTTGCAATTGTGGGATCTCAACTAGGTTTTCCTTGGAACTATATTGGATTTTTACAATCAGTGGAAGGCCCCTTCAAGCAACCGTGTGTTGAAATTGCTCTGGAACTATGTCTTCCCTCACCTCGCCTGGGGCATTTGGAAAGAGCACAATAATAGAATCTTCAGGAATAATGCTCTTTTGAAGGAAGTTGTTTTTGGCAAGATTATCAGAGCTGTGTGAGAGAACTTCAATCTGCTCAATAGCAATATCAAGGCTAAGGGAAAGGTTAGCTTTCAAGAGTATGAGCTTAGAGTGGATGATTCTTGGAAGGTTAATGTTGAAATTTCTAATCTTCTCAAGCATACTAAGGGGCCTAGAGATGGTATCTATTGGAGCTTCCCTCCTCCTGGCTAGGTTAAAATCAATTTTGTTAGGGCGACCAAGGGTAACCCTGGGCTTGTCGGGTGTGGGGGTGTTATTAGGGATGAGAATGGTTGTTTCATTGTTGTGATGGCTCTCCCCTTGGGCTTTCAAACCAACCACATGGATGAAGATATTGGGGAATTTCAAATTTTGAATCTGGCTAGTTAGCTAAATTTCAAAAATGTTTGGATTGAAGGGGATTCAAACAGTATTATTCAATGTATAAAGGGCCTTCCAAAACCCTCTTGGTCTATAGAGAATTGGATTAACCTTTCTAAGGGGATTATTAGCAACTTCGAGAAATGTTATATTTCTCATGCTTTTAGGGAAATTAATACGGTGGCAAATTTTTTTGCCAACAAGGGGGTTCAAGCGAAGGAAAAGATGAGTTCGAAGAGGAGTGATGAGTTGGAGGATGATGTCACAACCTAACTTATGTATGATCAAACTCACGAGAAGGTGAAAACTCCCCCTACCAACGAATGATGTATAAGTGTCTTTTCATGCACTCTTGGGAATGTAGAGTAATTATTATTTGTTGTGGGCTGAAGCTTAACGTTAATACTTCCCATTTGAATGATTTGAGCTTCACACACTTTCTGGGCATTTTGAAGGCTAGTTTATTTAGACTTTTTGAAAAAGTCTGCAAGGTTTCTAACATGGGTGGTGAGAGTTGTAGGGTGGAGTCAATAGATTGTGAGACTTTAAGAAACAATTCCAAGCTCTGGGAGATGTTGGAGAAGGGCGGTATTACCATCTTCATTGAAAAAATCCATGGTTGGGATCTGAATGTTACTAGGATTTTTGCCAAGGATTGGAAGGATGATGAGATAAATTTGTTTGGGAGAAATGTGGTTATTAATGATTAGTTTATAGCAGAGGTTACAGGACTTTCCATGGAGGGTATTAAGTTCTACAGGGATAGGAAGCTCTTTGACCAGGTAGTTCAAATTTTTTTGAAGTCTAAGGAGGAGAAGGAGGACCTGCGAAGGATGACTAAAAGTTATTATGACTTTGTGAGGATTGTGTCACACTGGAGAAAGGTGTTGAGTGTACTAATGGAGTACATCACTCTAGATGGCTGATATACTAGGGTTTTCGGGTATCACTTCATGCTCCTTAACCACTTCAGGCATCAGGTTAGCATTTCTTTCCCTTTCTATCTTGCTTCTTCCTTGAATGCTAGTTTGCAGAACTATAGACATAATCTAATTAGGCATTCCATCCTCCATGAAGGCCTGCTTGTTTTAATTCATGATTATTTTAAAGCCATGCCAGCTCTATCCCACCAGACCCCCTCTTCTAAGGATAGGGTTTTAGTAAAGGGGAAAAGGAAATTTAGTGTCTCTCCCCATAAGAAGGGAAAGGGAAAGGTTTTGGAGGACCCTTCTTATGATGTTAATGAGGAGGAATCGCAGACGAACCATTTGTCAGAATATTCTAGTTACCTTGCTACTGACAGAGAGGAGAGGCCCCATTTTCCTAGGGATCTTAAGATGGAGGATCATTATTTTAAAGTTGAACGTGAATTCCCTGATGATATTATTTCCATTGCTCGTAATGGGTTTGTGGAATTTTTTAGGTTAATTAGATGGGTGTTCCTTGAGATTAAGGAAATTAAGCTAAACCAGAGGGCTATGAACAACAAAATGGAGAAGTATGATGACAGTAATAGCACAGACAAAGTTAAGGTCATTGATTTATGGACTAAGGAAGAAAATACATTCATGGTGGAGTGCCTTAAGAAGACTATTGAGGACTTACAACATTTCAAAAGTAACCATGATGGTAAGTAGTTTGAGATGGAGGAAAAGTTGAAGAATATCAAAGATTCCCTCCATAAGGTGCTTGTTATGAGCCATAAAATATTAAAATCTACAACAAAGACCATGAATACGATGGTGAAAATTTTGGAAAATGCTTATTAGGTCAGGATGGCTGTGTATGTGGATGTTGAAAAGGAGGAAAGCCAAATAGAAGGTGGAGGGATGAGTAATAAAACTAGAGTGAACCTAAAGAGGAAGGCAGATCAGGCTCTTGTGAACATCCAGGAAATCAAAAAACTGCTCTTAATATGAACAAACTTGAGTAGGAGGCGACAAAGATCCTCAGGAATCTAGCCTAGGAGCTAGAATTTTGGTGGTTTTTTGTTGGCTTTTGGTTGTTTTGCCTTGGATTCATTTGTTTTCTTCTTTGTGGGCAACATTTTGTTTCTAGCTAGGACTCCTTTTATGCTATATCTGTCGCTCTTTTACTGTTAAGGGTTTCAGGTTCCCTTCAAAACCTATTTGTTCCTTAATCAAAAACAAATAATTTATAAATAGTTTATGATTTAAATATTTTAGTGTGTTCTAGGATTTGAGAAATTCTATTGTTGTCTATGCCTTAGGGCTACAAAGATTGAGAATCAAATAATATTCTTATAAAAACAAATTAAGCATAGATTTAATTATTTGTGAAACATTATTACTTTTATATAAATGTAATGTATAAATGACATAAAATACTATTCTACTTATTGATCCCTCTATAACACAATATTCTCAATATATTTATGAAAGAAATTATTTTGTTCTTCAAATAGAAGAAAACACAAGAATACTCACTACATAAAATTTTTAATGGAGAACTCAATAATCTTTGATTAATTTTTCTTTTGGAAGAAATGCTACATTTTAGCCTAGAGATAATAATAATATTTTCATATTAGCTTAAATTGAATTGCATATTGCTAACAGAAAGATATATTTACAAGACATAGATTTAATGTTACTAAGAAAAGTTAATGACCAGATTGTCCAATCCAAAATACAAATTCCAAGATATTTTACAAATTTTATCACTTTCCTCTTTGGATAAAATGAGTGTGCATCCTTAGAAGTCTAAATTACAAGTGACACATTTTCAATTGACAGTTAATTACATGCTCCAATGCATTATATATTTGAGGACAAAAACCCTTTTGTTTTCTAGAGTTTAGAAGATGAGAATAATTTGGTTTCAAGAATAAGAGGATGAAATCTCATTGGATTTATAAAAAAATATCATCCATAGGTTTTGATTGATCTTTCAATGTTGTAGGTCTAATTAGAGAAAGTTTATAAATTTTTTAGTTTATTGTGGAATTAAGTAGGGAAGTTGTGCATAGTTTCAACATATATCATCTATTTTAAATTAAATTAAAAATAGGAAAAGTCTCTAAAATGCATATTTCTTTGGTACTTCAATTTATTAATCTAGAATGATCATTAATGTAAAAAATGTCTTCTTTTTTTTGAGGTATTTGCAATATCTATTTAAAATTTGTAATTTTTTTTTTTAATTATTGAGTGGGTTATAAAATCTAATACCTTGAGTGTTTTATAAATTCAATACTAATTTCAATTCTATTTTCATATAGTACAAAAGGTGTGGATACCAATACGTTATCATAGCAATTCTAAAACTAGTATTGACAAAATAAAGATATTATAAGAAACCTAAAATTAGAAGGAATTCCCTAAATTTTATGTTATAAGATCATTGCAATTAAGAATTCAAGTACAACCAATTTCATGTACCATTTTTTTTATATTTACTAAATGATTTATTCTAATGCTAATAACCTAAGTGAATGAAGATTTATATTAAGTTTTCATCCATCGATATTATGTAGAAACTGACATCATGGCCTCAAAGATAATTTGTGATTATTAACTATTAGGTTTGGTCCTAACTATGAATGTAGCCCTTGGAAGGAAACAATTGATGGTTATTCTTGTAAAGTATAGAATTCATAATCCATATCAAATTAAGCTAACCAACTAACCTCATGTTTAAGATGTATACATGTCTTAATTTTGATGTCATAGTTTTTATATGTCATGATTTAAAGGGATGTAAATGTTCATCATATATTCATCTTTTTTCTATTAATTAACTTTCTTATTAAGCTAGAATACACTTCAAGAATTTATTTTTGAGAAACATTATATTTTAAATAATAAAACTAATTAATTTTGAAGTCTAGAGCTCCTTATGAATTATCTACACATCTCCTTTTCACTCAACCAATGTATGTAGAGGATTTTTGCAATTGCATCCCTATCATTTAAAAAATAATAATATTCATAATTTGATTTTATTCTCTATACTAGTAAGTAAATCAATTTTACAAATTTGATAAACATTTCAAAGGAGATAGGGATGTGGTGAAGGAATGAGATATATCTTAATGATAGATCTTGGGTCTAATTCCTGAAACATTAGGAAACTATTCAAATGAAGATTTTATAATGTTGTCATGATTAAAGTTAATAAATAAATAATAAAAGTATCTAAGTGTTAAAGTTAATAAAGCTACAATAATTTTAAAATATAAAAAATATTAATTTTCTTATGTCCCAATTGAGGTGTTACATGTGGCATGAGAGCATAATTAAGGAACTAAAAGCCTAATTAGACATTGAGGATCAATATTATAATTAATTTTTAAAATTAATATAATGAATTGGCCATGTGATTAGTATTTAGAGATATGAACTTATGACTAAATAATGATAATGATTTATGCTTGAGATAAAATACCAAATTTTACCATGGTAGTGTTAACAAATGAGTGAAACTAAAGATGATGAGAATACCAAGAGGACAAAATGTATCATATTAGATCTTGATAAAATAACACCACTTAAATTTGATGGGTAAAATTTTTAGAAAATATGTAAATTTTGGTTATTTAGAATGTGATAGTTATTTTATCATTGGAAGAGGACTACCATTAATAAGGATCATATCACTATGTATCATCTCACTAATTAGGGTGCATTATAAAGGGACCACCAAGAATGCATGTTCATAATAAATAGTGGAATTATTATGTGGCAACTATTTAAAGAGTAATTTTAAATGCACACTTGTGCATGTGTAAAGTGATCATTATTTCTTCAAATTCAATAAAAGTTTTTGTTGAATTATAAATTGAAGATATCCAATATCAAAAAATAATGATATGATGAAAACAAATTTAGTGATCAAAATCTATTTTATAAGCTAGTATTTTCTTTTTCAAATTGTTGGAGATTTATATTTTCAAACATGAATAGCACACAAAGTGCTCCTATTTTTACCAAAAATATATAACACATCCTCTAGTGTGGTTCTTATATAACATTTAATTTTTAAAATAATTTCTCAAATTACTTTAGTGGAAATTTTTCTCACATCATGTATTTGAAAGGTGTGAAAATGGATATAGGGCTAATGGTTAAAATAATCCATGATTTCCACCTTTGGTATTATGGGGACACAAAAATGACCAAAAGAAACCACTTGGATTCTATCCTCAAGGAAGAGCTAGAATAGTTGGTCAAGTTTTTAGTTCCCCTTTTTCTTATGGGATGAAATGATAGGATTGAATGATGTGATGTGTGTGATTGATGATGCAAATTAGGTAAAAGTATGCAAGTACATCAAAATATCATAAATTTAGAAAGACACTAAACTAATATACAAAAATAGAAAATAGGGAGATAGAGTGTAGGAAAGATAGAACATGACATTCAAATTTGAGTAAAAAATAGTTGGAAAATGGTGAGGGCGCCTTTTTCTAAAAATGGTGATTCTATAAGTTTTAACATCTACACATGAGAATCATAATCTGTAGGTGCTTCACTATTATTAATAGGTTTACAATTTTGTTAGTTAAAGAATAATCAATCTTGCCTAAATTTTCTACAAGAAGCCATTGGCATGCTTGATATAGGGTTTGATTTCTTGAGTCCCTAAATCTTCTCCAATCCTCTTTAGATTTGCAACTAGAAAGATAGACAAGAAAGGAAGGGTTGTTTCATATAACAACTTTCCTTCTAGTCAAACCCTGCCCTTGGTGTTTCCTCCTCCACAAATTACTATGATGATGTTGATAAAGAGTGAATATTCTAGGTTAGATAGAGAAAAATGGATAAAAAGGAATGATAAATGATTGTGTTGTAACTCACCATTCAAAATCTACATTTTTTGATTGACTGAAGTCATTTGAAACATCTCATATATGGATAACTTGATAGTTGTTTGAAGATCATGTAAATGATTAGTTCTCATAAAAATAGAAAACACAGAACATAAAGTATCTTACTATACATAAATATGGATTTGATGATGTATTATAAAAATGTCCTTGATTGATAAAGTGTTGTAAAAATGATTCTTATTCTACTCTTGAATTGATTTCATTTATTTTTAGGATACTTAAAAGGTATTCAAATTGCTTAAAATTTCAAATGGAGAAAAATACTTATATTTATATGTTCTTCAATACTTTTTTGCATTAATTATTATGATAGGCCAATAAAAGGGTTTAAATTTGTAAACATATCCAGGCTAATAATAAAATGTTGGATATTGGGCCAAAATAGGGTAGAGAAGGGCAGGGGTACCCTAGTATGAACCTATTTTTATTTTTAGGTGCTCATCAAATAAATAACTAATTTAATTTCTCAAAATAAATTTTCTTTTCGAAAGATGATAATAAAATAGGTAATTAATAAGCATAGTTAGGATCAAGCACATAAAGGAGAGCAAAACATAGTGTGAAATTGTCAAGGGTGACAATTTATGATGCTAGATTTAGCCCCTTACTTTAGTGAGGGTATGAACTTATGATAATACTCAAACCAAAGTAAGGATAATTCAAGAATGGTTCTTTCATCAAAACATTGGATAATTATGATGATATTGAACTAGGGGATGTGCTAGCCCCATGCCTAGGATCCTACTAGGTAATAATGTCAAGATCAAATAATTCACATACATGTGTAAGACATAATACAACAAAAGATACATGATGCATAATGAAGTCATAAAACATGAAACAAATGTATACATTATATCAAAAAATGAATAAACAAAGAATACAAGGAATACATGAGGCATACATGAGGAAAACATGTTGAGCACATGAGGAAAACACACAAAAAACATGATACCAACATGAATACAAACATGAATTTAAAACATGATATGCATGAAGTAAGATAAAAATAAGTTTAGTACACTGAAATATTTTAGTTAGTAAGGTAAGAAGACCTTGATATGAAGGTTTATCTCCATAACAAATGTCATCTATTGAATGCACCACATACACGTAAAAATTTCATATAATTTTGTGTTATATTAACCCTCTGTTTTATGGTGATTAGAAACTTTAAGACATGGATATCACTCTAATATTCCTAGATCTATCACATGGTATGCATGTTAATGTATGGTAAATGCCAACCCATCTAGTATTAAATACTAGTAAATCCTTCTTGAGAAAAACTACTCCTTATAGTCACTTAAGTTAGATGGTCCAAATCAATATAGTTGTAGAAGTAGATTGAAGTAATAAAAAGTATTTCCTTGAGAAATTTTCCTTAGCTTATATTCTTTATTATGGAAAGTCATTCATGTTTTTCACCTTGTCATTTCTTGATGGGCGAAAGCTGAAATATGAGTTACACTTATAGCCAAATTATCAAAATAAGTGAGTTTATGCATTTCTAATTGAAATCCAATTTTGGTCATTTAGTGTAAGATGGATTCAAGCTAGATAAATTACATATGGGTCATAAATTTCAAAATAATGTGTCCCATAAATACATATGTAGAATCAGTTTAGGGTCTATTTATCAAATAATTATAATTATTATTTTTATATGATGTTTTTTCAACTCCTATCAATGCATATAACACTTTAAAGAAATAAAAAAATCATATTGCAGATCTATAATTGTAGTTTTTAAAAACATAAATTATTTTTTCACTAAAGTTATGTTTTTCATTGATTAAGTAGGGGAAGGGCCCTAATCCCTTACAGAGAATTAACAAAACAATATGAAGAAGCAACACCTAGACAACCCAACAAAATAGAGGAGAAGCAAAACTAGAAACAACATCACATCTCCTCAACAAAACCAACCAAAAACAAACATTAACCAATGCCAAAAGAATCAAAACATATAAAACTATCCAAGAGCTAATAAATTTTTAACTATACCATATTATCATCAACCCAAAAATTCAAAAAAGGTACATATAACCTATTGTAAGTTCTTGTTACTTGATTTTTAGCTTTTAGCTGAAATCAGGTAACTTAGTGTTTATTCTTTTGTGTTTTCATTTAAACATTAAAAGATACATTATATTCTGCTAAGTTCATCAATATGCATGAAAGAGATTGTCAAGAAAAAATTGCATTTTATTCCAGTGTTGCAATTACAAACAAATAAGAAAGAGAACCAATATGTATTGCAAATGTGATCTTTATTGATAATCATGAGCATATAAATGTCCCTCACAAGCCAAGAGATTAGCTATCCTAATGCTTATAAAGAAGAGATTATACACATATAAATAACATAAAGAAATTGCATATAAAATGAAAAGGGACCCATCATTGTCTGGTGGAATGACGAATCCCATTGGCTTGGCCTCACATCATCTCAATCCTTCCCACTACTTTGTTTCCATTTAACACCCTCCTCGCTGCTCCTAGGTTTCCTGCATTGGATAAAAATAGTGTTGTTAGAGCAATGAAAGGTCCCTAATCAAAATTATATGTAAAACATCCATAAACATGTAATCTAATGTCTACAAGCATTAAAATAGCAACATACCATAAGTGTCCCTAAAAACAAGAAAGCAGTGATCAAACACACCTATGATATGCTTTGTTTATCTAACTATTTGTTCCTTGTGTAGATTTAAGACAAGTCTTGTTGTTGTTCTAATTCAACTAATTACAACATGTGGGGTAAATGTGGCTCCCACGAGGGTAGAGCTCAACATGCTGCCCTCAGATGTTTTAAGAGGGATAGGAAATTGAGCAACTTGATCAAATCAATGATAGACATGCTATTAATGCATTAAATCAATATGGAATCACACCAATTGATCAAATTTCATTATCATATTCAAAAGATGCAACACATAATGTGAGTTGTCAAGAAATTCATACTTCATCTTTTCATAGTGAAAAATAACTCCATCCTTTCTTCTATCATGCCCATTCTTGTCTTAGTAATTTTTGTTTTCTTTTCACTCAGACTATCAACATTACAAGGAATATTAGTGGTAATTTCATTATCCTCCAAGTTGATTGTGGTATCATTTATGTTTCCTTTTCCTTTAGCCATTCTTATCTCCTTCTCCACACCATTCCCCTCCTCCTGTTGATTATTAACCTCTCCCTCTTCTTGAATCGAATCCTCAATATCCTTAGACACTAAAACCTATTCATCTAAAAACCCATCTTCTCCCAAACTGTTGGGCACATACTCCTCAAAGGAAGTATCATTCTCTTTCCTAGCAACCCTCTTCCCTTTTTTATTCTAAGTTCTTGAGGAGCTTCATTTTTCTTATCAGTATAACTTTTAGTTTTCTTGCTAGCTTCTAGACCTTTAGACGTAGCTAGAGAAAGATGGGTTGACCTACGACCCATAGGGGTGGTGGAGCTACTTTCAGGGCTTATGTCATGATCATTTGGAATCATTATGGTTAGGGAATCAAAGATCAACTCTTTTACCAAATATTTTCTTTTCTTATTGGTAGTTGAAGAGAGGGGAGTAGTGTTACATTTTTTAGGGGTTATTTTAATGAGTTCCATCCATGAGGGGTACAAAAATTTAGGGGAAGGGTTCTTGTTATTTTTTTGTTTCTTTCACTAGGGAGTAGGGTTGACTTTCTAGCAGCTCAATTTTGACTGAGTTTTTAGGGGTTAGATTATTCTCAATCAGATTATGAAAGGCATTCATTGGCAGGGTGGTGGTTAGGATGTACTTACAAATAGCTCTAATGAAACCTTGATGTGGGGAGGGTTACCACCATGAGTCAATCTTTGTTTCAATGATGAGAGGAAAAAAGAAGGTAGATTGATTATTTCCATATGCCTAATATGGTTTAAGATGGGGAAATGGTACTCATGCACTGACTATAAATTTCCCTCTAAAGTAAAATATTACATAACAAAATAACACACATTGTGGTAAGGAGATTGGAGTAGCAACCTAGCATAGCTATTCTGAAATCTTTTGAGGTTTTTCATTAGCTTCAAAAAAATTATCAATATAGGTCTGGTAGTTACTCGTGTTTATCTTGGCAATTTTCTTTCCTTCATAATTGAGCCTTATGGCCTTAGCTATCAACTTAGCATCCACTGTAAAATTAAGCCCACCCATGTAGACCTCATCATCCTTTCATGCATTAGAAAACTTATAATTGAGCTCCTCACTATACCCTCCATAGCTTTGATGTATAGAGTAAAGCCAACACATTCAAAGATGTTCCATAACTCTGCATTCTACCTCAGGGAGTTGTGTTTGCTTGGCCCAGTTCTCTTTTTAGGAATTCCCATTGTATTATCCATGGTAAGATAGTCCTCTTGTAGAAGAAAATAATCCACACTTAGACCCTTCTTGTCCACAATAGAAACCATCGATAGTTTAAAATTTTCAACTTTGATGGTAACTCGGGGGTTTTTCATTTCGAGTAGTGACGACTCAAATCTTCTAGTGATAATTTTATAAAGATCCTGCTATTCACAAGGAAATAAATTGTATCTTCCAATCCATCCTTTATTGGAAAAGACAACACCCCCGCCGTTAAGACACATAATTAAATTTTTTTGATTATCCTCCTTTTTGTCATAGTTAACACATGTGAAACTGTCTTGTCGATGATCCTTTGAAATATTTTTAGGGGTTTGGGCAAGTAAAATCATTACATGACGTATAAAAAATTCCTTTCCTTTTTAACTTTTACACAAGGCTTCTAAAAAACCATTTCTTTTTGTCTTAATCCTTTTATACTTCTAAAGATTTAATGTACTCCAATCAGCATTAGAGTACCCCAAATCCCAACTCTCCAAATTACCCATCACCATTATGAGTAGGGGAATGATTATCATGCCAACTTGATAACTCTCTAAATACTCCATCATCACTAATTTCATTCTATCCTTGTAGGATTATTTAAGAGTCTAATTTTTTCTTTGAATATAATCTCCTTGATCTGATTTGGCAATTTTGAGAAGTTCCAATACTCCCACTTCGATTGTCTTAGGAAAATATTTGACATTGCATCAACAACCATGTTACCTTCCCTATAGACACAGTAGATCTTATACTGTTGGAAGGTTTTCATCATTTTTCTATAATCATCCAAGATGTCTTTTAATTCCCATAGTACATTAGCCATACCATTTAAATAATCCGTTATTAGCTTGGAGTCACCTTCCACCCAAACTTAAGTGTAACCTTTTTCTTTTAAATAATTTATACCCGCACACATTGCTTTAGCCTCTGCCATGTTGTTTGTAGTTGTACCTAGGCCTCTGCTCTATCTAGCAAAAAAAATACCTTGATGATCTCTAATTATTCCACCTGCCCCTGCCAAGCCAGGATTACACTTAAAACACCCATAAAAATTACATTTTATCCATCCTGGGTTTGGAGGTATCCAGATGTACTCCTTCTGATAAGCTATTTTACCCAGTTAATATTGGTTAGATCTTGTGATATACCCCATAGTTTCTTAATTCACAACTCTTTGTAGGAAGGAATTTTCTTTGAATGAGCATACTTGTAGTTGTAAATGTTTTCTTGTATCTGCATTCTTATAGACATGCATAATTCTTTGCTATTCTTAGTTGTATCCTTGAAGTCTCTATTGTTACTTTTTTTCCACAACCCCCAAGTGAGGAATGGGGGTAATTTCCTCTAGATATGTATAATAATATTATGGGAGTAGGGACATAGATTCCAACAATCAATAAACATTTTAACCGAAGGAAGAAAAACCCACTCAATTATCAAAATTTTCATAAAGAGAGACCAAACCTCCTATGAGTAAGGGCATTGAAACAACAAATGCATTATGGTTTCTTCAACTTCATTACAAATATAGCACCTATTGACCAAGTATAAGCCTTTTTTCTTAAGATTATCATTAGTGAGAATCTTGTCATGTACCACTGTCCACCAGAAGCAGTTAATCTTAGGTATTAAATTCTTACTCTAAACCATTTTCCAATTGGAGTCTCCCTTTTGGATTAGCTAGGTTTCTAAAACCTCATACTTAGATTTGACATAGATTCTCCTAAAAGATCTTTTAGTCCATATCCACTCATCATCCTTTTCCTTTGAGAAAAGATTAGATTCACCAATTTGTTGCAAAAGGATACCCAAACTAGCATCCCAATTGAACTGTCTTCCTCCCCTATGAACAACATTATTTATATAATTTTTAAAATTTATCCATTTTTGCCTCAAACCATCCCAATTTACATAATTAGTGACCTTTTTTCCAATATTTCTTTTCATTCTAATTTTAATTTGCTGAAGATTGTTGTTTGATGACAAAGGAGCATAGTTTTTCCAAGAATCATCCCAAAAGGCGATTCTTTGACCATTCCCTGTTCTCAGTTTCGCACCTTGTTTTAGAATTCCTCTAATCTTGATCAAGTTATTCCAAAAGATAGATCTATAGGGGAGATCCTCTTTCCTCAAAAAATAAATTTGATCTTTGTTTCCTAGATATTTGGCTCTAAGAATCTAGACCTAGTCTTTCGCTCCTTCCAGAAGAAACCAACCCATTTTTTCTGCTAGAGCTTTATTGGAAAGTTTAATTCTTCGTATACCCAAACCACCACCCCTTTTTAGGATATAGAATTTATCCCGTCCAACAAGAGCCCATATTTTCCTCTCCTCTACCCCTGACCATAAAAATATCCTTTTAATCATTTCAATCTTATCAACTAAGCAAGCAAGAATGTTAAAGAGGGATAGATAGTAAATAAGGATATTTGTAAAGAAGCTTTCAAAAGTTGTAATTTCCCAACATAGCTTAACAAATTTCCTTTCCATCCAGCCAGTTTATTTTGGATATTTTCAAAATATGATTCTAATAATTATTGTGGGTTTTTTTAAAAATTGGAGGAAGACCAAGGTAGTTAGCTGACAATTTAGCTTCCTAGCACCCAATAATGTTTACTACTCTCTCTTATATTGTCTGGTTTGTGTTGAAGAAATAAATCTTTCTTTTTTGATAATTGATTTATTAGCCTGAAACTCTAACATATTTATCTAGGATGTCTTTCCAATGTCTAGCTTCCAAAACTGAAGCCTCTCCTAAAAGGATAGTGTCATCAATAAATTTTTAATAAGGAAGTCGAGGGGAGTGAGGAAGTAGCTTTGAACCCTTTCAACTTTTTGTTAATAATCTATTTTTGAATATTTCAACCAAAAGCTTCAGCCACAATAACAAAAAGGTAAGGAGATGAAGGATCACCTTGTCTCAAACCTCTACTACATGAGAAGAAGCCTTTAGGCACCCCATTTTCTAGGACTTAATACTTAGGAGTTATAACAATAAATATGATTAAGTTAAGAAATATACCCTTGAAACCAATTTTTTTTAGTATAGAAAAAGGAAAGGCCATGAGACACAATTATAAGCCTTAGAGATATCAAGTTTCAGAGCCATACCTTGCTTCTTGCTTCAGTCCATAGAATGTAACACCTCATGTATGTAAATTGTTGCATCCAAGATATGTCTTCCTTGAACAAAACCCTTCTGATTAACAACTATCATTTTATTCAAAACTAACTTCAATCTATTGACCATTATCTTTGAGAATATCTTATAATAGTGTACACAAACTAATTAGTCTGAAATCATATATTGATGAAGCTTCTTCCATCTTAGAGATGAGTGCTATAAAAGTGGCATTTAGCTGATTTAGAAGCCTACCATATATTAAGAAATCTCAAGAAAAATTAAAAAGGTCAGTTGAAACAATATCCCAAAATCCTTGGAAGAAACTAGGAGGAAAGCCATCAGGCCTCGGGGCTTTACAAGCACCAAAGGAGAAATCCACCTCCTTAACATCTTGGAGGAAACAAATCTAGACATCTCTTTAAGATCCTGCTCCAAAATGACTTAAGGAATCACCTGTAAAATATTCTCCAGATCAACATTATCAACCTCAGGCATTTGTTGAAAGTTTGAAAAGAAAGACACCACCTCATTAGTAATTTCATCCTCCCCATACATACTTAACCCATTGGTAGTTTTTAGAGATCTAATCCTATTTTGTCACCTATGTTTTAGGGTAGATTGATGAAACAATTTAGTATTTCTGCCACCTTCAGTCAACCATTGGATCCTTGATTTCTGTTTCTAGAAGGTCTCTTCTTTTTTATTTATTTTAAACCATTGAGATCTCAAGTCCCTTTCTTGATTACAGATGTTTTCGTCAATAATACTTAGCTCCATCAAATCCTGAATCTCCTTGATTTTTATGCTTAGTTATTTTTTTTGTAGTGAATATATTCCCAAACGAGTATTTGTTCCATCCCTTAACACAATCTTTAACTTTCTTTAGTTTCTAGGCTAAACAAAACATAAGAGTGCCACTAAAAAGAGCATTCTGCCAACCTTCAACAAGGGTTCTGAAGTCCAGATGGTGAGACCACATTGTTGCATACCTAAAGGGAAAATGTCCTCTAACAACTTTATCATCCCATCTAAGTAGGAGAGCACTATGATCCGAGCTTGTTCTAGGAAGAGCAATGACAGTGAGATTTTGTAAAATGTTCCAATCCGAATAAATAAGGAAACAATCAAGTTTTAATTGGATTAAATGATTATCCTACCATCTGTTAGACCAAGTAAAAAGAGACCCATTCAAAGGGATATCCATTAATCCAACTGAGTTTATGAAGCCTGCCAAATCCATCATACTATCTGAGAAGTCAATAAGTCTTCTACACTTTTTTCAAGGATACAAAAGAGAGTTAAAGTATCCTCCCAACAACCAAAACTCCTCCTTTCTATTGTTTTTAATTCCTTCATGCAAGTTCCAAAGATCAAGTCTATCCAAGCGCAAATTAGGGCCATAAATGCTTACCATATTCTATTTCGCAAAGGTAATAATGTCTTGCATGGAAACCATCAAACAATTTCTACCACTAAAAACCAACCCACCAAACAGTCTAGCTAGATTCCAACAAGTCACGTTTCCCCTCAAAGCTCCTTCAACATCACTAACCTCAAAGTTAGCACTAGCCCAAAGCCATTTGATAACTTTTTCAAAATTCTTCTTTTTCATTTTTGTTTCCTAGATTAAAAGAACATCCGATTTCACATCCGCCAAACAAAATTTTAACAAATGCTATTTATAGGAGCTATTAAGTCCCTTAATGGTCCATGAAATTAGATGTATTGGAAGCAAAGAGCAGTAGTATCACCTTGATACTACTAAAAAAGTGGAGAGCGTCCCCCCACTTCTTCTTTATGGATTTGTTTCTTGCAAGGGAATCAAGAGTCCTCTATTTTCCTGAAGCAAAATCCCTTGCTCTATCTTTGTTTCTTGATTATTTTAAAGGATACCTACCTACTTTATTACTTCCTCCCACATCCAAATTCTTCTTCTTTCTTGATTTTTTATTTTCTTGATTCCAATCATCATCCTCCACACCATCTTTTTGGGGGGAAGAGGGAATCTTTGGGCTCTCGTTGTCTTTACAGATTTTATCTAGTTCTTTATAGCATATGACATTTGAGCTGCTTCCCAACTGAGAAGAACCGGAGTGTGATTAGGAGGAGTATCCAATTTTCATTCCATCTGAATTTCTATCTCTCCTTCCTCTAGGTTTTCCATATTTTCTTTCTAGAGAACTAAATCTACTCCCTCCACTTCTTGTGCCAAATTCAACATACTATCCATCACAAGTTTATTGTCAAACATTTTAGTAACACATTAGGGAGCTAGGTAAGTCTCCAATGAAGGGGCCAAAATAATCCTTTCAACCACAACATTTGGGGTGGTCATTTCAATTTTGTTGGGAGGGGCATTCCCCCCCTAAAGATAACACATTATCCTCAACAGGGTCATCTTGGGAAGTCTCTGTCTCCTTACCAGGAATCAACAAACCTGAGGAGGAGAAAGGTGTGAGAAGTTCCTTCAATAAATTGTTAGGAGCAACATTTTTAAAGGGAGATTTAAGCAACAACCTTGAATGGTTATTCGTAGGTTCCAAAAGAAGCTTATTACAAACATCTTGTAAGTGACCAAACTTATTGCAAAGTTGACAATAAACCTTATCATTTTTGTATTCCAAAGGTTGGACCCAACTTCCAAACTTTGATTTAAGGGTCACTGTGGTTGAGAGGACATTATTGACAATGACATTCACACAAATTCTAGCATAGACCGGTTGTGATTTAAGTTGGGTTACTTTGTCAATAGTCAAAAGGGTACGAAAGGAATCAACATTTCCTTTGAAAACACTTTGGCTCCAAAATTCCAAAGGAAAACCTGGAAGCTTAACCTAGGTTGGAACCACCTTACCAAGGTCTTCCAAGGCATTGAAACTTGGCTTCCACTTACTAAGGAACAAAGTATTCTTACATCTTGTATCAAAGGTCCAAGGGCCTCCAATAAGAACTTTGATCATATCTTCAGGGATGACAAAGCTAAACAAAAATAAACCATTACATTGCATAACACTAATTGAGACACTACCCTTGAGATTCCAAGTGTTAGTGGCCCACTTACGTACCTAATCGATATTAGGGTGGGACACAAATAATTTCACTACTAGGGACAACTTCAAGACCTCGATTGCCACATCCAAGAGCACATCAGGGACATCTACTTCATCACCTTCCATAGTAAAAACAACAGATAGAGAACAAAGAAGCCTTTTTTAAAACCTTTTCTCCAACCAGCTTATCCACATAGGAAGTCGAGTCCTCCCCGATAAAAAAAGAGTCCTTAATCAGGGAGTTTGAAATGAGATATTTTCCAAGAGTGCTTTTAAAACCCCTTGCAGGTGACAAAGAGGAGAAAATTCTACGAGAAGAAGCAACATGCATATGTGGGGGAGCCCCATTGGGGCCCCCGCCATTTCGATTCATCAAGAATCATAGACACACATAAATTTGAAAATTATAGGAACCCGCACAGAGCTCACATTAGTGTTGTTATTCTCTAAATCTAACCCTATTTCCCTAAAATTATGTTATCAACACCAAAATATAAGTTTTATTGTCTTCTAAAGAAAAATGGTAAATGTTTTTTTAAAAAGTTGAAAAAAGCTATGATGCACTAGAGATGAGATTTCTAAAAAAGCTATGATGCACTAGAGATGAGATTTCATGTTAATAGAATCTATTTTTTATTTCAAATAACTAGTTAAGAGAGAAAGTTTCATCCTATTGAAATAGTTATCATTTTAATAAACAACAATTTTAAAACTTAGTTAAGAATATATTTATCAAAATAGGGAAAAATTAATCAATGGACTAAAATTTCATACTATAAATACACAAAGAGATATGAAGATTTGTATCCCTAGATATGGAATCATGCCCCACTTAATAATACTTTTGTATGTTTTCACAATAACTAAATTATAATGTCATATATATATTGTTAGGATTTGCATCCAAGATCATAATAGAAAAAACCTTGTGCTTTCACAAAAAAGCCACTTGCACACAATGAGTCTAACTTTCCACTATCAAAGAGATTGATAAAATATTCAAGAGTTTTGTACAATATGAGCTTGCCTAAATAGACAAAATAGTGAAGGTAGTCATGTGAAACATAATGATTGACTAAACCTTTAAAGATTGAACACTTGTTAACTCACATGACATGCATTCTAGTGAGTGACAAGTGATCATGCAAGAGGTGTAGAGGTGTATCACAAAGTGAGAAGAATTGTCTCAACCACATAAGGTGAGAAAAACCTCTAGAAGTCCTCTAAGTGATCTTAAGTGTAGTGTGAATAGGAATTTATTTAGTAGGCTAAAAGTTAACTAGTTTAACAATATATATTTTCATAACACCCCCCCTTAATTGATACTTATGGAGTAAGATAAAAATTGAAAATATGAGTCTTGACAACAAGGCTTGATAAGGTACTCATGTACAATGCATTCACTCACAAATGGAGAAAAAGGAGCAAACCCTGTGGGAAAAAAAATCCTCTCCAAAAAAGAGAAAGATAAGGATTTAAGACCTTTTGAAAATATGTCCCCTAATGATAATAAAATTATGATTAAGAACTCTTGAAGAATGTAAGTTGTAAAGTCTATCAAAGATGAACAGTACTCAACCATGAATACGTAGATCCTCATGAAGTTGAAAATACAAAGAGTACTATGATTCTAGAGTAATGCATGAGTGACATGTGTACACTACTAAAATGTCCATCATTGTGATCTACATAAGTACTAGAACCTCAAAATATGATCCACTAAAATAATCCCCCATATGAGACACCAAGATATAAGGTCTATGAGACACCCCAAAAAGAAGGTTCCTCCACCACTTAATTTAAAGAAGCATTAGCATAACACAATCATAATCCCCCTTTAATGCTAAGAGAAATAAGAAAACCAACTGAAATTGGGCACAAAAGTATGCAAAGAACGTAGACCTAGATTAGTTCCAAAAGATGTACTAGAAATTCAAAAAGCATGTTGATGCAGGAGCATCCAGGGTGTAAGAGAAATCTTGCATTAACAAAAAAAAAGTGTTGTTTCTTTTCAATAAGGACTAAATTAGTTAGAGTTTGCTGAGTATGAAGATCTATAGAAGTTCAGGCCTTTGGCTTGTCTCTTGTCGCTTACTAGAGAAGAAAGAGTTAGTCATTTTCTATTGAGTTTGATTTCATTTTGGACTTCGGGCTTGTGGCTTACTTGTTGTTGTAAGTGGTTGGACATCGGGCTTTAGTGTTAAGGCTTGTGCCTTAACTTAAATGTTAAAGTGATGTAAGGGGTATGGAGAAACTTTGAACCTTGACACTTGAAACGGTTAGAAGTTGGAAAAAAGTATGCTTTGGACTTTGTGAGTCAGAGGTAGGGCTTATGCCTTACTCAGAACATGGTTAGTATGATGGATGAGTGAACTATGAAATCCAACAAGTTCAAATGAAAATTTGGTGTTTCACACTTTGGAGTTTCAAAAGTTTGAGTGATGGTTTGCAATAGATGCGAAGGATGGTAAAAGGTAAAGGGGAAGGTCGATGGTTGAACCCCAATAGGTTTGAAGAAGAAGCAAACTTCACCGTTAGGAATTGCTTCTTAAGCACTAGTAGGTATTACATGTAAATGGTAAGATAGATTAGCAACTCCTGACCCCCAACAAAGTATGACAGGTGGTTGAATCTCATCATTCCACAGGAAGCATATTTTTCCTTGATTTGACTAGTGTGGGAATGTGATATTATGACATGTGGAAAATAATGATTTGTTGGGTGGATTCAGCTTGCTATTGTGAATCATAAGAGGTCTCCAATTTGATTAGATGGGGAATATTTAAAGTGAGATGGCTAAATTTTTAAAAACAACTAATCATGGCATGAATATTTTGAACAATGGCTTGCAAGGAATGATGGCATCAAAAAAGAGATAATTGTTCTAGTAATGTTTTGTTGCTAATTGGAAGAAGATGACGGTACTAAGACAAGATGATGGACAAAATTTTATGAAAATCTAATCTATAGGAAAAAAAATTGAATGATGAACAAACTGTAGGTTGTAGTTTGCTAAAAATGGAAAGTACATTGAATCTAGATGGGATTGCAGTGAGCAAGGAAAGGAGATTTCTTGTTGGAGAAGATAGAGATAGAAAGATACAAACCCATTAGAAATGGGAAGTAGGGTTGGAGATGAGAGGGTCTTGGAGGCTTGGGGGCTTGGTTGTAATGCTCATGAGAGCATAGAGTAGAGGCTGGCTCTCATTTACAGATTTTTAGATATTGTAATCAAAGGCCCATGTGGTGAAATTGTAATGTTGTAATTTCATTTTCATTCTAGTGATAATAGAAAATATTGGCTTCTTCTTGCATGTTGTTGTGTGATTCTCTGTTGTTTTTATGAGTTTAAGACAGTAAGGGGAGTATAGGCTTCATCAAGTGGTATCAGAGTGAGAGATCCTGAGTGTGCAGATAGATTACCAAACAATAGGCAATTTGCACTAGGGCCTAAGGGCACTGGAGAATGTGTGGACTTTGCTTGCAGATGCATGTGCAAGTATTAAGAGGAAATTTTCAAAGGATTTGAAGAGCTGAGGTTCCCATGGTTTTAAATAGATTACTGAAGGAGATAGTTTATAATAATATTGGTGAATATTGGAAGAGGGTTTGTAAATAGATTGACGAAGGTTGTAGTTTAAATTAGTGAAACTTGAGGTTTGAATATTTCTGTTGTTAAGGCATTGAGAGTCCTTGAAAATGGAAAAGAGAAAGAGTAAAAGGAGTTTTTTCATTGGATGGATTCTAAGGATTCCTAGACTAGAGGAGATCAGAGAGAGTCTTTGGAAAATCAAAGAAAGAGAAAAGATAAAGATGCAACAATAGATAGATGAAATGAGAGTAAAGGTTGAAAGGAAGGAACAAGAGAAGATAATATTTGAAGGTAATTTTTATTGTATTTCTAATGATGTTTTGAATATAAGAAAGAAAGAGGATATAGTAGTGTCATGCATGTGGTCCCTCAAGGAAGAGGAAGAGGATGAGTATGGAAATATTGTAGAACTTGAAGCTAAGGAATGTCTATTGGAAGGCATGGAGGATGAGACTATAGATATTGCAGCAGTAGAAGAGAGTTCTTTAGAGAACATCTATGAAGTTGAGAAGGATTATTTACTTATTCATATTGAAAGGGAATGGGATCAACTTATTGTAGGGGAAGGAAAAGTAGCAGTAGTGTGGATTGCACCCAAGACAGATGAGGAAGTGATTGCAATTGAAAATTGTCTTTTAGAAGGAATGAAGGAAGAGGAACACAATTTTGTAGCCAAGGGCGATGATGAACAAGTGGTTACAATAGTAATAGAGAATGAGGTAGTGTACAATATTTTTATTTTTTATGATGAAGATGAAATATAATTTTGTGTAGATGAGAGGGTTTCAGTAGTAGAAGAAGAGTGTGATGCATTGGTTATATGATAAGGGAGTGATACTTTTGCATGTCTTATTCAAGGCATGAAAGAAGAGAATACAATTAAAGTTGCAATAGGTGATGAAAAGGTAAACTATTTTCTTAATGAATTTAAGAAATATTATTTTTAAATTGAGATGGATGAGTTAGTGAATGTATATGATATGGTTCAGTTAGATTTTGTTAGAGATGATTGGTATGAAAAGAAGGGTTTGTATGGTGTTGTAGAGTTAAGTGCATGCAAAATTTGGTGGAGGTGGAAGGACTTTGGTGGGTTGAATCCCACGAGATTAGAGGAGAATGTGAGATACACTTGGAGGAGGTGGTCGGGGTATGGTGTAGTTGATTCCACACTAAGGAAGAAGAGTAAAGAGTAGAGTTATCAAAAAGGAGGTTACTTGTTCTAGTTCAGTGTTGGAAGAGGAGTAAGAAGAAATTATCAGAGGTATCAATTCTAACAATAGTATCTCACAAGTTGTTTGTAACCTGAAAAAGTAGTTCTACTACTCAACTCCATTTTTTGAGCCTATTCTCACAAACTTTCTATCATGGGTTTCTGATGTAGAAGCATCCAAGGTGTAAGAGAAATCTTGCATCAAATAAAAACAAATGTGTTGTTTCTTTTCAAAAAGGGATAAATTGTTTGGAGTTTGCTTAGTATGAAGATCTGCAGAAGTTCGAGATTTGGGCCTCAAAATTATCTCTTGTTGCTTGCCAAAGAAGAAAGAGTTAGTCATTTTTTGATGAGTTTGATCAGGTTTCAAACTTTAGGATTGTGGCTTACTTGTTGTTGTAAGTGGATAGAAATTGAGCTTTAGTGTTAAGGCTTGAACATTAACTTAAATGTTAAAGTGATGTAAAGGGTATGGAGAAACTCCTTACCTCGAAACCCGAAAGGGTTTGAAGTTGGAAGAAAGTATGTTTCAGACTTTGTGAGTTGGAGATAGGGATTACAACTTACTCAAAATGTGGTAAGTACTATGATAGATGAGAAAAATTTGACATACGAAAAGTTCAATGCAAATCTAGTGTTTCACACTTTAGAGTTTCAAAGGTTTGAGTGATGGTTTGTGATAGATGCAAATGATGGTAAAAGGTAAAGGGGAAGGCCAATGGTCAAACCCTAACATGTTTGAAGAAGAATCAAACTTTACCATTTGGACTTGCTTCTTAAGCTCTGCTAGTCATTGCATGTAAACAGTAAGATGGATTAGCAACTCCCAACCCTTGATAAAGTATGATAGGTGGTTGAATCCTACCATTCTATAGGAAGCATATTTTCACTTGGTTTGACCAACATAGGAATGTGATATTATGACATGTGGTAGAGAGTGACTGGCTAGGCAGATTGACATAGTTGTTGTGAATCATAAGTGGTCTACGATTTTATCAGATGGGGAAGATTTAAAGTGAGGTGGCTAAAGTTTTAAATGACTAATCATGGCATAAAAATTTTGATTGATAGCTTGCAAGGAACAATGACACAAAAAAAGAGATAACCATTCCAGTAATGTTTTGTTGTTGATTGGAAGATAATTGTACTAAGGAAAGATGATGGAAATAATTTAATGAAGATCTAATCTATAAGAAAATACATTGAATGATGAACAAACCCTAGGGTGTATTTTGCTAGAAATAGAAAGTACATTGAATCTAGATGGGATTGCAATGATCAAGGAAAGGAGATTTCTTGTTGGAGAAGACAAAGACAAAAAGATATAAAACCATCAGATAGGGGAAGTAGGGTCAACAATGAGAGAGGCTTGAAGGCTTGGGGGCTTAGTGCTAATGATCATGAGATCATAGAGCAGAGGTATGATCCAATTTGTAGATTTCAAAATATTGTAATAAAAAACCCTTATGGTGAAATTGTAACGCTGTAATTTCATTTTCATTTCAATGATAATAAATAATCTTGTATTCTTCTTGCATGTTGTTGTGTGATTTTCTATTGTTGTTGTGAGTTTGAGATAGTACTTGGGGAGTACCCTTCATTAGGTGTGCATTAAGGAACACACACATGAGGCGAGAATAACAAGTATCTATTGTTGTAATGGAAAAGAAAGGCAACATACATCATGTGGTGAGAATCATGAGGATCCATAATTGAGATATCAAATCAAGGCTCTACAGAACTCCCTATTACACATTGTAGTGTAGAAAATTCTATACCTTTACAATTTCACATTATGTTTGGGTCCCTTAATTAACTGGACTTAATTAAGCTTCTAATTGACCAAATTATACATTCTAAATCCTTATAATTCCTATTTTCTAAAAGGGAAACCTGTATTAAATAATTACCAACATTAATTTAAACACCTTAGCAATTGAGTGTCCTGAATTTAGGTCCTAGGACCTGTTCGTCTAAGGGTGAATGGGTCCCCTTTAAGTCTTAGGACCCAATTTTTAATATGTATTTGGAATCATTTTAATGATTCAAATTCAAGTTTCAAATGTCATCTTATAGAATATAGTTTTTGGGAAATTAGATAAATGCCTATAATATGATAGGATGAATGACAAGACTCCTTCAAGAATTCTACAAAATGACTCTTTTTGTGAGTTTTTATGTGAGTTTGGTGTGCTAGGGAGAGCTTGAGTCATTTGGAGCAGGAGATTTCTACTTAAAATTTTCTCAACATCAAGCAATTTTTTAAAATTGTAGTATGCAGGTAAAAAGTAGTGTTGCACCAATGAGACCCTTCACACCTTGTAATCTTGCCAATGTGCACCCTACAAAAACTAATGCTCACTCTATGCTTTATGCTAAACAAGCCAAAAAATGTTAAAGTTGTTGTTTGATGACTATCCTTCAAATGATAGTTTGTCTGCAACATGAGAGTTTAGAGAAAGTCACGAGGTTTAAACCAAGACCAACTAAAAATCCTTCACTAAATTGGTGCTTGGTGGCCAAAAAACCATAAATTCCACCTTAGTTTCTAGAGATATGGAGGGCAATGAGGTCACTGCTATACATAGAAGGAAGTTGATGAAGGGAGGGCACCACTAAACATTACACAAGTTAAGTTGCAAGACAATATAAATAATTATAGGTGGTCAAGTCAAAACATAGGTTATACTATGAAATAAGTTGAATCTCTAATTTCTTGCAAAACCAAAAAATAATTGCTTGCAAAAATAGTTTAAACTCCCAAACAGAGAATACCAAACTAATGTATGAAAGGTTGATTTCTTGAAGGTTGTTGGAGAATTCCAAAGAATATGTGCAGGTTTGGCACTGAAAATAATGCCTGAACTAGACATATACAACAAAAAACTGGACAAATAAAATTCCTCTGAATTTCTTTGAATTAAAAAGGGCCATTCTTCCAAATGTGATGACCACAAAACATTAAAATAGCCAAATATTCTCTACTATTGGCCAAATTAACACCACAAATTGAATCCCATAATGGAGATCAATTTTACATGCAAATCAAGTTGCATGGAGCTCTAAATTAGGTTAGATGCAATATTTTGGGAAGGATTTTTACTGAATGGATTTGATACCATGTTAGGATTCACATCCAAGATCATAACAACAAAAACCTTGTGCTTCCATAAAAATCCACTTGCACACAATGAGCCTAAATTTCAATTATCAAAGAAATTGATAAAAGAGTTAATAGTTTTGTACAATATGAGCATTCCTAAATAGGAAAGGTAGTTGAGGTAGTCATGTGAAACACCATTATTGGCTAACCCTCCAAAGATTGAGCACTTCTTAACTCACATGAAATGTGTTCTAGTGAGTGACAAGTGATCATGCAAGAGGTGTAGAGGTCTTTCATATTAAAGTGGGAAAATTTGTATCAAACACATGAGGTGAGAAAAACCTCTAGAATTCCTTTATGTGAGCTTAAGTGTGTTAAAATGCATAGGAAAAATGAGAGAGGGGGGTGAATCAGTTGTCACCAAATTTAAACTTAAAACTTCACTTATCAATTTCACAACCACACTATTTTATTATTAAGTATTAACATGAAATGCAAATAGCATAAAGCAAAATCAACACAAAGAACACCAAAAAATTATGTGGAAAAACTACTGAGGGAAAAACCACAGTGAGGATTAACTCACAATATAAAGAGATAGAAAAACCGAATATAAAGGCTCACTACCCAAAAGAGGACTCACTATCCAGATACAAAGGCTCACTGCTTACAAAAATGACTCACTATCCAATAGGGAGACTCACTGCCTACTAATACAAAAGAAAACAAAAGATCCACCATAAAAAATTACACACATCCGTAGCCTTGATCAAAAGATTGCAGAAACCTTCAACTCACTACCTTAAAAAATCTAACACAACAAAGTACTGCTACCTCAACTCACTTTTGCACACTTCCACTCTTTTATTTGTGGCTTACTTCGTTACTTTTCATCATCCAATCCTTCATATCTTGAATTTCATTTATACCATCTTCAACCTTAGAACATTTCTCTAAGGTCAGCCACATAATCTTCATTTCATAATTTCAAATTAGGTCAGAAACTCAACATTTCCGCAGTGGAAAGGAATGAGAGTGGACCAATAAAATACTTAACCAAGACTAAGAAATAATGTCTCAAATCAACCACACACTTCCTTAATTAAATTTTATTCTTCATACAAAGTATAAACACTAGGTTGGCCAAACCTAATGAAAACAAAAATGAACATTAAAGTACATGCTTTCCAACAAGAAGATTACACATGAACAATGTAACACGCTTCATTATGCATGAGAACACTTCTCAGGTTCCTACACATGAACAATGTAACACGCTTCATTATGCATGAGAACACTTCTCAGGTTCCTTCAGATACATCCACAACAAGTATCACAACCTTCAAACACATAACTTCTTCCAATAGTCCATTCGGACTGTGCAAACACATACATCAACTCTGAAACTCAACTTCCAGATCATCAAACCACAAACATCTTTGCTAGAACCCAAAGAACACCATTATAAGACAAATTCTAGATCTGCAAGACCTGAAACAAAATAACAGAGGATTACAGAGAAAAAACATTTCTCCCAATCCATAGAAAGCCAACTCTACCAGAACATTTCACACATTGATGAACACCACTTTCACCTTACATCAAACCAAAAGCTACAAATCAATATATATCACAATTATATCATCAACAACAACCCTTCAAATCCACACAAGCATAGGATCAACACATGAGAAACACGAAGCACATACTAGAGCACATTCTGAACTCATACATAACTCTAACTTCACTCTTTATTAATTTTTTCAAAAGCACTTGGAAACTCATCAATTCAACACATTTGCAACATTTTAAGGATAGCTCCATGTACTCACAACATCTCAACTATACATGCACAATCTACAACATAATAAACTATGTTGACATCAATGACAACATTAATGACAACACCACCAAAATTTCTCATACTTGCAACAATCTCCCCCTTTGTCATTGATGGAAACACATGATGTGAAAAAACATCAAAGACAACAACCTACACAATATTCTAGGAGAACACCTTTTCTTCCTTTTCTTACTACTTTTCACATGACTTTCTCTCCCCCTTTGACATCAATGACAAAGATAAAAAAGCTTTGATTAATCCCCCTTAGAAGTACACCCATTCAACTCATACTACAACAATGAAAAAAATTTCTACTCTCCTTGTGGAGTAGACCCGTTCATCATTCCAGATAAATGAAGAATCTGTGAATTCACTGGACTAATGCACCTCCATGTGCACCTAGTTCGAAGGGCCAATGACCCCCAACCTCTCCTTAAGATACTCAAAAGTATCCTTAGGAAGATCCTTAGTAAATATATTTGCAATTTGTTCCTTTTTTGTCACATACTCCAACCCAACTTCATTCTCCAACACTTTCTCTATTAGGAAATGATATCTAATAGATATGTGTTCTGTTCTTGAATGCATCACTAGATTATTTGAAATGTTTATAGCACTTGTATTGTCACAAAAAATAGGAATAGGCTCATCACATATCACTCCAATTTCTTTTAGAGTTTGCTTCATCCACAAAAGTTGTGTGCAGCAAGATGCTGCAACAATATATTCTACCTCTGTGGTGGATAAAGAAATCGAGTCCTATTTCTTACTCAACCAAGAAACCAACTTCCGCTAAGAAAGAAAGCACCTCCACTAGTACTCTTCCAGTCATCCACACAACCAACCCAATTTGTATCGATATAAGCACTCAAGGTGAAATCAACATCCTTAGGATACCATAAGCCATAATCCGGTGTACCTTTAAGATATCTAAATATCCTCTTTATAGCTGTAACATGTGCCTCTTTAGGATTTTCTTGAAATCTGACAACTAGACATATTGCATGCATAATATCTAGTTTGGTAGCAGTAAGATACAATAGCCCACCAATCATGGGTGATCCCACGATAATGGTTTACAATTTTTGGCCAAACTAGACATTGAAATAATTTTTTTAAACTAAATCTTCACTTTTGCGCACCTATAGCAGCTAAACCGTGAGGAATTTGAAGATGATGCAAACTAGAGTTTCATCACATTTTGTCTGTAGATTCTAAAAATATATTTTTTTCAAAGTTTTTGGAATTAGATTGCACTTTTTTCCATCTCCCTCGAAAACTAGTTTTTTTTTAGAAAACAACATTTTTAAAAAGTGACACATTGTATAATGCATTTTTTTTTTTATGAAGGCTAAAATTCTAATTCTTTCGAATTTAGATTTGTAACTCTGATATCTAGTGATTCCACGTGGTTAGATAGTTTTTTATTGAATATTTTTTCTTTAATCAAGTTTCAAAGTCAAACCAATTACAATTCAGACATAGCGCGACTGTATAATGCGTAAGGCTAAAATTCTAATTCTTTCGAATTTAGATTTGTAACTCTGATATCTAGTGATTCCACGTGGTTAGATAGTTTTTTATTGAATATTTTTTCTTTAATCAAGTTTCAAAGTCAAACCAATTACAATTCGCATATATTTGTATAATGCGTAACTTTTTGTATATATCAAAATTCAATTTTTTTTGTTGGATCAAGGACTTCAATATCTAGTGCACTTATATTTTTCAATTTTTTTTTATAATCTACTATTTTCCCATGTGCAGAACAAAGACCTTATTTTTTGGTGAAAAACCTATGTTTAATAAAACTAAAAAAACAAATACATAATAAAACCAAAACATATTAAAATTATATTCGTTGGATAGCTCGTTTTGAGGACTACCTCATTCCAGTTGGGTTTGTGAAGTATCCGCCATTTTCATGTTCAAACTAAGCTCTGAAGTGAAAAAATTTAGGTTTTTTTTTTGTGTTTTAGGGGGAGAATGGGGGATAAGGGGGGTTCGTATGAACTCCCCTTAGTTTGAGTAAACCACCCTTCCTAATGCATTTTTTTTGGCTTTTTTGGCGAGCAAGATTCAAATGGGTTCACTCGAACCAGTAGGTTCCTATGAACCCCCAAAATCACATTTTTTTCCTTAGGGTCATTTTTTGTAAGTTTTCCTTCCTCACTCAAATTGTAAACCACTTTTGTGGGTTTACCCTCACAGATCTATATTTGCTTTGATCAAATTTAACAGATTCACCATCTTTACTTAGCTTGCATCCAGTTATCATAGGAGTACTAACCGGTTTGGAGTCATCCATTCCAAAATACTTCAACAACTCTTTCACATATCTAGATTATGAAATGAATATCCCCTTATCAGTTTGATTTACTTGAAGACCAAGAAAGAAATTCAACTCACCAATCATGGAAATTTCAAATTCTTTTTTCATTTCCTCTACAAATCTTTTACACATGCCTTCATTTCCACCAAAGATGATATCATCAACATATACTACCACTATCAACATTTTTTTACCCTCCACTTTGAAGTAAAGATTCTTGTCAGCAGAGCCTTTGCTGAATCCTCTCTTTGTCAAGTATCTATCCAATTTTGCATACCAAGCTTTGGGAACTTGCTTCAGTCCATACAATGCCTTCTTCAACTTACAAACCATATCAAGTTTGTCTAATAACTAAAATCCTTTATGTTGTTCCATGTATACTTCTTCCAATTCACCATTCAAAAATGTTGACTTGACATCCATCTAATATATTTTGAAGTCCTTGTGGGTAGAAAATGCCAAAAATATCCTAATAGCTTCCATTCTAGCCACAAGGGAAAATATTTCTTCAAATTCTATGCCTTCAACTTGTGAGTATCCCTTGTATACAAGTCTTTCTTTATTTCTTATAACTTCACCATTTTCATTCAACTTATTCCAGAACACTCATTTTGAACCAACTAAATTCTTATTCACAGGTCTAGGGACTAATTCCCATGCTTGATTCTTCTTTATTTGATGCAACTCTTCTTTCAAATCTCTAACCCAACTCTCACCTTCATATGCTTCACACACAAACTTAGGTTCTATTTTGGAAAGTCAACACAAATTTACCTCAGCCACTACTTTACTTCTAGTTGTTGTGTAGTTTTCAAATACACACCCCGCTGAAGGCAGGGACCCTCTTTCGCTTTGGTTTTGGTGTCTTGGCCCTTTCATTTTGAGGTTTTGTCTTATTTTGGCATGTGCTTAAATGTTTATTTTGATTTGCCTAAGTGATCCCCCTAAGTTATTCATTGAAAATCTTTGGTTCTGGGTGAATTTCGGGTTTTCACCCTGGTTCGAGACTTTCCACCTCGGCCGGATTTTCCCGGATCTTGCTCGGACTCCGGTTGAGCACTCTGGTTCGAAGATTTTCAGTCTTCATGGAATTCCATGTGGGCTGGATTTTTCTAGATTCTGTCCTATTGTCGGGTTTCCGGATTCGCTAGCCTGTCTTGTTGATCGACATTAATGTCATTTGTACCTTTGGTAAAAGATGTATTTAACCACTCTTTGAGGTCTTTTATGCCATTATGCTTATTTTTTGTCATCAATTGAGTTGCGGAGTGCATTCTTAGAAGTGCTAGATTTGGGTTTGGAGTGTTGAGTTTGCGAATTGTGGATTTGGGTGGTGATTTCTTGTGTATTCCTGCCGCTATTCTTTGTGGACGCCATTAAACTCTCAATTGTTGTTTCTGAGATCGATTTTTTCTACGTCCAATGGTATGTATTTGATTTCCCTACTTTTAATTGATGAAATTGAGCATTACTTTGGTGTTCTAAAGTTTATTGAGGTCCAAATTCTTGAATGCTTGCTCATTTCATGGTTAGGGCTGCCCAACATTGCTTTATTTATCATCTCCCAAGTGAGTTTTGAGGTCCTTTGTTTATTTGCATTTTGATGTATCTTGCTTAAGAACCATGATTTTCCCTTAGTTGAGAATTAGCAGTTGAAATGTTTAAATTCTGAGCTTGCATGTGTGCTAATGGTGGATGTATAGGGTTTGAAACTTAGGGCATCACCATTTAACCCTAGTTCGTTTCCCAATTGGCCTACAGTGCTAAGAGAATCTATGGAAGGTTCATACCTGACACATCTCAGGCTTAAATCTTTGAAATTTAGGATATATCCTTTGGTTTGAGTGAAATCGTGATTTTGTGTTGCAGTTCGGGTTTCGTCCTTAGTCCGGGATTTTTTGTCTCCGATGGATTTTCCCGATTTCCTTCGATTTCCTGAAATCTGCATGCTTTCAAAGTTTTACCTTATCCACGGATTTTCCTGAAGTCCTATGCCGCCTAGATTTTTCGGATTTGCGGAGTGTCTTCCCCTTCGCAGAAATCTGTCTCTGGTGGATTTTCCCAAAATTTGGTGAAATGTAAGGAAATATGGAATAGCATGATGTGCTAGTGATTTTTAATGCATTTTATGATTAATTCATGCTATCTTATGATTTCCTATGTGGTTTATTGATTGATAATGATCAGATTTAATTGTTAGTAGGTGTTTTCATGATTATTTTGCTAGAATCTTCCTGGTCCAGAATTTCCCGAAATTCCTCCCTGGCTCAGATTCTGCAGATGGTCCTGAAACCTGAAGTTCATCAAGATCATTTTATATGAGATTCAATGACATCTTGTTTGTATGAGGTTCATTCTAACGGTGTTTTGATGGATTAACGTTGATTTCTTGTGGTTTTTACTATGATTTCCTTGTCAAGTGTAGGCTGAGTCTAGCAAGGCAGTGACTGGGTCTTCAATGTTTGAAGCAAAAAAGATAAAGATGGACATCAGGAGTAAGATTCCAGAGAGTAAGATCACTTCTGTCTGGTCAGAGGTAACTAATACCAATGTTGGACTATGGGACTATGAAGAATTCAAAGGCAGAATGGCAGCAAATGACCTTCCTCTGGTGGCTAAGAGAATGCTGGAATTAGGCTTGTCACATGTGGCTGGTCTTCCTTCCATGGTGCAGTGTTATGAGATAGTCCTTTAGTGTTCCAAGCACTATGATTAGGATACACAGAGAATTATTGGTCCTCAAGGGAGGATAGTGGTGAACTTGAACCCTGTTTCCATTTCCCAAACTTTTGACATGCTGGACAAATCTCATGTGGTGGCATTCAACATGAAGGCTGCTCAGGAGTACTATGATGAATAGACTGTTAAATCTCAACAACTTATCAATTCTTGGCTAGAGAAGCCTAAGTCTCATTATTCCAAGTTCCTAAACAATTGTTCAGATCAAAGTTCAAGAAAGAATACTATGATTCCATCACATTGCTCAGAAGGGTGGTTGGATTGAAGAATGCTGACATGTTTGAAAATTGGATGTGCCATGTGATTGTGAGGATGGAGCAGGAGAAGACTGAATACCATTGGGCAGGTGTCATTAGCAGAGTGATCCATGAGCATTTATCTAGTGTGTTGCAAATAAAGACCTTCACAATGACCTCATACTTGGTCTATGCTCTTGCAAGGTTTCATCCATACAAGGGATTGAGTGCCAGAGGCACCTTTGGATAGGATATTATCTATGAGGTCTACCCTTAGTTGCATTTGGGAAGTTTTAGTTACAAGAGGGTGAATGATGCATTCACCATGCACATCACCAGGTTACTTCAGGGTGCAGAGCATGTTAGAATTTCAGACAAAGCAAAAGAGTTAATCAATAAGTATGGGGCATGGTTTATTCAGTTCCCAACTTTCTCATACATCCGGATTGATGGTTGCCAAAGGACCCCTTTTAGACTTCCAAGGTACCCTACTAATCACATTTTGCTTTTGGAGGTCACTAGATAGATATGTGACTTTGATGCCATAGTTAAGAGGGACAAGCATAAAACTGGTTTTGATGGAGATTTCCCATTAAGGATTGGCATTGGAGAGGCTTGTGCTTCCATTGGTTCTTCCTAGGCTTCTGAGGAGGAGATGAGTGCTCTTGGTTTATCCTTCCATTCCAAGAGATCAAGGTTTGACATCATAGGTGAAGCCCAAAAGAAAGCCAACAAAGAACACATCCATAAGGTTGAGTTAGAAGATTATTGGGCTAACTGCAATGATGAGTTTGAAGTCAGGAAGAAGAAGTTTTCTCGACTGCCAGTTGAATCAATTTGATTATACAATGTGAGGGCAGTGCCTGATCAGCTTGAGGATGATGGAAACTTGATTCAGGATCATGCTTATGAGGCAATAAAGGACAGGTCGATTGGTGATGTGGATTGGTTAGAGGAAGAAAAAATAGAACTAAAACAGCTGATGGATCCCATCACCAAGTTCACTTGAATGTGGCTGAGGCACAAACTATGGGAGTTAGAAAATGAAGGTGTGTAGTGCACCTATGAGCTGATGGGAGATTTGGACCCTCACTCCACTTTTGAAGAGTCAAATGAACAAGATCCTAAGGGAAAAGGTAAGCTAGATTCTCCATTCAAGATCAAGAATAAAGGTGTTTTGGAGGAGGAAGTCCAAGAAATAGAAAAGCAGAGAAAGCCAATAGCTAAGAAAAGGTCAAAGACTAAGAGGTATGAATAGAAGGAAACTGAAAAGCAAGGTTTTGAGGTTGATGTTCCTATGCCAAAAAGGAGAAGAGTCATAAGACTGTCACAAAAGGAAAGCTCCAAGGTAAGAGAAGAAGAAGTTACCCCACCAGTGGTAAATGTAGAAAGTTCAAAAGAGAAGGCACGAGTATATACAAGGAGGTCTAAGAATCCTTCTCCCAAGGATAGTGTGCCTAAAAAAGACCTTCCTCCAGTTGTTTCTCATAAGGAGCAACATGATGATGTTCCTTCCACCCATGAAGCTCAAAGTGAACCTGGTGAATCTGAAAAAGTTTAGGATCATCCAGATACTAAGGGGGAGGAATTTCATGAGGGTGACCTTACAGTGCAGAAGCTGAAGTAGAAAAGGTAATGCAGTCTCCCTTGGTTGCATATGCAGAATCACCTATTGGAACTGAAGAAGTTAAATCACCTCCAAAAGAGGATGAGGAAGAAAGGATTCCATCCCTTGAGCACAAGGAAGTACATGCTGGAGAGAAGGAGAGCAAGACAGAGACTCTTGAGAAGCAAGGTTTGAGTGAAGAAGCACCTAAGGGTCAACAAGAAGAGGAGAAACAGGGTAAAGTGCAATTGGAATCCAATGTTCCTGAATGGTTGGATAAGGAGATAAGAAGAAAATAGGTTGTTGTGGAAGATGCCCCACCCAATTGGAATGAGCTGCTAGCCAAGATTGGAAAAGATAAAGGTAAAAAGAAGGCTAGGGTAATTTCAAAGATTGAGAGACATGAGGCAAGTAACAGAGTTGTCCACATTGCTACCCTTGCTTCAGATAAAAATAGAGATGATGTGGCTGCAAAAGACTATAATGTGCAGACTTTCAATTTAGGGCCCACTTTTGTTGAGCAGGACATTGAGGATTATCAGGGTTCTAGTGCAGTTATCTTGGGTAGATTGAGGAAGGAAATAAAGACTAAGCAATAGCTAAAAAAGGAAAATGCTTGAATCTCAAGAAATGCTTGGAGGATCTGATGAAGCCCTTGCAATCTATTAACCCCTCAGTTTTTGTTGTAAATCCTTTGCCTCAAGAAACTATCACCGAGCTGGAAAAGATGAAGGCTTCCACTCTTGCCACTGCAAATTGGTTGCAAGGGTTGCAAACCAAAGGAAATGGGGGCATTAAAGATATTCTATCAATAGGGAAGGATGTTGTGAGGGTAGTTGACTGGTTGAAGGAGGTGTTGGCTCAGGACAAAGAAGATACAGATCTCCTGCTGCAGAAAACCAAAAATATCATGGAGTACACTAGGGATAGGTTAGTAAGTGATAAAATTATTCCTTCCTCCGGAGCTGCTGAATCTTGGGAGTGGTTTGAAGCACTACAAATCAGACAAAAGGTTTTCAAGAAGATTTACAAGCAGACGAAGCAAATTGATGATACCCTAGCTAGTGTTTACAATGGCTCCATTGCCTTTTTTGAGATAATGATAGGGAGAAGGAAGATTTCCCCCAAATATTTGAGTTTAGAACAGTTGAGGAAGTGGTGGCATGATGTTTATGCCCCAATTAATGATGATTCCATTTTTTAGCACCAGTTGGATGATGCGGCCACCTACATTGCTATCATTGACAAATACATAAGATATAAGGTGGATTGGGATAAGTTAGTGAGACAATCTAGGGATGAAATTGCATCAATTGAAAGGCAACTTAGGGTTTTGCCTTTACCACGGAATAAAGACAAAGGGGAAGACAGTTAATGATTGGCTACATCAAGATTTGTGCTTCCCTATTGTTTTTCCATGCATTGGTCTGAGCTGCATTGGAAATCCCAGGCCAACCTAGATGAAGTTCATGCATTTAATGCATATTTTATTTTATTTTGAATTTCTCTTGGCTGACTTGTTGTGCCTAATTTTATTGTAAAATCCTATCTAGGCTGACATGTTTTAGGGGTTCTATAAATAGGGCATTTTTCCTCTTTTGTAAGGGTTAAGAAGTTTTAGGCATAGACAAATAGAGAGATAGTTAGAGAAAATTAAGTAGAGCAAGAGTTAACAAGTAGTTGTCCTCAAGAAAATATTATAACAAAAAGCAGGAATTGTTACTACAGTGGATAATTTGATGCAAGTAATGACATTGTGATTTGGTGCCATACTTGTGTTTCTTCTTATCTTGCATGGTTCTTGTTATTCTATCTTTAGAATTGCTTTGAGGAAGATAATATTTAGATTATATTTGATTCAATGATGTTTATGGTTTGATATTTGAAGTCTTGCAGCAATCCCTGGACCATACTTTTTGAACCAACTGATTGTTAGTTGCTTTGCAAAGTTAGCCTGGACTTTATATTCATTGTGCTTAGTTCAATTGTGAGGATTTATTCATTTCAATTGCAATAGGGTTGTTTGAATGAATGTCCATGATTTGAAAATCTTAACACCTTAGAAGATTGCACTGTTTCTATAAGATTGCAGATCCATCTGGGTCAAGTAGAAATCAATTTTGAGGGATTGGTCCATTTCGAGTGTTGGTCATTTGCATTGTTAATCTTAGGTTTAATATTAAGTTTAGAAATCTCTTTGAAACCATCATCTTTTGTTATTTCTTTGATTATTGGATTAAATTTAGGATTGAAGTATCATCATATTGTTAGATCTGATAAATTGAGATTCAATATTTTGCTTGTAGTAAGGTCCCATTGTGATTACCAGCATTTTCACATTTATCACTGAGTTGTTTATGCATTGTCAAGACCTGACATTAGAGACCTTGGGGTTATCTCTTGAGGCTTACTGATAGAGATTTACCTTTCAAGTGAGAGAGGATATTATATTCTATCTAAGTTGTTGTGCAGAAAAAAATCATCAACACTAGTATTCACACCTTCACTCTTATCTCCAATTATCTGTTCCTCCGGATGATTCTTCTACACATACTTAGGAGTCTTAATAGTAGGTTCCAATATTTCTTCTTCTTTAATATGTTCTTCTTCTTCTTCCTTCTCCTTATTCTCTTTAGGTACTTGTCCATAGATAGGATCATCAGTTCAACTTCACTTATCTCAATAGGTCTATGCATGTCCTCATCAATTTTCACATTAGCATTCTCAAAAATCTTACTCAATATTTTATTGAAGCATCTATATGCTTTTTTGGTGGTTGAGTACCTAAGAAAAATTCCTTCATCACATCTAGCATCAAACTTCCCAAGATTTTCATCATCTCTTTTAGTGTAACATCTGCTTCCAAATACCTTTAAGTACTTCACAGTAGGAGTCTTACCATTCCATAAGTCAAAAGGAGTCTTTGTGTTGTTGCCTCTAATCCAAACTCTATTAAGAACATAAACAATAGTGTGTATTACTCTCTCCAGTACACATCTGGTATATTTGATTCTTTCATCATGGTTCTTGCAGCTTCTTGTACCATCTAATTTTTCCTCTCAACTACCCCATTCTACTGAGGGGTTCTTAGAGCATAAAATTATCTTTTTATGTCATGCTTTTCACAAAATGTATTAAATTCACTAGAAGTGAATTCTCCACCTCTATCAGATCTTAAAAATTTGATTCTTAGGTTCACTTCATTTTCCATTCTTGCTTTGAACACTTTAAACCTATCTAGAGCCTGAGTCTTCTCTCTAAGAAATACAACCCATGTCATTTGAGTATAATCATCAATAAGGAGCATGAAATACCTCATGTCACCATTCAAGATTCCTGTTCTAGTCAGACCACATAAGTCTATATGAATTAATTCCAACATTCTAGTAGTAGATTGCTCTTTTCCCTTAAAACTGCATCTTGTTTGATTCCCTAATTGACAACTTCTGCAAATAGTATTAGCAGGCTTTGTGATTCTAGGCATACCTCAAACAACATCTCTTGAATTGATCTTGACCAGATTATCAAAGTTTACATGTCCCATTCTTTGGTGCCACAACCAACTTTCATCGACTTGAGATATAAGGCACTGACCATCAACACCCTTAAGCTGATAGATGTTTCCATGAATTCTCCTTCCTGTAGCAACCATATCTTTGGTTACTTTTCTGATTTCAAAGGTATTATTCTGAAACACAAGTTTAAAACCATTGCTACACATTTTTCCAGCACTTAAAAGGTTATGCCTTAAACCCTCTACATAATATACATTATTAGTGTTATGTATTCCATCAAAACTAATTGTACCTTTCCCAACAACCTTCTCTCTTGAATCATCACCAAACATGACCAAACCACCATCATACTTTTCAAGTTTAGTAAACTTACTTTTATCTTCGATCATGTGATTAGAGCATCCATTGTCAATCACCTAGTAGTCTTCATCCTGTTTCGCACGAAAGGTGGTGACCAAAGAACCTTCCATCTCATTCTTTTTGTTCTTTGGAACATTCTTTCTTTCACATTTTCTAGGGTTAGAAGGCATAGATTTATTCTTCAAATCTAAAAACAAGCATTCGCTATCATCACCCTCATAATCAGATTCACCATCAGAGATTCTGGCTTCTTCTTTAACATAATACAACTTATTTTATTTCTTATCCTTTCCATCCTTATCTTTATGATCATTGTTCTTCTTATGTACATCTCTATTTAGACATCTTGAAGCATAATGACCAATATTACCACAACTGAAACATTTAAAGAGCAACATACCTTTATACTTACTTGTACCTTTCTTCAACTTCCTGGTAAAATTCACTTCCAACTCATTAGAACCATCACTATCTGGATCATCCTCAGCCTTTGTTGTTTAAATGCAGTTTTTGTCTTTTCCTCTTTCTTTCCAAACTTTCTCATCTCAAATGCAGTCAAGGTGCCAAATAGCTCTTCTTTAGTATACTTCTTAGGATCATACATTTCTTCAATAACTGAGATATTATCATTGTAACACTCAGGTAGGGTTATTAGGATCTTCTCAATTATATCTTCATCAGCCAATTTTCCTCCTTGATTCCTAACATCATTTGCAGCAAGTTCAACCCTCTGGAAATAGCTTGTAAAATATTCACCTTCTTCCATTTTAAAATTCTCATATCTGTGCTTTGCTATTAGCTTCTTTGTCAATTTTACTCTATCATTTCCTTCATAAAGATCTTCCAACTTTTTACAAACTTCACGAGCAGTGCCCAAAGAAAGAACCTTTGTTTGCTTAGTTTTAGATAGAGCACTAAAAATAGCATACCTTGCTTTCTCATTCTCCTCATAAGAAGAAACCTCATCTGCAGTAGTGAGACCACCTGTCGGAGCAATATACTTTGTCTCAACAGCCTTCCAGGTCTTGTAACCAAGAGAGATAATATATCCTCTCATTTTCACTTTCTAGTCACTATAATTAGATCCATTGAACATAGGGATAACCAACTTATGCGCCATTAGATCTTCCTTAACTAGTTAAGCTCTCCATCAAGGAGCCAGAGCTCTGATACCAATTGTTTAGGAAAACTGAGAGGGGGGGTGAATTAGTTGTGACCAAATTTAAACTTAAAACTTCACTTATCAATTTCACAACTACACTATTATGTTATTAAGTATGAACATGAAATGCATATAACATAAATCAAAATCAACACAAAGAACACCATAATTTTACATGGAAAACCCAATGAGGGAAAAATCACAGTGAAGATTAACTCACAATATAAAGAGATAGCAAAACCGAATACAAAGGCTCATTGCCAAGGGCTCATTGCCTAGAAGAGGACTCACTATCTAGATACAAAGGCTCACTACCTATAGAAAGGACTCACTATCCAAAGGGGAGGCTCACTGCCTACTAATACAAAAGAAAACAAAAGATCCACCATAAAAATTTACACATATCCACAACCTTGATCAGAAGATTGTAGAAACCTTCAGCTCAATGCCTTCAAGAATCTAACACAATGAAGTACTATTTCCTCAACACACTTTCGCACACTTCTAATTTTTTATTTATGGCTTACTTCATTACTTTTCATCATCCAATCCTTCACAACTTGACTTGCATTTATACCATCTTCAAACTTAGAACCTTTCTCCAAGGTTGGCCACATACTCTTCATTTCATAATTTCAAATTAGGTCGGCAACTCAACATTCCCACAATGGAAAGGAATGAGAGTGGACCAATAAAATAATTAACCAAGACCAAGAAATAATGTCTCAGATCAACCACACACTTCCTTAATTAAATTTTATTCTTCATATGAAGTGTAAACACTAGGTCATCCAAACCTAATGAAAACACAAATGAACATTGAAGTACACGTTTTCCAACAAGAAGATAACGCATGGACGATGTAACATACTTCATTATGTACAAGAACATTTCTTAGGTTCCTTCAGATACATCTATAATAAGTATCACAAAATTCAAACACAAAACTACTTCGAATAGTCCATTTGGACTGTGCAAACACATACAACAACTCTAAAACTCAATTTCTAGATCATCAAACCACAAACATCTTTTCCAGAACCTAGAGAACACCATTATAAGACACATTTCAGATCCACAAGACCTAAAACAAAATAATGGAGGACTGTGGATCAGAAACATTTCTCCCAGTCCACATAAAGCCAACTCTGCTAGAATAGTTCACACACCGGTGAACACCACTTTCACCTTACATCAAACCAGAAGCTACAAATTAGTATATATCACCATCAGATCATCAACAACAACCCTTCATATCCACAAAAGCATAGGATCAACACATGAGAAATGCAGAACATGTATACCAAAGCACATTCTGAACTCATACATAACTCTGACTTCACTCTTTATTAATTTTCTTGAAAGCACTTGGAAACTCATCAATTCAACACATCTGCAACATCATAAGGATAGCTCCATGTACTCACAACATCTCAACTATACATGCACAATCTACAACATACTTAACTATGTTGACATCAATGACAACATTAATGACAATACCACCAAACTTGCTCATACTTGCAACAAAGTGTAGTGTGAATAAGAATCTATTAAGTAGGCTAAAAGTTAACTAGTTTAACAATACCTCTTTTCAAACTAACATATGAAAAATAAAAACTTAAAATGCACTAAAAAACAACATTTGACTTAGAATTTAAATCATTTCAAAGTCAAATCATATATATCACTTCCTAGTGATTCAAATTTAAAAACTATATTAGTGTTAGTAGTTTCCTTTATAATAGTTCCAAAAAAATTTGAACTTTCAGATCTAATTATTGAAAGTAATTGGACAATATTAACATCTATTTTTAGTACTATAAGAAATCTGAATTCTAAGGAATGGATAATTATTCCTTTCTATGAAGACAATATTTAATTGGTTATTGATTTTTTTGTTAATCCCAAAACCAATTCTCACGACTCATTCATGTTATACATATTGAGCAAGAGATAGACATGTTTAAGAACTATGAGGATTAACACATGTTAGAATTTTGAGCAATTAAACACTACCATGCATAATCCTTCACCTCATTAGACCTAAACACTTGTAGATAAATTATAGAGTTTGAATCTAGTAGGAGACAAGGAAGATTAATCACGTGCAATCTCTAAATTTTTATAAAGATATCAAATCCTCAAATTTGAATTCAATTATTTAAAGAGAATGGTAATTTTAAAGGACCACTTTATCTTCATGAAATTCTTTGAGAATAATTTTAAAAACTAATAAAAAATCTAAGAGGCTTCAAACTATTATCAATAAAAATAATATTTAACGAAATAAATTTTGCTACAAATTTAATTCATTTCTATTGAATGTTATCGATGAATTAACTATTGTAGCTCTAACCAAATTGTAGAAATCTAAATTTAATCACATCCATATGATTAAATTTACTGCCTTTCCATCTATTGTGTTAATATTAATTTATTAAATTAATATTACACCTTTTGTCTCATATCGGTAAAGTATTTAATTTAATAATTAATACTTTATCTTTCACCCTATTCCTCTCTAAATTAAATAAATACGCTAATTTATTTAATTTAGTCATTTTTACCCTTTTGATTTAAAACCAATTTAAAATTCTTCACTTTCTCTCTCCTTGTCACATCCTCCATAACCTTACCCTAATATGAATTAATTTAATTAATTCATGATTATGATGTGCATCCTCTTAATCAGAGATTAATGTCACATCCTCCTACATTTGCCACTTGCCTCTAATCTTCCATTAATTAGCCTAATCCAATGTTTGCACAACCTTAACCAAGGTCATTAGCTAGATTTAGCACCACTTTTTAGCCAACCTTTGCATTTACCTTCTTTTAACATTGACCCCCTTTCCCATGTGAATTTTTAATTCACATTTATTTGTCCTAGATTCCCCTCCTTTATATGTGAATTTTTAATTCACATTCCATTCTTCCAAGGCTTCTAGAACCTTGGATTGTCACAATCTCCACATGTGACCAAGTCCCACCTTTTTGGAGCCCACCTTTTATCCTCTAGATCCTCCTAGGGATGTGAATTTTTATATCCCCAACCACCTTTCATTTTCCCATGTAGATTTTTGAGGAATTCCAAAATTCCTCAAATGTCCCTTTCACTCCCACTTGGGGACAAGGAATCCCTCTCCTCACTCCCCAAGGTGCATGTCCTTCCTCCACCTCATGTACCTTCTTGACACCTCACTCACACCTCATATCCCCTTGTCCACTTCACCCTCCACATGTCAAGATGTGAGGGCTTGTGGGTTCTCAACCCACCATAGCCCTTCATCTTGACCTTGTTGGATGCATCTTGACCATTGAATTCTCTAGAGAATTCAAATTCTCCTATAAATACCCCCTCCTCAAGCGCATTTTCAACACTTTTGGATTTTTATAACTACATGTTGCCAATTTGCATTCTCAATCCTTTGCCATCATTTAGCCATCTCTGTTAATCATTTTGCAGATTGAATCTTGCATTTAGTCACTCAAGCAATCATCTAAGGAGCACACAAAATCATCCCAAGCAAGGGACAATCAAGGAGACATCAACAATAAGGAAGGTGAAATCATTTCCATTTTGTTTTATCCATTTTCCTTCTTGTTATATCACTCCTTTGGCTAATCTTGAGGTGTCCTTGGTCTTTTATCACTTGCATTTTTAAGTTATTTTGTGCATTATAGTAGGATAAAATTCTTAGGATCACACAAATATTTAAGACTTATTTCTTTTGGGATCTCTTTTTGGGTTCACCATTGGGATGTTACATCCTTTTAGTTTTGATCTTTTCTATTTAAGTGTAAAATCAAAATCAAGCGTTTTATACTATTAACACTCTCTTACATTTACTTTGGAGGAGAACTATGCTAAAATATTTATTATTTGGTGTCATTTTCATGTATAAAAATGCATCAATTTATATTCCTTTTAGGAAAATAGGGAATACTCCTTAGCAATTATAAAATTACAAGAGAAGTCAATCACATATGATGGCATAGTCATCCTAAAGCATGTGACTTACCAAGCGATCAATCTAGAATTAATGGGCATTCTTAAAGATTGATGTCTATCAAGGTATTTTTAAATATTGTTAGGTAGAGAATAGGTCCCTAAAAATGTGAGAGGTTTTAGCATCTATTATTTATTTAATTAATTGACATAGCACAAAATCTAAAGATAGTCAAACATTGAGTTTGCAAGTATAAAATATATTTTCTAGTTGTGGACTACATTTGGGACATGAAGTCAATCCAACATGAATCATAGAAGAATATTTTAGTTCTATTGTACACACATGTTTGTAACCCAAGTTCTTTTTATATTTTAAGACACATTGGTCTAATTGTCTTCAATCATTGTTATTCATTATTTAGTGACTAAGATAAAAGAATCTATTTATTTATTACTATATATAGCATGATTGTTCTTTCTATTTGATATTGGTTAGTCTTATCAACTCAAATCAAATAACTTATTTAATCTGGTTGATTTGCACTCAATTAATTTATGTAATTAATTAATCTAATTTAACCCTGAAAGAAAAATGTATTCTTATTTCAAATCTTTAAAACACCTTTATTATTAACATCTTTTAGTAAATATATGTTACTGTACATTTTAACTATGAACTAGTTTACTATTATGAATATACTAGGTTCATTCAAGAGTAAGATAATCCTATTGAGATGTTATTCAAGATAATATTACAATTCAATAGAAAGAAGAAAATAGAATGATATAAACAAAAATGAAATGAAATATATATTTTTTAAATAACCACATACAATCATCATATTACCTTATTTTGTATGCAACTACACAATACTTATTTATAAAATAAATATTTAAACAATGATAATAAAACACACCAATCAATGTTTAAACTTATTTTAACATCAATTTACTAATACTTATCACAATTTATAGCATTACTTTGTTTTACATATTTGAATATTAATACTTATTTATTAGTATGATAGTTTATTATTACTTAATCTATCAATATAGTTTATTTTATTCACGCTCACCCTCAATTACCTACTTATATTCCTCACACACTGACTACTTTCCTTTGTGTGTTCCATGAAATTTCATTTATTTATTGTTTTTTCATCCTACCACCACAAATCCGATTTAGAGATTCTTTTAGAGTACTTAGATATATAGTGATGCCACATAATATGAAATGATTTTAAACTTTAACATCAAAATGTCCATAAAAAAACATAGGGGAAGATGGTGAACTCTTTTATGAGTGGTGGTACATTTATCTTAATTTTATTTTTTAAAATTTATTTATTATTTTTAAAAAATGCATATTGTTTGTTATATACCGGTGAGATTTTAATAGCATGTTTAAGGAGGGTAACCTTCTATTTTAACACATCTTCTTTTACACTTTACTCTTAAAAAGGTTTCTTCGTTAACCAACTTAATGAAATATCAAATTGAGGAGATTTTTTTCACTAATTTCCTTATCATGTCATATAATTTGTTTGTAGGAGAGTTTTCTTATTTCATCATCATGTCAAGCTCAATTTGTTTCTCAACTCAATCAAAATAGAATCAATCTCCCTATCTATATGGTGTTGATTTAGGTAGGCATCCCCTAACCAAAGATCTATGGAGTAATCCCTATCTATTGTCATCTAAATAACTCCTACCCATTCATACCATAGACTCATTTGAAATGTTTATCAAAAAATAACTAATTTCCTTGAAGGCCTAATGTGTAAATATTAGACTAAAAAAGGTGTTAAAATATGTACCATGTATGAATATTGCATCTATAAGACTCTTTTAATGACTTCACTAAGTGAAATACAAAATTGAAAGGATCAATAAACCATACTTCTTAGAGATCTCACATGAATGAGATTATATAGAGTAAACCCTATTATCAAGACTAGAGATAAATTCAAAAAAATTAAAGTTTGATGGAGCTTGAGATTTGTAGGATTCCTTGCTAAATACCTCTTATGAATATTAGAAAAAAAAATTAGGATAAAGAACACATGAATGAAATATCACATTTATTAATCTCTACAAATGCATTTAGTATAGACTATCAAAAATAAAAGACTTAGAATATTAATTGAGGTACTACTTATAGAGATGTTTAGAATAATTCAATTATAAAACATATAATTAAAACACAAGTACAAAAAATTATAAAATTCTCGGGTAGATGGTGTAATGGCATGAATTTGCACCTTAGGAAAATTCCCCATTTAATTACCCCTACCTTAGAAAGTATAAATTTGATGATGAAAAATCTACTGCCGCCACCTTGTTCCATCCACTTCGCCTCGTATTTTGCATCCATGGAGGAATTTATATCTAGGATGTGTGTGCATTGCATGGACATCCACGTGTTGGACTACTGTCTTGATAAGATTCCTACCCCTAGAATCTACAAAACTGTTATGTTTTTCATTGGCTACAAAAACTAGCATCTCCTACCTCCCTCGACCAACAAAAATAAACCTCTTACCTCCATTTCAAGCCAATTCAAACTCAATTCCTTCTCATTCCTTCATTCCTTCATCCTCTCATTCTATTCACTCCACTCTTGCTTCTACATCATGGTTCTTCTTGTTGCAAGCTTCTCACTTGGCTCCAACAACACATTCTTGTCACAACACCATTGCCATTGAAGGATCATCAAGCTTCATCTTCTCTACATGGTGGTGTCACTATATTTCTTCCACTATTTTCCTTGAGATCTCATAGTTGGGAAGGTAACATTGTGTTTATTTACTCAATTGCATCATCTTGCTTATTGGATAGCATTTAGTTGTCTCTTCTTTTTAACTAGTTGTAATATTTCCTTTCTACTTTCTTTATCAATTTCTACATCTTGTGGCTTTCTAGTTGTTTGTAGAGGTGGGAACACAAAAAAAATGGGTTTGACTAAGACAAACCTCAAACACAACCCAACATTTTTCTCATTTATGTTTGTAAGAACATTCAAGTGTAGCTAATCAAATAATCAAGTCATGGGGAGCACAATATATTTCCCTATCATTTCTTCATCATTTCCATAATAGTTCATTCCAAGTATTCCTTTTGTTGTACTTGTTGTTTTATGCATTTTCTTGTTTTTTGTCAAACCATAAAAAATAAACAACCAAATAGTTAAGTAGGTTCTTAGTTTTTTCTATCTACTTTCTAGACCTTTTTCTATATAGCATGCCAGTGCGTCCTTGAGATGCCAATGCACCATATTGGAGTTCGAGATCCATGCTGCCATCCTTAGACAGTGATCTATCTGGGAAATAGATGGAAACCTATGTAGTCAACTCTTTTGACTTTGCAAACACCTAGCTTTAGTATAAGGAAAGTGATACGTTCTTTTCCCTTCCTTTTTAGCCTTAATCTTTCCTCTCTTTAAACTTGTCTAGTCAACCTGAAGTAGTTTAGGGTAGTTTTTTCCTTGGGTATCTCTTGTGACCTAGATTCTTGAAGGTGATAGATCCCCCTACTCTATAGTTTTGGTGAACCCGACATGAAGGTCTTTGAATCCATTCCCTTGTGTTGAGAAACCTTCTATTGTGTCGTGGGTGTGTCACAAACTTGTGTATTTTGAAGCTTTATGAACTTACGACTCAGTCTATGACCTTTGAACATGTTGTTAGGAGGAGTTTGTGACATTTAGAGATGGATCCTCAAAAGGTCACTGCAGGTCCCACCTTTTAAGAAATGGTTTTAGGAATAGATATGAGTTTCTTTGGGGAAGAAACTCATGTTCCTACCCATCTTGCTTCTCCTACTACCTCCTCTATGGAGGAAGATGATGCTTTCCTGGTTCCCACATAACAATTTCTTTCCCTAGATCGAAGGATTCTAGAGTTCAAACACTATTTGGGGAGGGAAAGAATTATGGCTAGGGATGTTGGGGTTGTTAAGGATTTGAGAATTATGTTGGACAAGGATTGTGTAGGTCTATAATTTCTCTGGGGACTTGCTGATATAATGGAAATTCATGTCTCATCATACAATCCTAGATTGGGCATTACTCGAGACTTTGGGTCTAAGACTGTTGAGAGATAGATATAAGTCTTGATGCCTAGGGAATTTGTATACATGGATGAGATTGGCCCTTCCATCAATACCACCTCTAGTCCTCAACTACCCCCTGTCATTAAAGTAAACAAGGTACCCTTAGGCTTCAACTCCAATTCTAATGTTCCTGGTGGTAATCCTGGAGCCCCAATTGGTCTTGGTGGTGGTGTCTTTGCAAGAAAGGGGATCAATGGATTTGGGGGATTTGGTGGTAGTTCCACTGGTCCTATCACATCATTTGATCCTATCTTGAACACCTTGTTACAAAACATGGGTTAGATGTAAAACTAGCTCACAAAATTATCCATCACTACTCCCTAACCTATCTTTCAACCTTTCATTCATCACAGTCCTTTTTCGATAGCCATTCTAAACACTCCTATCCCTTAGAGGATGGAGATTCCAAAATTTAAAAAATATGGTGGTAAGGGAGATCCTTAGATGCATGTTTTGGCATTTAACACCATGTGCATGGATTTATTTCATCATGATGCCCTAATGGCTAAATTGTTCCCAGGGTCTCTTAAGGATACAACCCTTGAGTGATATTGTTCTTTTCCTGACAATTCTATCTTTTCATTTGATCAATTGGTAAATCAATTTCTCTAAAACTTTGAAGATAGCATTGGACCAAATATGGCCTTCTTGGATCTCTTTCGATCTAAGCAAGGAGAAAAAGAGAAGATAACTGATTTTATCACAAGTTATCGGGAATTATTCTCACAAATCTGTTACCCTTTGCATAACTTGGATGTTCAAAAGGTCTTCATTAGGAACCCACAAAGACCTTGGTAGGAAAAAATATCCTTGATGAACTATCCCTCTTTTACACTTTTGTGTGTTGCGTTATGTGAATACCAATAGACGATTGCATAATTCGGGGGATCCTCCTCATGCTCACATTTTGATGGCAGGTTTGTAGTGTTAGTTTCTAAAAAAAATAAAGCTATTACAAATGTAGTCTCTATGTCTAATGATAAATTCCTAAAGCACAATAGATACTTTATGAAATTGTCAGAATCTTATGCTATTATTTTTAAAAAGTTATTGAAAGATAAAGTCTTAAGAATACCTAATCCTTGACCTCTAATCAAGCCCTATCTTGATTGGTATGATGAGCATAAGTTATTCTAATACCACAAAGTACACAAACACATTACTGAATGATGTGGCACCTACATAATGAGATCTAGGAATGCATCGATGATGATACTATCCATCTTGATGTTAAAAAGTAGAATTCTAATAAGTTTGTGGAAAAGGCTAATAGTGAGTTGCAGATTCATCCATTTCCATCCCATTTTGAAAACTTAATTTCTCAATCTTCTGAATCCTCTATATTTGTCCCATCAAAATACGTGAACATGATCTCATTCACACATATTTCTCCTACCTAGTCTATGAGTGCATCACCCGACATAACATTTACTTCAAAGGACCTACCTCTAAATAAGGGGCCTTCTCTTTTGTACATTCCTACTTAAATGAATGGAAAAATTATGACTGGTGTCCTAGTTGACCCTATGAGTAGAGTGAATGTTATAACTGAATAATCTCTATTTATAAACACTTTTCATAGGGAGGAATATGAAGAATCAAAGGCCACTATCTATACACATGATGGACTCTCAATCCCCTATTGGCTCTATTTCTCTTTCGGTCTTGGTAGGACCTAGGGCCTTTGATACTTCCTACATCATAATCATGGAGTCATACCTATTGAGAGTGATGCTACACATTCCTTGGCTAGTCTCCATGAATTTCATCACTTCCATGGTTCATAAATGTCTCAAATTCTTACATGAGGGATCTATGCACATTGTGCACAACACTGATTATAAACCACTAGTGTTGCATGGAATATTTTCATTAGACCATTTTTTGCTCGCTCTAGTGGACCTCTCCCTCCAAGGGGAGATTTGATGTACTGTGCTTATGTCAAGTACAATACTGGGGGCACAACATCAAAAGTGATCTATCCAATTTCTCCCTATGCTATCTCTATGAAAGGCTCCATGATCATATAGTAGCAAGCTCCCTCTTCTGCCCATCAAAAGGGGAAGAGGAAAATCTTGCTTGTGCTTAAGGGCTTTCTCATTCTATGTCTTCCACTCCATTTGCTTCTACTTCTCACCTTGTTGTGGCATCTTCAACTCCTGCTCCCATGCCCTGCATGGGAAGTCTAATGGTGCCTGGCTGGAGAAAAGATAAGCACCAAGTTTTTGAACTTCTAGTCTTACCCATGGTTCCTAGACTTGTTGTCTATGAAAATGGAAAGGGTGTCCTAGTGGGGCTGATCCCACATCTCAGCCTTCACGACCTCCTACCAATCTTCTTCCTATCCCTCTAGCAATAAATAGGAAGAGGCTTGCTGCCAAGGCACTTGTGTCTATTTCTCCACCTACTGTTATTTTTGATCTTGTGCTCCTTTCTCTTGTCCCTTTCCAGGAGGTTTTCCATCCATTAGCAATGGTTATGGAGGGAACTCCTATGGGATAACTCTTCTTAGGCTTCAACATCTAGCTCCCTAAGCCAACATAACCAACTTGCACATGAGCATAAAAATAGGAAAAAAGTTCTTTCCATGAAACAAGCTACCTCATAGAAGATGAATGTAGAGTCAGTAGGTCCTATTTCTACATCTTCTATTGTATCTCATCCTTTTTCTCTTTCTACCTTTGTTCCAATCACCTTTGTTCTACTTTTGTATCCCCCGATAGGACCCAATGATACTCACCCAAAAAAGGTGAAGGTTTTCATCACTCCCTCCATAGAGCTCTCTCTTTTGATGTCCCTCCCAAATATTCCTCCTTTTTCCCAACCCATAGATATGTTGAAAACAATGGTGGTATCAGTTGTGGCTTTGTCTCCCCCTCCTTTGTTTCTGCTTCTTCTGTGAGGAAATACCATCCTCTACTAAAGCATAAGTTGGAGGATGAGCTCACTTTGAGTGGTGGTCGGAAGAAGGACTCACCTTCTTTAGGAGCTAGTACTATCCTATCTTGCACAATCCTAATGACAGAGGCAACCCCTGCCTCTCTAGAGTTAGTTAGTTCATCACTCCTTGAGGTTGGCCATTACTCTTGTGTGCCTTGCCCCTCCCCCAAAAAATGTATTATCAATTTGGTGGAGGAAATCCTGGCTTTGTTCTTAATCTTTTCAAGATCAATGAATTTACTCTCAGAAGAACTAGGTGAAGAATACCTTAAGGGACCAACTTCCCAATCTCTCATTGTAGGTGAGTCAGAGTGTACTACTCTCACTATCCTTCCCTTGTAGGCCTATCTTCCCTCCCCTTATAATGATCTAGATTGGTAGTAGGATGACTTGCTAGTCGATGTGGACTAGGGAAATACCTCTTCTACATCTGTAGCGTAGATTTTTTTATATTTTTTTGTTCCTCGTGCTTGTCTCTTTGTGTTTGTGATCTTGCTTGGAGGACCATCGCTACCCTTGTAGGTGCTTGGATATAGGCAAGGAAATTTTTTTTGTGCACTTATTTTATGTGTACATCATTCTTTTGTGTGTCATGAATTTTCTTTTTGATAATTGGGGACGATGTAAATCATTGGGGGAATTCAAGTCATCTTCCATGTTGACCCAATTTTTTTTAACGAAATTTCTTAATGTGATCTTCTTCACGATTTGATAACTTTGGAGATTGATGATCATTTGTTCCTACACTGTATTATTTCTATTTGTATCTATGAACAAATCTGACCCCGAACACTCAGATTCACTTGTCTCTTGATTTCTTGATTTTTGCTTGTATCTCTCTATTTTCTTCATGATGTTGTGGTTCCTATGTATTATCCCTCACATGTGTGACAACATACCACAAATACACCTCACAATGTGTGGCATGCCACAACATATATGTCTCTCCTATCTCTCCTTAGGATGCTACGTGTTCCTCTCCATTTCATGCACCACCCTAAGGGGGAGCTACCATACTTCTCCAATTTTCAATAAGGTGAATTTGATGGCCAAAAAATCCCTTACTAAAAATTTTCATTTTCGAATTGATGAATTCTTTCAACAAGGAACCCTTAGTGAAATTTTTCTTTCAAAAATGAATTAGTAGTGAAAGAATTTGAAAAATTTCCTTTGAAAAAGGAGTACTTTTTCTGATGAAGAAGTCTAAAAACTTTCCTTATAAAAGGTGCATTCTTTCCATTGGATTCCTCGATGAAATAAATATTTCAAAAGGATTCCTTGATGAAAAAATCATTTACATAAAATGTCATGCACTTCAATTGGAGTGTTCCTTTGAATGGGCCCATTGATGTCTTGAAGGATTCCTAGCCAAAGGGACCCCCCTTGAAAACTTCTCCTTCAATTGCATCTCTTTGAATTATCTATGATGTGTGTGTCTATTTTGGATTTTTCACCTAACATGTTTTATCTATAGATTAACATGTTACTTTGCAGGACCGAGAACCTGTAAAGTCCTTTCATAATCAAGCTTTCCCAGTAGGATCAAGTACCTCTCCAAACTTTGCTAATAATGTGTAAGGATATTTCACATCTAAATCTATAGGATCAAGAACCTGTAGAGACCTTTCATGTTAAGCCCTACGGGACCAAGAACCTATTGAGCTCCCTTTACAGAATTGAGAATCTGTAGAGCTCATATAAAACTTCACAGGACAAGGAACCTATGGATCCATCTCTCTCTTTCACATCAAGGTTGCCCCACAAGACCAAGCACCTATAGAGCTGCCTCCTTCATGTCTAGGTACACTAGATCCAAAGTCTGCTATATTCTCTTCAATATTTTATACTTTACCTCACATATGCACTGCCACGTATGCTCACTAAAGTGGGGGGATATTTAATGGCACAAAATTTCACCCTAGGAAAATTCCTCATTTAATTACCCTACCTTAGAAAATATATAATCAATGATGAAAAATCCACCACCATCACCTTATTCCATCAACTTGGCCTCATCTTTTTACGTGTCAGTGGAGGATTTTTTGTCAATTATGTGTGTGCACCAAGCAAACATCCACATGTTGCACTGTTGTCTTGACAGGATTCTTGCCTTTGGAATCTACATAACTGTTACATTTACCATTGGCTATGAAAAGTAAAATCTCCTGCCTCCATTAATCGATGAAAATTGACCTTTTGCCTCCATTTTTCCAATTCAAACTCAATTCCTTCTCATTCCTTAATTCCTTCATTCTCTCATTATATTTACTTCACTCTTGCTTCTACACCATGGTTCTTCTGGCTACAAGCTTCTCACTTGGCTCCAAAAACAAATTCTTGTTGCAACACCATTGCCATTAAAGGATCATCAAGCTTCATCTTCTCTACATGGTGGTGTCACTATATTCCTTTCGCTATTGGCCTTGAGAGCTCGTAGTTGGTAAGGTAACATTCTATTTATCTACTCAGTTGCATCATCTTGATTATTGATAGAATTCGGTTGTCTTTACTTTTTATCTAGTTTTAATATTTTCTTTCTACTTTCTTTATTGATTTCTACATATTGTGGCTTTTTGGTTGTGCATGGAGGTGGGAACACCAAAATGGGGGTTTGACTAGGGTAGATCTCAAACACAACCCAACATTTTTCTCATTTCCATGTGTGTAGGAATGTTCAAATGGAGCTAATTGAATAATCAAGTCATGGGGAGCATGGTATATTTCCCTAACCTTTCTTCATCATTTCCATAATAGTTCATTCCAAGTATTCATTTTATTGTAATCATTGTTTTATACACTTTCCCGCTTTCTATCAAATCATAAAACATAAACAACTAAATAGTTAAGTAGGTTCTTAGTATTTTCTTTCTTTATGGATCTCTGTCTGTGTAGGATGCCAATGCATCCTTCAGACACTAGTGCACCATGCTGGAGTCCAAGATCCGTGTTTCCATCCTCAAATAGTGAGTTGTCTAGGCAACATAGTGAAACCTTTGTGGTTAGCTCTTCTGACTCTGCAAACACATGGATTTAGCAGAAGGAAAGCGGTACACTATTTTCCCTTCCATTTCAGGCTTAGTCATTCCTCTCTTCAAACCTATCTAGTCAACCCAAGGTAGTTTAGGATAGTCCGTTTCTTAGGGATCTCCCATGACCTAGAGTCCCAGAGGTGACGGACCCCCTACTCTATAGAAGGAAGTAGTTAGAAATTGGAGGGTGTTGGTGTTTCCAACTCATTCCCAAAGACCTATAAATATTAATCAATTTTTATTCTTGAAAGCAAGGGAGGTTGGTCAATGAACAAGAAACTCATTCTTAAGGTAAATTTCACTTGCAATTTAGCCTCTACAAAACCTAGGCGGGTTCCCCTTATGGTATCACTGTCAAACTATGAATTGTAACTATTAGATAATACCTAGCAAATATTATTGACATACATATATGGCAAGAATTCTAAAATTCAACTCATAAAAAATCAATAATTCTCTTCAACTCCTGAACATTTGCATGGCAAGTGAGAACAATAACAAATCATTTGTAAATAGTTTATGATTTAAACATTTGAGTGAATTTTGGTATTTGAGAAAAGATATTATATTCAAATAAGTGCCTTATGGATACATAAATTTTTAATCAAATAATATTCTCATAAAATAACTTAGACATAGATTCAATGACTTACTAAACATTAATACCATGTAACCATGTAACCTAAAATGGTAATAAATGTGATTCTAATTAGAAATCCGATGTAGGAGTATTTGAGTGTACTCAAAATCAACATCAAAAAAAATATTTCAGTTTGATTTATTTCTTTTAGTTTGGTTTTTCATTTAAGAAATATCATTCAACTTAGTTTTGGTGGTAGATTATGGAAAAAGTTGAATATTGTTTTGGAATTGATTGACAAATGTCATATATTGCTATGTATTTGATGATTCATTGCCTATAATTTCATTGAGCCTCTTGTCAATCGATTATGTCAAATAAATGGAATATTTTCCTTATTTAAGTGTATTGGTGTATTATTCTTTTTGTGAATTAATAGTCACTCAAAATTGGCATATGAATCTTTTTAGCAATTTCAAATAAAATGAAGACATTGTAAAATGCAAATTCAAATGATTAGCACTTAAAACTAGAAAAAGAGGAGTCATAGGTTTAAGGAAATAATTAAAATTTATTTTTGAAAATGAAGTAGAGCATATGCTAGGGAAGTTGATTAGATATATAAGATAGTTTTAAATTAAAAAATGGAAATACAAAAAATTCTAGATAAATGAAGAGGTGTACAGTTGGGAGGGGGTATAGCATTGTAAATTTTCACCCTTGACAATTTCACACTATGTTCCTCCCCTCCCCCCCAAGTGACTTGACTTGATTGTACACATAATTTCATAAAGTATGTATTCTATGGCCCATTTGGATATTTATCTTGAGAAAAGCAATGTACAAAACCTAGGTAAAAATTTAATATTTTGCTCCCAACACCTTACATCCCACAGAATAGAGCCAAGACATAGTTTCCCTACGTGACTTGGTCTCCCTATTTTTCATCCAAATTTTAATATGTCAAAGTTGGTATTTTATTATTTTAATTTCAAATGTAAAATGCCAGCTATCAACATATAATTTGTGGGAAATTACATTAAATTCCTATAAGTACCTAGTCATTGCATCATTTGAAAAGTATGTGGAGAAATCTAGCAAGAATTATTTCAAAGAGAATCATCAAGAACATTCAAGAACATATTTATAGTAAATCTCAATAGCAAAGAATCATGTCAAATTTTATGTAAGTTTTTTCATGTTCATGTTATCACTTAGTTTGTGAGGACTAACCCTTGTAGGTCTTTCAAATAAATCGAGCCAATTTAACATCAAGCCTTGAGGATATTTGTATGATTGATCAGTCCTTCAATAAAATTTGACTTGGGTGGTGTGTTGCAATTAATTTTTGATTCATCATTTAGCCGAGCTATCCCTCTAAAAGATAAGCTCTCTTTCATCAACTATGCTATTGTGGAGGTGGAAAAACCAACACAAGGCTTGACTAAGGAAAGAATCTATATGGCACAACCCTTCCTCTCTCTCTAAATGTTTAATTGTCAGATAAGAAAATTTTTGGAGGAAGCTTGAAGGTCATTTGTTCATTGTTGCAATCAAACCCTACAAATTAACCATATACAAAAAAATTATTATCTCAACAACTGGCCACGATCCAAAAATGAAACTTGAATAGAAGAAGGTTCTAATCTAGATCTAAAGGACTATTAAGATAGATTTTATATTAAGCTACCAGGACATAGTCACCCTGGTGACTTGGTCCTACATTTTTAACTCCAAATTCATATGATATGTATAAAGAACTCCACTTATTCTATTTTTGATTCCTAAATTTGTCTCTAAATTTCTAGATTTGTTGTTTTTGCATCATAATAGATGATCCGGTGGATATTTTTAGTAGAAATTGAAGTGTCTCCAAATCTCCATATTTCAGCACCATCAGAAAGATCTCAGTGTCCTCATTCCAATGCAACTTGAACGGAGCGAAAAGGAGCCCGTTTGTGCAAGTTATGGCTAGTCAAACCTCGGGTCAAACTGGGATTCAAAGCATCCAGAAAGCAGAAAAATGATGTTGTCAAAAGTTTTCAAAGTTGGTGTCATCATGAAGAGCTCGTCGCAAGCTTTCCAATGCAATTTGTTTCGTCAAAATTTGACATCGTATGCTGAACTTATCAGCGGTCAAAGCTTTAAGTTGACTTTGAAGTGGACTGTATGGATGCTGACGTCAGCATTCCGTACTATACGGACGGTGAAGTGGACAAACCAGAATTCAACACGTGGCATCCATGTCAGCTTTGTACGGAACCAATTAGAGGCAGACATGTGGCATTCGTACGCCATGTCATCATACAGTCAGCGGTCCTGTCAGCATGCCACGTCATCGTATGAGTCAGCGGCCAATCAGCACACAAGTTGTCATCCATGTCACGTGCAAGGGCCAATCAGTGTTCGCCACGTGGCACCCTCCTAGTGCGACACGTGGCTCGTCGATTGCTTCTCTTCTGTCGTTGGCGTCGGTTGTATTGTTCATAAAAAAGGATATGGATGTCGGCATGGGGCTCGAACTGTTTACCTACCCCACACAAGGCATCACCTCCACCGTTCGGGTGCGATATTCGCGCTTAACTCTATGCTATGGCCGATTTATTTTGTTGTTGTTTCGTTAGAGTTTGGTTGGTAAAACGCTGACGGCCGGGAGTGGAACTCGGAACCGCCGAGTTCCCAAAATCTATATGCACCGCTAAGTCATCGAGCCCATCTAAATTATGCTTGGCATCATTGGCTTTTGTTGTATGGATCAAAGCCGGATGCCTTATTTAAATTAAAAAAACTCTCCAAAATTAACAAATAAAATAATTTAATAACCTCCTAAACAATAACCCCTGAAACAATGAAAGCTCGAGGAGGGCTAAATACAAGATTTATTTAATTTTTTGGGGTGGTTGTATTATTAAGGGGGATTTTTATGTGTAAAAGGAAGATTTACAAAGATTTTTATGTAATTTGGAGAGATAAGATAGATTTGTAAATCAATTGGTTAGTAACCAATTTGAGCCATTTTTTTGTATTTAAAGGGGTGAAAGGGAGAGAGTTTGGCTAAGTGATTTTTAAGTGTTTTTGGAGGAGAATTTTGGCTAGGTGTTTTGTCTAAGCGTTTTGGAAGGAATTTCTGGTGAAGCGAGAGGAGGCTATTCTGGAGATTTTATTCTTCATACCTACACTTTGAAAAGTGGCGTTGTGCGGATAGGGGTGATTTTGTAACTCATTGTTCTTGATTTTGGAGATTAATCGGATCGGTCGTACTCTATTGGAGCCGACCCGGAGATGTAGTCACATTTGTGGCGAACTCTGTAATCAAACGTTGTTTGCACTTTCTATCTTCTCCTCTCTCTTTTCTCTCATGAATTCAAATTTTGCAAAGTTGTTTTAATTAAGCATTCAATACAGTATATAGTCTAGATCCTATACAGATCAATAGATTATTGGCTTCATTGGCTAATCAAATAATTGCATTTCACTCTAAAACCCATTCCAATTTTGGTCAAGGGAAGATTGAATCACCTTTTAGGTTGTAAGACAATCCTTGTCCAATCTATCAAACCCTACTATGTCAAATCTCAAATGATATTGTAGATATTTAGATCCTAAAGTGAAATTTTAGGGTCTCACTTTTTCCACCATATTAAATAAAGTCTAAAATCCACTCTAATTTCCCACTTATGAAAAGTGGTGAAAATTGGAGTTGGTTGGGAAGTTATGGGGATGTATTTTTCCTTCTATCTATTCCTTCTCTTTGTAAGGATAAGGGTCTTCTCTTTTTGGCTTGGCTTCTCTCTTTTTTCTTTGGTTATGCTTTTATCCTTGAGATGCTTTCCCCTTTTGGAAAGGAGAATTCTTGGTGGAGATAGAGGAGTGGATGGGAGAGGAAGAATGGAGGAATAGGGCTTGGAGAAGGATAGACTATCACCTTTTGGATTTATACTTGGTTTGGTAAGGTCTACCCCTTTGTAGATGTTTGGTTATGATGCATGAAATATTGTTTATGCTTTGAATTTTATGTGCAAGTTATTGCTAGATCCATTTGAGGTATTTGTTGAAATTACGTGTTTAGTTTTGTCTTGTTGGAGTTCCACCTTGTTTTGGTTTCTTTTAATGCGTATAGCTATTTAAGGGTTAGGGTGATGAATTATACTATGGGTGTTGGCATTGTACATAGTATGTGGCGTAATTTTTTTAAGGAACCCTTGTGAATAGTGGTAGTGTGGGTATAAGGAAAAGCTATGTGACCCCTAGAGCTTGGGGGTGGATTGAACATCAATCCTACGGTTGGGAGGAGAGCTTTGTGGCCATATATTGTTTTTGTTGATTTCTTGTTTTCAGGTGCATATATATATCGATGTTGAAATCAATGGGAGGTCTATGAAAGTTAAGATTCTGATAATAGATTTAAGTCTTGTGAATTGGGAGAAAGCTTCAAGTTCCAAGAGTAGAGTTTTTGGAAAATGTAATTGTGAGTATAGGATGGTTGGTTCAATTTGTAAATGCGGTTATTTTTTCAACTAGAAGTATAATGTAAGGGAGATATTAGGCATGTTTTGACCTTATTAAAAGGGGCTAATGTTGGGGTGGCGGTAGAATTTTAAGTGTAATTATAGAAGCCCTTTTGTGTAAATCTTTAAGGGAATAGAAGGATTGTGTTTTGGGTAACAAATTTCCTAACTTGTAATGGAAAGTTTTAAAAGGGATTGAATTCTTTTGAAGTTATATAAACTACTTCTCTTATAAAAAAAAGTAAATGAACCATATGGGTATTATTTCTCTATGAATTTTAAATTCAAGAAAGGATAAATAAATAAATAAATGCATGGTCCTTCCCTTCAGATTGTAAAATGAATAGGTAGACCTTAGATTAAATCTTGTAAAAAAATGATATATGTGCATATAATGTGTTATATTTATTTTCACAAAATTATTTACATGATAAATATAAACAACCATACATCTATATATACCTTATTCTCCCAAATATAATAATCTAAAAATAATAAAATTGTTATGAGATTTTGATGTTTTCCTAATATAAAAAAATATTACATTTATTATAATAAAAGAAAATATAATGACTACTCAACAAATGAGAATTGATGTTAAATTCATAAATGTTAAAATAAATATTAAAAACAGATATTAAATTAAATATTAAAATAAACATTAAAATGAATTTTAAAATAAATATTAAAATGCCTATTAAGAGTTTGTATTAACTTAAACATTTAAGAAATTTCTATTAAAATTAATATGATGAACATTTCTTTCATATATAAAAATCCTATGAAAGTGATCGAATGCATTTTCTTTTTTTTAAAAATAACACGGATTAAGGAGAAATCGGTTTTAAGTTCCCTTAAAAATAATAGCCAAGAACACTAAATCTCACGTCTGAAATTTTCTTTGTACATATTTAGGAGCTACCATGTTACTCATAAGTAAGATAGTACCCTCTTAGTAGTTTAGTACGCTAAATAGTCATTTATGCACACAATAAAATTATAATTGTCATTAGTATGGTTGCCCTCAAAATAATCTTGTTTGTTATCCCTAGGTAGGATACCACTATTTGGAGGTGACATTAGGATATCATTCCTACTTTTATTTTATGCTAGATAACAATGTATCATGTGGTTATAAAGTTCAAAAGTACACTGGGAATATTTGATTTAGTACTTGTGAAGAAAGGTGGTAGTTGTCCCTATTGAACAAGAGTCCTTATAGGTTGCTTTCAAGTGTAAATAGAGATTAATAGTGTGTACCTAGCTATATCACTTTTGATTGGGTAATTTTGTTGAGTGCAAATATATGGTTATTGTCCAAACCTTTGGAATTATCCTATTAACTATAGATAACATTAATGATTTGATTTAATTTTTGTAGGTTTTAATTTTTGTTAATGTCAGTTGTTGCGGTATGATTTGCATTAAGGTTTATAAGAGGTCAATTGTTGCTATTTCCAGTGCTATGGTTGATCAACATGGAAATGTCAAACGAAGAGCAATAAATATACTAACAATACTATTGTTGTGATTTCCAATCTTAGTAATATTGTTGGTGAAGAATATGATCAATGAATAATATTAACAAGTGACGCAAGCGTCAAGTTCCTGTCGAGAGGTAAAAGGCATGCTGCTATGAGTTAGAAAAAGTATTTAGATAGCAGATAGGAATATAAATGTATTAAAAATAGCTAGAAAAGTTCGAAGTAATTTTTAATAGCGCACTAATGCATGGAATTTTTAGGGTGCATGGGCAACGTGGTCCATAGAGACATGTGAACAGGTAACATGTGTGGATGGATGCATGAAAAATTGTATTTATGGGTACCATGTATACGTGGACTTTTTTATAGATATACCAATGAATTCTTGTTTTTTTATGTGTGTATGTATACATTTGTGAGAAGGAAGATTCTTTATGATCTTAATTAGGAAGCAAGAATGCATTATTAATTTGTATTAATTATTGAATGCAAACAATTGGAAACATTTGTAATAATGCTTGAGACATATATGGATACATGTATCGACGTGCACATAATGCATAGAAGAGTGAGAAGCATCGTCGGCATGTGAATGAGTCTTAAAGCAGGAGGAGACTCAGCTCGCATTTGCAGTATTAAATGAAAGAAAACAGGAGAAATAAACTATTTATGACTAGTGCAATGTTTTTAATTTTTTTTTTAAAAAAAACCTTTTGATCGAAAAATTCATTAGTCATTTTAAATGGAACAAAGTTTTGATGTAGGGATATTTCTAAAGCATCAAATATCATTTGCAACTATTTACAAAAAACATGTGTGTGGGCAAAAAAGGAAAATGCATTCTTTACATGACCCATATTTATATGCATTGTGAAACAAAGTTTACCATATCTCTTTTTTTGCTTCTATGTCTATTTGTAAATAAAATTATGTTTAGTGTACTGTTGTAAAACACATGCTATGTTAATTAATACAACTGAGTTATTTTAGTTTATCATATCACAATATGCAAGTGCTAATAGAAACAATAGTGTTAGGTGGAAGATTGATAGGGGTAGCTCATTTGAGTATAAACTTTTGTAAGATTAATCAATCTTTTTTTTAATGTAGTATGAAGGTTACTATTATATAAAGCTATTGATTTTATTATAAATAAGATTTAAATCATGTCTATGTAATACAATAAGATATTTTTGTGTATAGAACAATGTAATTATATTACAACAAATTGTTAGATGAATCACTAGAAAGCTATTGATTTTATTATAAATAAGATTTTAAACTTGTTTATGTAATATGATTAAAAATTTGTGTTTATATAATAAACAATAAGTAATTTGCAAAGATATAATAAAGAACCTTATTACCTAAGATTAAATTTGTGTATATATAAAATAAAATGTAATAATTTAATTTATTAAAATGTAATAAGTGAAATAAATATTACGATAAATTCTTAGATGAAACAGTACAAAGGTATTGATTTTATTATAAATTAGATTTGAATGTTGTTAATGTAATACGAATGAATATTTTTTTGTGTATATATTTTAAACAAAAAATAATTAGAAAAGATATAAAGAATCTTATTAGGTAAGATAAAATGTAGATACAGTAAAATAATTTACATGTTTGTAGCACTTTGCATCCAAATTATTGAGAGAGAAACATTTGTAACAATGCTTGAAGCATTTAAGTATACATGGATGCATGTATACATCTATCGACGTGCACATAATGCATAGAAGAGTAAAAAGCATCCTTGGCACCTGAGCAAGCCTGAAAGCATGATGAGATTGAAGTTGCATTTGCAGTATTAAATGAAAGAAAACAAGAGAAATAAACTAGTTAGTATGAATACATATACGAAAGGAAAGCATTAAAATATGGATCCATGTAAACATATATGCATGCATGGATGTGAACATGTGTCCATGTAATTTGGTATGTTAAGAAGAATCTATATATGCATGCGTCCATAAATTTAGAAATGTTAGAAACAATTTGCATCTTAAACAGGAACTAAAAAAATATTACTGATTGAAACAAAGCAACAATACATTAGTGTTTGTGGAACAAGTGTATAAAGTATATCTAATAATGCATTTGAATGCATGGATACATGGAAATATTTGTGAAATCTGAATATACATTATAGCCTTCGGGGAATTGTCATGTGTGCTTTTAGGAATTTGTAAGAAAGAGGATTTAGAAAAGATATTTTGAAAAGAACTCATGAATACAACTGTATGTTAACAATGAGACTCAATTTGCATTTGCAGTATTAAATGAAAGAAAACAAGGAAAATTAGCTATTTATTAGCAATGCATATATCAAAGGAATGCGTAAATGTATGGATGAAGGTAAACATTTATGCATCCATGGATGTGTACATGTGTCCATGTAAGTTGGTAAGTAAACACGAATCTATATATGCCTATGTGCACAAAGTTGGAAAATATCTGAAACAATTTGCATTTGAAAGATATACAAAAAACATTTATGATCAAAACAAAAAAAATACATTATTGTTTTTTGACCAAGTGTATTAAGGATATCCAACGATGCATTTGAATGCATGGATACATGCAAATATTTATGAAATCTGATTATACATTTTAGCCTCCAAGAAACTGTGATATGTGCTCTTAGTTATCTGCAATAAACAAGATTTAGAAAAAACGTTTTAAAAGGAAGTCTTGAATACAACTCTATGTTGTGATAGTTATTTTCAAAGCCCTCAGTGTTTAATTGCATAACCTTGATATTTTCTTCATTTTTTCCTTTGGTATGGTGTGAATTTTGTTCTGATGGATGAAGGTATATTTGAGCTATAGATAGATAAAGATATGTAAGGGTGGTAAAGAAGAATGAGCGATGTAAGTGCAACAAAGAGAAGGAATTGAGAGAATGATGAGATGCAAGTAAGGTATATGAATGCCTTATGGAAAGTATTAGATATGGGAAGCAAGGATATGTGAAACTGGATGTGAGAATGAATGGAATGTAAATGGTATGAATTTATCATTTACGAGTTTTACGCTTAAAATTAAATGCAAAATATAGAAATTTGAATGAGTGAGTTGGATTGAAAGAAAAAAGGAATGCAAGACATTGGTGTGATGCAAGGCAAGCATATAAATGGATTTTGAAATGTATTTGATTTGAGAAGAAACGATGTGCACAGGTGGAAATGGAAATGAGTGGATTCGATAGGGTATGAAGTGAACTTTTGTTCCAAGAAAGGGTGGAAGAATGTCTATTTTGTTATTGGTTATGCTTTTTAAAATCATCATAGGGCTGAGTGTCTCAATACAAATACAAAAGAAAGACTGATGTCTCATTTCTCACTCTCCTTCGGACTAAACAAAGTATGAAGATCCTTGAGCTTCCTTGAAATGTGACAAGAGAAGAATAGATATAAAAATATAATGATATTTAAGGATACAAGAGTCAAAAGAGAAACAACAATGAATACTTGTACTTTTACATGGGTGTATGTTTACATTTGCAGTAACAAATTTCCTTTATGATCTTATTCAGGAAGCAAAAATGTATTATTATTTTGTTTCAAGTATTAAATGCAAAAAATCTGAAACATTTTTAACAATGTTTGAGGCATCTATGTATACATGCATGCATGTATACATGTATCCATGTGCAGACAATGCAAAGAAGAGTGAAAAGCATACATGACATGTGAACGAGAAATTTGAATGGAAAACACTAAAATCAAGTAGAAATACAAATCTGTCAAAGCACATTGAGGCTCAAGTAGCATTTGCAGTAGTAAGCGAAAGAAAAACAGGGAAAACAAACTATATATCAGCAATGCATATATCGAAGGAATGCATAAATATATGGATCCATGTAAACATTTATGCATGCATGGATGTATAGATGTGTCCATGTAATTTGGTACACAAAGAACAATCTATAAATGCATGTGTGCATAAAGCGAGAAATGTCAGGAACAATTTGCATTTGAAACATATACAATATTGTTTTTTGAACAAGTGTATAAAGGATACCTAATGATGCATTTGAATGCATGGAAACATGTAAATATTTGTTAAATCTGATTACACATTATAGGCTTGAAGAAACTGTTATACGCGCTTTTAGGGATCTGTAATAAACAAGGTTTAGAAAAGACATTTTGAAAATAACTCTTGAATACAACTCTATGTTATGAGTGTTATTTTCGAAGCCCTCAGTGTTTATTTGCATAACCTTGATATTTTCTTCATCTTTTTCTTTGTTTGGTATGGTGTGAATTTTGTTGTGATGGATGAAGGTATATTTGAGGTGTAGATAGATAAAGATATGTGAGGGTTAAAAAGAAGAATGAGTTATGCGAGTGCAACAAAGAGAGCGAATTGAGAGAATGGTGAGATGCAAATAAGGTGTATGAATAAGTTATGAAAAGTATTTGATATGGGAGGCAAGGATATGGGATGGTGGATATGAGAATGAATGGAATGTAAATGGTATGAATTTATCATTTTTAAGTTATATGCTTACAATTAAATGCAAGAAATGAAAATTTCAATGAGAGAGCTGCATTTAATGAAAAAAGGAATGCAAGAGATTGGTATGATGCAACACAAGCAAATAAATGGATTTTGAAATGTATTTGATTTGAGAAGAAAGGATGTGCAAGGGTGGAAATGGAAATGAATGGAATCAATAGGGTATGAAGCGATTATTTCTTCCAACAAAGGGTGGAAGAATGTCTAGTTTGGTATTGGTTATGCTTTTAAAAATCATCATAGGGCTGAGTCCGTCAATATAAACACAGAAAAAAGACCCATGTTGTGTTTCTCACTCTCCTTCGTACTGAACAAGGTACTGAGATCCTTGAGCTTCCTCGAAACGCGACAATAGAAGAATGGATATAAAAATATAATGATATTTATGGATAGAAGAGTCAAAACAGAAGACAAAGTGGAAGTTCTTATGCATATACTATGAAAAAAGTAAATATGGAAGATCATAAAACTGAAAACATGCAAATGCTGATGCAGTGGAGAACATTAAATACATGGAGAGAGAAATACGTATAGCTATTCACAGATATATGCATGGATGCATCAACAGACACATGTACAGACAAAAAACATAATTACATGGACAGATGGGGATATGAACACATGTATACATGGATGCATGCATATTTGCATATAGATACAAATGCATATGTTACATGGAAGGATGTATTCATATACACATGCAAATATGGATGAAGGCATATATGCATATATGCATGTATGGACAATATGCATAAATGTATGTCAACATATAACTTTTAATTTTGTTATATTGGAAAACTAGCACTATTCTGATAAATTAATATTGGAAAATTAGCATTTAGCTGTTTCTATTTATCAAAATAGCTTTATAAATCATTGTTGTTATTGAAAATCAGTGAAATGCGATCGCATAAATTGATTATATAAATTTAAGCAAAGGCATAGTTTATAAAACTGGCGAGTAGAGATACGTAATCCATGAGTGCAAATTAAATGCATTGAAATATCAGGAAAATGCGAACACATGGAGAGGTCAAAATAATTGAAGAAAATGCATTAAATGGCATGTGGCTGGTGGGGAAGGCGCTGGAATTGCTTGGTGGCCATGGGTGGCTAGGATATTTTGGCCATTTAATATAGATTAAGCCAGTTGCAATCGATTGCAACTACTTTGTGGACTCTGTATTCTATTGTAGATGCTTGTGTTCTAAGGAAGAGTAGTGTATACACATGCACAAATGCATATGTGCATGTAGTACATGCACACATGCATCCATGGCTGCATAGACACACGTATGTAGATAGAGATAGATATGTTACACGGAGAGGTGTACAGATACATGGATGTGTAGAAATATGCATATATGCATGTGCAGATGGCGAAAGACAAAGACAAAACAAGTGTGCATGAGTCCATACATGCATATATACATGTATCCATGCAAAATATCGATAGATGCATATATAGATGGATGTGTGTATGCAATTCATAGGTGCATATATGCATAAATCAATGTATACATGCACCCATAGATACAGTCATACATATATAGACAAATGCATGCAGAGATGACAAGATATGCATAAATCGATATATGCATGGCTGCATCTATGGATACATAGATACATAATGAAATGGAGAAAAAGACACATTTATATATGCATTTATTTTGGGAGTTTGATTCTGAATCCATATGCATACTTTGATTAAAACTAGTGGCTGAAGGTACATAATTGATTCATACAAAATTAATGCATTGAATGGCATTTGACTAAAGGGGAGACTGTTTGGATTGCTAATCAGTCTTTGAATATATAACAATTAAAAGAGATAAGTAAGTATTAGTATCCTTGGCGACATTTCACATTTTGACCTTTCAATCAAAGTCAATTAACAAAGTAGCAGTCAGACCTACAGAAAGTTCAAGGACTATGCTGATAGAAAACCATATTTTGGACAATGGCTAGACAATCTGTTGAAATTGCTTTAGAAACTTTGAAGCAAATGCATTTTTGCTTCTGTTTACTTTCATTGTACATCTTAAATGGAAGTCGGGTTTTGCATTGCTGCAATGTATTTGTATACTTTGATTATAAAATCATAGTTTAGATCATTTTAAGTGTTATCCATTCGAATCTTTCCTTGAAATACCAATGATTCATCTGAGTCTTGGAGGCAATGCACAACTGTCCTATAAAGAGAGCTCTGGAACCAATGAGCTGTCATATATACATGGGTGCATGAGTCCATAGATGCATATATACATGTATCCATGCAAGATATCGATAGATGCATATATACATCGATGTGTGTATGCAATTCATAGGTGCATATATACATAAATCGAGGTATACATGTACCCATAGATACAACCATGCATATATAGACAGATGCATGAAGAGATGACAAGATATATGCATAAATCGATGTATGCATGATTGCATCTATGGATACATAGATACATTATGAAATAAAGAAAAAGACACATTTATATATGCATTTATTTTGAGAGTTTGATTTTGAATCCATATGCATACTTTGATTAAAACTAGTGGCTGAAAGTACATAATTCATTGATACAAAATTAATGCATTGAATTGCATGTGACTAAAGGGGAGGCTGTTTGGATTGTTAATTAGTCTTTGAATATATAACAATTAAAAGAGATAAATAAGTATAATTATCCTTGGCAACATTTCACATTTTGACCTTTCAATCAAAGTGAATTAACAAAGTAGCAGTTAGACCTAAAGAAGGTTCAAGGACTATGCTGATAGAAAACCATATTTTGGACAATGGCTAGACAATCTGTTGAAATTGCTTTACAAACTTTGAAGCAAATGCATTTTTCGTTCTGTTTACTTTCATTGTACATGTTAAATGGAAGTTGGGTTTCGCATTGCTGCAATGCATTTGGATACTTTGATTATAAAATCATAGTGTAGATCATTTTTAGTGTTATCCAATTGAATCTTTCCTTGAAATACCAAGGATTCATCTGAGTCTTGGAGGCAATGCACAACTGTGCTATAAAGAGAGCTTTGGAATCAATGAGCTGTCATAAAGGATAGCGGAATATTGTCAAATATTGTGATTATTGTCCTCATATGCACACTTGCAAAGTATGGAACCATATAGAAAGCAAGTGAACTCTTTAATAATCCCATGAAACATAGTCTTTGTATGCATCCATGCATACAGGTTTGCATGTATATATGTGTACATGTAATTAGGTATATATGTTAGACAGTATGTATTTGTGCATAGGTGCATAAGGATGGTATGGATCTTTAGATTTTAGATTGCATAGGTAACATGTAGTTCATAGTCATCTAGTTAGGGTAATATGATCACTTTGTGCATATTGGTATTTAATTCTGGAAGTTGATGTTTCCAAAGTTGTTTTTTTAAATTTGGAAAGTGGTATTTAGCTGTTTTCTTGATTGTTTTTCAAAGTGAATGCATTAAACGGAATGTGGATTTATCATGTAATATAGATTTAAGTGACTAGAGATGCATTGTGATTACTTTGAGCATTTCATTTTTTGTTATTCTGTAGATCTCTGTAGTCACAGGAGATGTTGTTGCTGCAGAGTCAAGAATTGGAACCGAGCTACTTGATACATGTATCCATAGATACATGGATGTGGACATCTATCATGGTATCCATAGATGCGTAGATACATGTATCTATGGATAGATGTATTCATAGATACATTGACACATATATGGATACATGCCTGTATACATTTGCACATAGAAACACAGATACATATATGTCTGGATGCATCTATAGGTAGAAGAATACATAGAAACATAGTTGCATGGATAGATAGATAGATGCATAGCTGGATATATAAAAGCTTAAATATACATGTATAGAAATATCCATGGATTGCATATGAAGTTGCATAGATACATATATCCATGGCTGCATGTGTACATAGATGCATGTATTGCAGTACACATGGATGCATGTATATGTGTATCTCTGGGCAAGATGCATGGTTGCATGTGAGCCTTGTAAAGTTTGTATATTTTTTATTACTGCAAAGCGGTCTCATAAAGAGAGGTTTGGAACCAAAATTATGTCAACATGTGCGACAATGAGAGTTTTTTCCTTGAACCTTGTTATATATTCAAAGAGTAACTAGCAATGCAAACAACATTCCCTTTAGTTAGATGCCATTCAATGCATTGAGTTTGCATCAGTGGATTATGTACCTTCAGCCACTAGTTTGAATCAAAGTATGCATATGGATTCAAAATCAAAAGCTCTTTCCTGTGAACCCATTTTTAATTTGCCTATGCATTTGCCTGGAATGCTTTTAACCGGCAGCATTGGCCAATCACATTTCGCCATTTAACATATTACTTATTTTTTTGTACAGTTTGCATTTGGAGAGCTATTTTATATATTGGAAAATTAGCATATATCTATTTTTCTATTCGACTGAGTAGCTTTATAAATCATTTTCGTTTTAAAAACTCAGGAAAATGCGAACGCATAAATTGATTAAATAAATTTAAGCAAAGGCATAGTTTGAAAGTTGGTGGCTAGAGGTACGTAATCCATGAATACAAATTAAATGCATTAGAATATCAGGAAAATGTGAGCGCAATGCATGAATGCAAATTAAATGCATTAAATGGCATCTGGCTGGAGGTGAACGCGCTGGAGTGGCTTGGTGACCATGTATGGATAGGGTACTTTGGTCATTTAATATAGAGTTAAGCCACTTGCTATGCATCTTTATTACTTTGTGTGTGTTGTTTTTGTGTTCTGTAAGCCTATGTTCTCAAAGCCTAAATTCTGCAATTGCTTTGAGCTTTTCCGCTATGATGAAAGCATATAGGATAAAGGAATTTTGTGAACTGTTATAGTTAATGTGCTCATAGGCACATATGCAAAATATGGAAGCATATACAAGGAAAGCGAATTGTTCAAAAAACTCCTCAAAGAAATGTGGTTGCATGGAACGCAATAGGTGTTCACAATGGACACTTTGGTTTTCGTGTGTTAACTTTGTCAGATAATGCAATTTGACATGAAAAATGTTAAAGCCATGACATGAACAATAGAACTATTCAACACTGAACTCTATGCGTGTAATAATTATTGGAAAATCTGTAAATGCCATAGATGAAATAATATGAATAAAATTCTAGTTTCTAGTTTTCTTGAAATGCAATGAAAAAACTGCTATAAAGGCATAAGACAAGGTTGTGTAACATATTGCCATTCTTGTATCTAATTTCTTTGGACATGAATGCTTTACACATTTGATTGCAATAGTAACATGTCTACGAAAATGGAACAATAGAGATCATAATTCAGTAGTTTTTAGTGTGAGTATATATGTATCCTGATACATATAAGCTCGATCTGGCATTTATGAAAACAACTGCTATCTACGATGAAAGAGCTAATTAGTGTTACTATATGCGATATCCATATAACATAATAAATTGGTACAAGGCTAGAGTGGCACATCCATAAATACATGGACGCATGTATACGCAGTTGCATACAGGGATACGCAGAAGCTTAGATGAATACATGCATACATGAATATGTGCATATGTGCACATGGACATAGAGGCATATATACATGTAAATATGCATATATGCAGCGAAAGCAACATATGGATTGTGTATACAGGAGTGTACTTTATACATTAGAATGCGTGATGGAAAAGTGACTATAAAGTACAATGCATAAAAGCAGGGGCGAGACTTGGTTGCATTAACAACATAAAATGAAAAAAGCCAGAGGAAAATAACTATTTATTGTCTCAAGTAACTTGTTAATGGGTCTAGAGTGTGCAACCATAACAACTTCTACTCGGTCACCATAAACTCTCGAAAACGTAAGAATCAGAGAGCAAATATTGGAAAAGCTAGGAAGGACAAAATGCAAATGGAAACATTTAAACTATATAGTTTGAATGGCATTATGCATAGAGGGGTAATAATTATTGAACATATATGTCAGACGTACATAGAGAACCATTGTCTTCGTAGGTGCAAAAAGAAAATTAGAGTTTCAGATGTCCATATTCGAGAAGACTTTAACATAGTAACCTATAGAAGTTTCTAAATGTATAATAGCAATAGAGTATTTTAAAACCAAAGATGTCTTTAACATGTGAAAACCAGTGAAATGTCTTGGAGCATGGAAAGGCGAAAAAGTAAAAGTCTGAACAATGTAAATTTTTACTCCTGTATTCCTAGTTTCCTGTAAAGCCAACAAAAAACTATGTATTAGAAACATAGTTTGTATGGATAGTGATTTGAGGTGCTCGTCCACAAGAGAAAATTTTTACATATGAATGACTTTATTACCTTCTGGTGATGTTTCCTGTCTATTTTTCAATGCAAATGGCTTCAACAATGGCATTGTTTTGGTCAAGGCTAAAATGTCCTTCAACACTGAAGTACCGTAGGATGAATATCACTACTGACTTGTCCTTGATATAGTCTTCATAGCTGAGCCTTTTCAGTGTGGGCAATAGACAGTGCATGGTGACCTGGTCAATTGAAGACTGAATTGTTTGATTGTCATAAGTTATGGTAGTTTTAAGTTGTAAACAGAATGTATAATTGACTTGCTGGTTGCACTATTTATAGTGAGCAGTTTTTTCTTGGAGTGTGCCATAAGCAACGAATTTGAATTTGCATTTTGGACAGCACGCATGAAATGGATTGGGAAATGCATTTGCTGCTTTTAGAGTACCAGAAACCTATAGAATATGGTTCAAAATTGTTAGAGGAGACAAAAATACAAGTTTGGATGCACTAGTTTTTAAAAAAATGAATGTTGTTACCTTGAAAGTTGAATGTAGTAGGTTGTTGAGTTTTTCCAAGCTTCTTTTGTCATTCAAGTTACAAATGAATGTTGATCGACATGTGTGAAATGTGTTCTTTTGATCTGTTTTTCTTACAACATTCTTGAAAAGCATTGCAGGTGTTTTATTTGTATGCAACTGGTCTTCGAGTGCAAAGTATTGTTGCTCATATGTTGACCATAATAACAGCTGCAATTCAATGAGAGAATTAGATTTTGTTACAGAAATTGTTATAAAGACCACTGTAGAACATTGAAAGGTTGAAACTGAAAGAAGAGGTAAAAGTTCTGTAGACGGAAATACCTGTGCTCTGTCTATGTCAGTGTGGCCATCTTTGATGTCAACTGCAAATTGGGTACCCATTTTCCTTGCACCAACTACTAGCGCAGCTATTGTGCCAGCTGGGCACTCATTTACAGTTGTTAGCAATTGGCTGATAGTCGTACTTGGAATGAATTTGTACTCTTGACAGAGGCGGGGGATGTTTTCGGTGGTGCTTATGTCTGTTAAAATCAAAATGCAATCACAGTCACCTCTGTCATAATCTGTCCTAGGTGCAACTTGGAAATCTGAGATTGAGATAGCTGACCCCGGGACTATTTTAGGCTCATGTTGATACACAAGGTTTCCACTAACATTTAACGTGATTGTCATTTCTGCTTTGTGATCTATTAGATCAGCACGTAGCATTTCCCGTGTTTTGTTGGACTATCCAATGTTGCTTTGTAGACAACAAGCACATCACCTTGGAAGGTGTCTCCAGCTCTTTTTGCATTTAGCTGTTCGATTGAAACAATCTTAGGTTTCTTGATTCTTGTCCTACAAGGAACAAGGATAATGTCAATTGAATGCTAATTTAATATTAGCAAGCCGGGAAAATGGTAGTACAATGAAGAACCAAGCACTTTACCGCTGTGCTGACTCTTCCTGTGCAATTTGTACTTGTTTTGCTTGTCTTTTTGATACATCTTTTGGTGTCCTGCAAAGAATTGGAACAATGTTATTTGAATATTTGTGATTTGGGTGAATGAGTATGAAGGAATAATACTATGAGTGCTTTACCGTTGTGCTGATTCTTCTTGTGTGGTTTGTATTTGCTTTGACTGTCTTTTAGTTTCATCCATAGATCTCCTGCAAATAATGGATATAGCATTGGAAAAGACATTGCAATGCATAAAGGTGATATAAGGCTATAAGTTCTATAAAGTTGAATTTGTCTATTGGGCAACATGTAATTTTAGGAAAATTGGATTGTGATAAGTCCAATATGCTTCTGATATATAGATAGAGCATATATTTGTAGTCGTGTTGGACCAAATGTGATCAATGACTGAGTTGCCCATGCTGTGTTGTTGATTCAACATAAATTGTATATTGTTCTGCTGCATATAACTGTGAAGTATTTTTTTGCTTCTGCTTTCTGAAGACATGTCGACATTAAAATCGCCTAAAATGTACAACATGTTTTCTGAATTTGTGGATCCAATAATTATTTGCAAGATTGCGATTACTTCATCTATGGCAGTTGCAGGTCTTGCATAAATATTACAAACATTGAGTTCATTGTTAGATAGCATTACTGTTGATGTGATGGCTTCAATATTTGAGGTTTCATGTTGTGTTGTTTTTGACAGGAGTAAATGTTTCTTGGTTAAAGTTGCTATGCCATGTATGTTATGTACAGAGAAGCTATCAAAATATTGCAGCAAGGTATTTACCTCAAAGGGATGCATATGTGTTTCTTGGAGACACAAGATATCAAATTGCATTATGCCATAGTCATTGACAATGTCTTCTGCATGTGCTTTCAAGCTACGAGTGTTCAATGTACATAGGAGCATATGTGATTTGTTTTTTGAACATGTGTTTAGATTATCAAGTTTCCATTGTGCACATGTCTGAAGACGAGACATTTCTAGGTGTATTTTGTCTTTAACTTTGAAGTTTTTTGCAGTTAAAGGTTGTAACAGAAATAATGATTCTACTGATTTTGTTCATGACAGAGCTGTATAGGTTAGTCCATGCTGTCTAATGCCTGTGGGATCAAAAGCCAAGGCCTCCATTGTTAATCCTTGGGATCGATGTATGGTTCGTGCACATGCTACTTGTACTGGGAATTGTTTTCTAGTTGTTATTTTCTGGATTGGCCTAGCAATGTGTTGTATAGGCACCCAGTCTTTGTCAATGATAGTAGAATAGCAGTGTGCTAGTTTTGTGCACTGGTGATGTCCAATTGATGGGTCATTAAATTTAATCCAGACAATATCAATATTGTTTTGTGCTGTATATGCTTTAAAGATTCCATCTGAACCGTTGACGAGGCCATCTTGAACATTGTAATTTCCTGCATAAAGCTCAACAAGAATGTTTGGTTTCAAGCATATTTGTGATGGGAGTGTCGTTGTGTGCTTGTATACTCGTATTGCATTAAGGTCCTCGTGAAGCTCATCTATTGCATCTAGCACAATCATTTGGGTTGGAATGATTGATAGCATTTTGTTGTTATGTGCTTGAACGTCTATTCTCCTATAGAAAAGGTGCGGAAGCAATGGATCTAATGGTACAGGACGAAATAAAATTTTGTTGATATAGTCTATGTCATGAGTTGTCTGAATGCCTACTCGTAGTCTATTAAGGATTGAAATAAATATTTCATCTTTTTGTCTCATGGTAGTCACCAATGAATAGCATTTTATGTGGTCTTTCCAGAAACTATAAGGCATTAATTCAATTGAAGTAGGCCTATTTTCGAAAACCACCGAGTCAAGGATAGGTTGTGCCTGGAAAAGGTCACCACAAAATATGGTATCAAGGTTTCCAAAGTATGCTGTAGGCATTTGCATTATGTCTCGTAGTCTTCTATCAATATACCGTAGGAATGTTGAGCCAACTAATGATATCTCGTCTATAAGAAGTATGCGCAATTGATCATAGTGCTTTGAAATAGTGTCAAGCACTTCAGTGTTCAGTGGCAGGAATTTTGATGTATTAAAAGGTATGTGAAATGCTGAATGTAATGTGAATCCCCCTATGTTATATGCTGCTTTACCTATATATGCAGTTAATAAGCCCTTGGGTTTGTCTGGATTATTGTAAACAGAATTGCTATACATGCGAATGAGAGCTTGGTAGATGGCTTTTGCTGTAAAAGTCTTTCCTGTTCCAGCTCCCCTAGTCAAAAAAAAGTGCAATGGCTTTTGTGGATTTTTCATCTTTTTTATGAGAACATCCTTAACAATTGCTTGTTGTTCTTTATTTAACATTCGTCTTAACTTGTAGTATTCATTGTTATCTATAATCTGTGGGTGCTTTGTAATTTCAAATCCATTGGAGTACATGGTATTTGGGTTAGAATGACCTATGTTTGGAAGGTCTGTTTGTATGTCATATAGTTCTTTCTAGGAAAGCTTTGCTTGCATTGGCAGGTCATTGAGCTTTTCATCTTCAAGAGACTGAAGATCATTTATAGCTTTGTCAATGTCACCCCATGCGGAGTTTGTGCTATGGATGAACTTTGCACTGTTTGTTTGAATGGTTTGTCCATGGTACATGTATGCATGTTCCCAAGAGTCAAAGTTTTGTTTGAGTGTATGCTCATTAATGGTAAATGGAACATAGAGAACCAATTGCTCTCTACAATGATTCTCTATATCAAAGTGTTTGTTGAAATTGATAAACCGTACCACATTGGGTTTGGCCTTTGGTTCAATGTAGCACCGTATTTGTTGTATCTTGAAACAAATTCTGCAAGACATATGTCCACCATTGTTTCAGGTCGTTTTAAATAGTAGTCTATAATAGATTTTGCAAGAATGTTTTCTGATTCATCTGGCTCATTGCTCAATTGTTTAACAGATTTGAGTATAAATGTGCGATCATTGTCAGATCGTGTATCAATGAATATACATTTTCTTGAACTGTAATTTAATGGCAATGACAGAACAATATGTGCAGCTTGTTGTGATGACATTTGTTGCAAGTTAAGCATGGCATTTCCAAGTTTACTTACCATTCGTATTGCATCAATATTGTCTTTCTTGTGGTCTATACGTATTCTTTTGAATGCATATGTCATTGACTTGTCTACTTTTGTAATATATGAGCTACAGTACATTGCAGCTGCATATGCATTTAGGACAAATTGTGCATCTGTATTAGCCTTCCAAAGATCTGGAATTTTCCTTGAAAAACTATTGTTCCATATTTGTGATGGTTTTCTTTGTAAGAAAAGTGTAGGCCTGTTTAATGTTGAGCTCAAAACTTCAATGTATTCATTGTCAGTTAAGTTTAATTCTTTTAAGAACATTTGAAAAGTGAATGTTTCGTCATAGTTTGCTTTTTGGAGTTTTGAAAAGATGTCAGTGGCATTTGCAGTTATCGCTTTAGTCTTTTGGAGTATTGGTAAAAGTATAGTTGACTTTTGCATTGGTGGGAAAGGAAAATTGTACCTACAAAGTTGTTTTCTTGATCTCTTGCATTTCTTTGTATGATGGTGTTTGTGTAGCATTGCCAAAGGAAGTTCCAAATTTTCAGTGTCGCAAGTAATATACTTATCAACAAAAGCTATGATGTCCGTGTTGTTATTTTCTGTGTAGATTGGTGCATTTTTAACCCATATGAGGAAATGATCATGTTCATTTCCTCAATTTTGGAACTCAGTGACTGAGAAGTAATCAATGACATTTCCAAAGAAAGAGTCATCTATAAGTATCAATTTTTTTATTGCATTGATTCTATGTTTATAGTAACGTGCACAAGTGATAGGATCTTTCTTGATTAGTTCAAATTTGTCAATGTGTGTTGGGTGATTAGATTCTTGACGGTTTTGTGCTGATTGGTGTAGATTGTGCAGCTCTTGTAATGTTTGAATTAGTGGATCCCAATTTTTCTCAGCACTAGAGAAAGTGATGAAAAATGTCGGTGGTCCTAGTTGTCGAATCATAGCAAATACATTTTTCTTAAGTTGTTGTGAATAGTCTGGAGAGATTCTTATTCTTTTGAAATCAACATATCCAATATCTGATTTAAGAATTTTTTCTAGGTTTGGTTTGTGTTTAACGTCTTTCGCAAATAGCTTTCGCCCTTTTAACTGGCCCTTGCGGATTCTTATTGTCATTGTAGACAATACTTGTTGTATTAGTACCTTTATAGCTTTGAAAAAAATGTTTGTTGTATGATATGCAAATTGTCTTTGTGACTGTAAGAGCTCCCAGCGTACTATTTTCTGATACGTAAAGTTTTTTACAATGTCATTATCATGTGGTTTGCCAAAGAATAAAGTTGGGAAATTCATTTCTTCAGCATAGATGTCCTTAAATATTCCAATTGGATACTTGTGCTCTGCAGGTGCAATTTCAATAATCTTGTCTTCCATGTTATGGATACTTCTAGACTCAGTAAATCCATGTATCAATGTTTCTGATGGGTTTTCATTTTCCATTTCACTATCTGATTCTGTTTCACTTGTATTTTGTGGACTATTGTCTTCGTTTTCTTCAGTGCATTGGAGAACTTTTTGCCAATCTTGGTTTATGTGGACTTCGTGCATTTTGTATAATGGTGTCCTTGTTAATTGAGTCAAAGCTTGCATGATGACATTTGGGCGCACCATGCCTTTTTGAAATGCATTTTTGTATTTTAAGCGTCTTTTCAATGAAACAACAATTGTTTGTGTGTTGTTAATTGATTGTGGTAATGCTCTTTGTACAATGTTCATGTCAACAGGAACATTTATAATAGAACCTGTTAGGCCTATTTGAGACCTTTTGAACCCTAGTTCCCAAATATGTGCAAATGCAATTCTAAGTGAGACAAGTCGTTCTTCTAGCTGAGTTAAATTTTGCACATAGCACAATGGTCTATTAGTTCTTATTTTCTGTGGCGTAGCATACTTTGGAATAGTGGACTGTTTCAATGCAAAGTAGCATACATGGCATATGAAATCTGTGAATGGTAAGGAATCTGATTGTAGTAGCTTACAGTATAGTTGTTTTTGTTTTTCTTTGAATATCCTGATGTCCTTGTTGAAACAAAGCTCTTGGAAAATTGCACATGGGTATTTTGGTGTATCTTGTATTGCTATTTTATAAATTTCTATTGGTGTCAATGTTTTTTTTCTTCTTTGGATTGCTAGGTACACTTTCTTTTTGTTTTTCTTTTCTAATCAAGTTCTTTAGGTGATTAAGTCTTATTGTTGATTTATGTTTAAAATTGTTTGCTGTGACAAATGGTATCAAAATTTCCTTATTTTTAGGCAAAGCATGTGGCTTGGTCAAGTAAGTATTTTTGTATTATGGATGATTTCTGATCAACTTTTTTAGTTGGAGTAAGCTTGTTGAGCATTGGCGAGTTAGATTTTGGGCTTTGATTCTTAGAAGTGGCTCAAAATGTCCAGCCAGAGGGTTTGTATCATGGAACAGTATAGAGACTGATTTTGTATATCCAGAATCATTGAAATCTAAGTACTTTCTTGATGTTGTCAATGACTAGAGGCTTATTTGTATTTTTAACCATTTGGATATCCAGTGAATGCAAAACAAGTCACCCCACAATCCACATTCACTATGGGCTCTGCATGGGCTTGCAGACAATCACATCCTGCGGAAGTATGTTTCTTGATCATGTACTTTGTGCAATGTATATAGAGTATTAGGATTTAGTTCATTGTTATATGATTTAATTGCTTCTTTGTCCTTTTTTTGAAAGCAAGCTAGGAAATAATCTATAGCTCCATTGCATAAATGAGTTGAGGTGTACTGGTTGTTAAGTAGTACTTGAAGCGAATCAAACAAACAATCGCCAACATTGTATGCAAATGTGCTTAGTCTACAAAGGCCTTCAGCTCTAAGGACATTGTCAATGTTTGACATTCGAGGATACTTTGTGCACAGTTTTTTTATTTCATGTGAACCTATGGGCTGTTTTGAAGTTACGTTTTGTGTTTCAATTTTTAACAATGGTTCAAAGTGTCCACTTAAAGAATTCATGTCATGAAATAGTATAGAGACTGATTCTGTGTAATCAGAACTATTGAACTGTAAGTACCTTCTTGCTGTTGTTCTTGACCAAAGGGATATTTGTATATTCAACCATTTGGATATCTAGTGAATGCAAAATAGGTCACCCCACAATCCACTTTCAGTGCAATCTGCTTGTGGCTTTGCAGATAATCGCATTCTGCGGAAATATGTTTGCGGATCATGTACTTTGTGCAATGTATATATAGTATCAGGGTCTAGTTCATAGTTGTATGATTTTATTGCTTCTTTGTCCTTGTTTTGAAGGCAATTCAAGAAGTAATCTATAGCTCCGTTTCGTAGTTGAATTGATGTGTAATGATTGTTAAGCAATAGTTGTAATGAGTCAAACAAACAATCACCAACATTGTATGCAAAAGCACTCAATCTGCAAAGTCCCTCGCCCTTAAGCACGTAGTTAATGTTTGATATTTGGGGGCACTTTGTTAATTCATAGGTGTCAACGTCTATCATTTTATTTGTTTCTCATGTATCCTAATGTGTTTGAGAATAACAAATGTTGTGTATGAATAGCATCAAACACTATCATCTAGATTACAAAATCTATAATTGTTTACATCGTCGCCTATGTGCTTTTACTCAATAGCATTCCATAGTATTAATCATGTTGTCGAGCATCTTGGAAGTTAATAATCTCTATATATGTTGGAAAATGGATCTTGAGTAGTAGCAAAAGCGTACGTAACATACCACATAGCAAACAATTTAATAGAAGCACAAGGGGAAAATAGTATTAATTCTTCAACCCGACCTTGTTATCCATTGTCCCCCAACAAGATTGTATGTACTTATTCCTGTTACATTGACAAAGTGGATAAATGAGTACAATGCATGATGTATACTTTCAATGCCACAAACACAAAACAATATTTTCAGGTGGCTCTATTTACATGCAACAAATGGTCGACAAGAATCTTTTTTGCTCACATTGTCAATCTCAGTCTATGGTATTTAAATGTTTTGTGTAATTGGATTCCTTTTTTTTAATGTACTTCTAAGCGGCTGATTTTTTTCAAAGAAGAAATGATTTTAAAAGCTATTCAGATAAACATGGATTAAGTGGCATGTAGAGAATAGTTTCACAAATCATTTATGTTTAAAGAAAATCAGGGAAATGCAAAAGCATTGTTTGATCAAAGAAGATCTATGGCTTTTCTTATTTGTGGGAATAGCTTTTAAAATCATTTGCATTTTAAAAATTTGAGGAAAATGCAAAGGCATAGGTCCATTAAGCAAAAGTGAAGGCATAGATTGATTAAATAATTAAAAAAAGAGATTGAAACTCAGAGGTGCAGGCGCACAGTGCATACATGCAAAGCAAATGCATTAAATAGCATGTGGGTGGATGAGAAACTGTTGGAATGGCTTGGTGGAAATGTATAGCCAGCCTGCTTTGTTCATTTTTTATAGACTTAAGTCAGCTGTTAAGCATGACTATTACTTTGCAAAAATTGTTTTTCTATTCTACAAGTCTTTGTTCTAGGAGAGTTTATAGCGATTAAGCAGACTTTGTTATAGTTACAGTGTCTAGAAGCAGAAATGAGTTACTTGAGGCAATAAATAGTTTCTTTCCTCAGTTTTCTCTTACTTTAGAGGTTTAAAGCACACAGTGAAATTGGCAATGTGAGCAAAAAAAAATTGTGGTTAATGTCATTTTGCATGTAAACAAGACCATGGAAAAATATTGCGTCATGTCTATGAGAAACGTAGTACATCATTCATTGTACTCACGTGCCATGTCAGCTTTTGAAATTAACTTTGTGGGCTTTTTTTTGCAATACAGGAAGATTAAATATACGTTAACTTGCACATTACATAGCAACTTCCCACAGATATAAGCAGTCCTATGAAAATTTTTGCCTTAAATGCATATAGGTAAAAACCAGTTGACATAAAATGAAGACTTATGACTCTATAGGCTGTTTGAAACTGCAAACAGGGTTTAAAAATTACATGCTAGCAGTTCATTCTATTCTATGGATATTGTATAGAGGAAGTATAACTAATTAACACATAAGCAAAACCTGTTCTATTGTCCGAAGACAAATTACTATTGCAATTGTGGAAAATGCGTTTTCCTGTTTGTATATGTGGAAGCAGCCTTCTAAATCATTTATGTTCAAAGAAATGAGGAATACAAGATGACAAAATGAATACATGGAAAAGAACTTTATGCAGTTATTATATTGAAGAATTTCAATTGCATTTCAAGAAAAGCAAAAAGACAAATTGGAAAACTGACCTTGCAATCTGCTATCGAACAATCAAGTATACTTGTAGGAATGTACAAATTGTGGCTATTATTATAGGCACAAGCAATTTTCCCTAGTACAATGACAAAATTGAGAAGTGAGAAAACTATAGAAACATACACTATTTCATCTAGAACCATGGGAAATCTTCCTAGAAGCACATATTTGGAAAACTCTGCATTGTTTTTTTTTTTTTTTAAAAGGGAGAAGGTTAGTATGCTGACCTCACGTTGCAGTTTGTGCGTGATTGTTTAAATACAGTTGAAAGCATTGATCCTTGTTACAAGGACAATTTAGACAAATGAGTACAGTGAGTGACATATACTATGCTATTCATAAAAACAAAATAGAATTTTTATGTAGATTCATTTGAACGAGAAACAACCCAAGTAAAAACTTTTGTTTCTTAAAATGCAAATTGCATTTTATAATTTTTAAATACTTATTGCTATTTGTGTACCCTATAATATAGAACATTTTTTTGCATATGCATGCACTAGTGTAATTCTGTTATTGCAATGGTGGCACAAGCTCTTTAAGAGCAATCAATGGAATAGATCCCATATTTGCTTAAGCGCCTAAAAAAGTGTAAATAGGCCATGGAAACTTGTCAATACTAAGCCAAAAAACAACATAGACTTGTGCTAGCACAGTTAAGTTCTAGAAAAAACAATTACTAGCTATTGTTTATGTATACCCTGATATTATGCTATTCTAAATGAGCAAAACAACTAAAAATATGAAAAACAAAATATCAAGAACACCTCAAGATTAGCCAAAAGAGAGTGATAAAACAATGAGAAGAGTAGATAATGTAAGACAAATAGTTTACCTTCCCTTTGTTGCTAATACTCCTTTGATTGGCCCTTGCTTAAGATAGGATGTGTGCTCCTTGATGGCTCTATTAAAGATCTTTGCTATGTGCTTGGATGCAAATGCAAGTGGATGTGATTGAAAATTGGATGAGTGCACAAAATGGCAGCATGTAGTTGCAAATTGACTAAGTGTTGAGAAGGAAAATTGACAGCATAAGGTTATGAAAATCCAAGTCTCCTCAAATGCCCTTGAGGAGGGGGTATTTATAGAGGATCTTGAATTCTCTAGAGAATTCAACGGTCAAGATTGATCCAACAAGGTCAAGATGAAGGGCTATGGTGGGTTGAGAACCCACAAGCCCTCACATCTTGACATGTGGAGGGTGAAGTGGCCAAGGGTGGATGAGATGGAAATGAGTTGTCAAAAAGGTACATGAGGTGGAAAAGGACATGCACCTTGGGGGATGAGAGGATTTCCACAAAAAGGGATTTCTTGTCCCCAAGTGGGAGTGAAAGGGACATTTGAGGAATTTTAGAATTCCTCAAAAATCTACATGGGAAAAGGAAAGGTGGTTGGGGATAAATGTGAATTAAAAATTCACATTCCTAGGATGATCTAGAGGGTATAAAAGGTGGGCTCCACTTGGTCACATGTGGAGATTGTGACAAGTCCAAGGTTCTAGAAGCCTTGAAGAGAATGGAATGTGAATTAAAAATTCACATATAAAGGAGGGGAATTTAGGACAAATAAAAAGGAATTAAAAATTCCTTGGAAAATGATTAGGCTTAATTAATCAATAATTAGGGCTAATTAAGATTAAAACCAACTTGCAAAAGTTGGAGGATGTGACATCCTAATCAAGGATTAGGCATGTGCACATCCTTAATGAAGAGATTAGGAAATGGATTAGGATTAGATGAAAATGACATGTGAGGAATTAAATAAATGTAATATTTATTTAATTTATTTGATGAAAAGAGGATTAAGGAGGGTAAGGTATTTAATTATTAATTAAATACCTTAGGGATTTGACAGAATTAAAGATATTAATTAAATAATAATAATATTACTTAATTAACTCGGATAAGAGGATGCTTAGTGATAAATTTGGATAAATTAAGTGTCCAAATTTGGATGTCTACATTTTGCCCCTCTTTGAGATGGTGTTAGGAAGTAACATCATTTCAAAGAATATTAAAATATAGAACCTAGAAGAAGATGGTTAGATTGGAAAAGATGCCCCACTCATCCAAAAGAGTGACTAGGAAGGGAAAAAGAAAATGATGAAAATTAGGGATGAAGGATGCCCCCTCGAGAGGACATGTGGGTTGAAGAGAACACGTATGTGCTCTCGAAATAGATGATGCGATGCCAAGGGAGATGAGGAAGATGATGCAAGGTGATGGGCAAGAGAGAAGGAGAAGCGATAGGAGATGGATGAAGCACAAATGCATTTGAGGACAAAAGGTGATGTTGCCCCAGTCAAGGTACAAGCCACAAGGGGTTTGAGGATGGATGGAGTGTTGTCAATGAGGGGATTAAGGATCCCAAAACAACACGAGGATAGGGAAGGATATATCCCACTGAGTGGTATTGATGAGGGAAGGATACATCCCAAAACACCACTAAATGATAGGGAAGAATACCTCCCGCTGATGATGATGAAAGTGTTGTTTATGAGGGAAGGATACATCCCAGAACAACACCAAAGAGATAGGGAAGAATACCTCTCAATGATGATGATGAAAGTGTTGTTGATGAGGGAAGGATACATCCCAAAACAACACCAAAGGGATAGGGAAGGATACCAATGGATGATGATGAGGATGAGGGGTCAAAGTTGGTAGCAAGACTGAGAACAAGACCAAGGATATGATTAGATGATTTGGGCCATGGGGGTTGGATAGAGATGTGAGATAAGGATGAATGATGAATGGATGGGGGATAGGATGAAGATGTGAGATAAGGATGAAGGATGAATGGATGGGGGGATACATGATAGAATGGAAAATGAAATGCAATCCTAATGCAGTTTGCCATCTTCGGAGCACTGATTTTTGCTATAGCATAAGACACCAAGTGCCAGGGTATGTGGAACCAAGGCATAATAGTGTCTAATGCATGAAATAAACACAACAGACAAGAAGGCTATCCCAACACCCCAAGGTTACAAAGACCTTGGTCGGGCCAGGTATTGAGATAACCACAAGCACAAAAGGATGCCCCAGCATAACACAAGACCTCGGGGATCTTGGTGGGTACTATGTGGGACAACCAAGAAGACACAAATAGACATAAAAAGATCAAGATATTCCCCTATGTTGACCAATCAAAACACACCATAATATGATGGATTATGGCGGCCTTGACAAGTGATGATAGGGAGCTCAAATGATAAACAAAAGCCAAAAGCATCAAAAAATTGCAATCAAATTCAAATGTCCTTTGCCATAGGATTAAGGGGATGGATGGGATTGATGAGGTCTGTTAGGAAGGATGCATCCTGTTGAGACCGATGATGGATACTAAGCTAAAAGATCGATATGACGTAAGATATTCAAAACTGATTGGATTTGTTGATACAAGTGGGTCTTGTTTGTTAAGAACCAGCTAGATAAGGGCATAGCTTGACGACGCGATACGAGAGACATGACACAAGATAGGAGACTAACACATCCTAAAGACCTAGGGGCTCGGGGGCCGATCAAAGATTAGCCTTGCCTACGTGAAAGCGCAGAGCCCTCGTAGTTCGATAAAAGGTGGACGACTGACCATGGATAAAAGTAGAAAGAGGATGATGAAGACTAATGGTGGATGAAAAGGATTAGAGAGACAAAAGCAAAGATTGATGATAGATGATAAAGTAGTGGATTGACAGAGCAGAAGGACCGACGCTAGGAGATGGAGGAGCAAAGTGGACAATGAAGGGCGATGATGGAACCCTGGGGGCAGATCAAGTGATTGACCTTGCCTACATGAAAGCGCAGGGGCAACGTAGTTCGACAAAAGGCCACAGACAAGTGATGGATGAAAGATGATGAGATAACCCTAGACAAGGGGTTAAAATGACGGAATTGTCATGACAGAACATGATAGACCTGTTGGATTGGACTGGATTGGAGGATAGTGACTATATAAAGCTCAGGGATGGGATAGTTATCCAAATCATCAAAGATGAAGTGGGCGAATAACATGCCATATAGATGAATGATGAAGTGATGAACGATGAGATAGAAAAGATGTGTAAAAGAAGCAGAGGTGATGACGATAAGATAGATGACATTGGATTGCGTGGGGGAAAATCCTATAGCTAGATACCAATGACAAGGGATTATGAGATGGGATGAGGGGAGAGGAGAGGATGGGGGGAGGAAAATGATTGTTTGGGTGGATTGGCTAGAGGGATAAGGATTTGGATGAGGAAAAGGTGACCAGATGGATAGATGACTGAGTCTTGCAAATATACGTGAAAGTGCAGGGGCAACGTAGTTCGACAAAAGGGCACAGACAAGTGATGATGAAAAATGAGGGAACTGACATGACAGAACAAGATAGACCGGTTGGATTGGATTGGAGGATGATGGTGATCACGAAGCTCAGTGATGGGATAGTTATCCAAGTTATCAAAGATGAAGTGGGTGAATGACATGCCATAGAGATGAATGATGAAATGATGAACGATGAGATAGAACAGATGTGCAAAAGAAGCAGAAGTGATGATGATAAGATGGATGACATTGGATTGCGTGGGGAAAAGCCGATAGCTAGAGACCAATGACAAGGGATTATGAGATGGGATGAGGGGAGGAAAAGGATTGTTTGGGTGGATTGGATAGAGGGATAAGGATTTGGATGAGGAAAAGGTGACCAGATGGATAGATGACTGATTCTTGGAACGAGAAGGTGAAGGGGGGGAACAGGTGGAAGATTACTCAGAATGAGTAAACGATTGATCAAGAATATGGAATGAGAGTTTGAAATGATAGGAGGTTTGATGAATGTTTGAGATGATAGATAAGGGTTCAAGGTAGAGGAATGGTTATATGGAATGAGTGAATGGATGAATAGGAGAAAATTGAAGAAGATGGAGGGAGGGATCTTAAGACTTTGTTCGATGCCCAAAGATTTGGACTGTAGAGGGACGAAAGCTCAGAGTAGCGGTTTGATTAAGCTCAGATTGGGATAAGATTAAAGCTTAGATGAGGATAAGAAGAAAGCTCAGAGGAGGATAAGATGAAAGCTCAGATGAGGATTGGATTGAAGATTAGAATGATTGGAGGATGTTATTGAATTGATTCTACACCGAGTTCCGGGGCTTTAAGGGATGTAAGGTGTTGACAAGCAGATTTTTCCCAAATTTGGCAATTTTCAAAAATTGTCAAATTTTTCCATTTTAGGAAACTTCATGGTCATATGTTTGAGAGTCCCAATTTTTTCGAAGAAATACCCATTGGTGAGATAGGATGAATTGCCAACTAACATCCCATATTTGAGATATGCATTTTGAGTTATGAGTGAGAACAATTTTGGAAAAAACACTAAACTGGGATTTTGAGGGTCAAGATGAAAGTTTGAGGCCCCAAAAATGGGTCAAAATGGGCTCCAACCAGTTTCTAAGTAATTGGGAATCTACTCGTTAGCTCATAACGCAACTACCCGTCAAATTTCAGCTCAAACGGACACCCGAGTCAAAAGTTATGGCCTCCGGAAGTGTCGGCATAAAAATCAAAAAGCAATTTTGAAAATTCCAAAACATGGGTTTTGTTCAGGAGAAAAATTAAGCAACTGGGTCAGGATCAGTTTTCCGAAAAAGATAGCAGAAATGTGATTTTTTTTGGCAGGATAAAGGGCGTGCCACAGTGGGGCGTATGCGCCCCGAGAGGGAGGGCGCACACGCCCCGGCGGGGGCGGAGTTGCCCCAGGAAGGCGGTCCCGCCCCATAGGGGCAGAGCCGCCCTGACAAGGGGGCGGAGCCGCCCCGACAGGGCGGTCCCGCCCCACAGGGGCGGAGCCGCCCCGACGGGGAGGGGACCCATCTCGAGGAAGGGCGAACACGCCCCGAGGGGTGGAGTGGCTATGAAAAAGAAAATAAAAATGAGGGATGGGACAATGGACATGTGAGAAAAGATAAAAGATTGAAAAGATGTGTAAAAGAAGTAAAAGTGATGGCGATGAGATAAAGGGCATTGGGTTGCATGGAAGGAGGCCTATAGCCAAATACCGATGACAAGGGATTGTGAGATGGGATGAGGATAAAGATGAAAGAATGGATAGAGATATAGGGATGGGGGATGGGAGGAATTGTTTGGATGGATGGGAATATAAGGATTGAGAGATGAAGGATGGGGAGATGGAAGGGATGCTATGATAGATGGATAGGGAGATGAAGGGGTGATAGATGGATAGGGATATAAGGATTGGGAGATGAAAGAGATGCTAGGATAGATGGATACGAAGATAAGGATGGGGAGATGGAAGGGATGTTAGGATAGATGGATATGAAGATACGAATGGGGAGATGTAATGGATGTTATGATAGATGGATAGGGAGATGAAGGGATGTTGTGATAGATAATGTCTCCAAGGACTATGTCACAAAGGAAGCCGATGCCCCCACTCTAGATATGTCATATATGAGGAGGCATGAAGGGTGGAAGACAAGTGGATGGGAAGATAAAGGAGATAAATAGAGGTGGATAGGATGAGTGACCAAGGAATATGATAGAGAAGGGAATGTATACCAAGAGGTGTCCAAAGCATGCATAGATAAGTGCCCCTATTTTGATCAAGATCACAAGAAGGATGGAGGGAATGGGAGATAAACGAGATATGATGGTAGGATGCAGAAGATAGATGGGATGGGAGGAGCTGATGAAGAGGATGGATAATAGGAAGATGGGTGCAATAGCTAGAAGCATAGTGGATGGAGGGAATGCATATCAAGAAGTTGCCCCCAAGTGCAGATGGGGATTTACGCATGACGCCTGTTTGCCAGGTTTTCATCATGGTACTTATCCCAGGCGCTTGTTTGCCAAGTTTTCACCATTGGATGAATTATTTCTCTTTACTATTTTTGGATCTTTTTGTCACTTTATTGATTTTTTTGATTTTTTGATTTTTTTGACTTTTTTTAACTTTTTTTTTTTTGGATAGTAGGGGGATGAAAATGGATAAGGATAGGGATGTGGATAAGGGAAGTTAGAAGATACATGATATGGATATGGATGGATGACTCAAGCATCAAGTTCTATACGAGGTAGTAAGAGCCCATGTTCGAACCGATTATTGGATGTTGGTACAACCTTATGAGGATAAATGGATTACGCATGAGGGTGAATTATGGGGTTTTGATGGGGGAGATATGTGGGGTAATGGATGGTATGCTGGAAAGGGTATGGATAGAATGATGGGGTGGATATGTGATGGGGAGATGTGTTCAGGACCAACATTGGCACATGTGGTGGTGGATGTGAAAAGATGAGAGGATTAATGGATGGAGAATGTGTGGATAATGGAGGAGATGGGGTGGTGAACTTTGGAACATAAGGACCCAAAACAGACTTAGGAGATGAAAGGGGTGTATGAATAGCTTTTGGATTAGCAACTTTGGATGTTCTTACAGATTTTTCATGTGATGGCATTGCATCTTTTTTCTTTGGGATCCACATGGTTTTGATCTTTGCTTTGCTGGCTCTTTGCGAGCTATAGATTTGATTTTGATTTGGGATTTTGTTTTTCTTTTCTTCACCATGTCTTGTAGAGGGAACATGGGGAGCTTTAGATCCATGTGGATGTTTGGATTTATGCATTTTTATGTTAGCATCCAAAGTGCATTTATTAGCAATGGGATGGGTGTGAGGGGATGGACGATGTGGAGCACTGGAGGTAGGAGTATGGGGATTACGTGTAGATGGGGGATGTTTAGATATGTGCCTTTGTTGATCCTGATTATGGGACATGTGAGAGGGATGTTTATGATGGATGACATGGATAGGCGTTGGATGGATAAAAGGATGAGATGGAGGAGGTGGTTTTGGGATATACGGACCCAAAGTAAATGGAGTGGGTGGAGGGACATAAGGACCCAAGATGGATGGAGTAGATGAAGGATGGGATATGGTGGATGGAGGGATGTAAGGACCCAAGATGGAGGGAGCAGATGAAGGAGGAATATGGACGGTGGTTTTGAGGCGATACGATAGAGGAGGAGGAATGGCAACATATGATCTAGTGGGGCGATGGGAAGAGCCGACATTTCTTTTGGAAAAGGCTTGTTGAGGACGTCTAGAGGTTGTACCAACATCTTTAGATTGTGAGGCTTGGGAAATAGGTCCAAGACCTTGCATGTAGACTTGTTCTTTGACTTGGATGGGCTCTAAAATACCTTGCTCATGAAGGCCTAGACCTTTTCCTTGATAGTTCATTTTCTTGAGCATGCGATCCATGATAGGATTTGTGTTATTCTGAAAACATGATGCGAGTCCATTATTAGGTGGAGGATGATGGGTGGTAAATACACTATGCTTTTCTTCTGCGAGGAGGCCACCATGGAAGAATGTGAGAGTACCAAGGGGATATGCAAGCGGTGTGGGTATAGCAGTTTTAGGTGATGATGGGGGATTATGAGAAGGAGATGATGGGATAGCAACATCAGGAGTAGGGGCCATGATAGGGTCTGGATTTGTGGTAGTAGGCTCATGTGATGGAGATGGAGATGGAGTGGTGGAAGCTTGGATGTCAAGAGGATCATGGGATGGAATGGATGGGGGACTTTGATTTTGAGGTGGACTAGATGGGATGGTAGGATCTTGATCTAGAGAAGGGGATATGTTGGCATGCTTTGGATTAGACTCTTGGCATGACTCATCTTGTGTCAATGGCATGATAACGGAGTCTTGTTGGGACTCTTCAAGTGGGGAAGATGGAGGGATGGAGGATTCATGAGGTTCATTGGGATGGGTTTGGGCGTCGTCGATGGGTTCACTGACTCTTGGAGTAGGAGGTGGATGTTCAATGGATTCAGTAGATGTGAAGGTAAGGGATGGGGACTTAGTAGATTCAGAAGATGTGATGGTAGGAGATGGGGGTTCAACAGATTCAAAGGATGTGATGGTATCATCAATGATAGGTGTTGGATGGAGAAGGGTCTCGTCACTAACGACCATGGATGATGGGTCGGGATGGCATGGTTCCATAACTGCGATGTGTGGAGCGGGGGATGTTTCCTTTGTTATAAGTCCTTGGAGAAACTTGAATACGCTAGGCTGAGATGGCGAGGTGGGAGTGGATGAAGGTTTATGGATTGGTGGGCTAGGATTAGATGGGGGAATGGGATTGGATGCAGGACTGGAAATAGATGGGGGATTAGGATTGGATGGAGGACTAGGAGTAGATGGATGAATGGGATTGGATGGAGGACTAGGAGTAGATGGAGGACTAGGATTGGATGGGGAGTTAAGGTAAGGATATTGGGGTGGTGAATTAAGATAGGGGGACATGGATTGTGGATTAGGACAAGAGGATATAAGTGGTGTAGTGGGACAAGAGGATGTGGGGGATGAATTATAATAAGGGTATTGGGATGGTGGATTAGGATGAGGATATGTGGATGTAGGATTAAGGTAAAAGGGGGTGGATGTAGGATTAAGATAGGAAGATACGAATGTAGGATTAGAGTGAGTAGATTGGCGTGGAAGATTAGGGTAGTGAGGATATGTGGATGGGGGATTAGGATAGGGGTATTGAGATGGTAGACTAGGATAAGAGGATGTGGGTGTTGGATAGGAGGATGATGTAGATGAAGGGTATGATGGATATGATGGATATCCCTTGTCAAAGGTAGCATAAGCAACATGATTAGGCATGGATGAAGACATATCGGGATAACTCGAGGGGGTGATTGGACTTTGGAAAGTGGGTGGAGAAAGCTTACTAGAGATGATAGTGTCAATGGGATCTATGTCGTATACCTCTTGATCAACAAGACTTTCGTTATCGTCATCAATGCAATTAGGGTTTCCCTTGACTACTATTGATGGAGGATAAGGATTCATGATGATGAAGGGATAAAGAGGATGGATGAAAAGATTTTGGATGGGATCAGACTAAAGCTCAAATCAGGATTTGGGTCAAGCTCAGATCAGGATTGGACTAAAGCTCAGATTAGGATGATTGGATGATGCAATGGGATTGATTATGACGATAAGATTTGATTATCAAAGGATGATTGTGACACCGAATCTACTTCAAGATGGAAGTAGATTGATTGGGTCGAAGGTGATTGGGTTGGATTGGATTTGATTGGATTGGATTTGGATTGGATTGGATTTGATTGGATTGGATTTGCTTGGATTAGGATTTGGATTGGATTAGATTGGATTTGGATTGGATTAGATTGGATTCGGATTAGATTTGATTGGATTTGATTGGATTTGATTGTTTTGGATTGGATTTGAGAGAGAGACCTTAAGCTTGATCACGTGAGATTACCCTTAGTAACCCTAGAACTTTGATTGATTAATAGGACGATTACGGCACCGAATCCACCTTAAGCTAGGAATGGATTGATTGGGCCAAGGATGATAACTTGCAACACCGAATTCACCTCAAGATGGAGGCGAATTGATTGGGTTTGAAGTTAAAGACTAATAATCAAGTTCAAGTGCTATGGTCAATTTAGGTAATCACTTTGTAATACAAGGGTAGGACGGTTTGGTTATGGGTGGTGTTTTGGAGATGCAAATGGTAAGAAATGATTGGTGGATTAGGAAGAAATTAGAATAAATGGGGGATTAAGGATAAATGTGGAGGACGTATGGGGATTTAGGATGGTTGAACGAAAGGTTGGAATAAGGAGATGGAGGTTTAAAAGGGGTAAATGGAGGTTTTTTGATGGTTTAAAGTGACAAAACGAAGGTTTGGGATGATGAGGTAATGGTTTGGAATGGTAAAATGAAGGTTTGAAGGCGGAATGAATCCAAATGGAGGGGTTTCGGGTAAACACACTTTTGCAACAAAACAGGGGCGTAATTGCACTTCTGTAGCAAAACAAGGGCGTGATTGCACTTCTGCAGCAAAAACAGGGGCGCAATTGCACTTTTGCAGCAAAAACAGGGGCATAATTGCACTTCTGCAGCAAAAACACGGGCGTAATTGCACTTCTGCAGCAAAAACAGGGGCGTAATTGCACTTCTGCAGCAAAAACAGGGGCGTAATTGCACTTCTGCAGCAAAAACAGGGGCGTAATTGCACTTCTGCAGCAAAAATAGGGGCGTAATTGCACTTCTGCAGTGGACCAGAGGCTTGGTTTGATGCAAATGGCTATGGCAAGGACTTTAAAATGATAATGATAAGGCCAAATTGTTAAGAGTTCACTGGTTTTTTCACAAGAAAACACTCTCAAACAAATACAACCCTATAATTAGTGTTAAGGGTATGGCCAAAGTGGTCTTAATCTAGGATGCACAAGGTATCTAGGGAGTCCTCGATATACTCTCGGTACGTGAGGCACAACCGTGAACACCAGCCCATCACAAGCGTGAGTCGGGAACCCCAGCGAGATACTGAAGGGCTCGGACCAACTCTTCACGTCTATCTAGGTATCACCCTAGCTTCGACGCTCCGCCAATTACGACGTGACTGGATTGGGGTACAGCTTTCGCTCTCCCCCCTTTGTATACCCCGCCGGTACGCGTGGTTGGAATCGTCCCTTGGGGTGATGAAATCCCCAAGCAGGTCCCACTATGAAGAAAGCAATAACCGCTTCCAACTACTCCCCAGGCTCACACGAAGTGCAAGGGGAAAGCGGAAACAAGCTACTACTCCCTTAGGGTAACACAAAGAGACAAAACAACAAGCAACAAATATTACTCCTCCTAATTAAGCTATGTTCTTAGAAAACAGCAAGGATAATTTTAAAGAAGATTGAGCAAACGGATAGCCCTGCAAGCAAATATTAGATATTTTATCCCGCTTTCTCCATCAACTTCACAAGAATATGCTGCAAAAGGTTAGCACAAAACACATGTGTCCTTGCAAGAACAATGTCAATAAGAAAAACAACAACCGACCAACCGTAATCAATCAATTTTATCTTCCGTGAGGCGCAATTCTTCCTCAGCAAAACAGCGCATGAGTCATTCTTCCAGAAGAAAACAAAAGATCCTCACTTCTTCCTCGCGAATAACAGTAAAACAGCATGAGTCACCAAGAGCAAATGTAATGCAATACCTTCAGGAAATGGGCGGGTCACTTCCAGGAAATGCAATGATCCGGCCGAAAATGCATGGCCGCCTCTTTGTGGAAATGGGCTGGCCCTTCAGGAAATGGGCGATCCGGCTCGAAATGGGCATGGTCACTTTAGAAACGGGCGTACGCCTTTAGAAAATGGCCGAGCCTCGGCGGAGGTAAAAACGGGCGGCCTTTGTGGGAAATGGGTCAGATCCCGCCTTCCTCAGGTGGAAAATGGGCGGTCACCTTTAGAAATGCAGTCACTCTTCCGCGAAATGGCGCGGGTCAGCCTTTGAAAATGGGGCCGATCCGGCCTAAAAATGGGGCATGGCCTTTAGAAATGGGCCGAGCCTCTTCGGTGGTGAAATGGGGCCGATCCGGTGGCTGGTCAGCCTCTTTAGAAATGGGCCGAGTCAGCCTTTGTGGGAAATGGGGCGATCCGGCCTGAAAAATGGGCGCGGCCACCCTTTAGGAAATGGGGCGAGCTCTTCAGAAAATAGGGCGATCCACTAAAATGGGTCAGCCTTTAGGAAGTTCTGGGCGTACGCCTTAGAAATGGGCGTGAGCCGCCTTTCCGGGTGAAAAAATGGGGCGTGGCCGCCCTTTTGTGAAAAATGGGGCGTGACCGCCCCTCTGCGAAAAAATGGGGCGTGGCCGCCCTTTTGTGAAAAATGGGACCGCGTAGCCGCCCCTCTGCGGAAAAAATGGGGCGTAGCCGCCCCTCTGCGACGCGTTCCTGCAAAAACTTAAACAATAGAAAACATAAAATATGGGAGCCCGTTTGTGGGTCCCACTGGGCGTGCCAGAAATGTATACCCTGATATTATGCTATTCTAAATGAGCAAAACAACTAAAAATATGAAAAACAAAATATCAAGAACACCTCAAGATTAGCCAAAAGAGAGTGATAAAACAATGAGAAGAGTAGATAATGTAAGACAAATAGTTTACCTTCCCTTTGTTGCTGATACTCCTTTGATTGGCCCTTGCTTAAGATAGGATGTGTGCTCCTTGATGGCTCTATTGAAGATATTTGCTATGTGCTTGGATGCAAATGCAAGTGGATGTGATTGAAAATTGGATGAGTGCACAAAATGGCAGCATGTAGTTGCAAATTGACTAAGTGTTGAGAAGGAAAATTGACAACATAAGGTTATGAAAATCCAAGTCTCCTCAAATGCCCTTGAGGAGGGGGTATTTATAGAGGATCTTGAATTCTCTAGAGAATTCAAGGTCAAGATTGATCCAACAAGGTCAAGATGAAGGGCTATGGTGGGTTGAGAACCCACAAGCCCTCACATCTTGACATGTGGAGGGTGAAGTGGCCAAGGGTGGATGAGATGGAAATGAGTTGTCAAAAAGGTACATGAGGTGGAAAAGGACATGCACCTTGGGGGATGAGAGGATTTCCACAAAAAGGGATTTCTTGTCCCCAAGTGGGAGTGAAAGGGACATTTGAGGAATTTTAGAATTCCTCAAAAATCTACATGGGAAAAGGAAAGGTGGTTGGGGGATAAATGTGAATTAAAAATTCACATTCCTAGGATGAATCTAAGGGTAAAAGGTGGGCTCCAAAAAGGTGGGACTTGGTCACATGTGGAGATTGTGACAAGTCCAAGGTTCTAGAAGCCTTGGAAGAATGGAATGTGAATTAAAAATTCACATATAAAGGAGGGGAATTTAGGACAAATAAAAAGGAATTAAAAATTCCTTGGAAAATGATTAGGCTTAATTAATCTATAATTAGGGGCTAATTAAGATTAAAAGCCAACTTGCAAAAGTTGGAGGATGTGACACATCCTAATCAAGGATTAGGCATGTGCACATCCTTAATGAAGAGATTAGGAAATGGATTAGGATTAGATGAAAATGACATGTGAGGAATTAAAAAAATGTAATATTTATTTAATTTATTTGATGAAAAGAGGATTAAGGAGGGTAAGGTATTTAATTATTAATTAAATACCTTAGAGATTTGACAGAATTAAAGATATTAATTAAATAATAATAATATTACTTAATTAACTCGGATAAGAGGATGCTTAGTGATAAATTTGGATAAATTAAGTGTCCAAATTTGGATGTCTACAGTTTAATGCCAAACCAACTATCACTTAATAGTGAAAGCCAGGTAAATATTGATTTTCTAACTAAATGGGGTCATTTCATTTCCATATGCATAAGTTTATTTTGTACTGTTATGTAGTACTTACTATTACTTGTGCAATGAAGCCACATGCAAGTAGAATTCATAAATCATGGCATTTAGATACACCCAAGGAGAAATACAAACCAAGGTTGTTGGCATCCTGATAAGAAAGATGATGATATACATCCAATTAATATATGCCACAACATCTTATTCAATGAAGATGATTTGGATAGGAACGTTACAAATCAGAATCCTTATTGGTGTGTGAGTAATCCTCTTTTTCAAGACTTTTCAAAGAAATTGCATGCCAATACTATCAGTGAACAAGTGGAATCATATTTTTTAATTGACTTTGTTTGATGGGTCAAATGTGCACAAGGATAGTTATAATTATTTCTTTGTTTTAATTATTATGTATATAAATACTATTCAATAGTTACCTAATTAATTAGATATGAAAAGACAGAAGGAAAAAGAAAATTAATTAATTAAGATAATTTGATTTATTAATCAATAAGGTGAATTATTATGTAAAAGTACAAAAATTAGAAGTTGGGAAAAAATCCTCTTTGCTTTATGCTTTAATGACAACGAGAGAGATGAAAGCAATTGTGGAGTTTAGGCTTATATCTGTAAATTGCATTTTCCTGACAGTTTGTAAAGTCCTCTCAACACATTGTCCTCATATTGTTTGTAAGGTCCCATTATGGGACATGCTAACAGAATAGTGGCTCTAAAGCTTGCACTATGGAACAGTTCTGCAGTAATTGAAGATATGCAATCTTTAGAGGACTCATAAGCGCCAAGTTATTGTTAAGCTCCCACATTATACATTGGACAAAAGACAATTGCTTGTCCAAGGAACTAGTCTCTGAAGAATAGCGTAGGCTGAGCACTGTGAAACCCAATCTGCCTATGGACGTTAAAATAAAAGAAAACTGATGAAAGAAACTATTTATTGCCTGGAGTAGCTTGTCTGCAAGTGTCCTTTTTTGGAACCATGACAACCTTTGCCCTGTCACTGTAAACTCTTTCCTAGAAAAGACATATCGACACACACACATATGTAGACATATGTATATATATGTACAGATACATCCATGTAAGGACAAATGAATGCATGTATGGACATAAACATATATGCATCCATATGCTTGCATGAATATACACATAGATGCATCTATACACACATACATATATGCATAAATACATATATGCATAGATATATCTAGAGTCACATGCATACATGCATATATGCATCTACAAATGTCTACATAGATATGCACATAGGTAAATGCATATGCACATAGAGACATGCATACATACATACATGCACTGACACATTAGGCACAAAGTGATAGGGATAGTGAACTAAAGCACTATGAAACACAACTTCATTATGCACTTTAATGGAAAGAAACTGTGGAAAATAACAAATTATCATCTCTAGTAACTCGTTTCTGGGTCTAGACTCTGCAACTGTAACATCTCCTGCTCAGTCGCTACAAACTCTTCCTCAGAACAAGCGCTTACAAAACACAAAAACAACACACACAAAGTAATAGAAATGCATAGCAAGTGACTTAACTCTATATTAAATGACCAAAGTACCCTGGCCACACGTGGCCTCTAAGCCATTCCAGTGCCTTCACCTCGAGCCAAATGCCATTCAATGCATTTAATTTGTATTCATGCACTACGTACATCTACCCACCAGTTTTTTAAACTATGCCTTTGCTTAAATTTATTTAATCAATTTATGCGCTCGCATTTTCTTGATATTTTAATGCATTCAATCTGCTTTCATGGATTACGTACCTCTAGCCACCAACCTTTGAACTATGCCTTTGCTTAAATTTATTTAATCAATTTATGCATTCGCATTTTCCCAAATTTTTTAAATGAAAATGATTTATAAAGCTACTCGGACGAATAGAAAAATAGATAAATGCTAATTTTCCAATATATAAAATAGCTCTCCAAATTCAAACTATACAAAAAATAAGTAATATGTTAAATGGAAAAATGTGATTGCCCAATGCTGCCAGTTAAAAGCATTTCAAGCGAATGCATGAGTATTCTTGCCTTGACGCTAGGAACCAATAAAATTGTCACTAGAGAAAACAGTTTATCCAAGTAAGTGCTATTAGGTTTGTTATCTTCAATTTCAAACTCCTTTGACGTTAATGCATTTTCTTTGGTGGTAGAATATGGAGATTCTTTTTTTATTGAGAGTCTGGAACAAGATGACATATACAAATAAATTTAAGCAAAGACATAGATTAGAAAACTGACAACTTTTATCAATAGAAAGGGGACGTTTACAGTGACAGAGCAAAAGCTCTTGTGCTCGTTGAATGAATACCAAGAGACAAGTTACTCAAGGAAACAAATTGCTAATTTTATTTATTTTGCTTCATTTTATCCCAAAAATGCAAGTTGGGTTTCACAATGCATGAAAACACATTTGTGCAAACTCCCAAAATTATAATTGCAATGGATGACAGTGATAGTGTAATGGATACTAATAGTCAAAACACTGAAATACACCAGCTAGTTTTTTTTTAGATTCAATGGAAACAAGTATCAATTGGAAACAGATTAACCTAGTAGTCTATTTATCATAGGTTCTTGAATTCCAAATGCACAAGTGCGAGCATGGTTCTCTACAGGCTTTTGCTATGCATTTTAACTATATTGCTGTTTTGCATCGAGCCTAAAGAACCACTGCAAGTATGGTTTCCAAACAGATTTAAATCAATGAATGTAAGTCAAGAAAGGTTTCCAATTACACTTAATACTTGAACCATGAAGCATCATTGCTTCAAGCTGTAGCAAAAGTGCAGACAGGGACACAAAAGTAAATTCAACAATGACATCATCTAACAAGGATTTGTTTGCTATTACTATGATTAACTATTGAACTCAATTGACTCATCAGTCAAACAACTTGATTGATCACTGACCTAACTTGTTTCAAAGCTATCTTGTTAAGCTGATTAGTTAATTTCATTAATGAGTAAAAGATAGAATTGACTTAATTTGCATGAGTCAAGTGTAAGATTGACTTGTTTGTTAATTGACTTTGATTAATGGTTCAGAGACAGATGAGACAAATTAAATTGTCACGAGCAAAATGTGAGATGGACTTATTAGCTGGTACGCCACATACACTATGGCATTTGAGCTTTCATGAAATAATAGCAAAAGCAATAGAATAAACGGATGGCTTCAACATAGACGAAGGGATACAATTAATATGGACAATTATAGCCTGCTGAATATTTGTAGCACAAGAAACAAAAAGGAAGATGTTGGCGAAGATTTTGCAATTTCGGTTTACACCTAGCAATTGCATTTGCTTCCTTATCTATAAAGCCTTTTCAAGAAATTACTTATATGATTAGTTTAATTGATTTGGTGTACAAAGATGTTTTTTAATTAACTATAATTAACTATTCAAGAAAACTGATCTATCAATGAACTAGTTTCATTGATTAGTCAAGTAACTTGATTCACAGTTAACTTGATCAGCTATTTAGTTGATTTGCTTGAATGTTTGCAAAAAGCCTTTTTCGACAAATAATTCTTTGCATAATTTGCAATCACTACACACCAAGAGCCAACATTTCTTCGAGGAATTATGTCAAACAGTTTAAATGTTTTTGCTTGTGCTTCCATATTTGGTATGCATATTCATGACAACATTTCAAGCCATTATATCTGTCAGAAATCTACGTCTTATGATGCTTAGATGAATGTACATATCCTGTTCTAAAGCTCTTTTTCTATTAAAAGCACGCAAAATGTTTAGAAAGATTGTGTATCTGTGAATGTGAATAAGCAAGATTGATTTAACTGATTTGGAGGATAAAGATGACTAATAATTAGCTATGACTAACCATGGAACACAATTAATTCATCAGCCAATTAGCTTGATTGATCGCTGAATTAACTTGTTTGAAAGCTATCATGTTAAGCCAACTAGCTAATATGCCACATACAGTATGACATTTGAGATTCAAATAAGTCTCATGCACGCAAATCTGCTATCATGTTAAAGCCATGTAAACATTGATGTTCCAATTCCATGGGGTCATTCTATTTCCATTTGTCCAAGTTCATTTCATTCCATTACCAAGAACCAATAATTAAATGTTTAAACCAGGTACTTGCAAACAGAAAATCCAAGTAGGGTTTCAACAATGACATCATCTAACAAGGATTTGTTTGCTATTACTATGATTAACTATTGAACTCAATTGACTCATCAGTCAAACAACTTGATTGATCACTGACCTAACTTGTTTCAAAGCTATCTTGTTAAGCTGATTAGTTAATTTCATTAATGAGTAAAAGATAGAATTGACTTAATTTGCATGAGTCAAGTGTAAGATTGACTTGTTTGTTAATTGACTTTGATTAATGGTTCAGAGACAGATGAGACAAATTAAATTGTCATGAGCAAAATGTGAGATGGACTTATTAGCTGCTACGCCACATATACTATGACATTTGAGCTTTCATGAAATAATAGCGAAAGCAATAGAATAAACAGATGGCTTCAACATAGACAAGGGATACAATTAATATGGACAGCTATAGCCTGTTGAATATTTGTAGCACAAGAAACAAAAAGGAAGATGTTGGCGAGGATTTTGCAATTTCGGTTTACACCTAGCAATTGCATTTGCTTCCTTGTCTATAAAGCCTTTTCAAGAAATTCCTTTTTTTGCATATGAATGGCCATGATTGGTTTAATTGATTTGGTGTACAAAGATGTTTTTTAATTAACTATAATTAACTATTCAAGAAAACTGATTTATCAATGAACTAGTTTCATTGATTAGTCAAGTAACTTGATTCACAGTTAACTTGATAAGCTATTTAGTTGATTTGCTTGAATGTTTGCAAAAAGCCTTTTTCGACAAATAATTCTTTGCATAATTTGCAATCACTACACACCAAGAGCCAACATTTCTTCGAGGAATTCTGTCAAATAGTTTAAATGTTTTTGCTTGTGCTTCCATATTTGGTATGCATATTCATGACATTATTTCAAACCATTATATCTGTCAGAAATCTGTGTCTTATGATGCTTAGATGAATGTACATATCCCGTTCTAAAGCTCTTTTTCTATTAAAAGCACGCAAAATGTTTAGAAAGATTGTGTATCTGTGAATGTGAATAAGCAAGATTGATTTAACTGATTTGGAGGATAAAGATGACTAATAATTAGCTATGACTAACCATGGAACACAATTAATTCATCAGCCAATTAGCTTGATTGATTGCTGAATTAACTTGTTTGAAAGCTATCATGTTAAGCCAACTAGCTAATATGCCACATACACTATGACATTTGAGATTCAAATAAGTCTCATGCATGCAAATCTGCTATCATGTTAAAGCCATGAAAACATTGATGTTCCAATTCCATGGGGCCATTCTATTTCCATTTGTCCAAGTTCATTTCATTCCATTATCAAGAACCAATAATTAAATGTTTAAACCAGGTACATGCAAACAGAAATGCAAGTAGGGTTTCATAGGGCTTTAAGGCATTGCTATACTTTGATTATAAATTCATATTTTAAACTACTTTTAGTATTATTTATTCGAGTTTCTTGTTGAAATGTGAAGGTTTCATCTGTGTTTGATAGGAATTATGTAGAAATCCTCTTGTCCATTTTACTTCATGCATGTGAGCCCTGTAAAGTTTGTATATTATTGACTACTGCAAAGTGGTCCTATAAAGAGGGCTTTGGAACCAAAATTATGTCAACATGTGCGATAATGAGAGCTTTTGAACTATGAGTCAACAGTGTGTTGCTTTGAGCTTTTTCGTTGTCATCAAAGCATAAAGGATAGAGGGGTTCTATTAAAAGTTGTGGTTGTTGTCCTCATAGGCATAAATTCATATTTTAAACTACTTTTAGTATTATCTATTCGAATTTCTTGTTGAAATGCGAAGGTTTCATCTGCGTTTGATAGGTACTATGTAGAAATCCTCTTGTTCATTTTACTTCATGCATGTAAGCCCTGTAGAGTTTGTATTTTTTTGATTGCTGTAAAGTGGTCCCATAAAGAGAGCTTTGGAACCAAAATTATAGTCAATCAATCATAGTCAATCAATTAATCTAATTCTACCTGTTTTCTAATAGTATTGGCATGTAATTTTCTTGAGAAGTCCTCAATCAAAAAGAGCATTAGCCACACACCAATAAGGGTTCTCATCTGTAACCTGCCTAACCAAATAATCTTTATTCAATAAGATGTTGTGACATACATTAATTGGATGTATCTCATCATCTTTCTTATCAGGATGCCAACAACCTTGATTTGTATTTGTCCTTGAATGTATCTAGATGCTATGAACTATGAATTCTACTTGCATGTCGCTTGGCTGTACAAGTAATAGTAAGCGCTACATAATGGTAGAAATCACAACTCATAGCATCCATATACACCCATGCACAAATACACGTTATTCAACACATTAACACGCACATGGTTTTCTAGGGCTAGTTTGTTAATTGCCTTTGATTAATAGTTCAAATGTACACAAGGCTAATTGCAATTATTTCTTTCTTTGAATTGCTATGTACTTAAAGGCTAATTAGCAGTTGCCTAATTATTTAGATATGAGACAATACAAGGATGAATGAGGAAATATGAACTTGCCTAAATCATCATGAATGATAGAGCTATTGGGTAAAATGCTACATATACTGTGACATTTAAGCTTCAAAGACTGCCAATGAACAACAAAAGCTACAAAACTCTTAGCTAACATGTAAAGGGCTGAGAAAAATTGATCTGCCAACTGAATGGGGTCATTTTACTTCAATTATCTAGCACTTATTCTTAATTGTTTAATGCAATCACATGCAACCAGAATTCAGAACAATTAGCATCTATACACACCCATGCATAGATACATGCTCTCTAACATATTGATATGCATATGGTTTTCTATCGGCACAATCCTTGAACATTCTCTAGGTACAAGTGCTAGTCTATTAATTGACATTGATTACTGGATAAAATGTATTCATAGACACATAGCTGCATACGTGCTTCAATGCACAGATGCATAGATACATGCATGGATGCACACATATATACACGTATACATATATACATGATCACACACTTACATCTATATATGCGTTCATGTATCCATGGATGCACATATCCATGTATCAATAGATCCCTTAATATATGCACATATTCAAATGACTACATGGGCTTGGGGAATGAATATTTATGTGGCCTTTACATGATAGCAATGAATCCTATAAATATGCATATATGCATGAAAGCACATAGCCATCAATGAACCTATGCATTTGCATTTTCACAAGCATTTTAAAACAATCACGATTCAAAAAGCCACTCCCATGGGTTCCAAAAACAGATAAATGCCAATTTACCAATATGAAATATAACTCACGAAATTGAGTTCATATATCTTTAAAAGCAATATGTACAACAACCACAATATGACTGGATGGCTAGCTGGCGCCATCCACAAAAAAGCATTTAAAGCAAATGCAATAGTAATCTGTTATATACACACATACATACATGGCAACATAGATACATGCATTCATATATACATAATTACATGCACACATATATACATGCAAACCTGTATGCATGGATGCATACAAAGACTATGTTTCATGGGATTATTAAAGAGTTAACTTGCTTTCTATATGCTTCCATATTTTCCATGTGTGCCTATGAGGACAATAACCACAATATTTGACAATATTCCTCTATCCTTTATGACAGTTCATTGGTTCCAAAGCTCTCTTTATAGGACAGCTGTACATTTCCTACAAGACTCACATGAATCCTTCGTATTTCAAGGAAAGATTTGAATCAATAACACTTAAAATGATCTAAACTATGATTTTATAATCAAAGTATCCAAATGCATTGCAACAATGTGAAACCCAAGTTCCATTTAAGATGTACAATGAAAGTAAACAGAAGGGAAAATGCATTTGCTTTAAAGTTTGTAGAGCAATTTCAACAGGTTGTCTAGCCATTGTCCAAAATATGGTTTTCTATCAGCATAGTCCTTCAACCTTCTTTAGGTCTAACTACTACTTTGTTAATTGACTTTGATTGAAAGGTCAAAATGTGAAATGTGGCCAAGGATAATTATAGACAGCTGTACATTGCCTCCAAGATTCAGATGAATCCTTGGTATTTCAAGGAAAGGTTTGAATCGATAACACTTAAAATGATCTAAACTATGATTTTATAATCAAAGTATCCAAATGCATTGCAACAATGCGAAACCCAACTTCCATTTAAGATGTACAATGAAAGCAAACAAAAGGAAAAATGCATTTGCTTCAAAGTTTGTAAAGCAATTTCAACAAATTGTCTAGCCATTGTCCAAAATATGTTTTTCTACCAGCATAGTCCTTGAACCTTCTTTAGGTCTAACTGCTACTTTATTAATTGACTTTGATTGAAAGGTCACAATGTGAAATGTGGCCAAGGATAATTATACTTATTTATCTCTTTTAATTGTTATATATTCAAAGACTAATTAGCAATCCAAACAGCCTTTCCTCTAGTCAGATGCCATTAAATGCATTGATTTTGCATCAATGAATTATGCACCTTCAGCCAGTAGTTTTAATCAAAGTATGCATATGGATTCAGAATCAAACTCTCAAAATTAAAAAGGGTAGGTTTAAATTATAAAGTGCAATCAGCCACCCAAAAAATTGATTGGATAATTATTGCATTTCTGAGGTCATGCCACTGCAACGAAGATCTACTTTTGAACCCCAACTGCTTAATTTTTATGAACCATATAGCATATGCCACTCACAATACCCATTTGCAAAGATTGTCCTTGTAACAAAAAGCAACGATATGATTACAAGTACAATCAATATAGTGAGAATCTTGAATCAACCTTTTTCTCTGTCTACTATATGCAATTGTAAACAAAGGAGAAGGTTCATTCTAGAAACTCACCTTGTACTGCTTGCTTGAAGAACTTGCCACAGCTGGACCGCTACACCACCTCTTTTCTTCCAACCAAAAGCATTGCACCATGTAAAAACCTTTGATTAGAAAACAAAAACCATGTGTTTGTTTTTCTAAAAGAATAGCAATATATAGTACTCCTACTGCGATGGATACTAATAGCCAAAACCATTAAAACACTAGTAAGCATTTTTCTAGATTCAAGAGACACAAGTATAAATGTAGATCAGATTAACTACACAAACTAATTGCCACAGGTTCTTGGACCACAAATCTTCTAGCAATGAATTTGACTGCTCTTTTGCATGAAGCCTAAAACTATTCTATCAAGCAATATTACTTAACTGCTCTATGGCAACATTGTAATTTGGATTCTACAACATTTTTGACATAGTTTTTTATAACCCCAAGATACAAAAATAGTAATGACGACATATGACAAAATTTTAACGCTTGCTGGGAGGAAAAAGGTTTCTACTGCATTCTTTATGCTCCCATTGTTTGCATTTATGCCTACGAGGACAACAACCACAACTTTTAATAGAATCCCTCTATCCTTTATGCTTTCATGACAACGGAAAAGCTCAAAGCAACACACCGTCGACTCATTGTTGAAAATCTATCATTATCGCACACGTTGACATAATTTTGGTTCCAAAGCCCTCTTTATGGGACCACTTTGCAGCAATCAAAAAAATACAAACTCTACAGGGCTCACATGCATGAAGTAAAATGAACAAGAGGATTTCTACATAATATCTATCAAACGCAGATGAAACCTTCGCATTTTAACAAGAAATTCGAATAGATAATACTAAAAGTAGTTAATATACAAATTTATGCCTACGAGGACAACAATCATGACTTTTAACAGAACCCCTCTATCCTTTATGCTTTGATGACAACAAAAAAGCTCAAAGCAACACACTGTCGACTCATTGGTCGAAAGCTCTCATTATCACACACGTTGACATAATTTTGGTTCCAAAGCCTTCTTTATGGGACCACTTTGCAGTAATAAAAAATATACAAACTTTACAGGGCTCACATGCATAAAGTAAAATGGACAAGAGGATTTCTACATAATTCCTATCAAACGCAGATGAAACCTTCGCATTTCAACAAGAAATTCAAATAAATAATACTAAAAGTAGTTTAAAATACGAATTTATAATCAAAGTATACGAATGCCTTAGAGCACTATGAAACCCTACTTGCATTTCTTGTATCAAATAGACAAAAACAACGAAAAGTTACCTCTTCTGACCTCAAGCAATTCGCCTCTCGTTGTCCAGCGTGCAACTCTACAACTACAAAATACCTTGCTCGGCCACACAATAGAGCACTATGAAATATAGCTTCCCTATGCACTTTAATGTAACGAAACTCTAAAAATTACCAAATTGTCACCTCAAATAACTCATTTTTGGGTCTGGACTCTGCAACTATAACATCTCCTGCTCAATCGCTACAAACTCTCCCTCAGAACAGGCGCTCACAAAAGACAAAAACAACACACGCAAAGTAATAGAAATGCATAGTAAGTAACTTAACTCTATATTAAATGACCAAAGTACCCTGGCCACGTGTGGCCTCCAAGCTATTCCAACGCCTTCACCTCGAGCCAGATGCCATTCAATGCATTTAATTTATATTCATGCATTATGTACATCTACCCGCCAGTTTGATAAACTATGCCTTTGCTTAATTTTAATTAATCAATTTATGCGCTTGCAGTTTCCTTATATTTTAATGCATTTAATCTGCATTCATGGATTACGTACCTCTAGCCACCAACTTTTAAACTATGCCTTTGCTTAAATTTATTTAATCAATTTATGCGTTCGCATTTTCCCGAATTTTTAAAACGAAAATGATTTATAAAGCTACTCGGACGAATAGAAAACTAGATAAATGCTAATTTTCCAATATATAAAATAGCTCTCCAAATTCAAACTATACAAAAAAATAAGTAATATGTTAAATGGCGAAATGTGATTGGTCAATGCTGCCGGTTAAATGCATTCCAGGCGAATGCATAAGTATTCCTGCCTACCGGCAGGAACTAACAATAATGTTTGAATAACTCCAATTTTGAGTTGACAGTATTAAATTAATTAGTAGTTGAGTAGTTTGGGTTTTAAGATTAGTATTATAAATACATTAGTAATGGTTAATAATTCTTAGTGTTTGTACATATTTATTCAAAAAAATCGATGGTTATGTATTTTTTTTGGTGTATAAAATTTGGGGCATGACAAGGAGCCTCCCCTTTTTGAGAGGAGAGATTAAAATCTCATCATAGATGTGGTTGAAATCATGATTTTATAATTAATAAAGTGATTACAAAATTTATTCACCTAAAAGTTTGTTGGTGACTCTACTGGGGATATGAATATGCAATCAAAGTCTCACACTTTTGGTTGAAGTATACTAGTTTTTTATTGTGTTTGTAATTGTATACGTCTAAAAATGGTCATGGTTAATCAAGCTTGTTAATTAATTAAATATAAATTATTTAATTAATCTTCTAAAGTCATCTACATATAAATAAATTTAATTATTTATTTATATTGTTCACTTTTATAATTCTTCTACCTTAATTAAATAAATAATTTTATTTAATTATTACCATCTTCCATATTCCTCTTAATTAAATTAAATAAATTTTATAATTTATTTATATTAATTATCATGCTATTCTAAATTTGAATATTTGAATTCAAATAATGGAATATTCCTTCAAACACCCTCTTCATCTCATAGTTAAATTAAATATTATAAATATTTAATTTAATACCTTTTCTCACTCCACACATAATTAAATATTTTAAATATTTAATTACCTTCTAAATTCATCTCTCACACCTAATTAAATTAAATATTTAATTACCTTCTAAATTCATCATCTTCACACATAATTAAATATTACTTATTTAATTATGTAAACTTCTAAAATCATCTTCACATATAATTAAATAAGTTTATTTATTTAATTATGAAATTCATTCTCAACTCATTCTTCAAATGGCAACCTTCCTTCAGTTTTGAATGAGAAAAATTAAAGAAGAGGAAACCTTCTATTTCTCTCTCAACTTTCAAAAATCTCTCACCGTTCATCCTGACAAGCTTGATCTGAACCGTTGATCATAACAGGCAATCAGGTTTTTTCAAAAGCTCTTTAAATACATGTGCAAATCCAAGCATTGGTTACATACACACACACGTACACACAAAGATAGATATACGCTTATACACTCGCATTTTTTAGCATTCTAGCAATAATCATATCTTAGCAATAATCTTATCATATCTTAGCAATAATCTTGCATCTTAGTATAGTATGCATTTTAATTTAAAATCTCATTCTCTAGTAGCCCATTTCGTTGAGCTTGGCATACAAAATCTGAGAGCAACTTGAATCAATGAAACACTGGAGATAGAGAGAAATAGAACGACTTCGAAGAAGCTTCCATAGAGAGTTTGTTTACATTTTCTTTAAGCTTCTTTGATATAAAGTTTTATTGATTGTGTTTTTAATTCGTTATGATAGTCATATTTTCATACACACATAAAATGGCACCCATCGTGGGGCCTATGCCCCGATTTTGACATTTTTTTTGTAGGATATTCTGACAGGTTTCTGCATTCCAGAGTTTGACTTTTGGAAAAATTTGACGTTTTAGTGCATCCGGCACCTTTTTGCAGCGCATCTGGGAATTTATTGTTTCTGTTTTGCAGGAAATTTCAGTGCATCTGAGGACTGTTTCGGTGCTTCTGAGGGTTAATTTAGCGCATCCGAGGGATAGAATAGTGCATATAGTCTCAATACATTTAGAGTTGAATATGCACTTAATTAAAGTGGCGCATTTAAGGACTGTTTTAGCGCATATAGGGTCTGTTTTTGTGCATTTAAGGTAGATGTTAGCGCATTAGTTTTGCATTATTTACACAGTTAAATTTGCATTTAATTAAAGTAGCTCATTTAATAACTATTTTAGTGCTTTTAGGATTTTTCTGTAGCGCATTTAGGGTCTGTTTCTGCGCATCTGGGGTCTGTTTCTGCGCATCTGAGGTCTATTTCTGCGCATTTAAGGTCTGTTTCTGTGCATATACTGTCTGTTTCTGTGCATCTGGGTTGTAACACAAAAATAGGATTCTGAGTCTGATGCATTCCGCAGACAAAATCTTTTCTAGTTTAAAATAAATCAATCTAGGATAGTCACTACACTTTGATCATGTAGTTAAAATGAACCCCATGCCAGTTGTGAAGCAATATCTTCACTTAGTGTAAATCATTATGATTTGGTGCATTAAAATGAATTTGTTTACTTTGCTTGATTGTGCTTGAAAGTGGTAGGTGACTATGCTCTCACCCTGTGCAAACTAGGTGATCAGAAAGCCAGACCCACTTTATCCCTATGTAACCCTGATACAATAACCGAAGTATCCTCTCCCCTTGTGTAGTGATGCAATCCTGGGTGTAAGAGAAATGATTATTGTCTCTAGAAATTGGGCCTGCCTGGGGATTTCATCACCCCAACGCAACTCAAACCGGCAATGGAGCTAAAGACAAGCTACCCCTGACCAGTATACAAATGTGAATCTTAAGGGAAAACCTAAGATTACGAGTGTGGATGTGTCATACGGACAAAGTAGTACTCCCATAAACCCTATTGAGCTTAACCTCTTCAGGCTGGAGTGTCACCTAATTGGTGATTAATCTCTTGCCCCATGTATGGCAACTCAAACGGGGGTCCCGAATTAAACACCATTGTTTAGTAAACCAAAAACCTTCTATTTGCTAGCGCAACACCAGTCGGTGTGAAGGCATCCACACTTTCGCAGTCTATAGTAGAGGTGATCAATCTACCATGGGAGTTTCATGGGGGTTGGAAGCTTGGTTGGCCTAAGAAGAGAGTGCACTGTCAGGGGGAGCCCGTGCAACCAAGCTTCTGAATTCACATGCTACCAATATGCGGTTGGGGAAACCCGCGTGGAATCTAGTGGATATTGTCCTAGCTTTACCATAGGATGTGCTTGCTTTATTTGTGTTTGGTTACATTCCATTTAATTCAGAGTGTTTTCTGTGTTTTCATTCACAATAATTCAGATAAAGATCATCGGAAATGAACGTGAAAAACAACAACTGAAATCATTCACACCCCTAACTTTCTGACATCTTTGGTCCAATAACATTATGATATTTCTCTCATGCTTAGAAAGTGGAAATCAACAAAATTCAGCAAGAAATCAATTTCCACTAGGATAAGGAAACCCGAGAAACAATTAGGGTACAAGAAAACATTATAAAGAAGAGAAATTTTGTACAAAAGTCGACACGTCTTGTTTCATTACCGCGGATTTCTTCATAGATACCAAGACTTTGTTAGGGGATTCACTTACGAGTACGCTGTAGATCCTTTGGATTCTCGAGCTTATTATCAGAGATTAGCTCTATCTCAACGACATAATCTTAATCAAACTCTTGAGTTTGATAATATACCACAACCTTCTATTGAATATCCATCCCATCCCAATCAAATCCTTTAGTGATTTTAAAATCTTTCTTCGAAAAAAAAGATCAAATCTTTAAGAGTGCACTTTTCAAACAAATTTTTGATTATTGATTCAACTTCCCCAACAGGATTCTGACATCCTTCATCATTGGAAGCCACAATCAAAAATTAGAAACATCTTTGATCATATCATAAGATTTCCATCTTATCAGATCAAGATATCATCATTATCACACTTATCAGAATTGTGATCTAAGTTTAGAAGAAAATTTCAAAATCATATGCCTATCTCTACAAGATCTCAATACAATAAATTGAAGGACGAAATCCAACAAGGTCATACCCAAAACACTCAAGAAGAAGGTGAAAGCAGTAATCCTCTTTACAGTATAAGTCTTAATCTGCTTTTCAACAACGACATGGATAACAGAGAAGAAAATCCATTCCACAACTACAGGGACATGAGCAAAACCCATGTAGATTGTGATGATGAGCAAGATGAAGAACATCTTAGAGAGGTTGAGAAAGATCCCAAATTTCACAAAGCCATAGAAAAGATCTTGCAATGCGATAAAGAAAATTATTTCCTCTATCTAGCTGACCAAGGAGCTAAATTGCCTCATGACTTTGATACCGAGAATTTCAAGAACAAACCTGAAGAAACACCCCTATCTGATCTTAGTGCTTTGACTCAACAAATTAAGTCACTTCAAGGACAAGTTAAAGAGTTACAAGGGGGAACCACAACAAAGAAATATACTCTTGAGGACATTTGTCCTTATCCTTTCGATCAAAGTCTCAACATGATTCCATTTCCTAAACATTTTGAAATTCCAAAATTTGATCGTTATAATGGGAAATCGGATTCGGTCGATCATGTTAGAGACTTCCGAAACATGACTTTAGAGTTCTCTCATGAGGACACTTACTTGATGTGTTTCTTTCCTAGGAGTCTTGGAGGTCACTCTATGGAATGGCTATCAAAAATCACACCTCCTGTCAAAACATTTGAGGAATTAATCAATTTGTTCATATTACAATATTCCTACAACCTCCAACACCAAATCACTATGATAGATCTCCGCAAAGTTGCGCAAAAACCTGGTGAACCTTTTATTACTTTTCTTCAAAGATGGAGAAGAATGTTCGCTAGATATCCCCGTCCTGTTCCTGAAAAGGAAAAGATGGTCACCTTCATTAATAGCTTGAATTCAGAAATGAGCTATCGTTTGAATTTACATTGTCCTCCCTCTTTTGATAAATTAATTGAAGATGCTATAACCATTGAAAATGATTTGGTCAAAAGAGGAATAATAAAACTTGATAAGGACAATCCTAGCTCATCCAATCATCACAAAAATCAGGACAAGTCTAAATTTTGGAATCGCAACAAGAACGTGGTAAATTATGGTGTTGATGTGAATCATGTCTCGACTAAGCCATTTGTCCTTAGTACTCCAAGTTTTCCTCGTAACAACAATGTCAACTCGGTCACAAATCAAGGAAACAATCCTCCTCCTCCGAGGAACAATGTAAATCAACATTCTACTCCCAATCAAGGGACTGCCAACAATCAAGGTTACCGAGGAACCAATCATAATAAGAACTCCTTAGGGAATACCTCGAACAAAAATCCCCAACGATCTTCATTTTTCTCTAACAGAAGAACTTTTACTTCACTAGGTCAATCTCTAGAATCTACCCTTAAAGAGTTGATGGCAAAGAACATTATCACCCTACCGCCTCAACAAAATTTTGAACCCAGTGTGAAGCCTCCATCATGGAATGACACATACTATTGCGAGTATCATCGGTGCAAGGACCATCGCACTAATAATTGTCAAGCCTTGAAAAATCTGATCCAATATTTGATAGAAAATGACACCATCAAAGTAGGACACCAACAATTGAACGAAGATCACCAAGAATTTCGTAATCCTTTACCCAATTATCAAAAGGGTGAGTCTTCTGGAAAAAGTGTAAATCATATTGATGATCCGATAATCAATCATATCTACACTGACGATGAACGGGTCAATGTTATTAAAGTCAAAGAGAAGGTGGAATATAGAGAAGTCAACGTAACAACAAGGGCACAAGCTAAAGTTGTCTTAAAGGGTGCCTCTTCAAAATCCACTGGGCCTCCACCTCAACATCAATATGACTTAGTCAACCAACTTCGGAAAACTCTTGCTCAAATTTCTATCTTAGAACTCTTGAAGATTTCCCCAACACATAAGGAAATTCTCAAAAAGGCCCTCGTTGAAACAACTATATCCACTGATTTGGACGTGGACCAATTTCAAGTCATGGTAGGACACTTGTCCTCACCCACATGCCTCTCATTCTTCAAAAAAGATGACGTTTCCATAACTCATCCCCATAATTCATCATTATACTTAGAGGTCATGGTTCACAAGTTTCATGTCAGACGAGTTCTAATAGATGGAGGTGCTGGTTTGAACATATGTACCATGAAGTTAGTTAAGGCTTTAGGATTTTCTGAGGACTCCATTGATCCCAGAAGAAAGATTACTATTAAAGCCTATGATGATGAGGAAAGAGCATCCAAGGGTTTAATCACGCTACCAATTAGAGTGGGACCTGTTATCAAAAATACTTTTTGTCAAGTATTAGATCGTGATCTTGCATACATCTTGTTGGGTCATCCTTGGATCCATGAAATGCAAGCTGTCCCATCCACATATTATCAATGTCTTAAGTTTCCTTATGATGGGCAAGAAATCACGATACCAGCCGATAAATCAAAGTTCCAAACTTGTGCCAATATCAAAGCTAGCTAGGATACTTTGGTTCCTAACAATTGAGAAGCTCATGCTAGTACTTCTCTCAAGATTGATACACAAATCAGTCAGTTAACCAATAGTTTTGACAAGAAATTGAAATTCAAGGACCATGGAGTTGGGGAGTACTCTCTCTACTTGGCTAATTTACCTACATCACCTCGGTCACAGGGACAACCTTCTATCACACAACATCAAATATTGGCAGTGTCAACATCAACACGACCACCAACAGAGCCAAGCATAAAGTTTAAAGGACAATTCATCAAAGAAAAATTCCCCATGGAAGATCCTGAAGATATAGAAATTCTAAACTGGCTCTATAAAGATGAGGATGAAGCAGTTTGTAATGTCAAATTACCAACAAATATATATGGAAAAGGGTATTCAATCATGCAGAAGATGGGTTATGATAAGGGTCCTATCGGAAAAAGAAAAGAGGAGTAGTTGAGCCTATTCACCTTTGAGGACTTGCTACAAAAGAGAAAACCGGATTAGGCTATGATACTAACTCAAAAGAAAGAACATCCAAACAATTGCATGACACTGTCTTCACATGGCAAGAAGGCTCAGATTCAAGAGAAGCATGTTTGGCAACAATTCAGAATTTCATGGATAATAACTCTGACACAGACTCTGTTGAATATGAATGGGACACCATTTACAATGATGAGTTATGGAGGGATAAAGAGGTTGATGTAATACACCAGTATACCCCAACTCTAATCAAAGGTGAAGGTTCAGGGACCCAAACACGAGAATCCGAACTACAAAGTCACTATGATTCTAGTGATACTAAGTTAGATTTAAACGAACAAGATTATCATGAGGACAGTACCATCATTGATCCACCTCATACCTCGGATCCTATGGTCAACTCCATTATGACCATAACCATAGCCGATTTCACGCAACCTAACGACCCACTATCTTTAATCCATCCTGATCTCATTGATTGGGATTCATCTGAACCTATCGATATACCTATGTTTCCAAGTGATGAGTCTATCATAAACTTCCTTTCCGCAGATGACACAAATGATTGTTCCACCAGTGATTCTCAACATAGAGTCTTTGATCAAGAGAGTGTCAATTCTCCTAGCTGCAAAAAAGAAAAAGAAAAAGAAAGATCTAATGGTGAAAACCTTTTTAAGGCACCAAACGATGGGAATCTTGACACTCTCCCAGAGCACTACCATGAGTGATCACCTATCTTGATTGAGCCTAAAAATTCTGTCAATCTTGAAACTTCAGACAAACCAAGGATTTTACAGTTAGCTGCATCAATGATAGAGAAAGAAATACCAGAGTTCATGGAGTTTCTAAGAGCACATCAAGTCAACTTTGCTTGGTCTTACGTGGACATGCCAGGTCTTGATCCTGATCTTATCATGCATCACTTGTCTATCAAACCAGGGGTTAAGCCTGTGAAACAAAAACTTAAAAAGATGCACCCCCATGTTGCATTATTGGTTAAGGAAGAACTGAGAAAAATCCTTGATGTGGGCTTCATAAGATCAATCGACTACGTGGAATGGATCTCTAACATTGTTCCTGTATCCAAGCTAGATAAAAGTGTCAGAGTGTGCACAGATTTCAGGGATCTTAATAAAGCATGTCCTAAGGATTACTTACAACTTCCAAACATTGACACTATAGTTGATCTAACAGCTAGCCATGCCATGTATTCATTAATGGATGGTTTTTCGTGTTACAACCAAATCAAGATTGCACCCGAAGACTAGGAGAAAACAACTTTCACATGTCCATGGGGAACTTATTGTTGGAACGTCATGCCTTTCGGTCTAAAGAATGCTGGGACTACTTACCAAAGAGCCATGACTACGATCTTTCATGAAATGATGCACACATTCATGGAAGATTATGTAGATGATATATTGGAAAAATCATAAACTAGAGAACGACATCTGGAAATATTGTCCAAAATATTTGCAAGACTGGAGAAATTCAAAGTTCGCCTCAATTCCAAGAAATGTGTTTTTGGAGTCACATTTGGAAAACTCTTAGGATACATAGTATCAGGAAAAGGAATTGAAGTGGATCTGGCCAAAGTACAAGCGATCATGGAAATGCCTCCCCCAAGGAACATCAGTCAGTTGAGATCATTACAGGGATGACTTCAATCTATACGAAGGTTCATTGCACAATTGGCCGACAAAAGTCTACCTTTCACACATCTACTGCATAAGAATGTTCCTTTTAAGTGGGATGACAAGTGTGAATTGGCTTTTCAACAAATCAAACAGTACTTAATGACTCCAGCAGTTCTAGTACCACCAAATCTAGACAAACCACTGATCTTATATATTTCCGCAACAAAGACATCTTTGGGGGCATTGCTAGCACAAGAAAACCATACAGTGAAAGAACGTGCAATTGATTACATCAACAAAACACTAACAAGTCATGAGCTCAACTACACTACCATCAAGAAGGCTTGTTTAGCAGTAGTCTTTTCTTCACAAAATTTTTGGCATTACATGTTAACTCATACAATCAATCTTGTTTCAAAGATTGATCCACTCAAGTATCTGTTAAGCAAAGCGTCATTGACAAGGAGGTTAGCAAAATGGGTAATGATTCTGAGTGAGTTTGACATCCATTAAGTTGATCACAAGGCAATCAAAGGACAAGTTATCACTGATCAACTAGTTGAAGCACCACTACAAGTAGACCACCCCCTGCACATTGAATTTCCAGATGCTGATGTCTTTACTGCAGAATCCAAACAACCATGGTCCCTATATTTTGATGGTTCTTTCACTCAACATGGATCGGGGGCAGGCATACTTTTCATCACCCCCCAAGGAAACACCATTCCTCGGTCATATAGGCTGATTTTTCCATGCACCAGTAACATAGCCGAATATGAAGCATTAATCATTGGACTTAAAATAGCATTGGAATGGAGGATTACAAAATTATAGGTGTATGGCGACTCATAGTTGGTCATTTATCAGATCAATGATGATTATCAGACCAAAGATGACAAACTATTGCCATATAAAAAGATGGTGGATGACTTCAAGAAGTACTTTGTGAACATCAAATTCACACAAATTCCAAGGCTTGATAATAAAGCAGCTGATGCCATGGCCACAATCGCATCATTGCTACAAGTCCCAGAAACTCAGACTCGCTATGAATTTCTAGTGGAACAATCATTTACACCTGCCTATGACACACCTGAAAGCCAAATCATTTGCCACTTGGTCGGATCCGATTCACCTTGGTATGGCAAGATTTATACCTACCTAAAAGATGACATCTTACCACCTGATTTATCCCGTAACCAAAAGAAAAATTTTATTCGCCAATCCTCTCGCTACACTCTTATCGCTGACACCCTTTATCACCGTGGTCTTGATGGTACTTTACTTCAATGCCTTGAACGTGATGAATCTGACAAAGCTTTACAAGAAGTTCATGGTGGCATTTGTGGTACTCATTCGAGTGGACTGACCTTATCCAAAAAATTGATTAGAGTGGGTTACTACTGGCCTACAATGGAGAGAGAATCATTCACTTTCGTGAAAACATGCTCAAAATGCCAGATTCATGGGAATCTCATTCATGCTTCGGCACAGGAACTTCAACCATTTACGCCAACCTGGCAATTCTCCCAATGGGGGTTAGATCTAGTAGGCAAGATTCATCCCTCATCATCGAACGGGCATAAGTTCATCATCACAGCTACAAAGTACTTTACCAAGTGGATTGAGGCAGTACCTCTTAATAAAGTTATCGGCAAACAAATATCATCGTTCATACTCAACTATATTATTTTTCGGTATGGCATTCCCAACTCCATTATTACAGATAATTGACAACATTTCAAAAATTAGGATGTTGATGAACTTTGTGAGAGATTTCACATTCAACATAGATATTCAACACCTTACTATCCACAAGGGAATGGCCAAGCAGAGGCCTCAAATAAAACAATATTGAAAATTTTGAAGAAGACTGTGAATGATTCAGGGAAAGATTGGCATGTTCAACTCAATCCCGCCTAATGGGCCTATAGAACCAGTGTCCACACGCCAACAAGAGCAACGCCATATGGTCTTGTCTATGGAGGTGAGGCTATACTTCCTCTAGAAGTTGAGATTCCCTCACTTAGAGTCTCACTGAAGGGTCTCACAATAGATGATGACTATAGAGTTTCCTGACTGCAAGAACTGGAACTCCTAGATGAAAAGAGACAAAGAGCAGCTGACCATTTGAAAGCATACCAATAGATGATGTCTCGTAGCTATAATCACAAAGTAAAGCCACATATGTTTCAGGTGGGTGATCTGGTTCTGAAAGAAAATCCACGAAATCAACAAGATAGAGAAAAGAAAGGAAAGTTTGAACCAAATTGGCTAGGTCCTTATGTGGTCATCACCATCTATGGTTCAGGAGCCTACAAGCTATCAATGCCAGAAGGGGACCTGTTTGACGAACCCATCAACAACATGCACTTGAAGAAATATTATGTTTAAGTAAGCTATCACCATCCATAGAAGTCTTGAAAAAATACAAAAAAATCAGAAAGAGTCCTGAAGAAATACAAAACAGTAGCAAAAGTCCTGAAGAAATACAAAAACAACAGAAAAAGTCCTGAAGAAATGGTTACCTCGGTGAAAACCTGGCAAACAGGCATCTCAGTAGCGACAAAAAATAAAAATAAAAAATTGTCATAGGGTGAAAACCTGGCAACAGACAGTCTATTGACAAGAAAAATGCAATAAAAACAAATAGTGAAAATCTAGCAAACAGACACTATTTGTAGCTCTCCATCTATTAGTTCATGTTCTGCACTTGGCTTTTGAGCCTTCATTTTCATGCATCTTTCCATCATCTTAGGGCCATACCAGCATCACGTTGTCATCATTTGCCTAGAATGATAACGTCTTACCATGGCTTGATTATTGTACATATTCATTTCGGCAAGTTATGTTAATATTGGGGGAAAACGTTGACATACCGGGGGCAACCAACTTTCAAGTTCTACCAAAACAGCTAGACAATGACATAAGATCCAATCATGTGAACAAACAATCAAATCATATGAACAACTATCCAATCATTGATCCCAAGCACAACAGTTTTCAGCTGCATACCATGTCATGACTCATATCTGGATGATCTATGGATCAGGAGCATACCGACTGTCTACACCAGAAGGAGACATGTTGGAGGAACCCATGAACAACATTCATCTCAGGCGATTCTACACTTGAGGATACCTAGTACACGGTCAATAAAGTTGTCTTGATGAAAACTTGGCAAATAGGCGTCATGATGACAGAAAAACAAGAAAAAAAAAATTTAAAAAAAATAAAAATATACAAAAGAAAAAGAAAAAGGACACAATAAAAACAATTGATGAAAACCTGGCAAACAGGCGCTACTTGTGATTTTTACTAGCTCTTCTATCTATTAGGTATAGTTTTGTTACGATTGTTTCCTTTCATATCATTTCCATCCATCATTTGAGATAATCATTATCACTATCCATATCATAGCAAGGATATCATGTTTTACCCTAGCTTGGGGGCAACATCCTAGTGTTATTTCATACAATGGACATTCAGCTTAAATAGAAAGGCAATCCAACATGACAACACCAAGTGGCAATACTTGAAAAGTAATCCAAAAAAAAAAAAAGAAAAATCTCATCAAAAACCATCAGAAAATCAGAAAATTCACGCAAAAACATTCAGAAAATCAAAAACGCAAAAATAGAGTCTACATCAGCAGAAAATGGAGTCTGTGTCAGTCGAACTACGTGGTCTCTGCGTATATAACGTAGGCAAGACTAATCTTTGATCAGTCCCCGAGACCCCTAGGATAGGTCTTTAGGTTACATCATTTGGTCGAACATCTGAGAATATCATGCAAACATCAGCACACACACTTCAACATCGATGATCTAATCTGAATAATGATTTGAAAATACATTAAGTAGAATTTGAATTGTTGTGCTTTTTATTTTTATCATTTGCTTATCATTTCTTTGGAGCTACTCGATGATGTATTAAACTAGAGAAGCAAGGAAGGAGAATGATACCTTTTCTTTGTTTGCTATTTACGAGTTAGTCATTATTACTCTGTGAATTGTCACGGGAAGTGCTCTACCAAGTATCATGGATGACATTCCAATTCACTTAAGAAAATGATTAATTCTTGTCTGTTTACGCAAGAAATGCTCAGGTCATCATTGGTCTATCTTATACCTTGATGCTTGTGTTCACTTGCAATATCAAATATCATGAAAAAAATACTCAGGTAATCATTGGTCTATCTCATATCATTGATGCTTGTATGCGCTTTCAACATTTTAAAAGCTCAGTGATGATACCAAGCAAAATAAAAAGATTGTTGAAATGACACTTAGGTTTGCATTGATAAAATAGGTTTGCATGGTAAACATAGATTGCATTCATAATAATACATCTGCAGAGTACTGGTTGCACAAGTTACAAAGATTCATTTGCAATGAATGTTATCTTTTCTTATTACAAGATTGAGTATACTTGACACATACAATTTTCATAATGCCAGGGATATATAATCATTTCTTCATCTCATCATAAATTTCACAATAAACATCTCATTTCGTGATATCATATACACGTTATGTTCTATCATTCATTTACATCTCATCATTCATTACATTTATCATTCATTTATATCATTCATTTACATCTCATTATTCATTACATTTATCATTCACATATCATTACATTTACATTTCATCATTCATTTACATCTCATCATTCATTACATTTATCATTCATTTATATCATTCATTTACATCTCATTATTCATTACATTTATCATTCACATATCATTACATTTACATTTCATCATTCATTTACATCTCATCATTCATTACATTTATCATTCATTTATATCATTCATTTACATCTCATCATTCATTACATTTATCATTCACATATCATTACATTTACATTTCATCATTCATTTACATCTCATCATTCATTACATTTATCATTCATTTATATCATTCATTTACATCTCATTATTCATTACATTTATCATTCACATATCATTACATTTACATTTCATCATTCATTTACATCTCATCATTCATTATCATTCATTTACATCTCATTCATTCATATCATTCATTCATTCATACATCTCATTATTCATTACATTTATCATTCACATATCATTACATTTACATTTCATCATTCATTAACATTTATCATTCATTTATCATTACATTTACATCTTATTCACATCTTATCATATTTTTCACATCTATCATTCATTACATACATCATTTCATTTACATCTCATTTTATACATCATATATCAAATATCTATACTTCATTCATTTACATCTCATTTATCTATCATACATTGCATTTCATTTAGAAAATAAATACATCATCAATATCATATCACATCATCAGCAATGCATCTATCCAATCTAGTATAATAAATCATCATAAAACATAAAAATTACAATGCATCCATCACATAAATCATGTAGAACACATCATGAATCAATTGAACCGCTGCACATATATATCTCATCAAGTGTCAAGTATACAATGAAGTCTGAAAAGGATGAAAATAACATCATGTCAAAAATGGCTATATATATCTCTCAAAGGGGTACACAAATGATCTCAAGTGGTGCTCCCACCAGAAGGAGCAGGTCTCGCACCAGTATCATGACCACCACCAGATGTCCCAGGATCTCTCGGATCTCTCGGATCTCTTGAAAGGGGCTGTGTCACGCCTCTGCTCACTATCCTCGTACGAGTCCTCTCTGAGCGAGACTAGGCATAACTAACTCTCTACTCTGGGGGGCACAACTCATGATAACGACTCCTGTAAAACTCAATCTCAGCACCTGCCCGCATAGCCTCTCGCATGTAATCCGCCACAGAGGTCCCATCTTCCACTCTCTGCAATCTCTCTGCACTAGCCTGTGTTGTCTCTACTGTCTGCCTGACAGTATCTCGCTTTGCAGTCAGGGCTATAATCTGTGCCTGAGCAGTGGTCAACTGTGCCCGTGCACCTGCTAACTGAGCCTGTACCATCGCTGCTTCCTGTCTAGCCTCATCTCTCTCACCAATCAGAGAGGTAATTTGTGTCTGTGCAGTAGCTAGCTGTGCCTGCATCTGGGCCTGAGTCTGTGCCACTAATCCCTGCGCCTGCACTAGTTGTCCCTGTAATGTCAAAATCTCAACATGCAAACCAGCAACCTCTGATCTCTCTGCTAGAGAGGGAGCAACTGCCTGCCTCTTATGAGGCGCATTGGATGATGGCTCTGATGTACCTGCTACGCTCGGTCTCCCCCCATCTCTGCCATCATCATCACTACTATCATCACTGTCACCATCACTGCTATCATCAGTGTCACTCTCATCACTGCCCTCCACATCAACATCTACATCCTCCTCTCTCCCCCATCTATGACCAATCTGAACACCCCCTGCAGCTGCTAGTGCTGGTGCTAGTGCTGGTGCTGGTACTGGCTCATCTGGAATAGTAATACGAGGAGGAGGGTGCAGAGCCAAATACTATCCGTACTCAGGAGTAATAGGTGCCTCAACAATGTCCCGCCGCATATCCCATGCTGATGGCTGCAAAGCATGGTAACCCTCAACAAGTGCCCCGTAAGGCAAGCATGGACCCCAATCATTGGCATCCACCCATCGTCGTCCATAATGCGCTACTCCCTGTGGCATGCACTGAACAATCCCATACTATCTATAGATACGATGAAACAGGAATCGCTCCAAAATCCTGGGGCTCTTCCCGATCAAATACATCGAATCGGACAAGAACCCCGACTCAATATCATCATCATCCCAGTCATCACAGTCTAAATAGGGACGCCAGGTCACTGTCTCCACATTATCAATAATTCGCCTCCAATAATCTAGCTTACCCATCATATGCTGGGTAGGTCTGCCTCTGTAACGAAACACATAGGGTCTCGTCGTTGGTCTCGATAACACCGACACGGGATGCGTGACAGCAATATGCTCCCATGCCCACACTTGAAGAAGGGTAGCTCCCACCGACAAATAGCTGCCTCCGAGGTACACGATCCAGTGTAAATCATGGTAGAGCTGAGCAAGCATGCACATGCCCCAAGCATATCTCGTCCTATGGACCACCATACCCTCTAACACCTGACCCCATCCAAGAGATAGACCCTTTGACCTCTTATCAGGACAAAAGAATCCACCAATAAAGCCGGCCAAAACTGAAGGAAGTGGAGCATATGAATCATGCATCTCTACCCATGGAATCCACTCTCTCGCAACATGGGGATCCTGAAAAACTCTCCGCATAGACTCTACCCCACCAACCTCCTCTGCATCATGCACGACAATCTCCCCAACAAAAGGAATGCGAAGAATACGCCATACATCCTCTGGCGTCACGGTCATCTCGCCAGTAGGTAAGTGGAAGGTGTTGTGGTCACTATGCCACCGCTCTGCTAAAGCTGTCAACAGACCCCTATTAAGTCTAATATGGGGCATATCCAGTAATGTTGCTAAACCGCAATCAGTAATATGTTGTCTCTCATCTGGTGAAAGTCGTGGTATCATATCAAAAGGCCAGGGAAACTGCTCTCGTACCTAGATAACATCGAAATGCTCCTGTTATCATACACAGAACATTTTACAAATCAATACGTTATCAATCAGAATATCATATATCATGGGGTCATCAATTACTAAAAATTGTTCTTTACCTATCAAACGATCAATTTATCAAGAAGGAACCCTCATCTATCAATCAGGTTCATTCCTTCAGACATTCTAAATTATTCCTCGCCTATCATGAGGATAATTATTATCAAATCAATGGCTCTCGCTCATCATGAGATCGTTTACCATTTATTTAGTTAGATCAAACTAAAATGAATGAAGTCAACAACAAATCGACAAAATAAAAATCAAAGTGCACAATTTTTCATCAATCTATACCTCCAAGCACTACAAAATCTTATTGAAGCGCTACAAAATCAACCTAAAGCGCTAAAAAGTCTGGCGCACTACAAAATCTTATTGACACGATGCAAAATCAACCTAACGCGCTAAAAAGTCTGGCGCGCTATAAAATCCTACTGACGCGCTGCAGATTTGACCTTGCGCGCTAAAACTTTGACGCGCTACACTAATCTATGGACGCGCTACAAAATTCAATGGGCACGCTAAAACTATGGCGCGCTACAACAGATCACAGACGCGCTACACCGCATCTGTCGTGCGCTAAAACAGAAAAACACGTGCAAAAAGACCTAAAAAGTATGAGCACGAATTACGAGGAAGATTTGGGGTACATACCTGAGGTCCATAGTCGGCCGGACGCTGGTGACGTCGCACACGCTCGAGACGGTGGGTGTGATAAGGGATCGACATCCTGATGCTCTAGCACTCTGAGGGTCTCTATCACAAGATTGTCAAAGTCAAATGCACAAATGACTTTTGAAAATGACCTTTTGAGCTTTTATAGGTTATTTTTGTGAGATTTTCATGAGAATTATTTATTTTTCCTTCTGAGGAACTAATTCTTATCTATCACAGGGGCAGTTTTGGAAAATTTTGTCGGGAGATAAATTGTTTCTTCATCGAGTCATCATCAAATCATCATAAAAATTCCAAAATTTGAAAAATCATAAAAAAAATTCAAAATTCATCAATTTATCTCCCGTGGGGGCATATATCGCTATCATTTCAAAATTCAACATCTGGGGCAAAATCAGGGGCATATTTTAAACTTCTCATCAATACTGGCAGCTGAGGCAAAATCATTCTTCGAAGCAATGCGTAAACACATCACTTCAAAGAGGGGCAAAATGTAGACACCTAAAAATGGTTTGAAGAACCTAATTAATTAAATACGACTTATTTGATTAATTAATCTTAAATTCATCAACTTAGTAAATAAATAGAAATATTTATTTATATTAAGTTCATTATTAATTCTTCTACTTCTCTCTTAATTAAATAAAAAAATTAAAAACTTTGTTTTATTTAATTATTATCATTTCTATCGTATTATTTCTCTCTTAATTAAATAAACGAAATTAAAAACTTTGTTTTATTTAATTATTATCATTATTACTTCTTTTATATTTCTATCATAAATTAAATACACAACTTAAATAATTTGTGTTATTTAATTACCTTATCACATTTCTTCTTAATTAAATAAAGATATCTAAAATATTTTATTTAATTATCATTTTCCTTTTGTTTTAATTTAATAAACAAACTCTATAGTTTGATTTATTAAATTATTTATTCCCCTTTTGCTAAATTTAAATAAATTAAAATTATTTAAATTAATGCATAAATCATTTACACTATTCACTCACCAATAAAATTAGAGTTTTTAAAATCTAATTAATACAACTTTCATTCACGGGAAGAGCTTCGGGGACAAACCTGCAGGAAGTCCTCTCAATCTCCTTCCTCCAATCTTCCCTCACATCTTGCCTGGTGTTTTCATGGGGAGAAACAATCCTCCATGATCAGCTCCATCTTCTCATCCCATCCCATGCCATTCAATTCTCTAGATTGAATCCCAGCCTCTTATCCCGTATCCCTGTGCAAATGTGCTGCCGTGAAAGCTATAAATACAGGTCTTTGGCTACAGGAAATGGATCCCAACTTGTACAATCTTACTCTGCAGATTTTCCAAGCATCTAAGCATCCAAGCAATCAAGCATTTGAGCATTCATCCAGCATCCAGCATTTGCAATGATGGCAACAATCACAGTAGTTTTAAGCATTTAATCATATAGGAAATAGAATAGTTCAATTCTCATTCTCTAAGTGTCATTTCAATAGTCTAATTAGCTTCTAAATCTGAGAGCAAAGTAGATTAGAGAGATCTTTAGAGTTAGAGAGCAATAGGATAAATTTCTGAAGATTTTTAGTTTAAATTAGTTTAAATTTCTTAAATCTTAATGCAATGTCCTATTTAGAAGTGTAGAAGCATGTTTAGTTTGTTTTCCCCATTCTACCGCTTACAGGTACGAGTCTAGAATGCCCATAAAGGGTGTTACGCAAAAACTATTTTTAGAAAGGGAAGCAAAGTTTTTTGTAACAAAATCTAATGAAACAAAGGCTCAAATTCTCTTTGAGTCTTCTAGGATGATATTTTATTTTTTGCAAACTAATGAAGTATTTGAGTCCTCAGACAATTATTCAAATGAAGAGCAAGTAACTAATGAATCATCCTCTTTAGATGAAGAGATATGAGATTCTGAAAACATCGACGTTGTAAGTTCAAATGATTTTAGGACTTTAAAATTTGATGGTAGTTATTCATCCACTATATCAGGAGCAAGAATTGTTCTCATATATCTTGAAGGAAAAAATCTTCTCTTTCTCTTTCAAATTACAATTTGATAACACTAATAACATTGAGGAATATGAGGAATTTTTGTTAAGGATGGAGGTTGCACGTAAGAAAGGGATTAAAAACCTTCATGCTTAAGGTGATACCAAGTTGGTTGTTTGTCAGGTAAGGAATTTGTAGCAAAAAAAAATGAAAGGCTAGATCATTATCACAATCCTGTTAGGGATCCTAGTATAAGACATTGTGGGACAAAAGAAGAGAACCAAAAGGAATGGACATAAAGTTTGATTCCTTATGAAGAGGACCTTTCATAATTCACCAACTTTCTAGTTAAAATAGTTTTCTTCTGGCATACTAGGACGGGACACCATTTTCACTACCTCACAATAGACAACATTTGAAGCTCTTCACTTAATGAAGCATCAAATAAGTTTGTAAATACTATATAGTTTTTTTGTCCTTTTATTTTGTCTTCTTGTGTCTTTTGTGTCACTTGACTCTATAGCCCAATGGATGAATGAAGGCACTTAGATTTTGGGATTCTTCTACTTTTGATCATTTCAAAGGATGATAAAAGGAAGCTCCCTAGTTAGAGCCACATGTTATCCTTGAATTCAGTTGCGCTCAATTCGTGGGGATAACCCCTACACAACTTGTTTGTTTCATAGCCTAAATTCTCACACAACACAAGATGAGGCAAATCTTACTTACCCTCATGCATGGTCCAAAGCCTCGAAAAGTCATTTTGATTATTTAATCTTTTTTCCTTTCAAAAATTTAACAAAGAACAAAAATTGTAAAATTTTAGTTTTTAGAGTTAATCATTTTCCTATATATGTAGGATCACTAAATTTTAGCACCCTTGCATACTTTGGAAAAATATAAAACACAGAGAAGCTCTAAATTTTAACACCTCTACATGTCTTTCGGAGAATGGTTCAAACATGTGTAGAGGCATTGATTTTTCCCACTGCTGCATCTTGACACACACAAGTTGCATTTATTGTAGTTTTAAATGTGTTTATAAGTGAGTTTTAATTTGTTTTTGATTTGTTTTAATTTCATTTTCAACCATTTTCACCCTTTCTATATTCCTGCAATCCTTTTGCTTACTCTTGGTGTGTTTTCTCCTTGGATTTCTTGTGAATTTCAAGTGGATCTGGCTAGGGTTTGCTTGGGTTTTCTTCCTTCTTTTTCACAGTTTTTGGGTATGTGTTTATCTCGTGTTTCCTTGTTTTCATTTTATTTTTTCCTAAATGTATAGAGTTTGTTAAAATGGTCTACATTTGTAGATTTGTTCTTTCTTTTGCATTTAGGGTTTTCATTGGTCTTTGCATAAGCATTGTTAATAGTCATCTTGATTTAGGGTTTTATATTTCTTGGTTTTTGATTAGCCATTTAGTCATTTTTTCAAGAAGTGGTTAGTTAGTGTTTGTTATACCCTCTTTTAGAAACTATGGGAGATCAGGTTTGAAACCTTGATTCCCCCTATCATATGCATACATATTCATCTTGTAGGACATGGGTTGAAACTCATCTTTCACAGTCATTTCACTATCATGTTTCACTTAAATCAACACCCAAACCTATGTGTGTCATGGGTTTCAAACCTCGCACCATATTATAATGAAATCTTGGAAAGAATATTCGTCATGGGGTTTAAACCTTGCGGTACATGTATTTCTACCCACAAACATGCATGTCGGTTGGGGAAAAAACCTTGACCTACATGATCAAAACAATATCTAACCTCATGTTGGGCAATGAAAATCCCTAACCGACACGGTCAATTTTTTTGTTGATGCATGCAATTTGACTTAAGCATGTAAGTCAATTTTTAAAACCCGACTAGCATGATCAAGTAAAGGAATTTTTTACATGTAAAAATAAAAAAAATTGTCGCCAATGTATATTACCTTCAACTACCCTTCAAAGATGCATGTTAGGTTTTGAAACCTAACTTGCATCCAAAGATGCATAACCAAGTGTAGGGGCAGAGAATTTTCCCACCTATGCACTTAGTAAATTTTATCCTTGTTGAATACCCAAAATATTGTGAGGATGGGGTGAATCACTATTACTTTAAACCATTCATACATTAAACATTCAGTAATCAAAACACATTCAACTATAGTAATGAAAGAAAATATGAAACATTAACAACATCACATAACACATGAACACCAAGATTTTTACGTGGAAAACCCAAAATAGGAAAAACCACAGTAAGGATTAGCTCACAATATATTATAACTGGTTATGGTATATTTACAAAAATGCTCACTGTAGGTGGACTCACTACCCACTAAGAGAAAAAGAGATAGAAGAGATAGTGTGGCTCATAGCCTATATTGAACTGTTATAGTTGCATCTTTCATATCCATGAAATATAGTTCCAATGAAGGTCAATATACTATCTTTGCACTCTTCAATTGATTCAGATTCAATACTCTTCCTTTATCTACATTCGCACAACTCTAATACTCTGCATACTTATATTTACAATATAATAATATTCACATCACATACAATAAAAAACATACATAACATATATCAAAAGATATAAATTATATATCCACATCAACCACAACCTAATTAGATGCAATATTCAAAATATAATCTGTTGGCTCAAATCCTTTCACACATGCCTCACACCAAAATTTAAATCTCAAAACAACTTATAATAGGTTGGAATGGACCTATAATAGCTCCCACTTAACACCGCATTACATATTTAGCCTTCACACATCTTCAAACATATTAGGTCGGCGCTATAGAAGAACTAATAACAATATCCTTCAACTGTGCTCCACATTTGGACACATGCACCTCAAAATTCAACACCAACTAGAATTCACACACTACTGCCATCTGTTAACATCTCCTCAAAAGTGCAAAGCCAAAAGCTTACCCGTTGAGAAGTGCAAACTCTCACACTCAAATGTACTCTACAAGAAGTAAATGTAGCTTGCTAAGGCAAAGTTCTGTTACTTATATCTTTCAAACCAATAGTCCAAACATGATGAAATTGTGAAATTAGATAGTTCTAACAACCAAAAAAATAATTTTAGAAGTGTATAGTGGAACCTTTATTTTCAAACCAGTGTAGACCCAAAAATTGGAGCTCTATGACACAAAATTAACAAAGTTGACACTTAGTTTTGTGTCATACTCAACTATACCAGATCAAACCATCTTAAAAAAATATCTTTCACACACACTCCAAAACTTGTTAGAACCAATCAAAATGATCTGCAACCAAATTCTTCACATAAAGTACAATTTTGACATTAATTAAAATACTGCAACACATAATGGTATACCTCCCATGCTCATGTTTCCAAACAACAACATCAATGACAAACTTCCAACAACCCCCATGTAGGGGTGGGAAAAAATTCCTCTTACATCATTTTTGGTTTACCAAATGTAAGATCACAAAATTTTAGTGCTATTGCACCTAAAATGAAAACCCCATGTAGGAGCGCAATTTTTTTCTAGTTCTACATACAAAGTGAAATGTTGCATACAAAAGCTCAAATTTTCCCACCAATGCATAAAACCTTGTCTTTTCTCTAACACTATTTTTTTTTTTTTTGTAACTACTCTTGCATGCCATTATGATCTTTTATGTTCAAATTCCTGAGTGGTTTTGATTGATTTCTTGTTGCTCCATAAATGTTATATTTTTCATCGAGCAAGAAATGCATCACAAAAAGTTCTTCCCACCAACATGGTTATTTAAGAATTTACATTAATGATGCAAAAGGAATTTGAAGATAAACCTTTCTTAGTAGCTTCAATTGACATATTGGTGGATATTCAACTCACATTAGATAATGTCAAAGTAGTTTTGGAAAGGCACCAAAAATATTGTGTCACCATTGAGGACTCAATCACACGAGTTCTTGCTATCTCTAGACATACATTGGGACCTAATGATTCAAAAGTCTAAGTGGTCATGAAGAAATACAAAGAATTCTTGGAGAAAGATGGTGAAAAATATATGGACATATCCTTCCCACACTTAGTTTATTTCAACATTTTTTCTTTATGTAATTAGTTGAGGACATTTTACACGTGTTTTATACATATGTAGATACATGTAAAAACAACACAAGACCTAAATCAAATCAGACTATGTTGTTGAATAAGTCAAATTAGTGTTTCTTTTCCTATTTTTTTCTCTCAACTCTCCTCTATATGTATGAGGGAGTTTCTTTGTAAATAATTCCTTTCATCTTTTGAAGAGAAGCACTGCCCATTTGAAAAACACATTGAGGCTTTGTGCTTAATATGAATATCAAATTTCAATCAATAAAAGAGGTGAATTTTGCATCCAACCTTTTTTTTAGATCTTATTGGTTATGTGTAAGATTATTCTTCTGTCCTTCTAACTACATTTTCTTGCAATTGATTGATTAAGTAGTGTTATATCTTATAGTTGAAAGGGAATTCCAATATGATGTTGATAGTCTTTGTGCTACAATATTATATTTGGAGCTTATGTGAACAGTGTGTAAACTTGGTGATAATTATGAGACTTTAGGCTGCAGGTTACTTTCTACGTTTTGTTGATCTTTTGGTGGTGTATGTTGAAGTCTTTGAGCTGCAATGAGCTTCACTCTTTATCTTCAAGAATCATCATTGGAAACAACAAAATTATTTGAGCTTTTTTGGGTTTTCTACTTATAGAACTTATTGGTATTGTTTTGATTACTCTTACATTTAATCAAGTAGATATTGGTTATTACTACTCTATCTTCAAGGTATTATTGTAATTTGTTTAAGAAAAAAAAATCTTTTCTAAAAAAAAGAGAAAAGAATGATTGGACCACCTAATGGATATATTTAGTGTACATAATCTAGGTCAGTTACTAGTTCTTTTAGAGATTAGTAAGAAGGGAGCTTCTCCTTTCTGAGAGGATAGATTAAAATCTCATCATAGCTATGGTTGAAATCACCATTTCATAATTAATCATGTGATTACAAAATATTCACCCAACAAGCATAACACAACTTGTTGATTCATGAACTAGAGCAACCTTTTTAGCATGGCCACCTAGCATAACACAACTTTATTTCTAGTAGAGGAATATGTTTCATGAGTGTCTTAGCATAAGGAAACTTGCAAACCCATCATATTTCATGGACACCTAGCATAATGCAGCTTGCTAGCCAGTATATCCATGTCGCTTGTGAGTGACTTGGAATAACACAACTTGCTAGTGCTCACGAGAGCATTACTTTCATTCGATGGATGATGTTTGGTATTTAAGACAAAATTAGGATCGAGGTCTCTTTACCTTACTGACTTCAATCCTTTTAGTATTAACTATGTGTTGTGTTTTGTTGGTATTTGCATTATGTTTGTGTTATGTGCACTACGTTCATATGATATGTTGTATCATATTGTGTTTGTGTTGTGTTCTTGTCATGTACACTTTGTTTCATCTTGTTACATTGCATAAATATTTATGTTCCTTTATTCTTATGTTGGTTTGCCATGGGATCTTGAATCATTTGGGATTTTGAACTCCCCCTAGATTCATTTTCATCTTATCCTTTTAACATCTAGACAATTGGACCCCTCTTGACATATTTTATAATTTAGTGTGAGTTTGAGCATATGTTCATACTCTCACTAATGTGGGGACTAAATGTAGCATCGTAAATTGCCACCCTTGACAAGTTCACACTTTTTGTTCCCCTAAAAGTGACTAGACCTAATTATACAACTAATTTCCTAAATTATACATTATGCATCCTATTTAAATATTGTGCGAACCCCAACCTTGGTACCTGCAAAACAAGAAGAACAAACACCTCAAGTTAGATATTGCAAGCCAAAACAAGGATTCCCCATGAAATCCATTTACAACGTCAAACTAGGAATGAAAATAGTGAAGAACACAAAGAAAATGACAAAACAAAGATTAAATCCTAATTAGATGTGCAAACTCATGATCCCATGGGGGAATTGGTGCCAATTTGATGTGAAAATTGGCCCTTTCCCAATTCCTATGATGCAAGCTTCGAATGTTGAAGAGATTGATCCACTTTGTTGGTGAAGAATGGAGACTCCAAGCCAAAAATCTGCAAAACCTAGCTATGACTCAATGATGATGGATGGAATTCAAGAGATATTTGAGCATGGTAACTTTGCTTGGATTTTGGATGATAAAAATGAGGATATGAGCTCTTTATTTATAGGATTTCAAGATGGATGAATGTCCAAATTTGAGCAATGTGGGACTAACATTCATCCAATGATATGGTGCCACTTGTCAAGCTATGAATGGATGATGGATGTGCAAGATTTGGGGTTTGTGCCAATAAATGCCAATATTTGAAATTCAAATTTGTTGAAATGACATGCAAGAGGGAAGGGAAAATGCAATAAATGCCACTTGGCTCAAGGCAAAGGACATGTAAGATGAATTTATTGCCTTGTTGGATGTACATGTTGACTTGGAATTTTTGAATTCAAATTGAGAGAATATTCCAAAAGATGCCTTGTGAGGAAAATAGAGATTTAATAAATGAATTAAATCTATTTTCATGTGCAACTTGCATTATCTAGAGGATGTGACATGAGATGAGGTTAAATTAATCAAGGGTTTAATTAATTTAACATGAGATTAGATGATGTGACTTATTTGACTTAGATTTATGGGTTTATTTAAATCAAAAAAGAGAGGAATATGATAAAAGGCTAATTAAATAAGGATTTTGATTTATTTAATTAAAAGAGATGGTGTTAGATTAAATCAAATAAGGTTTTAATTTATTTAATTTAATGGACAGACTTTAGAGATTTAATCAAATAAATTGATTATTTAATTAAATAGGGATAATTAGATCAGATGGATTGATTTAATTAACAAGAGAAAGTGACTTAATTAGACAAAATGATTTATTTAATTAAGGGACAAATATTGATGAATTTAATCAGATAGGGGAATTTGATTAAATGGTTAGACCGAGGGATGATTTAGGAAGAAACGATGTTAGTAAGTCAGGATCAGATGCACGATGTAAATTAGTATATTTTACGTGTCTACAAATATTTATCAAGAAAACCCAAGTACAAAAACTAAGTAAACATTTAATATTTTTATCTTGTCACCTTACATCTCACAAAATAGTGTTGGGACATAGTCACCCTAGGTTCCCCTAGAAGCGACTAGACCTAATTATACAACTAATTTCCTAAATTATACATGATGCAACCTATTTAAATATTTATCAAGAAAACCCATGTACAAAAACTAAGTAAACATTTAATATTTTTCTCTTGTCACCTTACATCTCACAAAATAGTGTTGGGACATAGTCACCCTAGGAAACTTGGTCTCCATATTTTACTTCCAAATTTTAATATGTCAGAGTTAGAATTTTATCATTTGAATTTTAAATGTCAAATATTGGCTATCAAGATTCAAATCGTGGGAAATTAGATTAAATGATTATAAATACCTAGTCATTGCATCATTTGAAAACTAAGTGGAGAAATAAAATACAACTAAAAGAATAAATACCTCAGTCATGCACCAAAAATTTTGTACTGGAAACTACTCTAGAATACATTGCATATGTACAAAGAATATGAACAAAAAAACTGAAATGCATAAAGAATGAGGAATATGTCAATCGAATGAGGTTGATGCCTAAAATTTATGCTAATGGGTTTTCCATGATTGCTTTCCATCTTTCCATCTTCCCATGTATTCTTTGTGGCTCCAAGCAATATGCACTGTGTATCAAACTCCATCATAATCTCCTCTCCTTCTTCTGGGGTGCCAAGAATTGGATTCATCTACATAGATTTATTTTCACTCAAAATGGAACTTGAGATAGATATAAACTTGAAGTTCACCAAGTTCCTTATCTCTCCAAACTACAAAATGATGTTTTCCTTCTACACTTGTAGCTAAAAGAACCTTTTATGTAAATATTCAATGGTTATCCTTGTGTGTCTAGCCAAGTCTACTGTCGGATCATATGCACTAGAGGAATTATTGATTTGGGACTCAATGAAGTCCATTTCCCTTTTAATGCTTTGTGTGGCTCCAGGTCACTTCATGCAATATTGGAATAAGGGCTTTGCCTCATCCACATAGATTTGTCCATCCTTCAATTTATCTAAAAACTTCTTGTGTGCATGAGCACACTTCTCAGTAATTTCTAACATCCTTTTATCATTCATCTTCTTCTCAAATTCTTTTTCCACTTCACCTCTAAGTCCAAAGGCATATTCCTTAAAATAATCAATTAAAATCTTAAATTTTTCCATACCGGAGAGTGATGTATCAATTTTTTCACTAGGTATGGCATTTTTCACTACCTTCACATATTCCTCTATTAGATCTCCACTCTTTTGATGTGTTTCTATGATCTCCTTCTAAGAAGATTCATGAAATACATCTCCTAATTGTAGCTTGTGGATGGGAGAGATCTTATCCAAGTCTATGTTTCCCTGTTGCATCAGAAGTTGTAGTAATTGTGATGGCATAATACATTGGAAGTTCAAATGCATGCTTAGTAGATTCTTCAAGGAATCTCTAGAGGAGCTAGAGGATTCACCATAAGCCTTTGTCTTCTCCACAACTTTCTCTTTCACTTCCTCTTCTTTATCCTTTATGGAGTCCACAAGTGTCTTTTTTTTTTGCATTTTCGGAGGTATCTTCTTCTTTATCGCCACCTTCCTTCTCTTTATATTATTTCTCTTCTTCCTTTTCTATCTCAACTATCTCTTCTTCAACATCTTTGTTCACATTTTCTTTCTCCACAGATTGGTTAGAGGTATCCGAAGGAGTATTCTCAACAATTTCTTCAAGCATCAGAGGAAGAGAAGTGTCTCCCTTTGTTGTTTCTTCTCCAACATATTTTTCTTCTTCTTCATCATCCTTTTTCATCACTTCCACTTTCAGAGGGAAATTGTCTAGAATGTATCCTGCATCATGCTCATGTTGAGCATTGATGTTCATTGCTTCATATCATGTCATCACTTCCGGAGTAGTGTCTTTAGAAGTCATGCCATATTTATATGCAATTTCTACAATCTTGTTCATTGTCTCCTTCCATATCTTTTGAAACTCACTTTTGTCTCTACCCATAAGGGTATTTACCCTTTACTTAACTCTAAATTCGATGCAATATAATTTAGCCAATGTGGCTCTATTTTCCTCAAAAAGAGGAGCACCAACCTTCTCCAATGAATATTCCTTTATCTTTCCTTCCTCTTCAATTGCTTCTTGTCTCCTTTTTATCAGAACATCCCACAACTCCTTAGGAATTTTGCTTCTCAATGTTTTTCATATCAACTTCCAAAACAATGATATTCTTAATAATTGCTTCAACAATGGTGGCCTTATCCACCTCATCTACTTCATTATACGCGACGGTTATATCTACTAACATATTATTTTGTAAATTATTATTGAATAGTGCATCCAAATTCATGGGAGAGTGGGGTCTTACTGAAGATGATTTTTTTTGCTTCTTCTTTGCATCCAAATCCTTTTTTTGCTTTACAACTACTAGGCTCTTCTTTTTCATAGATTCCCCCTTAGTGGCTTCTCCCTTCTTTTTCCTCATGTGCACTACAAATGCTTCTTTTTGTTTCTCAACTTCTTCTTCAGAGGTGTCCACTATATCCACCTTCTTCCTTTTAGAACTAGCTTCACCTTGTGAAGCTTCACTTCTCTTCCAAACCAACCGGGGTCCTTCTTCCTCTTCTTTTTCCTCTTCTTCAATATTAACACCTATATTATTTTCTCTAACTACCTTTTTCTTTGGTCTTCTCTTTGCAGGGGCAATGGGTGGTGCTATCGGAGTAGCCTTCTTCTTTTTAGACCTTATTGTCTACACAATCAGAGGAGTTTTCTCCCTCATTGGAGGACTATAATTAGTTTTCCTCTTCTCTCTAATAGGCTACCTCATCCTAAAGGACTTATGGATAGCAAGAGGGGTGGTAATAGTCCCATTGGATCTTCTTATACTTTTAAATCCTCATGTACCACTTGATTCTCCATTAGCCTTTTCTCTTTCCTACTCCACTTGCTCCTTGGTGAAACCCATATCCTCTACATAATTATCAACCATCTTTTCAACCTCCTTCGGTATCTATGGTTTCTTCTGCTCCATGTGCACCTCCAAGGATTTCAATTCATAGGTGCCATATCTTGCTTTCTATGTATCTTTGGGACTCTTTAACAAAATATTAGCTAAACCAACAAGTTCTTACCCAGTTACCTCATATCCTAATTCAGGGATCCACATAGACCTTGGTTCAACTGCCTCCATGATGCATTGGTCTGTTGACACCAAGAATGTGATGTCATCCTTATATTTTCAACTACTTTTCTTGGAATACTTTCTCTTTCATGCATCCTTTTCTGAAAAACTGTAAAGAAGGTTGTAAGAGCCTCATCTTGTGCCTTCAAGTCACCAAGAATCCTCATAAATTCTACAATCTGATGGGAAAATAGTGTTCCTTGCAACCAGGTTACACTTTTTTCTGGGAAGCTCCTTCAAGAAATAGAAAAAAACACATAACCAAAGTACCATATTTGAATGCATATTTATTCTCTTTGGTTTACTTAAAATTCTCCATCAATTGTTACCTTAGAACTCACAAAGATCATAGTCCACACCTTTTTCAACCATTTCATATGCCACATTGATTGCAGTGGAAGACACTAAGTTTTCCCTATTTGTGAAGTGGATCTTATATCCCATCAACATTGTTGTATATCTTATGACTAGATTTCTGATTGTGTTAATAGTTAGAGCTCTCTTTTTATATGTTGCACCAGTATGTTCCATAATAAATTCATTTTTGATAGATTTTAGAATAGGAATGGTCCAGTGGAGCATAGACCTATAAGCTCTCTTATGGCATCCTTTGTTATCATTCCAAGCATGTCGATCCAACAAAACTTATCATGTATTATTCTCAATGCCATTCTAACCCACTTTTCCTCATAGCAACAATTTGGAAACCATTTCCATACATATAGTTTCTTCACAACTAGGTTTTGGTATTCAAGTTTTAGGGCATTAGTCTTCTCCAGTTAACTCATTTACCCACAAATCCCCTAAATTGGTGTGATCATATTCTTCCATTCTACCATGAATATAGATCCTAATGTCTTCTATTGGAAAAACCCCATAAGGAACATATAAAAAATGCACTCAACGGGTTGTCTTCCATTGAATTAGTAGGGAATCTCTTAAATTTGGTTGTGGTTTCATTGTGACTTCAATTATCCTCGATGTAGCCATTGCAAAATAGATTCAAACTGCTTTCAAGAAAAGCTCTCTAAAAGACTAGGGAAAAAAAAGATTGTAAATACCTTTTCTTCACTTTTTGATTAGGGCTTGCACACACGAAATCACAAATTTCCTTTATCACTCTTCTTCGAACGTTGCTCTACTTCTTCTCAATGCTCATTGTGAATGAATTTGGCTAAGAAAAATCACCTATAATTTTTTGATCTGACCTAATTTCGCATTGAATGCTCCAAACAATAAAGATGTCAAAACTTTCTCTGTATGCACAGGTAGCTTCATATACTCCACACATTTATGCATTAAAATGTTTTCTTCTGAGATCTTCACCAATAGATCAAGTATGTTGATCTACCCCACATATCTTAATGTTGAGGCATCAACACTTCTCCTTTGGCGGGGGACAAAAGATTTCCATTAAAGCTCCCACTGAGCTAAAGCTCTCAACTTAGTTTCTGAAAGAAACATTTGCACTAGATGATGATAAAGATTCATTCTTAGCCTATGTTTCTTCCTTCTTTTTCTAAATCTTGTTTATCTCCTTATTTTTCTCTATTGGATCAATCTTTTGTATTAACTCATTCCTATTTACCAAAATATCCTTCTTCATATTTCTACTTCTGCAAAACTAAGCAATGTGTCTAGGTCTACTGCACTTTTAACATACAACATCTTTCTAACAAGTATTCCTTCCATTCATTTTGGACCTGCATTGACTAGCTTTATTTCCAAATCCATTGTATGGATAACAATATCCATTGAAAGATTGAACCATTAAACCATTGTTATAGCCATTCATCATTTGACTTATGCATTCACTAGCCCTACGACCAATTCTCTAGCATGTGAAACATTGAACATTCTAATTCATTCTAATTCTACATTCCATTGCCTTATGTCCAAATCTATTGCAAGAATAACAAAATCCATTGAAAGAAGAGCTCCTACAAAATAGGAGCACATGGGGCGCCCACATGGAAGGTGGAACCCACCTTGCTTAAGTTAATTGTTTGGAGGATTGATAACACTTCAATAATGCATATAAAGATCCTACAAGTTAGGGATTGATATTTACATGAGTGGAGTTCAATTCAATTTAGTTCAGTTCAGTATCAGTTCAGTCCAGTCCAGTTCAGTTCAGTTCAGTTCAGTTCAATTCAGTTCAATTTAGTTTAGTTATGGTTATGTTATCTTCAGTTGCATGTAGTTAGTTTGAGTTGAATGCTAGTTGACTTTAGTTGAATTTAGTTGCATGAATAATGACTTCAATTGCATGATAGATAACAGGTGGATACATTCAGTTAAGTGGGAATGATCAATCATGCATAATGTTTGCATGAATTGGTAGAGAGATATGTTTCAGTTCACTAAGAGTGACTTGGACCCACCTTGGGCGCCCAAGTTCGCATCTTTGAGTTAAAACCTTTTATATGAGAAGATATTTAGAAGGCTTAGTTAAGTGGACCCATTCTTGGGCGCCAAATTTGAGGTGATGCTTGCAAGATATTTTCTTGACCAATGATCATTTAAGTGTTTAGTTTGGGACGCCTAAATTGAGGAGACTTTGGTTTTGACTTCATGTTATAGTGTGGAACTGTACTTGAACAATCTAGGTGTGGTTTTTTGTGAGGAGCTTTATGCTCTTGTATTTGATAACTCTTTGGAGTTTACAATTCTCATAATTGTCTATTAATTGTAGCAAGTTGAAGAGAGTTCTATGAGAGGAGGTTAGAAGGTATAGCTTGTGCATGTGTGAGGGTTTGAAGCATGGCATGGGATGTGTGGATTAATGCTTGGTCACATGGAATGCATGGATAGCATGTGTTGCAGAAAGTGTATGAGAGTTTTGTGCAAGTTGTGAAGAAGGATTGTTGAAGGAAAGGAAGCATATCAATCAAGGATTGATATAGTTGTAAGAGAGGGGGACCAACCACGTTCAAGGAACTAGGTAATGAAAAGCCAAGAGTAGAAGGCTGCCCTAACTTACCTCAGCTTAGCGAAGAGTTAGGAAATGAGAGATGAGAATGATGAGGACTATAAGGTCCTTCAATCACTCTACAAACCTGAGACACAGAGCTAGTTTTCAGGTTCAACACTATGCCTCAGGAATCTCTCTGCCTGAGGATGAAAGCACTATCCCAAGACACAACGCAGCGTGTTGGCATCTCTCAAGTGCGTTGCATCCGTACGATCGAAGGAATAAAGAGACAAGGTTAAACTCTAGAAAATAGACTAACTGCCTAACTAACTACTTCCAAAGGGCCAAAACAATGCTACAAAGTAAACGAGATATGCTCTAATATGATAAGGTAAAAAAACAAGAGTTAAGGTGGCAAGAATGATCTCACAAAGGAATTTGTTCACCAGCTAGCTCCAAAAAGCACGCCCAGCTACACACAAAGAAGAGGAAAATTGTTGGGTGGCTGTATAGGGGCTTGCCTCAGTCAGACCCCCGTTTAGGTGTTTCCACCTCCATGAATAGCCAAGAAAGCAATAATGGAGAAATAGTATGATAAAGGAAGCAATATTGTAAAGAACACTAAAACACTACAAAATAGTAAATGTGCTTACTGTTACCAATTTTTCGCTACAACTCAATTGGTGGAGCTGGATTAAACATTGTTATATCTTAAAGTGAAATTACAGTTATTTCTTCATTATGCTTAATTGTTGTTTGCAATTTGTTCATTATTCATCAAGTGACAGTTGTGCTTTGAAAAGAGGAATCTAAATTTCAGAAGTGCTATTCAATGTTTCAGAATCAAATGAAGTACATAATTGAGAATATAAGTAATAAAGAATTTTAAATGCTTTCATTCATTTCATAAAGTGATTAATATTTACAGAGCTTCATTTGATTGCGAGAATCCAAATGATAATACAACATTGCATTGAGATGCATTTTCTTTCAAAATGAAAAGCATGAGATTGAAATCAAATATCCACACAAGTCGTGGATGGGACTGTCATAGTGCATCACTAGTATCACACTACATTATGGAAGATGCATTCAAGGAAGAAATCACATAAGTAACAACATAATCATCATTTCCTAATGGATCGATGGTCGACGCTGAAGTGGTGCACCTTTTGTCTTCTCCAAGCTCTGTTGACCTGTAGAAAGGAAGAGAGGGATGTCAGAGGCTCCGATTATGAAGATACCTATATGAACCATCAACAATAATGCAGTCTGCTACTAATCATACACTGAAATAATCAAGTGAAGTGCAGAGACATGAGATGAAGGAGAAACATCAACATGATCATGATATATTATTTTTATGCTAACATCGTTTGCTTCATTGTGCAGGTATAGGGAAAATCATGAAGCTGATTATCATTTGAAGATCAAGCATGTGGAGAACAATGGGCTCCCACAAGGGTAGAGCTCGACATGCTGCCCTTATTCATTCCAAGTGGGATGAGATAGGAATTGCATCATCATATTCATCAAGAAGGAAATGATATACAACTAAAAGAGTTAAGCAGAGTAATCTATCAAGCCATTAAACCAAATGTGCATTCATAACAATCATGTAAATGCTTTCTGAAAGCTGCAGGTGAACAGTGAGTTTAATTTGCTCAATCATTTAACTGAGTACATTCACCTTAAACATTGTTGTATGGTTTGTGTTCTTTTGCCAACGATATTATTTGTTCATCATGTTCATAATGTCATGCAAGGTTCAGTTCAACAGTGTTCTTTCTCTCAAGCAAGGACAATGAACATGCATACATAATGCCTTAACAAGGAGAATTGTTTCAATTTTATTTTTTTATCTCAGAAGAGAGCAGATTCATAGAATAGTTTATTAAATGGAGCATAAAAATGCTTGAAGAGTGCTAGATAAAAGTAGTGACAACATCTAACCAATACATAAGCAGTTCAGTCATTCATCAAGTGGTGAAGCAATCAACTTGCTTGTAGGTACAGGATATAGTGTTCAAGTGGGTTAGATGTAATATTTTGGCTTACAGTGAAATGAAATAGTCCAAGGTACACTGTTTTAAAGTTTTGTTTCATCATTTATCATGTGTTTCAAGTGGTGATATAGCAGGTAGAAAGTCATTTAAGAATGAGCAGAGGTGATAAAAGACAAGTCTGAATGAAGATTTGGAATGCATCTGCGAAGGGTGTAGTTGTGAGTGCATGAGAAGTTAAAGCAAATGCCAACTAGTTTGTAGATTCGATCAAGTGAGATTTCTGTGTGTACGGATGGTTCAAAGCAATATGAGAATGACAATTTAAAAAATGCAACAAATGTAGATATATGGAGAAGACTGAAAGCAGAATTGAAGGCCTGGGGGAGTTTAAAATACATAGATTTCTAAACAAACGCAATTTTTCCTTATTACTGTCACCTTACCCACATTGGGGTTTTCAATTGAAATATGCAAATTTCTTACTATTTTCAAGATATTATGTGATGGCTTTCAATAGTGGTACCCCAAAAAGTGTGTTCTCATAATATTATTTACCCAGGTGGGGTTTTAGCAAAGCAACAAAATTTACACAGTGCTTTCATGGTCAAAGCTGAAATACAAAAGGAATGCATTTTCTTCACAAACAACAAGTACCCATATGGTGAAGTTTAAACAGATACAAAAAAATGCAGAATTAAATAGTGCGTCGAGCCCAATTTTTTTCAAAGCAATCAAAATTAACATATTTTTCTTAATTTTTAGAACTATCTTGAGGTTTTGGTTTTAAGAGAAGACGGTTTAGTTTCAACTTACCCACATTGGGGTTTTGAACAGAAAGCACGGCTTTTGCAATTTTCAGTCATCCATGAAGGCTTTTATAAGGAAACTATAGAGATTTCAAAAGGAAAGCAACAGTCTAATGAATGCCATGTCTAAGTTTTTCAACTGAAAATGCAAAAGAAGTAAAATCATCGTGGGTCGAGCCAGTTCTATAGGAATGTCAAGACACACAAATTTAATGCCATTTTTAGAATACCCATGAGAGGGTTTGAACTAAAATGTTGATTTCTCATATACTCACATCGTGTTTTCTATAGGAGCAACAAAATGCACATTTTTCTTCAAAGTAACGAACACCCACATAAGGGTTTGTTTTAAAATGCTAAATACACACTATTTCCTTTTGGGTTGAGCCCAGGAAAATAACAAGAAATCCCATTGTATGCAGGAGTAGCTGCGGCCTGGAGAGAGATTTCTGCTCTTAGAAAAGTCTATCATTTCACAGAAGGAGATGGGCCATTATAATTTTCAATCAGATCTAAAATACTTAAAGCAAATGACAGTCAAAATTCAGGGTATTCTCTTCAAAAAATCATATTTGAGCTTATACATAGTGTGGCCTGAGTATGTCCATGAATTCATAAGTAAAAGAAAAGCTTTCTTAAGCTTTCTAAAGAAAGAAATATATGCTTAGAATAGAACTTACCATCGAATGCCTATAGGAGAATATGTAAGCCGCGCCCAAAGCTTTGGTAGAGCTCTACAAAGTTTCAAAACCCCAAGAAAAACCAAGACATGAGCTCTCATGCATGGCGGCCAGAGGATACAAAAGCACAAAAATAACAAAATAACAAGCACAGAAGGTTATAAAAGTATCAAAGGTAAAGCATGTATAGGCCGCGGCCTTAATGGCTATTCTTGCTTTTCAAGTGAAGTGGAAAAGCCACAATATTTCAGAAATCAAGCTTACCCATTGAAGGATTTGACCATCTGAGGACAAGAGTTGAGTTTCTCAAGCATGCGAGCTACAGAATGAGCTTGCTCATGGCGGCGCTATCCTTTTAGGTAGAGCTATTTTCTTCAGGAGTGATGATTGAAAAAATGAAATGATTTTTAGGGTTTGACTTCTTTTTGTTCCTTGCCCTAATTCGAGTTAGGTCAAACATTATAATTGCCTTTGATATTCACATTTGACAATACATTGATGAAAAACTCGAGCTTAGGAATCCCTTGCTAAAAATAAAAATCTGAAGCTTAATGCTTTTAAGTAGCTGAATTCTCATGTTAACATTTATATTTTGCCTTAAGTGGAGAATGTAGAGTGTCAATGCCTTAGGATTACTTTATTGATTTTGAGGAAGGTCAATTAAAATATGAATGGTAAATATTTTATGCCTAAGGGTGAAATAAATGAAACTTAGGGATCTTTATTTTTCAATTGATTTTTAAGAAATCAATTAGAGTATTGAGAGAACAATATTGCCTAATATGTTTAATGATTTTTGAAGAAAATCAAGATTGTAATGGAGAAATGAGGTGATTGTTTTTTGCAAAATATTTTGCAATCTTTAATTGCAAAAAAATAAAACGATTGTAAAATCTGCAACCTTGTAAAGCAGAAGCATAAAGCAATACTTATAAATTGTTTTATGATTTCTTGCTATTTTTAGCAGATTAGTGTTGACTTTTTCTCTTTGGTCAAATTTGAGATTCATCTTGAAGAGATAAGGTGCTTTATGTGCTTTAAAAGCAGATTTAGCCTATTTTTAGAGGCTTTTCAGTATGATCATGGAAACAGTGAGCTTTTTCTGCTTTTATGCAGATTTTTGAGACAGTTTGAGACCTTTTCCTTGAGCTTTTCTTGTGAGCTCGGATTAGGGTTTCTAGAGATTATATTTTGAAGAGGCTTAGTTTTCTTCCTCTCTTCAGTCTAGAATACAGTTTCTTGCTCTTAGCATTTTGAGCTTGTAAACTCAGTTGTACTCAATTTAGACAGATACACTCTTTCAGTTTCAATAAAGCATCATAGTTCTTTTCATTTTCTTGTCTCAATCTGGTAACAGAAGTTTGATGTCTTTGTTTTTTCGAGTTTGAAGCCTTAAATGTCCTACTTTTATGAGTTTTTACAAAAAAAATCATGTTTTTAGGTTGTGTGATGTATTCAATGCCTTCGAATCTTCATACAAATTACTGATGAAATCATGTACCAATGAGATTGTGAGAACTATTGTAATAGAGGAATTGTTGTGAGTGGTAAAGTCTAGATTTTTTTCAGAAATAGCAGTTAATCACCAGTTAGATTTAAGTTTTAATTTCAGTTCATCCTTCTAACTCTTTCCTTCAGAAAAATACTTAGAATAGGATCAATCATTCGGAGAACCAACTCACTCTAGAGATTCCTTCTTTATTTAGATCACCCACATCTGGAGAAGGTTTCCATGTTTTAGTAGATTGTTGAATATTGTATTCATTAGGGTGCAAATCTAATTGATAACAGTTTTTGGCACGCCCGGTGGGACTTTGAAAGCTATTTCCAAATTTTTTTGAGTATTTTTAATTTGTTGTTTGGTGTATGCAGCAAATTTTCCAGCCTTTTGGAGGCTCATTTCATTATACCTGGCGACTCTGATTCTTATTTTTGCATGCTAGTGCAGCCTGTGCATGAGAAAGATACAAACAAGATCAAGTTCTACACCCTTCAAATATCAAGAGTTGTCCCCACCATGAAGAAGAGGCAGAAAAACAAGGAGACTTTTTGAGACACCTAAAAGATCGAAGTCAATGCCTCATGTTTTCAGTTCCTTGGTGTTATCACCAGGAGTACTGGTTCCGATATCACAAGCACCGCCAATGGCAGCACCAAGGCGACACCCGTTCGTGCCTTTCAATGGAGGCAGTCCATTAAACATCCTTCAACATGACGACATCTTAGTTACAGCCCTTAGAAGTCTGCCATACTTCACTGGGGATGATCTCACTACACTAGTTGAGCACATCTGTGACGTAGCCACATTATGCTCGGTTCACAACATCACGCAGGAGAACGTCGCTTTAAGGTTGTTGGCTGCGTCGCTCAAAGGAAAAGCGTTACAATGGTTCAGAGGTCTCGTGGCCAACTCAATCACGACATGGGATGTGTTAGGTAATAGTTTATATCAACATTTTGCTGATAAATCTGATAATTTGTCTTTGTTAGAGCAGTTGAGCACCATTCAAAGGGCACCACATGAGCACTTCAATGATTTCAACTACCAATTTCAGAGAACCTGGGACAGGATTCTTGCAACGGTAAAACCTTTATCAGCACATGCTTTTCTATTTTACTTAAAAGCTTTGAATAGCAAGATTTTCGTCAAGACTCAATCTATGGGTGGGTTAACACTCCCTGACGCTTACGACATAGTCATTAGCATTGAGAACTGTCTCATCCAAGCTGGAGACATAACCCCTAGACCTCCTATGCCTTTGTTTCCAGAAATACAACCACCTACCCCTGCTACTGTACCTCCCTTAGCTATTGTCCTGCCTGTTCCAGCAATAGGCTATCATAACGCAGCCCAATAAGTTGCTGCCCCAGTCCCAAATCAGGAGATGCAAGAGATTAAAAGCATATTAAAGACTTTTGGAAATGATCTCATGACCATTAAAAAGCATGTTGGCCAAGAACATAAACCTTATCAAGCCCCTTATCAGCAAAACCAGCCAAATAGGCCTACTTTTCAGAACGATTACCAAGCCCAAAGAAGGAGTTTTAACCCTACGCCACTCCAGCCATACAATTTGAACGTAGCCAGTTCGTCAAAGGAACTTGTGCCCCAAAATAATGTTGCCCAGGATTGTGATTGGTGTTACCCATGCAATCAACCCCATAACCAATCAACATGCGCTAATGGGATGAGAAATCAGGCTTTAATGGTCAAAAATAGCTATGCTGGTTTAGAAAATATTGCAGATCAGAATCAAGAACAACAAGATAACGTGGAAGTTGCCTTGTTGAACTGGCAGAGCTCTGAATTCTATGGCATGAACGGTCTAGATCAGCAAAATTCTCCTATTTCGGCTAATACAAGGTCAAAAAAGAGAGCTATGGATCCAGGACAGCAAGCTGGAAATTCACAGTAGCAGCCTGCAAACAGTAAGCAACCCATTTCATCAAATGTTAACGCTGTCGTGCAGCCTAAAATGTAGATTCTACAAAGAAGCCAAGAGATACCTAGCAAGGAGTAGTCAAGAACGCATTTGTAGCCTTTACAGAGGAAAAACGATGCTACTGTCACAAAAAACTAGCAGAAGGTAAATTCTTCATCATTTAATATTGTTGAGCATCTCAAGAAAGCCACTGTCAGTATGTCGGTATTAGATGCTTTACACCTTCTAGGGCAGAAGGGTTTACTGCAGGAAGCTTTAGGAGTTGTCTATTTCTGACAACACTAATCAAGGAGTTGCAAAAGTCATGCTTGCTAATGATCTGGAGGATAAAAATGAGCAAAAAACGAAAGAGGTAAAGCCTCCCCCATTCTATTTAAGTCTGATTATTGGCGATAAAATCGTCCATAATTGTATGGTTGATTTTGGTGCCAGTAGTTCAGTCATACCTAAGAGTCTAGCTAATAAGTTAGGTCTTGTTTATGAGCCTAATCCCCAGAAGGGCGTAGTGCAATTAGGTGGGTCTGCTGTTAAAACTGCCAATATTATCAAAAATCTAGCTCTTACTTTGCACGCATCCCCAAGTTTTGCTATTCATTAGGATATACATGTCATTGACTTGTCGCCGCACTTTTCCATTTGTCTCTCGAGGGATTTTATAGCCAAGTTGGGTGGTTTTTTATCTTCTGATTGGTTTCATTTATTTTTTAGAACAAGGTATGGTACAAAAGTGACCATAAAGTTTGAACCTCTCGCCAAAGATCATATCAAACCATAGTCACCAAATCCTATAAATGCTAACCTCTACGCCACCTCTGCACTGGAGGAGCAAACCGTGACCTCAGACTGTAGCACCCATATAGACAATATCAATCTAGATGAATGGGTAGCCGAAGATCACGAGCTTGATCCTTTTCAACACACAAATGAGATAGGATTAGGAGTCTATATAATTCGAGAGCCTGATTGTGATATGCCTAATCTTTGTAAAGAGGAAGAACCATTTGCAGAAACAGGAAATGAGCTTTGGAAGCTTTACTTTGATGGTTCGAGAAGCAGTATTGGTGCTAGAGGTGGGGCTATGTTGATATCACCCGGAGGAGATAAATACTTTTCAACTTGCAGATTTTCTTTCAGCTGTTTGAATAATACAGTTGAGTATGAAGCGTTGGTGCATGACCTTGAATGGGCCAGCAAAAGAGGTATTAAACGCTTGCAAGTTTATGGTGATTCAGAACTAATTGTAAATCAGATCAGGAATTTAAATGCTGCCAAGAATGAATTACTTAAGAAATATAAGCATCATGTATGGGATTTGATGGAAGATTTTGATGCTTTTAATATTGTTTCGATTCCTAGAAACGAAAATAAGCATGTTGATAGGCTCGCTGCCATAGGAGCCCAATTTGACATTCCCAATGAAATTCATAAAGTAGAGGCACGACAATATGTAAAAATAGTGGTCAGACCTTCTATACCTGACAATAATGTGAGCTGGCAAGTTTTTGACAGCGATGAGCAAATCGTAAATTTCCTGATTGCTGAAGCTGAGTTTGTAGATGGAAACCAACAAAAATGGCAGCAGCAATATGATAACCAGATTGTGCATTTGAAGACCAACAAGATGCCAAAAGGCTTGGTGACCTTGGAATCTATGTTCAACTCAGATGACCAAGCACGGAAAGACAAGTGCAGCCTGACTGTTAAAGAAGAACATTATGCAGCCATTGAAATCTTCAAAGGAAAGCTTCTCAAGCTAGGAAAGGTATGTATAAAGAGGAACAATAGGCATTTATTCTGTTATGTCAGAAATTTAGTGATGGTTTTTCTTGGGAGTACAAAGATTTGAGAGGTTTTAACCTCGAACTAGCCCAGCATACTATTGAATTAGAACCTGGAGCAAAACCAGTAAGGCAAAATTAGAGACCGCTTAACCCAAAATTAGAACACCTTATGAAGGCTGAATTGAATAAATTAGTTGAGAGTGGTATTATTTTTCCTATTAAACACACCTCTTGGGTGTCAAATTTAGTGCCAGTTAGGAAGAAAAGTGGGGAAATTAGATTATGCGTCGATTTCCAGGATTTAAATAAAGCATCATTGAAAGACCATTACCCACTCCCTTCCATGGAGCAAATTCTATAGGTAGTTTTTGGTTCTGATAAATTTTCTTTGCTAGATGGTTACTCAGGTTACAACCAGATTCTGGTGAAGCAAGAAGATCAGTTCAAAACAACATTTACAACTAAGTGGGGCACAATGGCCTACAAGAAGATGCCTTTCGGCTTATCTAATGCTGGAGCAACATTTTAGTGTGCGATGGATATGGCCTTTCATGGCCTTATGAACAAGTTCGTTCTGGTATACTTAGATGATATTACTATTTTTTCCAGAAATGCTAATGAGCATCTTGATCATTTAGAGTAGATTTTTCATAGATGCAGAGAGTTCAAAGTGTCTCTCAATCCGAAGAAGTGTATATTTTTAGTGCACGAAGGCAAACTGCTTGGACACATTGTTTCAAAGCAAGGTATTTCTATAGACCTTGAAAGAGTCTTCACAATTCTTGAATTTCCATTACCAACTCACAAGAAAGGCTCACATGGAGGATACCTAGAAAGTTCTTTACAGACCCGTAGACCTATAAGGAAGCGTCCCCCAAGATCTCTCACATGGAGGAAGCTAGGAAAGTGCCCTACAAAGCAAACCTATAGGGAAGGTGTCCTTCAAGATCTCTCGCATGAAGGAAACCCAAGAAAGCACCCTACAGACTCATGGACCTGCAGGGAAGGTATCCCTCAAGATCTCTCGCATGGAGGAAACCCAAAGAAAGCACCCTACAAACCCGGAGACCTGCAAGGGAGCCACCCCCAAGATCTCTTGCATGGAGAAAACCTAGAAAATGGACTCCGCAAAGTCAGGAAGCGGCCACATAGGCAAGTTAGTGGACAGTCATGCAGACCGTCGACAAGTGGGAAAAATTTCAAAGGGGTCCCTCGATAACCCGTCATGAAGAAGGGGTCCACTCAAGGGACGCACAATTCAAAAGCATATGTTTTCTTTCTCGAATCAATCCATCATCAAGGGATCCTTTTGAAATATGTTCACTTAATCAAGGAATTTGAAATGAAGAATATGCCCCCACACGAGGGGGAGGTCAAAGTTGTTCCCTCTTTAGAGGAAGGTTTTCAAGTTCTTTCTTTATGAACCCATGATGAAGGAAACATGTTTCGTTAGGGTTCCAATGTTGAGAATGCGATTTTGAAGAAAAGTTTGCGAAAATATTTGAGAAAAGATTTGTTGGCAACAAATGCATTTTTTGAAAATTGAAATGTTGTAGAAGTGGCGTTGTCACACATGAGAGGGACAACTCAAGTGAAGAAGAGAGAAAGATAAAGATAAAGTAAAAGAGAAAAACAAAAATAAAGGGCACAGGAGTAGCCTGATATTTTGGGGTTAGAATTTCTCATAAATATATATATATGTATAGTAATAGTATATAAATGAACTGTCATCAACCCCCTACTATTTCAAACCATGTGAAGAATGCATGAGAATACAAATTAAAAATAAAAACTTGGGTCAACATGGAAGGGAAGCCTAAATTCCCCCAAGACTTTGCATCATCCCCAATTTACCGAAAAATCAAGCACAAACACAAAAGAACGATGATATGAATAGAAGAAGGTTTATGACACAAAAACCACACCTGTATTCAAGCACCAACAAGGGTGATGAGGGTCATCCAGACACACACAGCATGATCACGGGGGAACACATAACAACACACACACACACATCTAATCTAAAGATCAAGAAGAGGCCTCCTCCTAACACTGATCAACCAAGAGGTCATCCACTTCCCACTCTAGATCATCGTAGGGGGAAGGAGGATGAGCCTGTAGTGGTGGGATGTTAAGAGAAGGAGCATCTAGTCCTCCCGTAACAAAGGATAAGGGAGAGGGCCCTACAAGGCCTTCTTCATCGAGCTCTGGTGGAGCTAGGGTCAGCGATTTCACAAAGATTGCTAACAAGGATGGAACTTCATCCACATAGTTAAACATGCACTCTACACAAGTGTTGTGTTTAACTTCAATGGATAGGGCAAGTTGTACCTGAGATTCATCACTAGGCTCATCGAATGACTCGAGAGCAGTGATGAACTAAAGGGAAGCCGAGACTGGTTTCGTCACTAGGATAGAACAAGTCAGGGTAGGGCCACCTTATGAAGAAGGTGGGCTCCTTTTACATCCTCTATTGCTAGAAGGACCACACTCCACCTTTTGCTTCATCAAAGGATATGAAATCCCCACAAATGAGGCTAGAGGTGTAGAGGAAGAGGAGGAAAGAACCATAGTAGATATGACTGATGTGTTAATCATATTCATAGGCTTCGAGAAAGGTGGGATATCCAAAACAAACATCAACAAAGGTGGCTCCACTGAAGAAGCGATGAACACCTATACCCCCTTGGGGTCAGGTGCACTCGTACTCGCAGCGAAAGCCGAAAGTGATATGGAACTAAGCTGAAAGGAAGCAGAGGGAAGGAGAGAGGGAGACACTACGGGAGGCCCCGAAGCAGGGCAGTCATCTCTTTTTCATTCCTCTGTGAGACAGCCTGCTCAGCCAGAAGAGCCTTTTGTCGGTGCTTGCGCTCACGAGCAAGGTGGTTCCTACGACTCTTTGGTTTGGAGGCTAGAGGCTGCAAAAGAACAAAAGGATCCTACTCAACCATGGGAATGTACACTATAGTCATCTCCGGCGAAGGAACAGACTCTAAACTGGGAGCAGGAGGGGTAGTTTGAGAAGCAACAGGGGGAGCCGACTCAAGTGCCTTGACAATGGGCCTCTTCCTATTCACTACTTTAGGAGGAGCGGTAGGAGGCTGTGGAGGTTGAGACAAATATGACTCCCCATGAGAGACCTTCTTCTTGTTATATCGAATGAGTCTAGGCTCCATAGGCAGAACAAGAAGTTCAAATGCAGGACGCTTAGGCTTTCACCAAGTGGGCACCATAGGGTTCTCCTGCAAGCGTGGAGCAGAAGTTGTTGGCACCACAACAGAGAAAGAAGTGTCAGACTGACCAACAGAAGAGGAAGAAGGAGGATCCTAGGACCACTTCTCTTCTTCCCTCCTACATGCCTTAGTGGCATCACCGTCAACCTTTAAGCAAGCCCTATGTGAAAAAACATAAGGTGACGAAGGGTATCTCACTTTTGGCCTTAGACACCCTTTCTTATAATTCTGATACGTTCGGTGTAGGAGGTCCATCCTAGGTAGAAGAGGACCAATGGGTGCAAGCCTAGAGTAGTCCAATGAGTAGCTACCATGAGCAACCAATGATTTATAACTAGTGTCATGAATTATATGCACAAAAACCTCGTGGATAAATTTCAAACATTTATGCATGACCGAGGGTACTGCGTTCATAGCCACTAACCAAGGGATACCCAACTTCACTCTAAAGAGTTCAGACCCAAGGATAATGTCAAACAGGAGCTTCACAGATTTAGGTCCAACCAAGACCGATAGGACAATACTACCCAAAGGGGGCACAAAAAGCCCGTCATGTGTGCAGATGATGCTCATAGGTGCATCATACCCATCTTTATGAAAGAAGTTAATCAACATGATCTCCTCAATTATGATGTTTACTTGTGACATCAAATCAATGAGAACACCTACCATGATGTTTTCGTTGATCCACACAAGGATATAAAGAGGAGATGGTTCCTTGTTAAAACCTATTGGCAGGTCCTGTGAAGTGAAGGTTATACCAATACCACTATCCCCAAGCTGCACAGAGGGGATATGTTGATGTAGGAAGGAGGCCATTATGCACACTAGAAAACACTCTCAAGGAGTCCCCAAAGGCCAAAGGATAAGAGGTGACCCAATTAAGGTTTCGTTACGCAATACCTTCAGAACCTTCCAACTACGCCAACTAGGGGTTGTAGGTTGGGTTGTGAACCGACAACCTCACAACACTCACACCTACAACACTCCTAGAACACGAGGAAAATAACTTTCAATATCACAAAACGAAACCAAAATGGTTCACATTGGGTTCACCAAAAATGTAAGAGAGGGGAACCAACCACATTCAAGGCCCCAGGTCACTGAGATCCAAGAGCAGAAGGCTACCCTAACTTACCTTGGCTTAGCAGAGAGTTAGGAAATGCAAGATGAGAATGATGAGGACTATAAGGTCCTTCAATCACTTTGCATACCCGGGACACAAAATGGGGCTAGGCGAGCTTATTTTTTGGTTCAACACTATGCCTCAAGAAGCTCTATGCCCGAGGATGAAAGCGTAGTCCCAAGATGACAGTGCAGCGTGTTGGCATCTCTCAAGTGTGTTAGCATCTGTACGACCAGAGGACTAAAGAGACAAGGTTAAACTCTAGAAAATAGACTAATGGCCCATCCAACTACTTCCAAAGGGCCACAACAATGCTACAAAGTAAACAAGATATGCTCTAATATGATAAAGCAAAAGCACAAGAGTTAAGGTGGCAAGAATGATCTCACAAAGGAATTCGTTCACCAACTAGCTCCCAAAAGCACACCCACCTGCACACAAAGAAGAGGAAAATTGTTGGGTGGTTGTATAGGGGCCTACCTTAGTCAAATCCCTGTTTAGGTGTTTCCACCTCCACAGACAACCAAGAAAGTGATAATGGAGAAATAGTATGATAAAGGAAGCAATATTGTAAAGAACACTAAAAAACTACAAAATAGTAAATGTGCTTACTCAACCAAGTAATAGAGGAGAGGAGTGGGAAGCTTACCGCCTCCACAAAGAGAACTCAAGGCTAATGGAGGAGAAAATGAGAGTACTCAAGGTTCTGCTGCAATGGTGTTATCTGACACTTTCTCTACTAAAGTGGAGTGAAGTTGTTGTTGCTATGGAGTGAAAAAGTGATGTTAAAAGTGCTTGGGAATGCAAGAAGTGAGTGCAAGAGAGTGTGTAGAAGTTGAGTTGAAAGATTAGAAGATCTAAAGAAGTTGAAATGAATGTAGAAGGAGGGAATTTCAAGGAAAGATGAAGAAAATGACCATATTTAGGTCATTCGGCCGAAGAGGGCATTACAAGTCGACTGCCAAATGAGAAGTGTAATGCCTCTGCAGGCTCCTGCCACAGGAATTTGCTACGGATGTAAGCGTGTCGTGTAGACGTATGTGCGTCACGTGGGAGTCCCTGAAAAAAATTCCTCGACCAACGCTCAAAATAGGTGCCAAGTGGAATGAAGGTAGTGGGATTATGTGGAATTTAGCCTCCGAACTTGGTTTTCTAATGTGGAGAAAGGAAAATGGGGAATTTACATAAGGGGTGCGAATTCACTCCTATACAATAGTATTATTGTAATCTTGTTCTAAGGTTAAATAATACAAACACTATTGATTCTGGTGGAGCTTTTTCCTGAAAGGGTTTCTCCACATATATGTTGTGTCACTTCTATCTTCTTGTCTCATTCTTCTACAATTTTTTGTCTCTTTCTACAATTGGTAAAATTGATCTAAACAGATAATCATACACAAAAAATTGTAACAAAGAACACTTAATTAAATCTACAATCACATAGGTTTACAAGTTTTAAGCTACAATTTTACCTTCATTTTTAACATTTGGTATCATAGCTAATGGTTGGTTAGAGTTTGGGACACCTTTCTCTTAAAAGTTTGAAGGTTTTTTAGCTGTAGTGGGAGCTTTTACTATGGTGTTATTGCAAATTTGTAAAAGAAGTATGTTACAATGAGTTATTCTTCTCATCTAGATATTGAAAGATTGAATGGATTTAGTGAGGAGATATGGAAACTAAAAATGAAGTTGTATGTAAAATTTAATACATGTATTTGGGTTGATGGCTGTAAGACCTAGTATGGCTTGCTCAATCCCTGAAAGGAAAGGCTTGGTAAGAGAGGAGTTCTCCCAGGTGGTAATGGGGGGCAGTTGGGTTAAACTAGTTCTTGGGTTAGAGTTATTAGATTAACCTTTAGTGGTCTTTAGCACATGGTTTTGTGCTAGTTGTGTTGGTCCATGGTTTTGAGCCTATGGTTTTGTATGTATTGATGATATTCATTTAGGAGATGGTTATCACGATGTCATGGATAGCTTGGCTACATGTTTAGTGGGAGTTTTTGACAGTGATGGTTTGATGTTTATCTTGTTGCCATGTATAGCTCGGTATCACAGTTCAGTGGGAGCTTTGGTAGGATATGGTTATATTCATGAGATTTGAAGAGGTTTTAACATCTTGTTTCATGGGGGACCCTTAGAGTCTTTGGTAAAGGTGTTATTGTTCTTCCTTTGGAGATGATGTAGTTCTCTTTGGTTTTGAGTAATAATCATCTGCTTGGAGCTTCATGATTATGTAGGTTGCATTTGAAGTTGGCATGGATTGATTGGTCGGTGCTCATGGATACTAGAGAGACTTGGGTTAGGACAGATATTTCTTATGTGAAGAGATATGTGTTGGAATGGTTACTTGTTATAAAAAAATTCAACAGTAAAGACCGAGGAGCCTACACCTGGAAATGGATATGAGTCCATCATAGACCTGATGAGAAGGTTGTCTTTATTGAAAGCCTATATTTCTTGGTGTTGTATGCATAGGAAAATATTGTATCCCACTCCTGGTCTACTTGGCAGGTAAATGATCTTAACTTAGTTTCTTGATGCATTATTTATATGTATCTTGTCTTCTCTTATGCATTAGTCTTGAAAATTGAGTTTTGAGGGATTATTGAGAAGTAGATGCATGATTTTATGTATTTCCATTGTTCTCCTTGCAATCTTGAACTTGAGTTAGTTCTAAGGATTTTGGTAGGAGAGGTATGGGAGATAGTAAGTGGCTTTGGGAATATTCCCTTTTGTTGTGGGAATGTTTGGCTAAGTTTGATCTACTTTCTGTGAGAGGTTTACATCTAAGTTTTTCCATGTTTCATTATAACTTAAATGGTTAGATGTTGACATCCTTTCAGTTTGAGAGTGTTGAAGGGGATCTTACTTTACATAGTTTGGCACATGTTAGTGTGGTTAAGAACATGGTTTGATTTGAAAGTTCTCTCTTTGTGGGAATATTGTCTTCTTCTTGAAGGTTCTTGTGTTATGAGAGATGTATTTTGTATATCTTTGTATGCTTCTTTGATACTATGATAGAGGAGTTATCCACATCCTCTATGTGAAGTGCTAATAGGAGGAGTTGTTAATGTTGTGATCTTGTTTTCAGATTTGACATTACCTGTGCAGTGGGAATTCTAGAAGGTATATGTGTTTTGTATGAGAGGGGCGCCTCTATTGGACTGGTTACAATTTACTATAGTGAGTTACTCCAGAGGTTTTTCATCGCATGTCTATGTGTGTTATTACCTTGAAGACTTATTTTGTAGGATGGTGGATATATAGGGACTTGTTTGCAGATTTGGTTTGTTATGTTGATAGCATGAAGTTCTACCTATGATAGTTTGGCTATAAAGACTTGGGAAAGGTATTGATTGAGAAATTTGATACTTTGATCAATGTTGCAGATAAGTTCTCTTGGTGCAGGAAGGCCATTGGCCTTGAGTCCTATACTTGATTTATAATAATGATTCCTTTTTTAGAATAATTGCAATTTATAATGTCAAGTGGGAGAATGTTGGGAATAGGATGCCATTTAATTACAATCCTAAATATATTCCATGTATCTCCTAAGTCCTTGGAAAGTATTCCCCAACACTAGGATTAGAAAGAGATTCTATTCGAATGAAATGAACATGTAAATTGGAATTTGTGATTATTCCTAAATGATAGGAACATGTGGGATGTCCAAGAAGAGCTCCTACAGAATAGGAGCACATGGGGTACCCACATGGAAGGTGGAACCCACCTTGCTTAAGTTAATTGTTTGGAGGATTGATAACACTTCAATAATGCATGTAAATATCCTACATGTTAGGAATTGATATTTACATGAGTGGAGTTTAGTTTAGTTCAGTTCAGTTCAATACATTTCAGTTCAGTTCAATTCAATTCAAGTCAGTATCAGTTCAATTCAGTTCAGTTTAGTTATGGTTTAGTTATCTTTAGTTGCATGTAGTTAGTTTGAGTTGAATGCTAGTTGACTTCAGTTGCATGACAAATAACAGGTGGATACATTCAGTTAAGTTGGGATGATCAATCATGCATAATGTTTGCATGAATTGGTGGAGAGATATGTTTTAGTTAACTAAGATTGACTTGGACCCACCTTGGGTGCCCAAGTTGGCATCTTTGAGTTAACACCTTTTGCATGAGAGGATATTTACAAGGCTTAGTTAAGTGGGCTCATTCTTGGGTGCCAACTTTGAGGTGATGCTTGCAAGATATTTTCTTGACCAACAATCAGTTAAGTGTTCAGTTTGGGGCACCTAAATTGAGGATACTTTGGTTTTGACTTCATGTTATAGTGTGGAACTCTACTTGCACAATCTAGGCATGGTTTTTGGTGAGGAGCTTTATGCTCTCATTTGATATCTCTTTGGAGTTTACAATTCTCATAATTTTCTATTAATTGCAGCAAGTTGAAGAGAGTTCTATGAGAGGAGGTTAGAAGGTATAGCTTGTGCATGTGTGAGGATTTGAAGCATGGCATGGGATGTGTGGATTCATGCTTGGTCCAATGGAATTCATGGATAGTTTATGCTGCAGAAAGTGCATGAGAGTTTTGTGTAGGTTGTGAAGAAGGATTGTTGAATACAAGGAAGCATATGAATCAAGGATTGATACAGTATTATTGTAATTTTGTTCTAAGGTTAAAAAATATAAGCCCTATTGATTCTGGTGGATTTTTTTCCCGAAAGGGTTTCTCCACGTATATGCTATGTCACTTCTATCTTCTTGTCTAATTCTTCTTCAATCTTTTGTCTCTTTCTACAATTGGTAAAATTGATCTAAACAGATAATCATATAAAAAGAATTGTAACAAAGAACACTTAATTAAATCTACAGTCACATAGGTTTACAAGTTTTAAGCTACAATTTCACCTTCATTTTCAACAAAACCATCTTTTTCTTCGGAAGATTTTTAACCTCCAATCATCTCATCAAGTATGATAGAGATCATATTAAATTCATCTTCATGATTCCTTGACTTCTTCAGATTTGATCTCAAGTTCACCAATTCTTGTTTAATCCTTGTACATTCCTCAAATTTTCTTTTCACCATTACATTCAAACATTCCTCAAATTTTAATTTTCCTCAACTTGTACCTTCAAACCGTTAATGGTTTCATTTGCTTGCTTCAATTTCTCACTGACCTCCTTATTCCTTTCTCTAAACTTCTTGATTGTCTCTCTTAATTTTCTAATGCATTCATCTAATTCTTTGAAATTTTCCTTAAGATATTTGTTTTCACCTTCAATTCTTTCCAAATCTTCAAGAGAAACTTTGAGTTCTCCATCTTTGTCAAGAATACAATCTTCTATAACTCCAATAGCAGGAATCTCTTCCGGAGGATTAGGAAGTTTTCTAATAGCCATGTGTTCAACCTCTAAGACCTTCCCCAAGAGATTAAGCTACTTCTAGGGACTAGGCTCTGTTACCAATTGTTGAACACCCAGAATACTAAGAGGGGAGTGAATCTATATTCCTCTAAACCATTCATACATTAAAAATAAAATAATCAAAACACATTCAACTATGATAATGAAAGAAATCATGAAACATCAAAAACATTGCATAACACATGAAAACCAAGATTTTTACGTGGAAAACCCAAGATTGGAAAAACCATGGTGAGGATTAGCTCACTGTATATTATAACCAATTATAGTATATTTACAAAAATTCTCATTGCAGGTGGACTCACTGTCCAAGTGGACTCACTACCCACTGAGATAAAAAGAGATAGAAGAGATAGTGTGGCTTACAACCTAGATTGAATTGTTATAGTTGCATCTTTCATATGCATGAAATATAGTCCCAATGAAGCTCAATAAACTATCTTCGCACTCTTCAACTTATTCTTATTCAACACTCTTCCTTTATTCACATTCACACAACTCTAATACTCTGCTCAACATTCACAACTTATATTCGCAATACTTTGATAATATTCACATCACATACAATAAAAAACATACATAACATATATTAGATCACCAAAAAAGATCTAACTTATATATATGCATCAACCATAACATCAATTAGGTCAGGCTAATTAGATGTAACATTAAAAATATAATCTGTTGAGTCAAATCCTTTCACACACACCTCATGCCAAAATTTAAATCTCAAAAAAACTTAGAATAGGTTGGAATGGATCTATAATAGCTCCCACTTAACACCACATTACATATTTAACCTTCGCACATCTTCAAACTTATTAGGTTGACACTGTATAAGACCTAATACCAAAATCCTTCAACTGTGCATCCACATCCAGACACATGGACCTCAAAATTCAATGCCAACTAGAATTCACATGCTACTGCCATCTGTCAACATCTCCTCAAAAGTGAAAAGCCAAAAACTTATCTGCTGAGAAGTGCAGACTCTCGCACTCAAATGTGTTGTACAAGAAGTAACTGTAACTTGCCAGGGCAAACTTCTATTACTTATATCTTTCAAAAAATAGTCAAAACATGATGAAATTCTAGAATTAGATACTTCTTACAACCAGAAATATAATATTAGAAGTGCAGAGTGAAACCTTTATTTGTAGACTAGTGCGAACCCAAAAATTGGAGCTCTATTACACATAATTAATAGACTTGACACTGTCAAATTTTCATTATAATCAACTATATCAGATCAAACCATCTTGCAAAAATGTCTTTCACACACACTCCAAAACCTATTAGAACCAACCAAAATGATCTACAACTAAAGTCTTCACATAAAGTACAATGTTGACATCAATGACAATACTGCAACACATAATGGTATACCTTCCATACTTATGTTTCCAAACAACAACATCAATGATAAAATTCCAATAAGCCCCATGTAGGGGCAAGGAAAAATTCTACCCTGACATCATTTTTGGTTTACCAAATGTAAGAGTGCAAAAATTTAGCGTTGTTCCACCTAAAATGAAAGCCCCATATAGGAGCTTGGAATTTTTTCTAATTTTGCATACAAAGGGAAATGTTACATAAAGAAGCTCAATTTTTTCCCACTAGTGCATAAAACCCTATTTTTTCTCTAACACTAGAAAATATGAAATTTTTGCAGCTACTTTTACATGCGTTCTAATCTTTTGTGTCTAGATTCATGAGTGGTTTTGATTGATTACTTATTGTTCCACAAGTGTCAAATCTGTCACTAAGCAATAAATGCATTACAAAAATTTCTTCCCACTGACATGGGTATTCAAAAATTTGCATTAATGGTGCATAAGGAATTTGAATATATTGAAGCTTTCTCAGTAGCTTGAATTGACAGATTAGTGGATATTCAACTCACATTGGATAACCTCATAGTAGTTTTGGAAAGGCACTAAAAATATTATGTCACAATTGAGGACTCAATCACATGAGTTCTTTCCATCTCTATACATACCTTGACACATGATGATTCGGAAGTCCAAGCAGTCATGAAGAAATATGAAGACTTCTTGGAGAAAGATGGTGAAGAATAGATGGACGTGCCTTTCCCACACTTAGTTTATTTCAGTATTTTTGATTTATGTAATTAGTTGATGATATTTTACACATCTTATATATATATGTGATTACATGTAAAAATAACAAAAGTCCTAAATCAAATTGGGTTATGTTGTTCAATAAGTCAAATTAGTTTTTTCTTTTCCTATTTTTTCTCTCAACTCTCCTCTATATATATGAGGGAGTTTCTTTGTACATAATACCTTTCATCTTTTGAAGTGAAGCGCTGCCCATATGAAAAATATATTGATACTTTGTGTTTAATATGCATATCAAATTTCAATCAATAAAAGAGGTGAACTTTGCATCCAACCTTTATTTTGGATCTTATTGGTTATGTGTAAGATTGTTATTATTTCCTTCTTACTACATTTTCTTTCAATTGATTGATTAAGTGGCATTATATCTTATAGTTGAAAGGGAATTCAAATCTAATCCTTGATAGTCTTTGTGCTACAATATTATATTTGTAGTTTATGTGTTAGTGTGTGAAATTTGGTGATAATTTGAAGACTTTTTGCTACGGGTTATTCACTACATTTTGTGGATCTTTTGTTGGTGTATGTTGAAGTCTTCGAACTATAATGTGCTGCACTCTTTATCTTCAAAAATCTTCATTGGAAACAACAAAAGTATTTGATATTTTGTGAGTTTTCTAGTTACATAACTCATTGGTATTGTTTTGATTACTCTTATGCTTAATCAAGTAGATATTGGTTATTAATTCTCTATCTTTGAGGTATTCTTGTACTCTATTTAAGAGAAAAACATCTAAACTAAAAAAAGAAAGAGAAAAGGATGATTGTAACACCCAATGGATAAATTTAGTGTACATAATATAGGTTAGCTACTAGTTGTTTTAGAGAGTAGTAAGAAGGGAACCTCTCCTTTCTGAGAGGAGAGATTAAAATCTCATCATAGTTGTGGTTGAAATCACAATTTTATAATTAATAAAGTGATTACAAAATATTCACCCAACAAGCATAACATAGTTTGTTGGTTCATGAACTAGAGAAACCTTTTTAGCATGGCCACCTAGCACAACTTTCTTTCTAGTAGAGCAATGTGTTTCATGAGTTTCTTAACATAAGGAAACTTTCCAACCTTGTGGAACCCATCATATTGCATGGACACCTAGCATAATGTAGTTTTCTAGCTAGTATATCCATGTCACTTGTGAGTGACTTTGCGTAACACAACTTGCTAGTTCTCACAAGAGCATTCCTTTCATTCGATGGATGTCATTTGGAATATAGGACTAAATTAGGACTAAGGTCTCTTTACCTTACCAACTTGTTCATCCTTTTAGTACTAACCACATGTTTGTGTTTTGTTGGTATTTGTATTATGTTTGTGATATGTGCATTACATTCATATGCTATGTTGTATCATATTGTGTTTGTGTTGTGTTCTTGTCATTTTTTTTTTATGTCATATTGTTACATTACATAAATATTTATGTTACCTTTTTCTTATGTTGGTTTGCCATGGGATCTTGAATCATGTGGGCTTATGAAATCCCCCTAGATTCATTTTCATCCTATCCTTTTAACATCTAGGGAATTGGACCCCTCTTGACATATTTTAAAATTTAGTGTGAGTTTGAGTGTATGTTCATACTCTCACTAATGTGGGGGTTGAATGTATCATCGTAAACTGCCACCCTTGACAATTTCACACCTTTTTTTCCCCCATAAGTGACTAGACCTAATTACACAACTAATTTACTAAATTATACATTATGTGGCCTATTTGAATATTTATCAAGAAAACACATGTACAAAAACTAAGAAAACATTTAATATTTTTCTCTTGACACCTTAAATCCCACAAAATAGGGTTGGGTCTTAGTCACCCTAAGCAACTTGGTCTGCATATTTTAGATTCAAATTTTAATATGTTAGAGTTGGAATTTTATTATTTAAATTTTGAATGTCAAATGTCAGTTATGAGGATTTAAATTGTGGGAAATTAGATTAAATTCCTATAAATACCTAGTCATTGCATCATTTGAAAACTAAGTGGAGAAATCTAGTAAGACTTATCATCAAGAGCATCATCAAGAGATTTAAAGAGTAGATTTGTAGCATTTTAATAGCAAAGAGGATGCCAGTTTTTATGTGAGTTTGTTCATGGTCATGTTATCATTTTTCTCTGAGGACTAACTCTTTTAGGTATTTCAAGAAAATCAAGCCAAATTGACATCAAGAGTTGAGGAGATATGTATGACTTCATTCCATCAAGGAAATTAGACTTGGGTGGAGAGTTACAGTCCATTGTTGATTCGTCATTCATTTATCATTTAGCCTTTGTCCCTCAAAAGGATAAGATCTATTTCATCAAAGTTTCCATTGTGGATGTGGAAAAACCAACACGAGGTTTGATTGAGGCAATCCCCTATATGGCATAACCCCTCCTCTCTCTCTAAATGTGCAAGTTTTAGATCTGAAGAAGTTCAAAGGAAGATTGTGTTGCAAGAATGATGGTGTTGTCATTAATGTCAACTAGTTGTTGTTGTCATTGATGTCATGGGTGTAGGTTATTGGTTGTATATGTTGAGGATATTGAGAAAATTGTAATGAAGAAAGGTTGCAGGTGTTCAGTGGTTGCTCCGGGTTTTGCTCCTATGTTTGTGTGGTTCAGATATGTTGATCATGGTTGTTGGAAGTTGCTATATCTATATTTTTGGTTTTTGATTCATTGTACAATGTGAGTTATGTTCACCAATTGTGAACTATGGTTTTCTATGTATCTGGTTGAGGTCCGGGAGAAATGTTGTTGGTTTAGAATTCTTTTTGGTTGAGTCTTGTGACTTGAGGTTCTAGAGTTAAGCTGTTATGATCATGTTGAAGATAATTTTGGTGTTTGGAACAATATGATCATGTTAAGGGTTGTGTGTTCTTAATTGTTCTATGTGTTTTACATTGGTTTGGCTAACCTTATGTTGAACATTACCTTTGAAGTTGATGAAGCATGTTTTGACCTATTTGGGTCCTCATCAAGTGTGTGTTTAGGTCGCCCTCATTCTAATTCCACCCTAGAATGTTTTTGCATCGACCTAATTTGAATTTAATGATGGATGGCTGACTTTGGATATGTTTCAAAGTTGAAGATGGTACAAATATAGGATGAGTTAGTGGTGAAAGAAGTACCAAGAGATAAGTGCAAAGAAATAAAGTAGATAGATTTAAAATAGATGTGAATCAATGTGTGTATGTGATGCGAGTGTAGCAGATTAGTGCAAATTCTAAATGTTGAGTTTCTAGATGTAGATTGAAGGTGTACTCTATCATTCATGCATGTTTGCGAGTGGTTGAGTGAATTGTAGTTGAAATTTCAGTTGCATTGAGATTTTCTTCTCTCTATAACATATATCTTCTATATTCTTTGTATCTCTGTTGCAATGAGCCCTCTAGGTGGTTACCCCTTGTTGGAGGGCTGATGCAAAAAGTTGGGTGTACAAAAAGCTCGAAAAGTGGTAGTGTTTTTGCTGTTTTTTTACAATTTGTCACACTTGGACTGAAAATTTGAGGCACTTACACAATGAATCTTAAAAAGAGTCAGTAATATTAAATTTAGCATTTTGAATCTAGTCTCCAAATATTTAATTTATTCAAATACCCAAATTATAGAAATTAAATTTTGATAGGGATGTATAAAAACCACTTTTTAAAAATCCTTGTTTTTTAACCATACCATGCATGTGTATGAACACCACTTTTTGACCCAAATAAAGTATTTTGCTAATTTATTTTGGGGAAAGAGAGCTAACAACATGAAGATTGATGAGGAAATTTTTTTGTAATTTTTTTTTGAATATTTTTTTTTATTGATTTTTATTGGCCTTAATTGTTGTTTTCAAAAATCAACGTGTACGGACAACATAATTGGACCTAAACTAAACTTTTTTTGAATCTTTTTTTTTCATTGTGTAGAGAATTGTCTGAAGATTGATGCCATATAATTTTTTTTACAAGAAACTTAACCAAAAAAAAGTTATTAAAAAATAAAGAGACCTTGATATTTCAAGTTTAATGATTGTGTTCTATAATGGGTTTTAATTTTATAGATTGATTCAGAAAAAAAGTCCATCAGCCATATTGCCAAAGTTTTTTCTCTTGAAATTGCCCTAACCTTGTACTTATAGGTCTAACCCTAGTTGTTGGGTTACCATGCCTTTTCTAAGCCTAAATCGAAATGAAAAACATCCTTGTGAGTTTCAAACCTTTTGGAACAAGTACACACTTCAAAATGGGTACCTATTTTAAAAAAAGAATGGGTATTTGTTTTAAAACTGAAAAATGACACTTCCCCTGAATGTGAACCCAACTTCTTGCTTAGACCTTGGACAGTTAGTCCTATTTTGGTAGTGAGCCTTTGTAATCAATTTTCATACTCTTTATATTGTGAGCTAATCCTCACTGCGGTTTTTTATGTCATTGGGTTTTTCACATAAATCTGGTGTTATTGTGTATGTGTGTTTCTTTTTAGTTTCTACCTTTGCACTTAATGTTTAATCATTTTAGCAGAGTTAAGGATTTGTGATTGATCTAAGTTCCAATAAATGTTTTAAGGACTAAATTTTCTACAACTGATTCACCCCCACCTCTCAATTGTCTTGTTCAACAATTGGTATCAAAGCTTGGTTCCTTGGAGAAGAGCTTAACCACTTAAGTAAGGTTTGGGATGGCTAGCAAAGTTACTTATGAGTATCCTAAGTTCAATGGAACTAATTATTCTATCTAGAAAATACAAATGGAAGAATATCTAGAATATTATGGATATGATGTGGAGAAATCTTACAAGATTGTTTACACTCCTTTTGCTAATGGTTTGAGTACGACTAATGAGATCAAGGAACATGAAGCGAACAATAAGGCGAAGTTCATTTTGAAGAATAGTCTTGTACATTCTGAGTTGATTAAAGTTCAAAATTTGAAGACGGCTAAAGAAGTCTAGGATGCTTTAGAAAAGGCGCATGAAGGAGATGAAAGAGTCAAAGAGGCAAAGTTGTAAAATTTGGAGACATAGTTTGAACTCCTGCATATGTCTGAAGATGAGAATGTTAAATCCTGTGTACATAGATTACATGAGGTAGTAGCTGGAATGTGAGGACTTGGTGCTACAATAGATGAATTCAGTATTTTAAAGAAAATTCCTAGAACTCTCCTTGATGCATACAATGAAAAGGTATGTGCTATTGAAGAACTTATAGATTACAAGACTTACACTAAAGATCAGTTATTGAGAACTCTGACATCTTATGAGATGAGAAAGCCAAATTTGAGAAACAGATCCAAATTAGAAACTACTTTTAAGGCTACAAGAGCTGAAGATATGGATGAAGAAAATCTTGATGAAGTAGAAGCTAACTTTGTGAGAAGGATGAAGAAATGATTTAGTAAGTATGAAGGTAAGTTACCCTTTAAATGATTTAGTTGTGGAGGAATAGGTCATTATGCTTTGAGATGTCTAGAAAGAGCTAAAAGGAATAAACAAAGATTTAACAAAGAAAACAAAGGTAGGAAGATCAATAGAGAATATTATGTGAATGAGGATGCTAGTATTTCCGATGAGGAATCTAATTATGGAGATCCTGATGACAATGAATGCTTGTTCTTGGCTATAAAAGATGAACCTACTTCTGCTAATTCTGAAAAATAGGTGAAGGAATTCCCTCTGGAGAAGGAGAAAAGTGAAGGTATTGTATTTTCCACCCTACATGCTAAAGAAGAAAAGAACTATTGGGTTGTTGACAATTTTTGTTCACATCACATGACCGAGATAAGAGTAAGTTTGTTAAACTTGAAAAATATGATGGAGGCTTAGTTATGTTTGGAGATGATACTGGTGCTAAGATTTGTGGGATAGGTTCAGTAAGTTTTGATGGAAAGCATAATACTAATAATGTCTACTATGTTAACGGTTTAAGGCATAATCTTTTAATTTCTAGATAGATATGTTGTAAAGGATATAATCTTGTATTTAAGGATGAAAGATGTGAAATCAAGAAAGAATCTAGAACAATGATTGCTATAGGAAAGAAATCTGAAGGAAATATCTATCAACTTAAGGGTGTTGATGGACAATGCTTTATGACTCAGATTAATGACAGTTGGCTATGGCATCAAAGAATTGTCATATGAATTTTGATAATCTGGCAAGGATTAGTGCAATACAGGCTATGATATATTTACCAAGGATTACAAAGCCTAGTAATGCTATTTGTAGGAATTGTCAGTTTGGAAAGCAAGCAAGAAGCAATTTCAGATCTAAGGAACAATATACTACTAGACTAATGGATTTAATTCATACAGATCTTTGTGGTCCTACAAGAGTGACAAGTTTACAAGGTGAAAGGTACTTTATGCTTTTGATTGATGGTTACTCTAGGTATACATGGGTTACATTTCTTAGAGAGAAATCTGATGCATTAGATAGATTCAAGACATTTAAAACTATGGTTGAGAATGAGTAAATTTGAGGATAAAATGCTTAAGGTCTAACAAAGGTGGTGAATTCACCTTCCATGAGTTTAATATGTTTTGTGAAGTTCATGGAATAAAAAGACAATTATCTGCTCTGAGAACTCCTCAGCAAAATGAAGTTGTTGAAAGGAAGAACAAAACAATACAAGAAGTTGCTAGATCAATGATTAGTGAGGTTGATCTACCATAAATTTACTGGAGAGAAGCTATTCACACTACTGTTTATGTATTCAATCAAGTTTAAGCAAGAGAAAAGAGTACAAAGACTCCCTATGAGCTATGGTGTGGAAGAATTCCTACTGTTAAATATTTCAAGGTATTTGGAAGTAAATGTTATATCAAATGGGATGAAGAAAATTTAGTGAAGTTTGATGCTATAAGTGATGAAGGTATTTTTCTTGGATATTCTACTAAAATAAATGCTTACAGATGTTTCAATAAAAGACTAAGAAGATTGTAGAAAGCACAAATGTCAAGGTTGATGAAGCAATGAAGAATTCAATTGATGTTGATGGATATATATCTAATGAACCTGATTACATAAGGATTGAAGAAGTTGTGGAAGAACAAGAGAAGGATGAGAAAGAGAAGCAGAGTGAAGAAGAAGAAGAAGAAGAAGAAGAAGAAGAAGAAGAAGAAGAAGAAGAAGAACTCTGATGGTGTCCCCTAAGACACCTAGATATGTGCAAGAAAATCATTCAGAAAGTCAGATCATTGGAGACAAGACAAAAGGAGTAATGATAAGAAGTAGAGTTGTTGTTGGTGAGGTAAATCTATGTTTACTTTATGAGATTGAACTGAATACTGTAAGTGAAGCATGTAAACATGAGCATTGGATGGAAGCTATGAAAGAAGAACTTATGTAGATTGAGAAGAATCAAACTTAGGAATTGGTCCCTAGACCAGTAGATAAAAACATTATTAGATCAAAGTGGGTATTCAAAAATAAGTTGAATGAGAATGGAGAAGTGGTCAGAAACAAAGCAAGGCTTGTGTGTAAGGGATACTCACTAGTAGAAGGCATAGATGTTTAGGAGAATTTTGCTCCAATGGAAGGAATGGAAGCTATCAGGATGTTATTAGTGTTTGCTACTCATAAATATTTCAAGGTCTATCATATGGATGTCAAGTTTGCATTTTTGAATGGTAAGCTGGAACAAGAGGTCTACATGGAACAACTGGAAGGATTCCAGTTGTCAGATCAATCAAATATGGTTTGCAAATTGAAGAAAGCTTTATATGGTTTGAAGCAAGCTCCTAGAGCTTGGTATGCGGGGTTAGACAGGTACTTGATTCAACAAGGTTTCAACAAATGTACAACAAATAGTAATCTATATTTTAAAATTGAAAATGAAAAAAATCTTGATTATGGTTGTATATGTTGATGACATTATTTTTGGAGGAAATGAAACTATGTGCAAAATGTTTGCAAAATAAATGCAAAAAGAATTTGAGATGTCCATGTTTGGTGAGATGAATTTATTTCTTGGGCTACAAAGTAATCAAACAAATAAAGGGATTTTTATTTCATAGTCTAAGTATGTGAAAGAGATGTTGAAGAAGTTTGGGATGGATGGTTCCAAACCGATATGTACTCCTATGGTGACTGGTTACAAATTAGGTAAAGATGATGATTCACCTAAGCTGATCATAGAAAATATAGATCTATGATTGGTGAAATATTGTATTTGACTGCTACTAGACTGGATATTATGCATGTTGTTTGTCTTATGGCTAGATTTCAAGGAGATCCTAAAGAAACACATGTCGCTACTATTAAAAGAATGTTCAAATATTTGAATGGCACTTCGGATTATAGCTTATGGTATCCTAGGGATACTAACTTCACACTAAGTGCTTGTATAGATGCAGATTGGACTAGATGTGTAGATGATAGAAAAATTACAAGTGGTGGTGCATTCTTTCTTGGTTGCAGATTGGTGGCATTGTTGAATAAAAAGCAAGATTCAGTCTCCTTATCTACTACTGAAGCTGAGTATATTTTTGTTGCATCTCTTTGTACACAAGTTTTATGGATGAAACAGACACTAGAAGATATCAAAGTAGTGTATGATGATCCTATTTCTATCTTCTATAATAATACAAGTGTAATTAACATTTCAAAGAATCCATTGATGCACTCGAGGAAAAAACATATATCTATCAGATATCACTTCTTGAGAGAGAAGGTTGTGGAGAATGAAGTAAAGCTTGAGTATGTACCTACAAAGGATAAAATTGCTAATATATTTATGAAGGCTCTTCCTAAAGATACTTTTGAGTATCTCCGAGAGAAGTTAGGGGTCATTTCCCTTCCTTTCTTGAACTAGATGCATATAGAGATGCATCGGCGCAATGGGTCTATGGATCAATCTTTCTTCTAGACTAATGTTTTGGTGGCTACCTCTCAGGGGGAGCAGGTAGTGTCATGTGTTGTCATTGTATGAGTATTCTATTTTTATGACAAAGGGGAAATTAATGTAAAATATCTTTTTCCTTTTCCATTGATGTCAAAGGGGGAGAAGAGTATCATGTGAAAAAATATTATCTACTAAGGGGGAGAAACGAAAATCAAAATCATGGGAAGTGTGTTCAGAACTAGTGTGTTGTCTTAGATGGTTTTTAACATCATGTGTTTCCATCAATGTCAAAGGGGGAGATTTTTGCAAGAATGAAGGTTTTGTCATTGATGTCAATTGGTCAATTGGTTATCAACTAGTTACTGTTGTCATTGATGTCATGGATGCAATTTATTGGCTATATATGTCGAGGATATTGAGAAAATTGTAATGAAGAAAGGTTGCAGGTGTTCAATGGTTGCTCTAGTTTGTGCGGTTTAGATATGTTGATCATGGTTGTTGGAAGTTGCTATATCTAGATTTTTGGCTTCTAATTCATTGTACAATGCGAGTTATGTTCACCAGTTGTGAACTGTGGTTTTCTGTGCATCTGGCTAAGGTCCAGGAGAAATTTGGTTGGTTGGAATTTCTTTCTGATTGAGCCTTATGACTTGTGGTTCTAGATTTATGCTGTTATGATCGTGTTGAAGATAATTCTAATGTCTGGAAGAATTTTATTGTGTTAAGGGTTGTGTGTGCTTAATTGTTCTATGTGTTTTACATGGGTTTAGCTGACCTTGTGTTGAACACTACCTTCAAAGTTGATGAAGCATGTTTGAACCTATTTGGGTCCTCATCAAGCATGTGTTTGGGTCACCCTCATTCAAATTACACTTTCTAATATTTTTCTATTGACCTAATTTCAATTTAATGATGGATGGTAGACTTTGGATATGTTTCAAAGTTGAAGATGGTATAAATAAAGGATGAGTTAGTGGTGAAAGAAGTACCAAGAGACAACTGCAAAGAAATAGAGTATATAGATGTGAAATAGATGCAAATAGATGTGTGTATGTGAAGATCAGTGTAAATTCTAAATGTTGAGTTTACGGATTTAGAGCGAGTTGAAGGTGTACTCTATCATTCATGCATGTCTGCAAGTGGTTGAGTGAATTATGGTGGAAATCTTTGTTGCATTGTGATTGTCTTCTCTCTATAACATATCTCTTCTATCTTCTTTGTATCTCTATGGTAGTGAGCCCTTTGGGTGGTTAACCCTTGTTGGACAGTGAGTCTTAATCCAGATAGTTAATCCTATTTTGGCAATGAGCCTTTTTTGGTAGTGAGCCTTTGTAATCGGTTTTGATATTCTTTATATTGTGAGCTAATCCTCACCGTGGTTTTTCCCTCATTGGATTTTCCATGTAAATCTAGTGTTATTGTGTATGTGTGATGCTTTTCAGTTTCTTCCTTTGCACTTAACTTGTTTAATCATTTTAACAGAGTTAAGGATTTGTGATTGATCTAAGTTCCATTAAATATTTTAAGGATTAAATTTGCTACAACTGATTCACCCCCTCCCAGTTGTCTTGTTCAACAACTTGAAGGTCATTTGTTCATTGTTGCATTCAAACCCAATAACTTGAAAACATATGGAAACTTCATTATCTCATGAAGTGATGAAGATCCAATTATTAAACCCAGAAGGAAGAAGTCTTTGATTCAACTCCCAAGAACTATGAAGCTAGATTTTAGATTTATCTACTAGGAAAGTTTCCATGGGAAACTTGGTCATGCATTTGTAGCTCCAAATTCATATGACAGGTGCACAAAACTCTGCTCATTCTATTTCCAATTCCTAAATTTATCTGACATTCTTGATTTGCTATTTTATATCAAAATATATAATTGGCATCATTAACTAGTCAAATCATTGCATTCCACTCTAAACCACATTCCAATTTTGGTCAATGGTACATTGGATCATCTTTTAGGTTGTAAGATAGTATTACATCCTTGTACATTCCATCAAGCCGTGCTACCTAAAATCTTAAATGATATTGTAGTGAAAAGGGATATTGAGATCCTAAAGTTAAATCTTAGGGTCTCACTTTTTCTACCATATCAAGGGGACAAAATATTAAAATTATTGCAGTTTAAAGAAAATAATACACAAAAATTTTGAATAGAGGAAGAGGTGTGCCTAGTAGGTTAGAGGAAATTTAAAAAAATAGATAAAAAATAAGGTAGATTGTGGAGGGAGCCACCACAGGTAGTGTGGCAGTTTTAAAATTTAATTGAATTAAAAATGTATAGAACATGAATTAAGTGTGGAGAAAGTAGTATTTTTTGGAAAGAGAAGATAGCTTCCTTATAAAATGCATATTTCTATGGTGGAAGTATTGAGAAGAGGAGAGAAAAGCCCACACAGTCAAAGAATAAATTTCTGAAGCAAATAAAATGGTAGAGTAGTCAAATAGAGGATGGATTACACCAATTTAAAAATGAACAAAAGTCGAGTTGTAGAGAAAAAAATGAAGATATGGAAGAATTCAAAGAATAGAGGATTTTATGATTTCCATGAAAATTAAATTTGCAACTTGTAATTATCTATAACTTGTGAAAGGTGGAATCTATTAAATAATTGAAATGCAACTGAATTTTGACATCATTTATATTTAAATTTCGTTACAAGTTGAATTCCTATGATATTTTGAGTTTGTATCCATTTTAGTGTGAAATATGGAATTGGATTCAATTGACCAATGAAATTTTTGAATTGAGTTCTTGTCTAGCTGCAAGATCTTGGTAAGATTTTTGTGAAGCTTGTTAGTTCATGATTCTCATACCCACCTTTTTGCATGTTTTCATTTTGTATTTACATTATTTTTGCATTGTGTTTTGTTTGCATCATTTTGGGTTTTTTGCATGTATGTTTATGTGGTAATTTTGTATTTCATACATGTTTGTTCCTTTTTCCTTACATTGGTTTGCATGGGATCCTGAATCCTGGGGGTTTGCATGATTTCCCCTATATTTAGTGTCATTCTATCTCTTTGATATCAAGGTAATTGAGCCCCTGTTGACATATTATTACTTTAGTGTGAGTCTGAGCATAATTTCATTTTCCCACTGAAGTGGGGGCTAAATTTAGCATCGTAAAATAGGTAAATTATTTAGTTATAAACCTCTTTCTCTGTGGATTTTAGTCTTCTATAATATAATGGCATGACTGATGAGTGAATGAATGTGTGTGTTAAATAAGTGAGCTAGGATAAATAAGTAGAAATTTTTATAGAGTTTCATAAACTATTATGGGACTGTATTTATCAATCTAGTTTTGAATATATTATAATAATTGTGCATCTCACTATCACTATTTGAACATAAGACCCTTGTTGTAAGGGTCCTTGAGTGGTAAATCAAGCCTAATTCTTATATTTTGACTCAAAGAAACATCCCTAACACTAATGTGAAAATAGATAATTATATGTTCTTCTATTATATGAATTAGTCATAACTCTTATTGTCACAATGATAAATAAATATTGTCTTTAATTAATAAATATTATGTTTGTTATTCCTAAAGACAAAAATGAAATCAATAATCATTAAATTGTGATAATATGACTTTACATTGTAACTTGGTATTGAAACAACAAAAATAGGGGAAAGGGGCTTTCTATCCATGAGGAGATAGGATTCCTATTTCACACACTTGTTTCACTCAAGGAAACCTTAGAGATCACAATCCAATGTAGAAAGGGGGAAAGGGATCTTGCAATAGGGTTGTCCTAGGGTATGCTTAGTGACTAAAAGGTGGTTCACCACCAAGGTAGGGCTTGGAAAGACAAATAACATGCAAGACCTAATCATGAAACTTAATGATATGCAAGATTACAATTAATGACCTAGACATGAATGCAAAATAGAATAGTAAACCGAGAGATAAAAAGTGTGCACCTAGAAATTTGTAGCAACTTGAATGAAAACCTAAAATGATAAAAATGTTGATTTTAATGCACACTAGGACTCATATGCCATGTTGGGAAATTTAGCCCCAGATTAGGATTTTTGGATAGGAACATAAATTTGGTAGAGACAAGTTTGAAACTCTTGTTCAATCTAGAAATTTGATTATACTGGGACTCATATGCCAGAAGTGGCATAGCATTCTTGCTTGGCTTTTTCAAAGGATCAGGATCTGAATCTACTCTCAATCTCTGCTTTGTCTTAACCTAGTTTCTAGATCTAAACTAGAAGATTCTACTCTGTAGGTGTCATTCAATGGTCTTGTAAACAAGGCGACAACTTTGATGACTTTGCACACTTGTCAACTTCTTTCCAAACTTGCTCCTTAGAGGGTCTTCAACCTATATTTGCAAATCATGTGCTAAAGAGAGGGAAAAATGTTGTTTTTGAAAGGAAGTTGGGTGAGCGGAAACAACTTCCTACACTAATCTAATCGAGGGAGAGTTACAAAAAAATTGTTTAACACCTTTTACTATTACAATAAGAGAAGCACATATATAGAATAATGGAAGTAGAATAGCAAAAAAGCATAAAATAGTGACACCAAATATATGTGGGGAAAACCCTTTTGGGTAAAAAACCCCACCCTCCAAAAGCACAGTACTATTGTATTACTTCAAATAAGAGTTACAATACATCACCAAGTACATAGCCTTCTTCTACAAGTGCTTCAAGCAAACACCTATTCTAGAGTGATACTAGCAGCACTTTGTTACCTGCAAACAAACTATGCATTCTACAACTCAAGGCACTCAATAAATAGAATGTTACAAGCTTCAAGAAGCATCTAGAAGGTGAGGGGCATCTAAATACACATGGCACAATTTCCAACACCTTATACATGCATTTGGACACATGTACAACATTCCCTTACACCCCTAACAAGTGTCTAACATGAAAATATTCTTCTTCCAAGCTTGGGCACCTAGAATATACTAAAAATAGCTTATGAAAAATGCCTTACACATCTTATAGCTATCATAGAATCTATCATAGCTGACAATACTTACAACTATAAGAGAATTTGTCATAACTGACTAAAAATGGTTGATTCTCTTACATCCTATCATAACCTAACTTGGTCTCCAACTTTCACCCATGCATTCAAAGATGCCTTATGACGCATCATAAAATATGTCATATATCATAGATTCCAAAGTGGGATGCCTATGTCTAGTTGGGATGATGATGTGTCATCCAATCACCTCTAACAAGGATGCCACCCAGCCGGTGGGTCCCAATTTATGACATGACACCATAGGAATTTAAATAATACAAATAAATACATTAATTACATTAATTAAATCAATGTTAGGACTCTAAGGTTGAGACACCCTAATCCAAAATTCTCCCACTTGTTCGAAGACCTATCGAGAGTCATACAAAATCATCTGCTCAGGGCCCATGGAATCAGAACACCATTTGAATTTCTTCATGCTCATTGGTTTTGTCAGTGCATCTGCAACATTCACCAAAGTTTCAACCTTCTCCAGGTTCATCTTTCCATCTTCTACCATATCACGAACAAAATGATATTGAACATTGATGTGCTTTGTTCTGGCATGGAAAGTAGGATTCTTTGCTAAATAAATTGTACTTTAACTATCATAACAAACAATAATTTTTCCTACATCTAAACCAATATTAGAACACTATCTCTTAAGCCAAATGGCTTCCTTACAAGCATGAGTGGTTGCCATATACTCTGTCTCTGTCATGGACAAAGCAACTACAACCTGTCGCTTACTCATCCAACTGATAACACCACCAAACATCATAAACAGATAACCACTAGTGGATCTTCTGCTATCAATATCACCTACCTAATTTGAAACCACATATCCTCGAATGCTCATAGAATGTTGAGGTCTAGTAGGATAACCATGAAAACACAAGGCATACTCAGAAGTTCCCTGCAAATATTTGAACACTCTCTTAACCTCATCCCAATGCACCCATCCATGATTAGCTATAAAATGGCTAAGGACTCCCACTGCTTGGGAAATTTTTGGTCTTGTACACACCATCGCATACATTAGATTTCCAACTACACTTCCACATGGTATTCTGGTCATGTCCTTCATCTCAGTAAGATATTTTGGACAATCATTCACAGAAAGCTTCATTCCTTGCATCGCAGAAGCAACTAATTGTCTACAATCTACCATGTTGAATATCTCCAACATGGAGTTCACATACTTTCTTTGTCTTAACCAAAGCTTTATGTTAACTCTTTGTCTCATTATTTCCATTTTCAGAATGTACCTAGCTGCACCTAGGTCTTTCATCTCAAACTATGCTAACAACTAAAATTTCAAATCTAAAATCATGCTTTTACCATTCCCAATAAACAATATAGCATCTACATATAGGAAAATAATGAGAATGCGACCATTATTAGTTTTAAAATACACATAATGGTTAGATTTAGATCTTTGAAATCCCAATGAAAACACATAGGTATCAAACTTCTGATACCACATTCTAAGAGACTGTTTCAAACCATACATAGAATTCTTCAGTTTGCAGACCAAATTTTCTTTACCTTTCTCAACAAAATGTTGTGGATGTGACATATAAATTTCTTCCTTCAAATCACCATGAAGGAACATTGTCTTCACATCCATTTGTTCCACTTCTAAGTCATATGTAGCTACAAGAGACAACAAAAGCCGGATAGATGTCAGCTTTGCTACAGGAGAGAATATATCCCCATAATCAATTCCCTCTACCTGGGAAAATCCCCTAGCGACTAATCGTCCATTATACTTCTCAACACTCCCATTAGGAGCACACTTTTTCTTGAAAATCCATTTACAAACAACATGTTTACGTCTAGTAGGAAAAGGTACCAAATCCCAAGTATTTCTCTTCTTTAATGAAGCCATCTCCTCATCCATGGATTGCATCCAGGAATTTGAATCATTTATACCTAATGCCTCTCTAACCATCCTAGGCTCATCAGTATTAGTAATCAAGGAAAATAAGCAACTAGAATGCAATAATGAAATCCAAACCTTTTCAGTTGCCACCTAACTTGTGTAGACCTCCTCAAAGGTTGAGGTTGAGGTTCTCCTTCTTCTTCAGAACTTTCAGACCTACTTGAGATCTCCTCATCATTAGGTCTAGCAGGAGTACTTGGTTCTTCTTTCTTCGAAGTAGGTAGAATCTGAACTATCTCCTTTTTTTTCTCCTCTTTCTCTGATTGCAACTCAATAGTAGAAGGTTTCATCTCTCTAAAGATCACACTTCTACTATAGAGAACCTTCTGAGCTTCTAGATCCCAAAGCTTGTACACTTTCACACCAACACCATAGCTAATAAAGATACACTTAATAACCTTGCTCTCCAACTCTGGCCTCTTCTCAATTGGAACATGAGCATAAGCTTTGCAACCAACTACTCTAAGATGTCTCATTGAAGGATTTTTACTAGACCATGCCTCCATGGGCGTCTTACCAAAAAGTGCTAAGGTAAGATATCTATTGATCAAATAAGATGCAATGGCTACCGCTTCAGCCCAAAACTTATGTTCAAGGCTAGCACCACTCAACATACTACTAGCCCTATCCATCAATGTTCTATTCATCCTCTTTGCAACTCCATTTTGTTGTGGAGTCTAGGGAGTGGTATTATGTCTCTCAATCTCATGTTCTTTATAGAACTTGTCAAACTATACAGAAGAAAACTCACCATCATTATAATTTCTCAAACACTTAATGTTTCTGCTATCTGATTTTCTACCAAGGCCTTAAACTCCTTAAACCAACTAAAGACTTTAGCTTTACTTCTAAGAAAATGAGCGAATGTCCTTCTACTATAATCGTCTATGAAAGAAATAAAATATACAGATTTTGACAACAAAAGGAACATTTACAGGACCAAAAGCATCTGAATGTACATAGTCCAAAACACCAAAAGAGTTATGAGAACTAGAGTAGAAAGAAACACGGTTTTGTTATCTATATACACAATGTTCACAAAAGTCAAACTCAAGATTACAATCATCAAGGCTCTTATTTTTCAAGGTTCTAAGACCCTTCTCACCAATGTGACCAAGTCATTCATGCCATAACATTGTCTTCTCTACAGGAAGCTTCATTTCCATGGAATGATCACCCTTAGGTAGGTCCAAAGAGCATGACCATTGGATGTAGCTACAACATGCTTCTTCTCTGCACAATTTGGTGGTGAGGATGAAGAATCCAAAGGTCTCTTCTTAAGTACATCAAAAGAACTATTGCACTGTATAGTTCTTACATCAAGTTGAAACAGAGTGCCAATACGAACCCCCTTCGCTAACACCATAGATCCTCTTGTCATCTCGCATCCTCCACCAAAGAAAACAACTTGCACTCCTGAATCATTCAATTTACTTACAAAAACTCAGTTTCATGCCAAACCCAAGATATGCAAGACACCATCAATCCCCTTCACTCTTCCATTAGGAAATTTGATTTTAACTCTTCCATGACCAACAATCTTTAGGTGAGAGTCATCACCCAGGTACAACTCTTCCCATTGTACTCAAACTTCAAGAACCAATCTCTATAAGAAGTCATGTGAAGGATGTACCCAAATCTATCAACCACACATCATTAGATGCATGGGCTGCCAAGGCTACAATAAATGCTTCTTCATCATCTTGGGATGATTTCTTAGATTCAAAATTAGAGAAAGACTTATTTTTCTTCTTCTTCTCCTTCTTGCAATCCTTCCAAATGTGACCAACTTCACCACAATTCTAGAACATTTTACCTTGAACTTCTTTCTAGGAGACTTTGATCTCCCCTGAGACTTTGACTTAGATTTCTTGTCTTTATTTTTGCTTCTCTCTTCTGGTCTGCCATGGACTGCAAGGGCCTCCTTGGTAATCTTAGAAGACTTCCTTTGCATCTCCTCAGATAGTAATGAGGCAAAAACCTCATCCATCTTGAAGGTGAAAGTAGTGCTTCCAATAGCCATTACCAGGTGATCTCAAGAGTTCAACAAAGAACACAAAAGCAGCATGTAGTGGTCTTGTTCATCTATTTTGTCTCCAATGAAACCCAGTTGTGTAACCAACATGTTAAAAGAGTTCAAGTGATCTACAACGGATCCTCCATCTTCCATTTTCAGATAATACATCTTCTTTCTCAGGAAAAGCTTGTTTACCAGGGATTTAGCTGATAGACATCACCAAGCTTCTTCCATAGAGAAGCATAATTTTTCTCTTCATGGACATTCAAGATAATGGAATCATCCAAACAGAATCTAATAAGACCCTTGGCTTTCCTATCCATGAGATCCCAATCCTCTTGTTTCATGGCTTGTGGCATGGTTCCAGAAACTGCACGCCATAAGTCTCGATCTACAAGCATGTATTCCATTTTGAGCTTCCACAACTTAAAATTACCACCGTTAAATTTTTCCATCTCAATCCTCCTAGATGTGCCTACCATCTCTTTCCTACAACAAGGTAATGAAACACACACTTCTGCAAAACTCCCACTAAAACAAACATTAGCTAAAAAAAACCTTCTACCCAACAAAGGAGCCAAGGATGGCTAGACTCTGATACCAACTGAAAGGAAGCCGAGTGAGTGGAAATAGCTTCCTACACTAATTTAATCAGGGGAGAGTTACAAAATTTTGTTTAACACCTTTTATTATTACAATAAGAGAAGCACATACATAGAATAATGGAAGTAGAATAGCAATAAATCATAAAACAATGACACCAAATATATGCAGGGAAAACCATTTCGGGTAAAAAACCCCACCCTCCAAAAGCACAATACTATTATATTATTTCAAATAGGAGTTACAATACATCACCAAGTATGTAGCCTTCTTCTACAAGTGCTTCAAACAAACACCTGTTATGGTGTGATACTGGCAACACTTCGTTACCTACAAACAAACCATGCATTCTACAACTCAGGGAACTCAATAAATAGAGTGTTACAAGCTTCAAGAAGCATCTAGAAGGTGAGGGGCGTCCAAATACACACACAAAAATTTCCAACACCTTAGACATACATTTGGACACATGTACAACATTCCCTTACACCCCTGACAAATGTCTAACATGCAAATATTCTTCTTCCAAGCTTGGGCACCTAGAATATGCTAAAAGTAGCTTATGAAAGATGCCTTACACATCTTACAATTGTCATAGAATCTTTCATAGTTGACAACACTTATAGCTGTAAGAGAATTTTTCATAACTGACTAAAAATAGTTGATTCTCTTATATCCTGCCATAACCCAACTTGGGCGCCAACTTTCACCCGTGCATTCAAAGATTCCTTATGACGTGCCATAGAATCTATCATATGTCATAGATTCCAAAGTGGGATGCCTATGTCCACTTGGGATGATGATGTGTCATCCAATCACCTCCAACAAGGATGCCACCTAGTCGGTGGGTCCCAATTTGTGACATGACACTATAGGAATTTAAATAATACAAATAAATACATTAACTACATTAATTAAATCAATGTTAGGACTCTAAGGTTGAGACCCCTTAATCCCAACAGTTTTATTAGTGGAAAGGATTTCCTTGGTCAAACCCCATTTTGGTAATCAAACCTTGTAATGAAATCAAATGAGATAAAGGAATGATGAATAAACAAGATAATATATTACAACTCACCAAACCCTAGAAATAAAGTGTTGCACAAACATGTGTGAAGTGGCTCCAATGGATGTAGATCTTGACTCTTGCTTGAACGATATGGATCTTGAATTGAATTTTTTCTTGAATCATGAAACCCTACATCACAATTGTTAGCTCAAACACAAACATGATGCATGATATCTTTGAAATGATGCTTGATACTGAATAATGCTCTAAAACACTTGATAATAAGCTCTTGAAGACTCTTTAATGCTCTTGTAAACTCTTGAATGCTCTTGTGAACTCAAATTTGCTAGAATGCATGAATACTTGAAAGCTTAGGTCATTTTATTTCTTGTTAGGTGAAAAATGAGTGAAATAACCTGGTATTTATATTTGTTTATGTCAAATTTCTTGAAATTACAACACTACAAACCGACATCAAATCTAAGAGAATAAAATCCCACCAAGAATTTTAATTTAATTTAATTTTAAGCCACATGGGACTCATACATCAGAAGTGGCATATGAGTCCCATTAGGTTAGGCTATGGGACACATTTTTCAAGAAAAAATTAGATTCATGTGAAATCCAGATTGGGGCCCCAAAACATAGGTGGGAACCATACACCCAAGGTGGTGTATGAGTCCTATATCACTCAATTTGGGCCATACAATCCAAAAACACCTAAAACATGATTGGATTTTGTGTTATGTCAAGATTATCCTCGAAAAGATGTATTAATTAAGGCTTGTGGATGCAAAATAAGGCATAAAGAATCCCAATTGTTAATGAAAACCCTAGATTAGTGTGAAAGTGTTGGGATATAATTTACAACACCTTAAATAAGGTACAATTAGGTCCACTTAGTTCACAAGGTCCCAAGACCTAATGTGAATGTGTTAAACACATTACAACACTAAATCAAGGTAACATTATGCTTAATTTAATGAGGGCCCAAACAAGCATGAAAGAGGGATGATTTTTTGTTACCACAGGTATACGCTTCTTAAGATAAAAAATATTGAGTTCCATAAACTAAAGAAAGGTGTCCTCTTATCTAATAGAGGATGATTTTTGGATTCTTCTATGAAATTTTGAATGTGATGTCCAAATATTTTTGTGATATAGAGTCATAATTCATGAAATTATTCTAATTATTTCCTTTAAATTTTTATGGATCATGATTCTTTATTTAGTTAGCATTGCATGCATACTTGAGGAAAAGAAAAATGGTGAACCCTAAGGTCTATGTGTAAAGAAACTAGGGTTAATTTCTCATTTTTCTAGAGTTTCATTAAGACGAAGACCAACAAGGTGAGTAGATTGACTTTCAACCATGAAGGTGAGATAATCAACTTTGAATCTATATCTATTTTAATGTTGGGAGTGAATTGGAATTTATTTTCCTTGATTAAACTAATTACACTATGTGCCCTAATATTGAAAATGCAAGAAATTAATATCTGATAAATTGTAACAAAAAATTGTAGGAAAATCTAAGAAGGGAAGAGTTTTGTGTACCTGTCCTAAAAGTTTGGTGTCATTCTAAATATTAGGGCATAGGTTCCTAAGGGAATCTATGTCCTTGTAGGTGTACTTTTGTTCTATTTTTTTAGTCCTTTGATATTAGATTTGAGCTCCTGAGTCTCAGTTTCAAACTTGTCGGATCACTGTCAAATAATTCTATAGGTGATTTTTCATGGCTTGGCAAGGTGTAAGTCTTTGAATGCAACAATGGAAAAATTATATTCAAACTCCTTTTAATCCTCTCAAAACCTGAAACCTACACATTCAAAGAGAGAGGAATGGTTGTGCCATTTAGGGGATTTCCTTAGTCAAATCACGTATTAGTGTTTCCACTTCCACAATGGTAATTTCAATGATAAACTGATAAATGATAGGAAGGAATGATGAATCAAAAAAGTGCTATAGGACACCACCCTTTAATGGCATCCTTGAAGGACTAAAGTCAAACACATCACCTCAAGGTCTTTGCTATTGTTTTCTTGATTGCTTGAATTTCTTGGAGACCTACAATAAGGGTTAGCCTTCACAAACAATGATAACATGAACACACGTAAACTCACATAGGAATTCAAACAATGCTTAGATCTTGAATTTTTGTAATAAATCGTTTAATTGCTACTCTTGACTTTCTTGATAATTCTCTTGACAATAATTATTGCTCTTGATTAGCCATTAGGTTTGAGTTATGGTGTAAAATTGCACCCTAGCACAATTTCCCATAATATCACCCTCAACATAGCCTTATAAGATTGATAATGCAAAAACTTGCCACCTTTACCCTCCATTTTCACATGTGCTCTATCATTTTCTGTTGATGAGGGATTTTTTTATCTTGGATTCCCTCATGTTTTGCAAACGTCTACATGTTGCATTAGCATCTTGACAAGATTCCTTGGTCAATTTACATTGGGACATTACATTTCTTGCTACCTACATAATGTAATGCCTCCTGTGACTGTTCACTACATGAAAATGGATCCTTTGCCTCCAAAGACACATTTGGACTTAACTTTTCTCATTCCATTCCATTCTCACTTCATTCTTGGATATTCTTTCTCATTCTATTTACTCTATTCTCACTCTACACCATTTTTCTTGCTTCTTGCTTCTACACCATTTTTTAAATTGGTTTTAATCTCTACACCACTTGCATGATCATCTTTTTCTCTCAAAACTCTCATCCTTCCTCTAAGAATATTCAAGAATGTAGAAGGTAGGGTAACTCTTTTCATTTTTATTGCATTATCTTGCTTATAGTTTAGCATATTGATTGTCTTTGATTTCTATAAGCTTTGTCTATAAATTTTCTTAATCATTTCTCTCTATTGTGGTCTATTGGTTGTTTGTGGAGGTGGAAACACTACAGGCAGGGGTCTGATTTAGGAAAACTCTAAAATACAACCCCAACATTTTTTTCATTGTCATGTTACATGCTTTCATTCATGAGGATCTTGCGGAAGGCTAAACCTACTGTAACCTGAAGTTCTCTCCTCACTTTTTATTTTAGTTAGTAGATTAGATTAGTTATAGTATTCTTCTTATTATATTTCTTTCATTTCATGCATTTCTTGTATTATGTTATTTTTTGTCATTTCTGGAAAAACCTATTAGATTTAGTATTTGGTTTGTTAGTGAACCCTATGTGATTCTAGTATAAGATTATGCTCTTTGTTTTTATGTGATGCTAGCACACCATCGAAATTTCAACGTGTCCCACTATCATACTTGTCTCACACTGTTGTCCTCTGGCTGAGAGCTAGTCAGTCTGTCACCGAAGATCTTTGAGGTCTACTCATCTAAGTCTTGGATTCCTCCATCCTAAAACCCAAAAAACAAATTCAGTCCTCCCTCCATTTGTCATCATTTGTTTGATCCATTTCCAATTGAGGTAACCTAGGGCTATCTGCTCCCTATAGACTCTTCCATGTTCTAGAGACTCGAGACTAGCAAATCCCCTCTATTACACTTTGGTGAACTCGATGTGAACTTTCTCTTTTCCTTTCTCTTTGGGTTGAAATTTTTTCATCTCTCACATCTAGGGTGTGTTGTAGAGAGTGCATTATGAGAATTTTATGAGCTTTTTGACCCAATCTATGACATTCTAAAATGTTGTTAGGAGTCTTCAACACATAGGAATGGGATCTAGAAAGTTCAATCCCACTCAAACTAGCCCCACCTTTGAAGAAATTGTTTCAAGGATCTCTACTGAATACACCTCTCCCTTGAGTTCTGCTACTTATGTGGAGGATGATGCTTCTTTGAAGGTTCCTACAAATCATATCTATTCCCTAGAAATGAGATTCAAGGAATTTGAGAAATAATTAAATAATTAGTAAAAGATGATGGTTTTTTCCAAGCGACTACCATTGTCAAAAACTAAGAACCATGTTAGGGAAGGATCGAACAAGCTTAGAGCTTCTTCGAGGTATTATAGATATTGTAGATACCCATCTCCCCTCTTACACCTCTAACTTCAATGCTACTCAATACGTAGGCTTGAGGATAACTTGAAAACAACCAAGAGTCTCGATGCTTGGGCTAGAAGTGCAATTAACTAACATGGGTCCCTCTACGAACACTACCTCTATACTTGAGTAGAGTAACATTCTTAAAGTAAATGAGATTCCTTTGGGTTTCAACTATTCTAAAATTGAGATTCATAATATCCCATTTTTTAGTGCTGGTACTAGTGTCCCTAGTGGTATTGGTGCCGAGGGCTCTACTAGTGTGGGAGATGGTAGTTGTTTTGGAGGTTTTTCTAGTCATTCCTTGTCTTTCTATCTTTTCCTAAATTCTCTCTTATAAAAAATGGTATGCATGCAAATTCTATTGGTAAATTTGGCCATCTCTTCCTCTCAGTCCATGTTTCAACCCTTTTACTGTCATAGTCTTTTGTCCATTGCTATCTTAAATGTTCCCATCCCTCAGGGGATGGAGATTCCAAATTTCAAAAAGTATAACTTGGTCATGGAGATCCTCAAATATATGTTGCATATTTTAATTCTATGTTCACAAACTTCTTCCACCATGATGCTCTCATGGTGAAATCGTTCTCGCATTCTCTTAAGGATGCTTCTCTAGAATGGTATTAGGCTCTGATAGACAATTCTATCTTCTTCTTTGAATAGCTAGTGAATTAGTTCCTTCATCAATTCTAGGCCTACATTGGATCTAAAATCAATTTTTTTGATCTCATCCAATGCAGGTAGGGACCTCATGAAAATTTCACTAACTTCATTGCTCTATATTAGGTACTCTTTTCTCAAATTTATTATCCTCTACCTGATTTTGATGTTCAAAAGGTCTTCATCGAAAACGTAAGATCAGTAATTAGTACAAGAGAAATTTTTGTTAATGAAATATCCTTCTTTCATGCATTTGTGTGATGCTTTGTGTGAGTACCAACAAATGGTCGCTCAGTACGAGGATTCGTCCTCATGCTCCCAAATGGCTAGTTAGTAGTGTCGATTTTTGGAAAAAATAAGGTCATACAAAATAATGTGGTCTCGATTCCTAAAGATAAAAAATAGGACATGATAGATTTTTTACAAAATTGTTAGAATCTTACACCCTGCAAAAATTGTTAAAAGATAAAATTATAACCTTGGTCCAAATATTCAACCTCTATCCAAGTTGTATCTACATTGGTATGACACTCAAATGTTCTATCAATTCCATCACGTTAGTGGAAATGATACCAAAATATGCATTGAATCCTATGTCACATCATTTAGGATAGCATCGATAATCAAACTATTTGGCTTGATGGAAGAAAACAAAACTCAAACAAATCTACAGCAAATCCAAAAAACTAGGTGAAGATATACATAGATTGATTTCCCTCATACCTTGCCAACCTGGTTACATAGTCTTCTACATCTTTTGACTCCAACCCATCTGGTAATGTGAATATGGTCTCGTTCACTCATATTCCTCCTGTAAACCATGTGAGTGTTGTTATTGAAATAACTTTCACCTCACATGATTCCCCTGAATAAAGAACCCTCTCTGCTATATGTTCTCGCTCACATCAATGGTAATGTTGTCATATGCATTATGGTTGATCCTTCAAGTTGTGTGAATGTCATTATAGAAGAGGTGATTTTATTAATATCCTACACACGGAGAAATACAATGATTCATAGGCTACCCTTTGCAGTCATGATGGGTTCTCTATAGCACTTATGGGTGCTATTTCTTTGTCGGTCATAATAGGACCCAAAACTTTAGATGTCCCACTTTTTATGATTCCAAAGTCTAACTTATTCAAAGCAAGACTAGGCATTCTATGGCTAGCTTCCATGAATGCAGTCACCTCGATAATCCCTAAATGTTTGAAATTCCCCATGAAGGTACAATGCACACTTTCCACAACACTACATATAAGCCATTGGTATCAAGTGGGGGATTTAACCTTTACCACTTTTGGCCCACCCTAGTCAAACCCCTCCCTCCTAGTGGGGATCTTCTGTATAGAGTGTATGTTAGATATAAGACTTGGGGCTCAACACCAAAGGGTGATTTTCTTATGTCTCCTTATGACCTCTCTTTGAAGGCTTCTCTACAAGCTTAGTAGCAAGCCTAGTATCCTACCCCATTAAAATGGAAGGATAAGCTTTCTATTGCCTTGGTTCCTTCCCCTTCCTCTTCTCCTACACCATCTACTTCCTCTTCCAAGCCTCTATTGGCGTATTTTGTTCCTGCTTATGTGCATGTCATCAAAAATTGAAAGGAACCCACTCTATAGAAGTCAAAGCCTCAATCAAATTTTCTAGCTTTCTATCCTACCCACAATTCACCAACCTAAATAACCTTAAATAGACTTATTTCAAAGTGTTTTAAAGTCTTGTAACAAAATTTCACACTTTCCTAGGCTTTTCATCAATATTTACACCTTTCTTATGCTTTAAATGGCCCCTTTATACACTTATAGGCCTTACTTAAGTGTCTTATTGAAGAAGAACCCGATAAACATTATTTAAATGATCACAATTCATGACATCCACTTAAAAATGACCAAGTGGACTAAGTCTCCATTTGTGGTGACTTAGTTCCATTTGGCTCAAAAATCAAAATAAATTTAAATTTCTTTCGGTTTTATTCCTTAAGACCTAAGGTCGGCTATGATGGTATTTTTGGAATAAGGGCATAATTGTGTATAAATATAGGGTTTTCCCTCTCATTTGACCTAATTCATAACTCATCATCATTCATCCACCATTCATCATGTTCTCAAGTCAAGCAAGCTAGGGTTTTATCATTGCAAGTCATCAAGATAGCTTCCATGGACATTCAAAGGAAGATTCTTCATGTTTTGTTGTAGAAATTTGAGATCAAACATAATGTAAAGGTATTAACTCCATTGTTGCATGCTTCATTACATTCTTTTTTAATTTGGTTTAATTACCTAAAAAGGGGTTTGACCAAGGCAAACCCCCATGCCCTAACATTCACCATTTCTTTCTATTTCATTGTGTGTTTGCAGATTTAGACACTTCGAGGGTTTGAAGATCATTTATGACTAGGTTGAAGACTTTTTGATCCCTTGTTTGAAAAGCCAAAATATCAACAAAAAGTTACTTTTAGGCCCGAAAATCAGAGTTTCAAAAGCGGACACCTGTTAGGAACCAAAGTGCAAACCGAGTGCTTCCATTTCCACTTTCAAATTTTTAGAAATTCAGAAATCTCCCATTGGACCTATTTTTTGGATGTTTTTGCAGATTTGGATACCCGTTTGGCCGAAATGGGTTTCTAAGTAGTTTTTCCAAAACTGGGACTAAGTCGCCCAGATCGACACAAGTGTCCCAGTCGGCTTCTGCAACTATTCTGTTAGGATTCCAGACCTTCATGCCATCCCTTTTCAACCTCCAAGTGCACACATTCTGTTTCATAGCTTTCTATCTAGTTTTGTTTGCATTTTTAGGTCATTTATCACATGTTTGCATATCACAATGTGTTTTCCATCATTTTGCATTTCTTAGGGTTAGCATCAATAAATCATTCCTTTTTCATTTTATTGCATTATACATCATAATTAGATACATTGCATCCTTTTCACATTAATCTTGAGTGTAGAAATTTGCATTTTGGCCCCAATTCCTCTCCTTTTAGGTGAAAAACCTAGAAGAGTTAGAGGCAACCTTGGGTAATCCAAAATCAGTGTCCACATTTTGGTAAACCCAACTTTTAAATACTTTTATTTTCTGATTTGGTGTCCTTCATCATTCTATAATTAGCTTGCATCAACATTTCATTAGGTTTTGCATTGTTTTACATTATAGGGTTTTAAAATTTTGCATTAGTGAAAGTGCATATAGTTTGCATTTTTGCATTTTAAATCATTGCAAAACATCTGAAAACTGCATTTTCTTTTAGTATTCAGGTCATACATACTAAAAAGCATCAAAACCAATTAAAAATCTCTAAAAAATTCCAAAAAAACCCTAATTGGGACTAATTCGCCATTTTGGGCGACTTAGTCCCAGTCCAGATTTTTCACTGTCTATGATAGTGTCAGAAACCTCATTTTTGTGCTTCCTAAGCCTCCTAGTATCATATACTATAAGTCTGGAAACTTTTAGGATCATTTTTTTTTACGCATTTAGGTCAAAAACATCAATTTAGGGTAGCTATTTTTGAAATCATTTGAATTACGAGCATTTTTATATCTTAAAACATTGAACATTTATGAAATTTTGCATTGGAATCTTAGGTCTACATCATATAGCACAACAAACATCAAAATTTATCAAAAAATTCTCAAAATTCTCAAAAAAATCCCTACTAGGACTAATTCACCACCTTGGGTGACTTAGTCCCTGTTAACCCCTGAAACTTCCTTTTACAGAGGTGAAAACCTTATTTTTAAGCTTCTGTTTGCTACCATCAACTACAAGTAGATCAGTTGGTTGAGTTTTTGTAACATGCATTTCATTAGATCTAGCTTAAATTAGCTCATTTCATGCATTGTTTAATTTCAAATTTGCATTTCAAACATTTCATCTTTCAGGTTGTTGAATAATGTAATCAACAAATTACTTGTTTCACATCTGAAAATTGCATTTAAACATTTCATTTTTAGTCATTGCATTGCACTTTCTTTACTTTTCCATGATAGCATGTTTTCTTTCAAAAGATGTGGTTTTGATTTGGTTAAAAATGCATTGCATAAATACAACATCCCCTCTTATGAGTTCACTTTTGATTACAATGATGAGGTCATTAAGAAACATGTTAACTATCAACCCATTAGCACAATCCTTAATATTACATTGCCCATTGGCGAGAATGGTAGTGTAGACAATCATAACAATCATACTTGTTCTTCTCCTGATACCTATCCTATTAGTGACAAAGGTATCTTGGTGAAGGAAGATACAAGTATTGATCATCTTGATTGTCCATCTCCTCATTCCCCTTTGGTTCAGATGTTGGACAACAAGAACATGAGATCATAGAAAAAAATTTAAATATCACCTTACCTAGTTTCCATAATTGTGACCATCAACATTGTCCTTCTCCTAATATCCCTCCTCGATACCATGAAGATAGGTTGGTGTTAGAAGATATACCTATTAAGAGTCATGAGAATCTTGACCCTCCCTTTCCTAATTCTCCCACCGTTTGGGACAATCTATTTGAAAATCATATTAGTCCTTCTCTTGATGCCTCCCCTACTTGTGATGCAACTACTTTACAAAATTCAACCTTACATGACCATATTACAAGATCTCCTATTAGGGTAAACAATATGGAACAAGAGAATGAGACCTTAGAGAACATGAGGGTGATCTCACAATAGTGGTTTATAATTTTTGGCCAAACTAGACACTAAAAAATAAATTTTTTAACTAAATATTTCTTTATGTTGGAAACCTATAGCGGATAAACCATGAGGAATTGTGAAGATGATGCAAACTAGAGTTTCGTGACATTTTGCCTGTAGATTCTAAATATATTTTTTCAAAATTTTTGAATCAGTTACTTCTTTTTCCATCTCCCTCAAAACTAGTTTTTTCAGAAAACATTTTAAAAAGTGGCGCCATCGATAAGCAGATAACTTTTTCCATAAAGGGATAAAATTCTAATTCTTCAGTTAGATTTGTAACTCAGATATCTAGTGCTTCCACTTGGTTAGATAGTTTTTATTGAATATTTTTTCTTTAATCAAGTTTCAAGTCAAACCAATTTAATTCGGAACATAGCACGGTAGGTATATACGATATAACATTTTTGTATGTATCTAAATTCAATTTATTTTTGTTGGACTGCTGACTTCAATATCCGGTGCACTCATTTTTATTTTTTAAAATTGATAATCGCTATTTTCCACTATGTGTAAACAAAGAGCTTGATTTTTGGTGAAAAACCTACATTCACAAGAAATAAAAAATAAATATAATAATAAAATTAAATTTATTTAAAATTATACTTTTTGGGAAGCTTATAATAAGGACAACATACTTACAAAAAATAAATTTTAAATGAATTCATTTGATCCCCCAAAAGGTAAATCAAAAGTGGTTTTTTATCAACATTTTGATAGGTGTAAAGGAGACTCAGTTATAGGTATGGTTTAAAACTAGCGGGGTTCTATCCAAGGGGGTTTGATCTAAGGTAGTTTGATCAAACCCTCTTAAATTGGAATGCTTTAAATGGAACTTTTTAAGGCTTAAATCATTATATTTTCTAAAAATATGTGATTTTAGCAAAAATTAGAATCTCCTAGAAATTGTAAACCAGCTTTGTGGGATCACCCATCACAATAAAATAGATCCTCCTCCTATCATTCCCACTCTCAATAAACATGAGAATCCAACCATTCATCATTCCCCTACTTGTGACAAAGTCATTTAAATAGAAGAACCAACTCATGAATGTCAAGAACATTTGATTAGTAGTTCTCCTAAAAACTCTTCTCCTAAGGAGAATATCATAATTCTAGTGAATGGTAACCATAGTAGTGTGTCTTCCTTAGATAAACAGGTGATTCTAGATTTACCTTTATTAGACGTACATCAAACCAAGACCGTTGAGGTTATGAATGTGCAAGTGTCTATTAGATCCCCCTCGATCAAAGGACCTCATACATACCCCGTGGGACATCCTAAGAATCCTCTCATTCTCTACCCACCTTCACACAAACAACAAACTCAAACCCAACCTGAATTCATACTTTACCCACCATCACATAAACCTCCACCTACGCATGATGTTGTTGCTCACACACATTACACTAGAAACAATCTATGGCCACAACAACCAACCCCAACTTCCCTACCGTTGCCTAGTTTTCCTCCTCATCCTCAATTAAGGGAGTATGATCTCATTGAACAACTTAAGAGCACTCCCGCCAAGATATCTCTTTGGGACCTTCTTCAAAATTCACCTACCTATCACACTATGCTTCAAACAGCCTTACAACAAGTTTCTATCCCTTCTAATGCACAACCAAATGACATAGCATCTATAATTCAAGGATTAACCATTGACATTGTTTTCCACCAAAGTGAACTCCCCCCTTTGGAAGTGCAAAAAAAAATGATGCTTTCATGTTCAGATCTCAATACAAAACAAAAGGGATAAAGTGAACCCTTGTTGACATTAGCTCAAGGTTTAATGTGTGTAGTGTGAGCCTTCTAGCTAGGCTTGGCATTGATCAATCGAACATTCAACCTGATTCTTTATCTGTTAAGGTATTTGACAATGTCGAAACAAAACCGCTTGGGGTGATCATTATACCTCTTACAGTTGGAGTGGCCACAATGAATACACCAATCCATGTTATGCCTCATGAAATTTCATGCAATCTTATCTTAGGCAGACTGTGGATTCATGCAATGAATGGTGTGCCTTCCACTCTTCATTGAAAAATGATATACATCTACAACAACAAAGTGCACATCCTTGAAGCTGACCTCGATCCAAATAGTTGCTTGAACATTGAGAAAAACAAAGCGAATCATTTACATACATTAACACCAACCACACAAGTGGAACCTCAACAAAAAGACAAACAACATCTTGAACAAGTAATGAAACTATTAGATGATGATTGGGGTTCCTCAGACTTCACACCACCACTCATGGAAGACCCTTTGAAAGCATCCTCCTCAACCACTTTGGACCAAAACACAACAAATTATACAACAACGTTTGACAAACACAACAACAAACAACCACCTGATTCAAAAGTAATGAAAAAGCTTTATGGAAAAGGTTATGAGCTTATAAAACAACTTGGATATAGTGGAAAAGGATGTGGTACTAGCGAACAAGGTATCCACAACCCTATCGATCTTATTACACAAGAAACAACTTATGGTCTTGGTTATTGTCCTTTGATAGAAATCGCCAAGCCTTCACTCAACATCAATACTCTCACACAACATTCTCCTAAATCAACCTTAACATTCATACATCTTGAACTCATCGACACTAGTGGTCTTGAAAGTCATCCTTTACAAAACATGAAACAAACAACACACTCTTCGCTTAATGTCAATGCCATCTCACAAAACACTAATGAATTGAATTTGTTAGATTTTACACCCTCCTGCCAAGGAGAGAACATAATCTCGCAATTTGTAGAGTCTTGCGAAGGTATGATAATTAATACTAAGCAAGAAACATCTTTGTCACAACCTACAAGACCACCTTCTCCCATGGATTAAGAGGGTATCTTGTCAAGACTTCTCCAAAATCACTTGACCACACTTCCTCCAAGAACTCGAAAGAAATTCTATTACAAGACTTCATTTTGTGCATATCATAGAGTTCATGGTCACTCCATTAATGAATGTAAGGATTTGGGTAATAAAATCCAATATCTTCAGGAGTTTGGCATGCTTCCCTATGTAGGGGCACCTAATTCCTCTAATTGATACTGATTGCTTGCATTTCATTCATCATTTTGGCTCACTCTTTTCCTGCACTCAATGGGGGCAAGGGGTTATGTAGCCTTGTCCTCGTATGTCACTTGTCGTTGCCTCTTTTGACAAGTTGTTAACCTTTCATGAACATATAAGAGCAAGCTTGGGATGTGGAATACATGCCTTAAGTTGGCTTGCATGTGACATACTACCTTTTTCATGACGTAGCTTCTAGGAAACATATGACTTGGCATAGGGATTTCTGAGTAAGCTCTCATATTCTCCTCCTACTTTAAAGCAATTGCTCACAAGAATGGTAAAGTGGGGGCATACATCGACACTCACATTTCATTTTGTTATTTTCTGTTTCTTGTGATTTCCTCTCTTGGAAACATTAGGTACAATTTTTCCCAGGCTGAGATCTTGCACTTGTCCTCTCTTGGAAACAAGATGAGACCATTTGCACTTATCCTCTCTTGGAGAAATTAGCATGATGTTCCCTAAGATGAGACCTTGCACGAACTAAGCAAAATCCCTTTGAACATTCCCAACACTATTTTGCATTGACAATGTCTATGAGTTTCAAGCATACAAAGTTTTGCTTACCTCATAGAGCTTGGAAATGATTTTCATTATGGTGCCTTATTAAATTTATTAGGAGGTATAACTTTAGTATGGTTGAGCGGGAAGCCCATTCTGAGGAACGACTTTCCCCATAGCCACCTTTTGGGATTTCTCACCCCACAAACAACCAAAAGTTTTGTCGCCCTAGAGTGAGTATACTTGGGCTTTCTCACTCTACGGACAACCAGAATTTTTGTGGCCCTAGAGTGAGTATACATTTATTTTTCCAAACAAATAAGCCTATATCTAATCCACAATGTGTTGGAAAAATGATCGAAGCTTGATCCACCTTTTTTATTTCCTTCTAGTTCTTGCCATTATATGATCATGTATCTTGTCTTGTTGTAAATCATTCACCTTGTGCATGTCCTTTTGTGCTTATGTTGGTATGACCTAGGATCTTGGATCCTAGGAGCTTGATCGATGCCTTGATCTTTGTCATTCTTTGTCATCTTCATTGGTATGATTGGGCTCTTCATGAATGTCTACTTTATCGTGAGTTTGAAGCAATTTCATTCTCTCACTAAAGTGGGGGCTTAATGTGTCGCCAAAAAGTGTATACTTTGCTTGATATGAGAATAATTGATGATAAATCGGACTTAATGAGGCCTTGATTTGGTGTTGTGAGGTTTTTTACACATCCACACTAGGTCTTGGACCCTTGTAAACTAACTAAAATGCATTTGACGATGTCTTGTAAAGGTGTTGTAAGGTGTTGTAACATCTTCACACTTTTCAAGACCATAATATCATAATTCACCTAAATAACCTTACCAAGACCTATTTCAAAGTGTTGTAAAGTCTTGTAACAATTTTTCACACTTTCCTAGGCTTGTCATCAATATTTACACCTTTTTTATGCTTTAAATGGCCCCTTTATACACTTACAGGCCTTACTTAAGTGTCTTGTTGAAGAAGAACCCGATAAAAATTATTTAAATTATCACAATTCCTGACATCCACTTAAAATTTCCCAAGTGGAATAAGAATTAAGCCATTGGTGGCGAATTAGTCCCATTTGGTACTCAAAAATAAAATAAATTTAAGTTTCTTTCAAGTTTTTATTCCTTAAGACCTAAGGTCGGCTTGTGATGGGGTATTTTCAGGAATTAGGGCATAACTGTGTATAAATATAGGGTTTTCCCTCTCATTTGACCTAATTCATAACTCATCATCATTCATGCATCATTTCATCGTGTTCTCAAGTCAAGCTAGGGTTTTATCATTGCAAGTCATCGAGATAACTTCGAGAACATTGAAGGGAAATTTGCTTCATGTTTTTGTTGTAGAAATTCAAGATCAAACATCATGGCAAGGTATTAACTCCATTTTTTCATGCTTCATTACATTCTTTCTTCATTTGGTTTAATTACCTAAAAAGGGGTTTGACCAAGGCAAACCCCCATGCCCTAACATTCACCATTTCTTTCTACTTCATTGTGTATTTGCAGATTTAGACACTTTGAGGGTTTGAAGATCATCAAGATGACTAGGTTGAAGATTTTTTGAAGACCTCTCCTTGCTTGCAAAGCCAAAATATCAACAAAAAGTCACTTTTAGGCCTAAAAATTAGAGTTTCAGAAGCGGACAACTGTAAGGAACCGAAGTGTAGACCGAGGGCTTCCATTTCCACTTTCAAATTTTTAGAAATTCAGAAGTGGAATAATTCACCAAAAATGGCAACTTATTCCCACTAGACCTATTTTTTGGAGGTTTTTGTTGATTTGGATACCCATTTGGCCGAAATGGGTTTCTAAGCAGTTTTTCTAAAACTGAGACTAAGTCACTCAAATTGGCACAAGTGTCCTAGTCGGCTTTTGTAACTATTTTGTTAGGATTTCATACCTTCATGCCATCCCTTTTCAACCTCTAGGTGCACACATTCTATTTCATAGCTTTCTATCTAGTTTTGTTTGCATTTTTAGGTCATTTATCACATGTTTGCATATCACAGTGTGTTTTCCATAATCTTGCATTTCTTAGGGTTAGCATCAATAAATCATTCCTTTTTTAGTTTATTGAATTAGTATGTCATAATTAGATACATTTCATCCTTTTCACATTAATCTTGAGTGTAGACATTTGCATTTTGGCTCCAATTCCTCTCCTTTTAGGTGAAAAACCTAGAAGAGTTAGAGGCAACCTTGGGTAATCCAAAATCAGTGTCCACAGAAGGGTTGAAAGGTAATTATATCTTGGAGGATCTCATTTCTTGAATGAAATAGAAGTAGGTAGGTTCATAACCCCTAGTTTTCCCCCTTCTATTTATAAAAAAGTGGTAATAAACCCTCATTTTTCTATGTTGTAGTGAACCTACACTTTGTGTGTGTTATACAATGCATATGCATTAAGTTTTACAAAAGAAAATACAAAAAATAGCATGTGTTTTTTTTGTCTTAATTTTGAAAAATTAATACAAAATATAACATGATCATGCCATGTTTTGAATTATCTTATGTTTTACATTATATTTTTGTAAAATCAATGTAAAAAATAACATGAACATGTTTTTTTTTTTTGTAAAATATAATGTTTACATGTTATAAAGCATATATGTAATGGCTTGGATCTAATCCAAGCCATAACACATAAGCATTATTCCTTATAACATGCACATGGACATTTGGTTAGTTAGCATTTTACATAATGCATACATGTTCTACATAACATGAACATATTTGTATAAAATATCAAGGTTGGTTGCTTTTTGGTCCCAAATTTCCATGCAATCACCCTCCTCTACACTTCTACTTCTATTCTAACTAGCATTTTGCAATTCTTGGTTTCATGATAATTTGTTTGTAGTTTTGCTTCTTACCATGGGTTGGGAGTTCTATAAAAAAATTGCATATACCTTTCATGACTCAAACTTCAATCCAACTTCAACTCCATTATTATTAGGGTAGGGTATGAAAGGTATATGTATAAAAACAATCATGCATAGATATTTCCTATCCATCCATAATATTATCATCAACCTTTATAAAATATCCAAGTGTTTTGCTAATGCTAACTAGAATCCTAAATCCCATTACTTTTTTGGGAGATTGTAAAGATAGAACTACATTGACACTTTGGAGATTATGAGTTTTATGGGATAAAATTTTACCTCTAATTCTCTTCAGAAAAAAACCATCCTCATTTACCATCTACTATTCCCTTCCAAAATTTCTCGATTCCTCACCTTGTTAGGGAATTAAGAAAAGAAAAAATCCCTTTTGTAACACTTTATATTTTATGTTACTATCTCAATTGTCATAAATCCATTATCTAATATTTTCCTTCATTTGCTAGTAATCAACAAATTTGGCATAAAAAAACCATAATCTTCTAAATGGCTCTTTGTAGGGCCTAATAAGGAATCTTTAATTTCCATCATTGGACCTACTAGATTGGAGGTTACTTGTTTCTTTTCCATTTTAACTATGTTGGATTCAAATATAACTTTTGGAGGCTTGATTTTGTCATTTTCTCCCACCCAAAGATTTGTTTGCCTCCTTTTGAATTTGATTTTCTTACCAAAATAAGTTAGTGGTTCTATTGGGGGTTTTGTGTCATTTATAGTGATATTTTTTGCCTTTCCAATAGTTTACATGCATGAATTTTGCATGAGAATGAACTTTAACCTTTGGTCATTGATCTGTAATTTTCTCTAGATCTAGGAGTAATCCTACCTTTAGGTACACTTTTCCTCGTTGATGTACTTCCCTATTTTGGTTGTACCTCCAATCTTTATTGTTCTTTTCTATGGTCCTTTGTTTTGCGATGACTTGGGTTCCAAGGGTTTCACTCAATCTTTTAAAGAAAATGTTCCACTCCCATTATTCAATATGCTCCTCTTTTTTGATATTCTATCCTTTAAATTCAATCACAAATCGTTACCAAATTTGACATAATTACACATAAAATTATTCAAAAAAAAATTTGTATCAAATTTTAATATCAACATTTTTTGTTGATATTTTAAAAATAAAAATGAATAAATATCAACATTTCTTGTTGATATTTTAAAAATAAAAATGAAAAACTCAAATTTAATTTATTTAAATTCTGTAAATTTTATTTCCAACATTTATTATTAAGAGTCCTAATTATAAATCTTAATGTTATATTACAATTTAATTGTTGTAGTACCTAAATTAATGAAAATCTTTTGTTTTCATTACATTAATTGATGATATATCTATTTAGATTGAGAATTTTCATTTCAATCTTAGGGATAATATTATCTATTCATGAAAGAGATACAATGGCAGTAAATATATCCTCCCAACCAAAGTAATAAAAAATAGTGTTACCATGTAGAGTGGTGAGCCACTACATACTGAAATACCCATGTATCTAACAGTCCTTTAGAGGCCACCTTTCACATGATGTCCTACTTCCACGTCCGAGCAATCTTTTCCTAGAACTTCTATCATTTGCATGAATTGTTTGTTGTATGTACGGATTTTCATATGGACATTGAGAGTTGGGGACAGCTTATTCTCAGGCCTTTAAATTGTAAGGCATCTATACAAAACAGATTAACGAAAGCAGTTTTGATGCGCGGAAAAAAGTTTGAATCGGCTGGTGGGTGAATGGTATCCACTTTGAAAAGTAGTAGTGGACAGCAGAGAAGGCCCCGGCCGATTGCTTTTAATCATTATTCTTCTGGAAAGAGGTTTTCATGTCTACTTTCTAAATTTATGTCCCTCTCAGCCAGCATAGATATGTTACTTTGTTCTTACAGAATGACAGACATGTGGAATAAGATTTCCACGGTCCATCCAAAAGCATTCTTTTTATTCCTAGAGATTAGTGTTTGCTTTTCTTTTGATTTTTCCCTGCCATTCACTCTGTCTATGCACCCATTTTCTTACTGAATAAGTTTTTCCTTTCCTTATAAAATCCGCTTCCATCAAGCCTAGGGAGTGTATCTTTTTTCTCCTAGCATTGCTGCATCCACCGTCTTAGAGAATTCTGTATTTCTTTATGTCTTAGGCTTTCACAGTAGCAAGGAACTTGTGGGATAAATTTCTCTGAGTGCCCATGGGTGCTTCTTGTAATTGTTGTTCCCGCTGGTGGAAAAGAAAGCCCACAGAAACGCCACCAGCAGATCCTTCTGTAAATCCCCACACGTCCTCACCACAATATAGAGAGACTACTTCCATTAATCCGGGAGATCTTTCTGTAAATCCCCGCACATCCTCAGCACAAGGTAGAGAGACTACTTCCATAAATCCATCAGAAAATTCTCCTAATCACCCTCAGATAAAGATCTCCTCCGCAC
>VDFB02000017.1:480586995-480914482 GCA_007258455.2 Sequoia sempervirens | reverse complement strand
GATATCAATGGTGCCCACCATCTCATGATCGGGAATTGAAGGATTGTGAAATCATGGGCGTGCGCCACGTGTCCTATCCGGGGGATCAAATTTGCGCTATCGCTGACTAACTACCATTTGATCTGAGCCATTCCTTGCCATCCCATGATTGTGCTTGGGTTGATTGCGAAATCACGGGTGGGCACCACATGTCTCATCCGATGAAGCCTAAAGAGTAAAAGAAACACTAGCCAACTTTAAATGTATTAAGGGGCAGATTACTAAAGTGTTCTCAGGACGCACATGTTATAAATTGATGGATATGTTACAATCTCACTAGAAAAGTTGCTCAAAGGTTAACGACATGGCTGGTGACTATGTTAAAGGAACGAGATCATTGATGCTCAGGATCAATGGTTGCCCGCCATCACATGATCAGAAGTTTCAAGATTGTGATATTGCGGGCAATCGTCATGTGGACTTCCTTTGTAGTGTATGGTAAGGTGGGCCCCTTATTGCCATGTTGGAAATTGTGTCAGCTTGTTTTGAAGGTGGCCATCGATGATTTTATTTTGTAGAGGGTTGAATTAGCACTGCCTTTGATCTATTTCCTATAGATCAACGGTGCCTGCCATCTCGCGATCAGGAATTATAGGATCACAATATCAGGGGCGCTTTCCACGTGTCTCATCCGATGAGGTCTAAAGAGTGAAGGAAGCATTAGCCGGTTCTAAATGTGTTAAGGGGTGGATTACTAAAATGCTTGTGAGATGCACATGCTTTATTTCAATGGTGATGTTATAATTTTGAGGGAAAAGATGCTTGACAGTTAACGGAAAGGACGATGACCATTTTTGAAGGAGCAGGATCTCTGAAGAGAAGGATCAACAGTTGCCCGCCATCCCGTGATGGTAAATCGAGGGATTGGAGTATTACGGGCAACCGCCACATGGTTTTCATTTGCGACTTATGGCATGGTGGGCCCCTTATTACCATGTTGGCAATTATGTCAGCCTATTTTGAAGGTGGTCGTCGATGATTTGATCAAACTAGAGGATCAACGGTTCAAATTTAAATCTGTATCAAATGTGGTTGGAGTCATTCATGCAACCTATGAGTGAGCTTTAATGGGGGATGAGACATCTATTGGCAAGATTTGATTGACATAAAATCAATTTACTTACTTCATTTCTATCATAAGGCATCCAAGTATTTCGTAAAAAATAGGTTTAAAGCCAAAGGTGAAATTGCAAGCAACTGCAGCCAAAAATTGGAGTTTGTGCGAAAAAAGCTGTGAGTTTATTTTCTCTATTTCCCAGTCATTCTGCACCTAAATTTGGGAAGGGGGGTCTGCTATGCGTGTTACTGAGCTCATGAAAATCTTTTGTTGGGGCTATAGTTTAATCATAAATTGTGAGGAATTGCGGTATTTTTACTCTATAATTTTCTATCTCTGCTTAGTCATAGCCACTTGAAGTGTAACATTGTAGTGAAGCCCTAGTTTGTCTAAAATGGCCCCACCCAAGCAACACTCTAGCCACATTGAGTATTTGAAAAGAAACTTGTACGATGATTTCCTAGATCAATTTTCGTTGTCAACAAATGATAGAAGGAAGGGTGTAGTGTTATTGCAAGGGAAAATACTAGGGGAGGTGTTGGTGTATAATAGTTCCAACATTGTTGATGCTAGGGTTCCACTCACTGGCTTAGAGATGTGAAGATTATGGTATGGACAGAGGAATTTGCCTCACCCTTTCTCAAATGGATGGATGTATGACATGGGTAAGCTAGTTGTACCAAATGTGTTCTCTGATGTGGACTTACTTAGGGCAGTGGCCATGAGATATGACCCCATCACACGATTAATTAGAGATAATGATGGAGGGGTTCTATTAAAAATTAATAGAGATGTTATCCAACAAACTTTTGATTTGAGTGAGCCAAGTGATGACTTGGTTCCTATTGATTTTGAGAAAATGAAGTAGGAGTATATAAAACTGAAATCTCTTTTTAGGATTAAGCTGCTTCCACCTCATCTGGTTAAGGCAGGAGGTTCACAATTTCACATCATCCCTAGTGACCAGGAACCCTTCAGATTGAATTGTTTTGCAAGGGCTTTCCTGGCTACTTTCTATTCACTATGTCAAATTTTGGGTTTCAGTCCTGGTGCAGTAATGCCAATTGCATACATGTTCATGGGGGTGGAAATACAACACCCTAACTTCTCTATAACATATGAATTTGCTTCTTTTTTGGTAGAGAGGATAGATGAAGGGCCTTTGAATCTGTATAAAGGTGATATTGATACTCAATTCTTTTGGTATTCCATGTTGATGCATTTATTTCTATTTAGGACTGCTGATTTCTTTGCTGAGAAGATGAACTTAAGGAAATCAGTTGATGGAGAAAGATTGTCAGTACAAATATGGGCTACAGATCTATTCTATAATAAGGAAAACACCAGTTATGTGCAATTTGATAATTGTTTTGCTTCAAGATTAAGGGTTAGATTGATGGTAAATGTACCTAGGATCCCTGAGGAAGTGCATGATTTCCTTAGGCCAAAGGAGAGGAAACTAGAATTGAAGGTTTTACATAACTGGGGTGACATTATCCCATATCCAGTCAACATTGTCCTAAGAATATATGGATTTCAAGGAACCCCTTACATACTGCCATACAATGTGCCACCAAGACTAGGGTTTGCAGAACTTATGTGGCAGATGGGTTGTATTCATGAAGACAACCTTACTGGAAAGGGGAAGGGAACATTATTCCATGATTATATAATAGTGTCTAACTTTACATTTTCAAAGGGAGGTTGGACACATTTTGATAAATTCTTTGTTGATTACTATTTGAGATTTGGTCCAAGGTGACAACATGATCATGCAGGTTTCTTTTCTCTTTTCAGAAAAAGAATAAAAGGTGGCAATTTTGCACATGAGTTCACTTTCTCTGAGGACCTGATCAGAAATGAATTTGATTTAAATAAGCAGGAATTGAACAAGGAGAAATGGATAGCTTATAGTAAGCTACTAGATATTGTGCATGAAATGGATCTGAATTATGATCCACTGATGGAATTCACTCCATACCATAAGAAAATTGATTTTCTAATGCAAAAATTCAAGGAGATTATGGACACCTTGACAACCAAAAGGATAAATTTAAGGCTAAGTCTGGATATGCAAGGACAAAGTGATAGACCAATTGAAACAAGGTTAGTATATCAGCCTACAGAAAGGCGACCCATCTATAGGAGGAAAAGGGATACTAGCAGTGATCAGGAAGAAGTAGACAGAAAGGGGAAGCAAATAATGAAGGTGCCTCCACAACTAGGTCCAAAATTCAAAGTACCTAGGGCAGTCAAGATCATTGAATTATAGTCTTCACCAGAGTGCAATCCCCCATCACCACCATTTGAGCCATGTCCTAAGAGGAAAATAACTGATCACCCACTTGAGGATCTGACAGATGAAATTATTGTTATTGATCAGGACATGCAGGTTGGTATGCCTTCCCCTCCTAGGTTAGCTGAATTGGTTCTATCCGATTTGGATATGAAGGGTAAGAGTGTGCAGGATGCAAGAATGAAGGCTTGCAAGGAGTTCTTAGATGACAATGCATTTGTAAAGACTCTTGTATTCTTGCAATTGTCATGGAGGATGAAGTTTGAGGAATATCAAAATAAATGCAAGGAGATAAGAGAACTAAGGCCTGACAGGTCAGATCAGGAGAATGATGAAGAAGTAAAAGCTGAACTAATGGAATTGAAGAAGGGAGACAACTTGTGATTCAGGCTGGTGTTTTGATTTTTCTTGAATGGGACATCGCAGATGCAATGGCTTTCAATTCCATTATGAAGTCCAAGAATCCTTTTCAGGATTCTGAAGAAGAAGTTAAGGCAACATTACAAAACTCTGCCTTCAGTGAAGAGCATGAGACCTTAGCAATTTGGGCATTGGCTCCACAAAGAAGAAAGCCAAACATTGCTGATATTAATCCAAATTTCAAAGGAGGATTAATAATAAAGAAGGCTTTAGAGACTTCAACCACCGAAGCCACTAATTTAACTGTGAATGTGGCCAAGCTGGCCCAAAAGACTACTGAAAGGGAGGAGGCTGAAAGAAAGAGCCTAATGGAGAAGTATAACATTTTAATTGAAGAACATAGTAAAATGCAACAAATGAATGTTGAGGTACAAACTGAAGTGGAAAGGTTCAAGTATAGACATATTGGGGAAACATCTAGTACTCCAGGAACCAACACATTACCTCCCACAGTAGGGTCAATGCCTCCTACTTCTCCAAATGTTTCTACACCAAGGTCTCCTATTCAAAATCTTGCTCTCACCCCTCCTCTAGAACAAATTGATGAAAAAACAAAGTGCTATGTTGATCCAATAAAGAGGCAGCTAATATAGAAAATTGATGAATTACAGACATCATTAATGGTAAAAGAGGAGGGTTTTCTTTCAAAAGAAAAAGAAATTGTTACTACTATTTTGGAGCATTTAAATGAAAGGGTAGATTATAAATTTCCCTCTATACATTCTTTGTATTCTTTGCTATTTGAAGCAATAAATAATATTGATAGGGATTAGGGGATAGTGATTCCAATAATTGAAAATTGGATCCCTAGGGAAAATGATCTAGATATTATGAATAAAGCCTCAAGGTTTGATGTAAATAATAGGCCCCAATCATTGAAGCCTACTTATATATTAGTGAAATCATTTCAAGGTTTTCAGACCTTACCAGATGATTTAAGTAGGAAGATTAGGGAGTTGGTAAAGATTTTTAAAGATTGGGGTAACCCACTATTACCTGATATAATTGATGAGAAGGGGGAAAATCAAAACACTCCAACAATGGCAGGATCAAGCGAGTAAGGTCATAAATAATCAAATTAAAGTAATTTATGATCACTCAGATTATGATTTTTTGGTGAATTGTATGGATAAGATTATTGGTATTGACTCATTTTTGGAATCTTTTGAAAGAGATGCTAATCAGGTAGTGGTAAAGTATATTCCTTATAGTACAAAGGTAAGTGAGGTGATTAATTTTGACTGGCCAACTAACGAAGAATACCATAGGTGGGTGGCTAAGTATTTGAATGATGATGAGTAAAAAGAGTGGGTTACTAAAAGGTGGCAAATCAGATGTTGCAGTTACAACGATTCCAGTTTTGTGTTGATGGCTTTCTTGGCATGGGTTTCGCATGGTTTTTTGTTATTGCATCAACCTTCCCCTGTCGACATGATGAACGAGAATATGCTCCAGGATGATTGCAGTTGTAACGATTTTTGGAATATCATCAGGTGCTCCAATCAGCTAGTGACGTGTGTACTTTCTGGCTCGAAACTTATTTTCTCCTTCATTTTTCTATAAGAAGGATTTCAAGTCCAGAAGTACAGGTTAGCAAGTTAGATAATTTTGATCGAGTCTAGGCGAAGCTGCAGAGCTGATTGTAAAGATCAATGGTTTTAGAGAAAAATACAATTTAGGTTTTGAGTCACTCTCTGATAGGTTTTAAGTTCATGAGGATTTAATGTTGCATAACAGTATTAGCATTTGAATTGAAATGATAATTTCAAGCTCGTCTCTCTCCATTATATGTGCATATCTGAACTTTAAATAAAATAACTAAGTGTAGGAGGGTTTTAAAGTCCTCATCAGTTGGTCCAAGTCCTTTGAGTTTCCTTCGATTGGAATTGGAAATTCCATAAGTATATTATAAGAAAAACCTAGTTACATTGTAAAAAGAACCAACATACAGGTCAACCACTGAACAACCACCTCTACAACTAACCTTTTAATCTTTTATGATCACATGAAACATAAAACACACTAATTTCAAGGTTGTTAACATCACTATTGAAATGTTTTAATTTTTTGACCTTTCAAACATTAAAAAGTACATTAAATTAAATGTAACATTCAAATTAATTATGTAACCACATAAGTCAAATATAATTCTATCAAGAAATTAATATCAAATAGATAATATAATCACATAACTTATACATTTCAATGTCATTGATCTTCTTCTTCATCCAACTCTTTGTCTGTATCATCCGATCCAGATTCGACATTGTAAGGATTGGTCATATCATCATCATCGTCATCAATATCAGTTTCGATAATGTCATCATCCACACGGATATCATCTTTATGAACATTAACTCCTACATCATCATCATCTAGTTCCTCCTCTTCGACATCTTCGGACATCATCAACTAACCGTTGATCCTGATCATCATCTACATCATCTTCTAGTTCTTCGGTATCTTCTTCTTCCACCACATTATACTTTATTGGCCTTCCTCTTGGATCATGTCTAACAAAAATGACCAACCCGGTTTACCTGGAACCTTTGAGTAAAATACCTGCTCACATTGGCTTGGAAGAACATAGGGCTCATTTCCAGCTCACTCGATCAACCTTGTATTAACCATGGTAAATCCATTATCATGTTCAATAACAATTCTCTCGGATCATTTTCATTTGATCATAGCCTATACCATAGGATGACAAACAAAATTAATCTAAAGGACTTAAAGTCACACTCAAGTATATCATCCAAAATCCCATAGTATCAATTTTTGAGACTTCTGGATGTATGTCGCTTCTAGATGAAACATTAGTCACCTGAAAGACTATAGTTATACCAGAATCAAAAGTTTTATTCATGTCATCCAACATTTTGATTTGAAATTTACAACCATTGCACCACATAGCCTTGTGGTGTTTCACCTGCAATATGTCAAACATGTAAAAATTATTGCAATATCGTCAGTTGATAAACATATTTATTCTTGGCGGAATGTATGCAAAGAAAACAATCTCAAGATCTATATACATCAATATATTTGAAAATAATTAAATAATATGGGTGATTAATATATTTATACGTACCTGTTTATCTCTTAAACCATATGCTAAATCAATTTCCCTCTGTGTAACATTGGAATCTCCATTACGATCAGCTTCTTTAACCAATGAAGCCACACCTTCCCATGTTAATGCGCGACTAGATTGTTGACATCGTTCAATCCATACCGTCATCTAATCAAGATTGTTGGCAACGTACAAATGTAGTGCATCCCACTCTTGACCAACTGTACCAAAAAAAAAAGAAATTCACAAATGACATATAATTAGTTAAATACCACAGTATATGACCTTAATTTATAATTGATGTATATTGAATATTAAAAATTAAATAAGTACAATATACATAAAAACCATATGTAAAATGCATTACAATTAATCTCCATGACCATCTTATAATTACCTCTCATTTTCCTCAATCTACCTTTCCCCAACAGGTACTCCCCTTTGAATTTGTTAATGGAGTTGGGATCCCAAATGCGATCTACATGGATCTTTGCTGCAAACTTAGGAAGATATTCACTAATGTACACCATGGTCTGGTATACCATATATCCCTCCACCATAGAACCCTCAGGATGTGCTCTTTTCTAACCAAAGCCTTCAAAAATTTCAAGTGCCTCTCAACCATCCACATTGACCTTGTGTGTACAGGTCCACACAATTCAATCTCCTCAACTTGGTGTATGAGGTAGTGTTCTTGTGCATTGAAAAATGTTGAAGGTAGACACTTTTTCATTTCACACATTAGATGAGGAATTTTTCTCTTCCAATAATTTATATCTTTTTATGGATTTCTTTAGATGATAGCCATCTACAAGTGATTCAAGGCCCAAATATATTAACGAGATTTAACAAAAATATATAGTATATTACATAACAAGTAAAACAAATGGAAATTATAAGATGTATACAGGGAATTGAACAAATCTCACTAATTACCTCATGTATTTTCCAAGATCATATATAACTTGCTTGACATTGTTGTCAAAGTTGTCTAGGAGAGATAGAGGTAGAATGTACTGCAACAATTATAAAATGATCTTTTCATTATTTTTCCAAAAGTAGTAAACATAATACACTAAAAAGTACATGCATTATACAAGTGTATATAATATACCAAAATAATTACCTTAATGAAGGTATGCCAATCATGCGTTTTCATCTCTGACCCAAATTCACCTTTCTTTGTTATTATATTATTTATGTTCGCAACAAATCCTGTGGGAAATCGAATTTTATGTATGAATTCTTCTATAGCATTGCTTTTTTGCTCTGTTAATAACCAAGGAAGGGAACTTATATTAATTTGGTCTCCATCACTATTTAATTGAATGATATTTTTCATTGCATGATTGGCTTCATGAATGTCACTACAAATTTTGACAATTTTTTCTTTGTCATGCCTTCCATCAAATATTTTCTATAATGTTTCTATTATATTCTTTCTGATATGCATTGTATCAAACAAATGCATAATTTTTAGTTGCCATAGTAGGGAAACCTACTAAATTGTCTAGGATAACTTTTTAGTCCCTGTGGAAGCCGGCCATTAATGCCTTGATGACCTTCATGAAGAATATAAGTTAAACAAATTAACAATGACAATCATTGTCAATTACAATATGAGTAAACACAACACAATATAAAAATATAAATTCAAAACATATCATATATGATATATAAACAATTTGATCTGATGTATAACCTTGACGATTAATTCTATTATATTCCAACTTCCATAGGCGAGGTGACATTCTTCGTGGTTTTGATGTAGTCTCCTCTTTCCCATTGAAAAGATGTTTTTCAGTAATTCGATACTTATGATTTCTATGGAGGAAGTGCCTATACTCATCAAACACCTGCTTTCCTAAACTTGTTGAACGACGAGATTTCATCTTTTGACCACAAATTGGACATGCAAATTTTCCCTTTGTTTGAAGACCTGTAAGATGATATATAATTAGATTAAATATGTCAATTTTTATAATTATATATAATGAATAGATTATTTTGAAAATATTCATGATATATACTTCATCAAATTAAATATTTTTAAAGTGTAGTCGAACATTATAACATACCACCAAAATGTATTAGCCCTGGAGCATCATGAATTGTCCATACAAGCATTGCATGGAATTGAAATTGTCTTTGTCCTATTGGTCTAGAGATGTCATACATAGTGACGCCATTCCATAACTTTAGTAACTCATCGATAAGAGGCTCAATATATACATTCATATCTTTAACTTGGTACTTACCTATTTCAATGAACATAAACATTACATAATTATTATAACCATTTTATTGTAATATATATAAATTAATGTACATGACTATTAAATGAAATAAATATAAGTCATTATGCAACAAATAAGACAAATGAGATGCTACTATGTTAAAGAAAATTGATGTAAACAAATACCTAGAACAATCATTGAAAATATTATGTGCTCCCTCTTTATTGACATCCATGGAGGAATGTTATTGTTGATAACAAAAACAGGCCACACTGAGTAAATAGATCTGAGCTCTCCAAATGGATTGACACCATCCGCTCCCAATGAAAGCCTAAGATTACAAGGTTCTTCTTTAAAGTGTGGCCATTTATCCTCCATGTCCCTAAATGTAGAACCATCCACAGACATTCAAAGAATGTCATCTCCACATTTATTTCGTGCATGGTAATCCATCAATTTCTCTAAGCTTTCACACCTAAATAATCGTTGCATACATGGAATAATGGGAATATAACGAAGAACCTTGCGAGACACCTTTTTTGTTATTTGATATGTTCGATATCTACTGATATGACATCCTAGGCATTCTATTGCAAATTCCTATTGTTTATGATATATAATATGATCATTGGGACATGCATCTATTACTTGATACTCCATTCTGATATCTTTCATAATTGCACATAAATCTTGGTATGAGCGAGGTAAAATATTTGATGGTGGTAACAAAAATTCACCAATCAATCTACAACAAAAAATAATTTGTTCATATAAAGAATATTAATGGTACATATTTCATCCTTTATTTACTAGTGATGAACTAACAACAATTAAAATAGATGAAAAAAGATGACATATATGACATACCTTAACATCCATGAGATTTCTATGTTTGATAAACCATTCATAACCTTCAAGTTCAACAACAACAATACAACAGAGAGAAGAGTTGTTTCAGAGCCTTCATAAAGGGGCTTGTATGCCTTGTCAAGTACAGGTAAATCATGAACATCATCAAAGTCATCTTGATCATCATGATCAGCTATACCACTAAATGTGTCATGGATCAATGTATTCATACCATCATCTTCAACTCGTGTTTCTTCATATGATCATTCTTCATCTTCAATATTCACAGCTCCATGTTCGTCGCTTGCAAAACCACATTCTCCGGGCCGTGATAATCCATATCATCTACCCTAGGGTGTCCCACCTTTATAATAATGATAGACACAAATAAACCATGATCATGATCAAGTGATTATATATATATATAAAATGTTAAAACGATATAAACATTTACAAATTCAATCAATATAAACACATATAATGAACAACTTACCAATGGACGATAATCATGCCCCCCTTCAATGTGACCATGCTGCCTACAATGTTTTTCAGCTATTGTGATTAAAAGTCATCTCGTCTTTAAGCCCTTGCAATTATTGCAAGGACAATAACATTTCCCATCACCCTTTCTTTTCAATCTAGCCCACAATCTATCAAGTGTCTCTTCATTTTGTTCTGGACTAATATTATCTGACATTATTTTTCTTTACCAAGTTTGACTATTTAGATCTTCAAAAAATATCAAACTCACACTCCAATAATTTTTATTCATAGACAGGTAACAAAATCTAATAATTCTGATATTTTACACCAAAAAAATTTGGCATGCAACCACCCCTGCAAAAGAGAAGATAGTCTGAAGTTAATGACCCCAAAAAACACTTTAAAATGCTAATTCCAAAACTTATTAAATTTTGATTTTACTATGATTTCCAACCGTTAAGACTCCTAAAATCAGAATATTGAACTTGATCACAAAATTCCTACAAAGCGAGCTAGTAAGAGCAAGTGACCCATTCCTAAGGAGCAACAAGTGGAATCATCATTGCTAATGTCAATACAGATTTATCCTTTTAGTTAAAGATGCAATGTGTCACTTCTTATGATGAGCTTATCCCTAGGGCCCTCAACATTGAGAGAGCCCTAATAAAAACAACAGAAGCATTGGTAAGAGCATGATTAGGGTACAAACCCTAGGCCTCCGTAGAAACATAAACAATAACTATAGCGGATTAGTGAAGTTGCAATACCAGAAAGATTGAGACATTGTAGGTAATAACAAAATCTTGCAATCTAAAGATTGTAGCCAATAACAAGCACACTATGTAGATTAGTGACATTTTTAAATGCAATCTACGGTAAGAAGAATGACAGTCACTTGAGATGTGATAGTAAAAAATAGGCTGAGTAGTGACAAGATAATAAAGCTCAAACCTTGCATAGTAAAGTGGAGATTTTAACAGTGAGTTTCCTTACCCCCTTGCTGACCTTAAGGGTTTTTCAAATGCTTTTGGTAGTGTTAGACAAGGCAAATGCAATCATGGAATGACTGTCCAAATGAAGTAACAGTGGTAATCATAGGTTCAATGTTTCTTCTTAGCCATTAATATTGTATAATGGAGGTAGTGGATTGCATGTTTGAGCAGTGTTTTAAGACTCATCAAAGATGGGATAATAGTGAATAATACATTGTGTTATGTGAAGTAGTGTCAATAAGGCTGAAGGATCTTAAGAACTATAATACCATGAAACAATGAGTCCCTTGTAGTAAGTAGGCAGTCTATAGGGCATAGTTTGATTTTATAGAAGGATGCTCATGAAAGGAATCTTCAAGTGATAGTGAGTGAGCTATTTGAGATTGCACCTAAGGGTGCAATACCCAGTCTTAAAGGAAGTTAGAAAAACAGTAAATGTGCAAGAAAATTGAATCATACACAACAAACAATTCACAATGTTATCTTGCATAATGCCTTGAGTTTGAAGACAAAAATCTCATTGTATCTTCATGATGAAAGTGGTGACCTTAACGGTCAATCACTGGCAACCATGATTTTAAAACATGCTATTGTGCTTATGGAGGAAACATTTTAAACAAGGCAGTGAGTGGTGGTTTGGAACAATAGTAGGTATGAAGGACTTGCTTTATATGCATACTATGCAGTCTAGCTTAAGATAGCATTCTTAGAAGAGATTGAAGGTGGATTATGGAACTCAAGGGTTACCATGAAAAGGATTAAAGAAAAGAATGAGATCTATTTAAAAGCCACTATCATGAAGATATTAAAGATGTCACATGCAAAACCCTAGTAGCTGGAGTAATGAATACAGTGCCAAAGAGGATAGTGTGATGGGGCAGATTTAGGAGATCACATTATCTAATTACAAGGAAATACATCATTTATTTATTTTTTTAATTAAAAGAAATCATTCTAAACCCTATATACGATACATTGATACTTCAAAAGCCTCTGAAGGAATTTGAGATTATGCAAATATATGTCAAGTAACATTCATAAGGTTTAGAAAATATTAATCACTCTCTAGAATAGCCCATTAAACATGGGTTGTGCTTGAATGCAATACATAATTGATATAACACAACCACTCTGCATATCAACTAGAGTTATAGTCTCTTTATTGTAGCAAGAGGTAATCACTCTTCGATCATGCTATAATTACATCCTAACCTATTAAACTTGAGACAACCTGAATGCACCCAATGATGATTGGCACCTACATTATACAACCTAAATTAACTACATTATATGAGTGCCTCCATTTCTATCACAACATAGCCACATTAAACTTGGGTCACACATGAATGCATCCTATATTTGTTATAGCACAACTGTGCCACATGACCAATAGAGTTATGGATCACATAATTATAGTCACAAGAATTTGTTCCTCGGTTGTGATCTTATGGTGATTCCACACAACAAAATCTGGACATGAAATTCTCAAAACCCTTAACCTCTAAAAATGAAATCTGATGAGATGTTGCTTCAAAATATGATTTTCAAACCTAGAACTACAAATATGACTTCACAACTGAATTCTACAAAAAGACAATGACTACCCTCAACCTGGGGATATCTTCTTGAATTTTTTTTTATTTTTCCCAAGAAAATCATCCTTAGTTCTCCACAAACTGTCTCAAGTAGAGCAAAACACTGTCACAATAAATTAGGCGTGAACTCAATTTTCTATATGTCAGCCACAATTTGATTTTTTTAAAAAATTTCATGTTTGTCGAAAATTCGACAAAAATGATAGCGAAAATTTAGACGAACCCTAGGTTCATCGAAATTTCGACGAACGTCGGGGATAAACTTTCAAAAAATTGGAAATTACACATCAAATTTTACAAGCACCTGATGAACATCGAATTTTACATATTTCGTTAGAAAGTTTCATTGAATTTTGCAGTGAAATGTATTAGTGAAAAAAGAAGGCTCCCGTTCCAAAAAAATGAAATTCTAGGGGTCAAATTCTGGTGAGTCCAAGTCTGGTGAGGAAGTTTATGTGCAATAGAAAGGATGGAAATGAAGGAAGGTGAGTAGTAGTAAATCTAAGGTACAGAGGTTGAATTATGGCGACTCGGAGAAGGGAGGGGAGGTGGGTGTTTCAAATCAAGTGAAGGACCAAGTTGATACTAGTAGAAATGCCTCATTGGACGAGGAAGACTCCACTACCCAGTAACCCTTGTTGGAGTTATGGACAGACATTGAGAGGGGGGGTGAATCAGTGTCTAAACCTTTTTCAACTTCAACCAAGACTTTTAATTATGATATCCTTCTATTGAAAACATAGTAGAGTAATCACTTTGAAAGCATTTATGAAAAAGGGTAAAAAAAGATATGACATCAACTTAGTCCATTAGACAAATTATGCCAATATGATTTGAGTGAGATATCTTGCATTTTCCAAAACAATTGTGACTAATAATGTTTAACAATCAAAGCATGATGATAGTACATGTGGAACTCATAAGACTATGTAAATGAAGACCAAAATTATTGAATCACTTCTTAACCAAACGATTTCAATACAACTTTATAAGACACTGCAACAATAGTGCAATAGAATGACACAAGATAGGTATTGAGATAAAAAAAAATTTAAGCACATTATAACAATTCTTGAGCTATGAATCAAACAAATACTTTTATACTTTCTATTGAATCAGAACTTTCAACAATGATAGAACACTTGTGTAAGAAATTTTGATATAACCATTTTTCAGAGATGAGGAAACTAACATTCAACAATGCTTAGACTGATAAGAACAATTACTCACAAAATTATCACAATCAAGAAGCATTATGACATCAAAACAAAGAGACCATAAGACAAAGAATTTGCTGAGTGGAAAACCCTCATGGGGTAGAAAAACCACTCCTAAATTGCCTCACTGGGTTAACTTCAAAAACCACAACTTACAATGCCTTACATGCCAAATTCTAAGCACCCACTCAAGGAGCACCAACCCCTCATTTAGAGACACCAATCTCAAGGAGCACCAACCCCTTTTCAGATTATAGAATTACAATAACACAGAGGATCTCTCTATTTCATTTTAGCTCACACATACCTCTCTATCTAATACCCTAAAGATTCAACATGAATCCTTAAAATATTAAATAAACAAGGTTTTTAGTATTATAATCTACATCATGTTTTCAAATTTTTATAACAGAGCTTTTTCACTATCTCTTTTTGAAATAATAACAATTACAATTTCAACAACCAATCTTCACAGTGTATCATCACTATATTTATATGTTTCAAGAAAATTATTTATGATTTAAAGAATATCATTGAATATGAAACCCTCATGCAATATCTAGAAAATTGAACTAGTAGAATGATGAACAGAAGATGGAGAATAAACTTATGTAACGTTTGTACAGAAGGCCGTCTCAAAATTAGACAAGAATATTTCAAGTAGTGCTTCCTTTTCAAACTGCAAGATTTTTCATAACCCAGATCTGAATGTAGTGAAGTATGCACAGGTAATATAATTTTCCTCTTTCGAAAAACACCATATGGAGGTTACCATCATTTTTGTAACGTATGAAATAAGTCCATTTTGATTCCACAAAGATAATGATAGATTTCAGCAAATGCATGACTACCCATCAACCGAAACTCACAAACCCTCATTGCAAGAAAAATAATAATCTATTAGGGCATCATTTACTTCTTCAATAACTGAAATGTAGAAAGTCATTTTAGAAATCAAATACAATGACAATAAACCTTCACTGCAAAGTAAAATTGGAAGAATATTTATTAGAGAACCAAATCCATCTCTCCACCAATTACCAATAATAAATCAATTTTTCAAAATGCCCATAATGCAATCAACAATAACTGAAATTAGAACATGCTTTTCTAAAAGAGGTAATTGAGAGCCCATTTTTTCTTTTTCCTGATTCGAGAAAAATTAGTAATTTTTATTTGTAAGATAAATATCAAATGATGTATGTGTTACCTATTCATGCAGCATGAAAATCAAATAAATACCAAATAGATTTGAAGCCAACAACCATAGTCGATAGATTTATAACTCCCATGAATTCCTTTCACCAATGTCAAGCATGCATTTGCTCAGATTCCATAGACCAACCTACCATCAAAATGACTCTGTAGTCACCCCATATGAGATTTACAACAAAAAGATAAATTACCATGGTGACGGTATGGCTAGGGTTCCAAACCCATAAACAATGAAAATGCAATATCATTTTTTCCCTAACTTCTCAAAAGCCAAGTCATTCGATGACTTTGTAAAAACATAATGAGATTTGAAGTCCGCAAAGAAGATGATAAAACATCATGATAATATTTTTAAAAATTGTTGTCAAAGACTTTACCATGGAGGCTGACATAATAATTACTACCACATTGATTCAAATCAACAATCGATATCTCATCAAAAGTCAAACGTCACTACAATGTGAGCAATACCCATCGAAATAAAGTGACCAATAAAACCTGATGCAATATCACTTTAAACATTGTTGCCAAATAACCATTTAGCCTGATGATAATTTAATATCATATGCAAAATGTGAAGGGCTCGATCAATAATAAAGACAAGTATTTTCCTTTGGATGTCGACCATGATGTCTAGGCTTGAGCATAGGAGTCTCCTTTGATAACAAGTATATTGTTACAAACATATTCCATGTGTACCAAAAAATACCATCAAACAAATAAGTTGCCTGAACCAAAATGAATTCAATGCCTCCAAATAAAATGTGAGTTCAGGATGGGTTTAGAGGCATGAGAGAAATGATGTCACTAATCCAAGTTTCATAGAGCCATTGAAACAATAACCAAACTTCTTGAGACAAAGTAAATGCTTGATAAAGCAATATAAATAAGTAATGAACCAAAGATATGTGTCATATTTATCAACAATAAATCATACCAACTGAAACCATATTGCCATAAACATTACCATCATATGTATATTCCTTGAATCAATATACCTGAACATGTGAGAGTAACAATTTCATAAATTTGAAGCTGAAGAAAGCCCTGTCACAATGAACACCATCTGAATAACTTGTTACCAATCCTTATCAACACTGTCAGTAACCATAACCATCTGATGATATATTGCATTCATAAATTTGAACCAGAAGCCACATGAGTAATATCAACATGAAAAAACTTGAATCATCATAAACATTTGCAAATGAATATCTGAAAGTGAAGTAGCCTCAAAATTTTGTGACCTCTAAATCATGACCAACATACCATGAATTCCATCAATCAGGTGCATCAATTATTCAATGAAAGTATATGAGGGCCATCAATTATTCATTTGTGACTTTTTCATGAAGGACAAACAACAGAGGTGTTAGAACAAAAAACTCCCCCTTTGTCCTTGATGGAAAAACACAAATCTCTCTCCGCCTTTTTGCATCAAAGACAAAGGGTAGAGAAAATGTGTAATGCCTCAAGTAGATGTATATACCCATATATGTAACATATGAACATGTTGATATCATAGCAAAAATAACAATATGTCCTTTTCAAGAATCTCGGTCCATATCATCAATGCCAAAGCAAAGGTACCATAATATTATAATGCAACAAACCCAATTGATACCTGAAGATTGAAGACCTGTTACCTTGGCCTTTTTCTTTGTCATCAAGGATTGAAGACCATTTTCTTGAACATACCACCTTCTTTGTCATGTTAAACTCCATCCTCCATTGTCACCTCACAAGGATAAGATGCTTTGATTAGCACTGATACATTGAGTCACAGTTTCAAAGAGAAAGCCTTGTAAATGGTTTGCAACCATCACAAGCAGACATTTTACAAGGAATAGAAACACAATTATCCAATTGAAACACCATCAAGAACATTTGAGAGGCTTTGCAACAAGATGCTTTTAAGACATACCATTAATTCCAAAACCCAAGCATCAAAGTGCACTGTCATTTCAAAAACTTATGAAAACTATCAACCACTAGACCAAGCAAAAACATTCCTTAATGCAAAGATTCATTCATTACCTTTCAAACTAGATGATTACCTTTGTCGAAAATATCAAAAGTTTAAGACATTTAGACCACAAAGCTTCAACAACTATCAATGATTGCCAATATCAAAGCCACAAACTTTATCAAGTAGTAATGTCACATTGTCATATAAATCCTCAATCAAATATTACTGTATTATCAAAAAATGAAACCAAGGTCAAACCAAGTGTCCTTATCACTACCAAACTGAATCATTAAACAACTGTTACCTTTTGATCCATGACATTTCTGCTATTATTGTTATAAACAAAAGTGATGTCTCTATCCAAGCTTAGTATAACATAGTCCATACATATTGTTGAACTGAATGTTGCCTCAACTAACTTTCAATCATAGAACATAAAGTCTACACCTTTCTATCATGTGTTTACTCTTTATTGGAAAGTATACATTTCAAAAACAAGACAACCATCACACCAACAATAACAACTTTCAGTAATAATCATTATTTTCACTCAAGTAGTCTCAGCAAACATATACAACTTGATAGTTATAGACACATTCAAAGCCTTTCATTTGATTCTTTTCAAAGATGGCTCCACTCCATACTCTTTAAGTCAAGAACCTTTACCACAACATTGAAACACACACATAGAAGACTACAAACACTTCTTCACAACAACACACACAACCCGTACCTCTTTCATGCCATAAAAAAAAAATCAATCACTCTATTTAGTCATTCAAATAAACTGTCAAAGGAAAATACAACCATCATCCTGTCCCACGGTCTGAGCATCAACCACACTAAACATAGAAATTAATAAAATCTAAACAATGATGAGCATAAACCAAAGTGCAAGTTCCATGAACATAAAGCATCAATATACAATTGTCATCACATACTGTCCAAGATATTTAGGTGCCAAACAAGTAGATATTGATGTTATACCAATACTATCATTAATCTGAAAATTCTTGTAGAAATAATCTCCTTGGATTGTGAAGTCAAACGTTCACAATGAATATCTACAACACTTTTCATAAACCCTTAACATGTATCACATTTCAGCAGCATAAGCTTGTCATAGTGGAAACAATTGTGCTGTCCATTATTCACTGTTAGTAAACCTGGCAGTCATAATATTAAAAAAAATGGACTAAACATATACTATAAACACATCACAGATCTATGTCAACATGACAATGCATTGTACTATAACTATCTTCTTTTAACCTTATAAACGCAGCTGTTAACCCAGCTCAAATCCAAGTTTGAACTGTTTTAACAATTCTCAAACCTTCAACCTGTGTGAACATGTGAATCCAAGATTTATACCACAGAAAGAAGTATCATATTTCTTGAATTAAATATTGTCAACAAACAACATACCTTCTAAACTACCAGGTGTAAGGCATAAAACATTTGACAACTCCCCCTAACTTCATGCTTCTCTTTATGCACTAGTAGAGGTCACTTGTGTAGTATGTACAAGACTTAATCCATCCTTCTCCTATTTTTCTTTTCTTCTCCAAACCTTCTTAACACCTATTTTCTTCTTGTCCACAATATCTTCATTTTGTTGCTTGGTCAAGTTATTAGTCCTTTTGCTATGTCTAGATGACTTTGGCACATGATTTCTACAAGACTGAGCTCTATGTCCAAAATAGGTACATCTATAACACATGTCATTTTGATCTGAACCAAAAGAACGATAACTTCTTCTATTACCAATCTTGTCATTCCACCAATAGTTAATTGCTACATGACCAACTTTGTGACAGGTATAACATATAGTGTCATGATTCTGTTTTGACAAACTATAAGTACTATTTCCCATATTCCATTTATAATTATTTCTGGCATAACTTTCACAATCTGTAGTCCTATGTCCATAAACATGACATGAATAGCAGTAACCATGGAATTTAGAATAATTATACCTTATTGATTGACACTTCTCAGTAGATGAGAAACCTGTAAATCTATAATCAACCTTGCTATCTGTCTCTAGTGCATGATAGTTCAAGTCTATTTTCTTCTTAGGAATTTGCTTAGCCTTGAAAATTTTCCCATCAGTTGTTGCAAACAAAATTTCCTTGTTAGATTCATCTTTGACACCAAAATTTTGTCCAACCTCATATCCCACTCCTGTAGGATCCTTAGAATGCTTTTTCCTGCCCAATATCTCATTCAATAGATTAGTACTATGGTCAAATTTCTGATTTTTATCTAATTGAATCTTGACACTTTCAAGCTCTTTTCTTAATGCAACTACTTATCCTTCAAGTTTTAGACAAACAATCTTTTTAATGTCCAAATCAGAACTCACAACGTCAGCTATCCTCTTACATTCTTCAATTTCAATTTTCTGAATTATAATCATATCATCTCTAAGAGTTAGTTCTTTTAACAAGGAATCGTTATTTGAACATTTCTTTAAAGAAGCAATCTCATATTCTAGTTTATTGCACACTTCATCCTTGTCTTTTAACTTGACTTCCAGTTCCTCTTCAGTCCTTTTTCTATCAACCATTTGACCTTTTAGAAATTCAATAATCTTTTCATATTTATCATAGTTTTGGTTTAATGCCTGATTAGTATGAATACTCTTTTGAAGTTGTACCTTAATTTCCTGATTTTCTTGTTTAATCATTTTAAGTTCATCTAAGGAAACAAGCAGTTCTCCTTCTAGATCAACCTCATACTCATCTTCATATTATTTTTCACCAAATTCTTGTTCAAAGTCACTTACTAAGTGATCTTCTTCTTCACAAACTATAGGATCATTTTTAGTGTCAACTGACATGGATTTGACGAAAGTTGGTTTATCAAATTTTTGCTTGACACTAGGGGCTTTCTTTTGACCTTTGTTTCTCTTGCACTTACCCATGAAAAATACTCCATGACTAGGAAACCCTAAGTGGTTAGACTTATGTACGGGTATGGCTCTATACACCAATATCAATTGAGACTAGATATGTCATCATAAAATACCGTCTGAATCATTCAAACAAAAGTACTTTCTTAGACTTGTGACAACATTAATAAAATCCAAAACCAGAATCAATCCAAGGTTTTTTAGACCTATCAGAGGACCCTACGCTCTGATACCAATTGTTGGAGTTATGGATAGACACAAAGAGGGGGGGGTGAATAAGTGTCTTAACCTTTCTCAACCTCAACCAAGACTTTTAATTTTGATATCCTTTCTATTGAAAATAGAGTAGAGTAATCACTTTGAAAGCATTTATGAAAAGGGGTAAATAAAGATATGACAACATCAACTCAATCCATTAGACAACTTATGCCAATATGATTTGAGTGAGCTATCTTGCATTTTCCAAAATAATTTATGACTGACAATGTTTAACAATCAAGTCATGATGATAGTACAAGTGCAACTCATAAGACTCTGTAAATGAAGACCAACATTATTGAATCACTTCTTGACCAACTAATTTCAATGCAGCTTTATAAGAAATTGCAACAACAATGCAACAATAGTGCAAAAAAATGACACAAGTAGGTATTGAGATAACAAAAACTTTAAGCACATTATGTTAGAGTAATAAGTTATTATGCTTAATTAATTACATCATATTGATTAATTAATTAAGTCACTTATTCCTCTTTATTACTTAAGCTAAACTTAGGCACATTAATTAATTAATTATTAATTATTAAGTGTGCACACTAGGGTTTCATTTAGGGTTTCCCTTTTAGGGTTTCTTGATCTCCTTCATAAGGATTGATCACTTTGTAATAATCGTCTCTCTTAATGCATTTTTACTGAGAGGTTTAGAGAACATCTTTTTGGTTCTTCATATCTTTTGCATGTGACAGGTATTCATCTTGCATGCAGGTGATCTTGGATTCTAACATGGTATCAGAGCTCCAGACCTGCAGCTACTTGTTCGTGATCTGAAGATATGGCCTTTCAGTGAGTTTCAAGTGCAAGGGTTTCCACATGCAATTTTTTGATTGAATCTGGGGGTAGCCTAATTTTCTGGGCATTTTGGGACAAAACGGACCTCACCATTGAGTCCGCAACGCCCAAAAACCCCCATTTTCATATAAAATTTGTCTATTTTGGTGCAAGTTGGTCGAGAAGGCAAATTTTTTTTGTCTGGGGGCCGTACGACCTCCCCTGCACGCTTCCTGACGCTCGAAAATCGAGAAAAATATCAAAAAAATGCATTTCTTGGTTTTTGCGCCGCCGCACCTAGTGTAAATCATCTCTGCCACCGGGCGGCCACCGGCCCGCCACCGCCGCCGGTGGCGCCGCCTTCTTCCTCCGCCGGTCAGGCTCAGCCCTCGCGGGCTTCTCTGCCAGAACCCCCGGTCATATGGAGGACCGGGGGCCATGCATTCAGCTGCCGGCCAGCGAATATTCCGGCCAGATTCCTGCGAATATTCCGGAAGTTTCCAGAATATACCGGCGGCCGAATTTTTTTTCCGGTGGCCATTTTTTTGCTGCGACGGCCAGATGGCCGTCAAATTTATGCTCGCATTTTGATGACGTCAGCATGACATCATGATGACGTCATCCATACGGTCGGCCCCTCTTTGCCCCCTCCTAACCCTAGTTTTTCCTAAAAGAGCAGTTTTTTTCTTTTGGCCATAACTTGGGCATACGGTATCGAAATCGGGAAAACGAGATATCGCCGGAAAGCTGGTTCCGAGCACTTTCTAGTAGTGCTGTTTATTTTTCAGTATTTTACTGTTTTCCTGCATTTATTTCTGTTTTAAGTCAGATGTACTTTTTATGCTTCTGAGCTCATAACTTTTTGCCACGATCTCCAATTTTTGCCTCGTTTGCGGCGTTGGAAAGGTATTAAGGAGCTCTATATTGCTGTCCATGTACTTTTTCTGTATCTGTCCCAGGTTTATCAGTTAGTCCATATTTGGCCCGATGGGTTGTTTGGCGATTACTTGGATATTTTGGCAGTTGGGAGAGTGCATCTTGCATCTTTGCACTTCATTTTCAGTAATACATCATTCAATAATTGCTTGCTGCTTCATAGATTCCAGAGTTGTTCCCGTTTGGAGTTTTCGAGTGTTCCGTGGCATCGGGTTTTCTGTTGCTTTATCATGATTCCTTGAGTCAATTGACTCTCATCCGGTTTAGTATACAAAAGAATGTTTCCTTGCTTGCCTATATCAAGTTCCAGTGTTACTCTACAGAGTTCTTCCAGTGCTTCTTTGCAGCATGTTATCTCATTGTAAGGGGGGTTTTGTCCCACTGGGTTTTTCCTTCTCTTACTCTTTCTTGCATTTGTAAATGGGTACCTGATCAGGCCTAGTTGCCGGGACCCATCTTTGCTTTCATGCATCTTATTCTAGTGTTTTAGCTTCTTCCTAAGTTTATCTTAAGTGTTAGAGTAATAAGTTATTATGCTTAATTAATTACATCACATTGATTAATTAATTAAGTCACTTATTCCTTTTATTACTTAAGCTAAACTTAGGCACATTAATAATTAATTATTAATTATTAAGTGTGCACACTAGGGTTTCATTTAGGGTTTCCCTTTTAGGGTTTCTTGATCTCCTTCATAAGGATTGATCACATTGTAATAATTGATTCTCTTAATACATTTTTACTGAGAGGTTTACAGAGAACATCTTTTTCGGTTCTTCATATCTTTAGGCACATTAATTAATTAATTATTAATTATTAAGTGTGCACACTAGGGTTTCATTTAGGGTTTCCCTTTTAGGGTTTCTTAATCTCCTTCATAAGGATTGATCACTTTGTAATAATCGTCTCTCTTAATGCATTTTTACTAAGAGGTTTAGAGAACATCTTTTTGGTTCTTCATATCTTTTGCATGTGACAGGTATTCATCTTGCATGCAGGTGATCTTGGATTCTAACACATTATAATAATTCTTGAGCTATGAATCAAATGAATATTTTTATACTTTCTATTGAATCAGAACTTTCAACAATGATAGAACACTTGTGCAAGACATTTTGATATAACCATTTTTTAGAGATGAGGAAACTAACATTCAACAATGCTCAAACTAATAAGAACAATTACTTACAAAATTATCATAATCAAGAAGCATTATGACATCAAAACAAAGAGACGATAAGAAAAAGAATTTTTTGAGTGGAAAACCCTCCTGGGGTAGAAAAACCACTCCTAAACTGCCTCACTGGCTTAACTTCAAAAACCATAGCTTACAATGCCGTACAGGCCAATTTTTGAGCACCTACTCAAGGAGCCCCAACCCCTCATTTAGAGACACCAATCTCAAGGAGCACCAACCCCTTTTCAGATTACAAAATTACAATAACACAGAGGATCTCTCTGTTTCATTTTAGCTCACACATACCTCTCTATCTAATACCCTAAAGATTCAACATGAATCCTTAAAATATTAAATAAACAAGGTTTTTATGATTATACTCTGCATCATGTTTTCAAATTTTTATAACAGAGCTTTTTCACTCTCTTTTTGAAATAATAACAATTAAAATTTCAACAACCACTCTTCACAGTGTATCATCACTATATTTATATGTTTCAAGAACATTATTTATGATTTAAAGAATATCATTGAATCTGAAACCTTCATGTAGTTTCTAGAAAATTGAACCAATAGAATGATGAACAATAGATGGAGAATAAACTTATGTAACGCCTGTATAGAAGGCCGTTTCAAAATCAGACAAGAATATTTCAAGTAATGCTTCCTTTTCAAACTGCAAGATTTTTCATAACCCAGATCTGAATGTAGTGAAGTATGCATAGGTAATATAATTTTCCTCTTTCAAAAAACACCATATGTAGATTACCATCATTTTTTGTAATGTATGAAATAAGTCCATTTTGATTCCACAAAGATAATGATAGATCTCACAAAATGCATGACTACCCATCAACCGAAACTCAAAAACCCTCATTGCAAGAATAATAATAATCTATTAGGGCATCATTTACTTCTTTAGTAATTGAAATGCATAAAGTCATTTTAGAAATCAAATACAATGACAATAAAACTTCACTGCAAAGTTAGATTGGAAGAATATTTATTAGAGAACCGAACCCATATCTCCACCAAATACCAACAATAAATCAATTATTCAAAATTCTCATAATGCAGTCAAGAATAACTAAAATCAGAACATGCTTTTCTGGTAGAGGTAATTGAGAGCCCATTTTTTCTTTTTCCTAATTCAAGAAAAATCAGTAACTACCATTTGTAAGATAAATATCAAATGATGGATGTGTTACCTATTCATGCAACATGAAAATCAAATAAATACTAGACATATTTGAAGCCAACAACCATAGTTGACAGATTTATAACTCCCACAAATTCCTTTCACCAATGTCGAGCTTGCATTTACTCATATTTCACAGACCAACCTTCCATCAAAATTCCTCTAGAGTCACCCCATATGAGATTTATAGCAGAAAGATAAATTACCATGGCGGTAGTATGGCTAGGGTTCCAAACCCATAAACAATGAAAATGCAATATCATTTTTTCCCTAGCTTCTCAAAATCCAAGTCATTCGATGACTTTCTAAAAACATAATGAGATTTGAAGTCTGTAAAGAAGATGATAAAACACCATGATAATCTTTTAAAAAATCATTGTCAAAGACTTTACCATGGAGGCCAACATAATAATTACTTCCACATCAATTCAAATCAATAATTGATATCTCATCAAAAGTCAAATGTCGCTACAATGTGAGCAATACCCATCGGAATAAAGGACCAATAAAACCCGATGCAATATCACTTTAAACATTGTTTCCAAATAGCCATTTAGCCTGATGATAATTTAATATCATCTACAAAATGTGAAGGGCTCGATCAATAATAATGACAAGTATTTTCCTTTGGATTTCGATCATGATGTCTAGGCTTGAGCATAGGAGTCTCCTTTGATAACAAGTATATTGTTACAAACATATTCCATGTGTACCAAAAAATACCATCAAACAAATAAGTTTCCTGAACCAAAATGAATTCAATGTCTCCAAATAAAATGTAAGTTCAGGATGGCTTTAGAGGCATGAGAGCAATGATGTCACTAATCCAAGTTTCATAGAGCCATTGAAATAATAACCAAACTGTCTGAGACAAAGTAAATGCTTGATAAAGCAATATAAATAAGCAATGAACCAAAGATATGTGTCATATTTATCAACAATAAGTCATACCAACTAAAACCATATTTCCATAAACATTACCATCATCTGTATATGCCTTGAATCAATATACTTGAACATGTGAGGGTAACAATTTCATAAATTTGAAGCTAAAGAAAGCCCTGCCACAATGAACACCGTCTGAATAACTTGTTACCAAGCCTTATCAAACTGTCAATAACCATAACCATCTGAAGATATATTGCATTCATAAATCTGAACCAGAAGCCACATGAGTAATATCAACATGAAAAAAATTGAATCATCATAAACATCTACAAATAAATATCTGAAAGTGAAGTATCCTCAAAATTATGTAACCTCTAAATCATGACCAACATACCATAAATTCCATCAATTAGGTGCATCAACTATTCAATGAAAGTATATGAGGACCATCAATTATTCATTTGTGACTTTTTCATCAAGGACAAACAACAGAGGGGTTAGAACAACAACCCTCTCATTAGGATGTTCTGGATGGTAAAGATAGTGATAAAGTTGTGGACACGGTGCTTAAGGAATCAAACCCTAAAATGTTAAAATGTGTAGCCAAGGTTGATCCCCTTTCAAAGGAGTTTTCCTATTTGGATGAGGATAACACCTCAATGCTACAACTTCTGGAGATGGATAGAAATGGGGCCACCTACAATTTCAAATTAGCCAAGTGGGTGTTGAAAAAATTCAACATGAGCATAAAGATTAGAAATTTGAAAGAGAACTATGCTAACCATCCTGAAGGTGCAGCCTCAGACTTTCTCATTGAGGGACTCGTAGACCCGTAAATCCCTTTTTCAAAATTAAAATCTGAATTTGAGAGACACATTCAAGATATGGATGGTAAAATTAAGAAAATTTATGTAGACATCCAAAAGCTTATACAGATTAGCCATATGTCTATCAAAAATAGTGCAGAATCCCTCAAAGTGTTAATGGATAAAATCAACCAACTCAGGGAGGATCAAATTTAGTTTACTGAAATGCATGAGAAGGATTTGTCTACCAAGGATAAGGGAAAAAATAATTTCAAGATGAGGTTAAGGACCCAAGTATAAGGAGTAGGGGTAGCTTGAGGAAAAAATTTGAAGAAGAGAAAAAGGAATTATTGTCTATGGTTAATATGCACTATAACCAATAGCTCAAGGTGGAAAACACCTTGAAAAATCTGAAATAGTTCCCCTCTATTTTATCTTGTTTTTTGTTTGTTGGGTTGTTGTGTTTTGGCTATTAGTTGGCTTCTAATTTAATTGCTTCATTTTTTGTATCAACAACATTTTATTTTGATTCAATGTAAAGGGTTTCAAGTCCCTTCAAAACCTTTTTTTCCCTATTAATTAAAACTAGACTCGTTTCTCTATATAATTCTAAATTATTTGAACTAATTCTCTATTTAGAATATTAAGCAATAATACCTTTTCCCAAAAAAATAGACAAGATATTATTGACATTCTAAATAACTTAGACTTATTACCCATAATATACATTTGAGTAGTACTTCTAGATTTACATTTATATTGAAAGTGCTTTAAATAAATAAAATTACTATAGTAATTGTAGAGGAGGGGGACCAACTACACCATGGCTCCAGGTCACGAAGAGCCAAGAGTGGAAGGCTGCCCTAATCTACCTCAGGTTGGACAAGTATTTTATGCTAGGTATAGAGAATGAAGAGCACTCTTAGTACTTTTGTCACTCTACTAACCCAAGAGTTCTAATAGGGCTAAATGAGCAAGTTCTTGAACCCAAACTATACTTTGGATAGCTCTCTATAGAGGATGGTAGCACAAAAGAGCGACGACAATGTGGCACACTAGCATCTCATAGAGGCATTGGCGACCGTAAGAAAAAAAAGTGAAAAGACACAGTCAAAGGTGCAAGAAACCTACTAACATTATAAGTCCAGTGCCAGCAAGCTCCACACGAAAAAATACCTACACACAATATAAAGAAGGGGAAAAATGTTGGGGTTGTTTTGGGGCTTACCATAGTCAAGCCCCCATTTTGGTGTGTCTACCTCCACAGACAACCGGATAGATAAAGTTGTAGAAATGTGATAAAGAAACTATGCTAGAAAGGAAAATATTGAATGCTACAAGAAACACTATGCTACTCAAATCCAATGACAAAGTGATAGTAAGGAATAAAAATCACCCTCGACCAAAGGCACTCAAGGCCAATGAGATAGGAGTACAAGTCTACAACTATGGTAGATTCAATGTGGCCGCAACGATGCCAAAAGTAGGACACCAAGTTGTAGCTTATGTGGTAGATGGAATGTTGTGATTTTTGAAAGATTTGATAATGCAGCTAGTAGCTTGAAGTTGCAAGAATATGGAGTAAGAATGTCAAGAATGTGAAGCAAGATCAAATGAATGTGTAGAGACCATGAAGAATGTGAAAGATAGATATTTGAATTCCAACTAGGAGGGAAAGAGTCGTTCAAAGGTCAGTAGGAAGGTGCAGATGCATTACACTTCAGCCCCAATGGTGAACGTAACACCTCTGCAAATTCCAAAGGCGGGAATCTTGTAAGGATGGTAGCACACTACACAGACGCCCATGCTCCAAGTGTTCGTCCCCATCAAAAATTCCTCCATCGACACTAAAAATAGGTGTCAAGTGGATGGAGTTCAGATAGGTGATGTGGAATTACATGGTTGGGTTTTATTTTTCTAAGGTGGAGAGTGTAAAAGGGGAATTTGCAAGGGGGCTGAAAATTCACTCCTATACATTTTTCCCTTACTTTAATGAACATAAGTGCTAATGATTATTTGGTAAAGTAGGTTGAAAATTTTTGAAGAAAATATACTTGAACCGTCAAGGAAGCAGACCGCAATCTAGCATGCTCAAAAGTACAAGGCAGAAAAATGGCTCCATAGATACTCTCTCTTGAGAAGGTTTCAACAAAGTGCACCGAAGGCTTGTAGAAACATAGTGGAAAAATCCCATAGGATGTAAGCACTTCACAAGTCTTTAAACTTGGAAAGAAGGCACCCCCAAGTAATCTCTCTTGAAGGAAGCCTAATATGAAGGGGCTCCACAAAGTCAGATTTTAAAAAAACTTCATAGACACACCTACAAAGCAACATGTTAATTCGCAAACAAAACATGTTAGAAAAAAACATGCAGGAAAGAAAATAGACAATCACACAGACAGTCAAAAATTTGAAGGAAGAACTTTCAAAGGGGTCCCTCAAGAACCCTTCAAAAGAAAAGGGGTCCAATCGAGGGACACTATGTTTGAAAATATTTTTTGCAAATCAATTCAACATCAAAGAATCCTTTTGAAAGATTTCACTTCATCAAGGAATTTGAAAGGAAGAAAGCCCCCTTGCAAGGGGAAGGTCAAAACTTCTCCCATAGGAAAAGGTGCTCCCTCCTTGGAGGAAAGTTTTTTCAAATTTTTTCTTTGCAAACCCATGATGAAGGAAAAATTATTCTGTTAGGGGTCCTTGTTGAGGAATGCGATTCTTGAAAAATATTGTGAAAAGATTTTCAAGAAAAGATTCATTGGCCACCAAATGCATTTTTTGAAAATCAAAGTGATATGATAGCCCCCCCTTAGGATGATGCATGCCAAGCTGAAAGGGCACGCGACAACCTAAGGAGAGAAAAAAAAGAATGAAAAAGTGATGTGGCCTGTAAAACATAACAAGATGTAACAATGGTAATGGTGTGGCACATGCGTGGGACAACACTTGAGCACCACCACATCATGAAACAAGAAAAATAGATAGATGCAAAGAAAGGAGAGACAATAACATAACAAACAAGAGACAAGGGTGATCTAATATTTCAGTGTCAGAGCTACTCATAAATATAGATAAATAAGTATAATAATATGTATTATATATAAATGAACTATCATCAACCTCATATTATATTAGACCATGTGAAGAAGGAACATGAAGAAAAATAATAAAAAATAAAAAATTGGGTCAACATGGAAGGGAGGCCTAAACTCCCCTAACACTTTGCATCATCCCCAATTGTCAAAAATCAATACACGAAAAAGAGAAGAATGATGTGACAAATAGAAGAATTTTTATGACACAAAAATACTCTTGTATCGAAGCATCTATGAGGGCGATCATCCAAGAACACATAACACAAGAATGAGGGAACAAAATACACACAGAATATAATCTATAGATAAAGAAGAGGCGCCCCTAGTCCTCATCAACCAAGAGGTAGTCATTCTCCCAATCTAGAGCACTATAAGGGGAGGGTGGACAAGCTTGCAAAGGCAGAATATCAAGGGGGAACCCTTTGACCCTCCCACAAAAAGAGCCAAAGAAGAAATCCCCTTGAGGTTGGGGTGAACATCAGTGATTTTTCAAAAATAACTGATAGGGTCAGGACCTCATCCATAGAGTTAAACATGCACTTCACACGAGTGCCATGTGTCAACTCAATGGGCAAGGGAGGCAGTGCTTGAGATCCACTGCCAATCTCACCGAATGACTCGGGAGTAGTGACAAAATCCATGGATGCTAGGTCTTCCTTCGTCACTAGGATGGTTGCACAAGTCAATACAAAACCACTCTTCGAAGAATGAAAGCCCTTCTTCTGACCCCCATTGTTAGCAGGGTCATCCTCCATCTTCTACTTCATTGGAGGATGTGAAATCCCCATAGATGAAGCAAAGGGCGTGGAGGAAGAGGAGAAAAATATGACAAACACCATCGAAGTATTCAACATGTCTATGGGTTTTGAAATTTATAGGATGTTCAGAAGGGACATCAAAAGGGGAGGCTCAATCGAAGGAGCAATTAATACCTACACCCTCTTTAGGTGGGGATCATTCATGCTCGTGGTGTGAGCTGAAAGTAAGAATGAGGTTGAAGGAACTAAAGTAGAGAGTACAAAAGAGGATACACTAGAATACATTGAAGTAGGAGCTACTGGCTTCTCTTCCTTCTTTTATAAGGTGGTATGCTCAGCGACTAGAGCCTTTCTTTGACACTTGTGCTCACACACAAGGAAATTTCTATGACTCTGAGAGCTAGAGACCACAACTTGAGAAGGGATGAGAGACTCCTATTTGACCATCGAAGTATCCTTCACAACCGTTTCTGGTGGAGGGAGCGACTCCTGGATGGGAATAGGAGGAGGAGCTAGAGAAGACAATGAATCAACAATGAGGGGAGCAGACTCCAATGCCTCAATGATGGGCCTCTTCTCATTCACTAACTTAGAGGTAGGAGTAGTAGGAGGTCGTGGAGGCCAAGACATAGAGGATGCTCCACAAGGACCCTTCCCTTTACCATGCAGAATGAGTCGAGGCACTGTGGGTAAGACAAGAAGTTCAAATGCTAGATGCTTGGGCTTTCACCAAGCGGGAACCATCAAACTCTCTAGCAAGTGCCTAGGAGCAGAAGATGATGGCATCGCAGCAGGGTGAGAGGAAGAAACAAGTGGAACGACATAAGAAGAAGAAGAGCCATGGGTGTGCTTCTCTTCTTCCCTTTTTTGAGCCAAGGCAACCTCATTGTTTTCCTTCAGGAAAGATTTGTGTGAATTGGCATAGGGAGGGTATCTCACCTTTAGCATTATGCCTCCACTCTTGTACTTCACATAAGTTTGGTACAAGAGGTCCATGCTAGGAGGAAGCAAACCTATAGAGGTAGGCCAAAAGTGATCTAGCGAGTAGCCTCCATGTGCAATCGATGGCCTATAGCCAGTGTTGTGGACTACATGCACTGAACCCTCATGGGAAAACTTTAGACACTTATGGACTACCAAGGGAACTACATTCATAGCAACCAACCAGGGGATGCCTAGTTTTACCCTGAATATTTTAGACCCTAGGATGATATTAAAGAGTGCATTTACAATTCTAGGCCCAACTAGGACTGACAAGGTGATGCAAGTGATGGGAGGAATGGAAATCCCATCATGTGTATGAATAGTTCTTCTAGATTCATCATATCCACCCTTGTGTAATAAATTTATTAACATGATCTCTCTAATGACATTCATCTAACACATAGGGTCAATGAGAACACCCATTACGATGTTTCTATTGATGCGTGCGGGGATGTATAAGGGAGATGGTTCTCTATTGGATTTCATAGAAAAATCTTGCAAGGTGAAAGTTATGGCAAGAGATCCACTCATAGATTGTGCAGATGGGATGGGTAGATGTAAGGAGGCCATTTCTTCATACACTAGATAGAACTTTCAAAGATTCCCTGAAGGGTTTCATAGTTAGATAGTGACCCACTCAAGGTTTCATTTTTCAATGATTAAGGAACCTTCCTACTACACCACTAGGGGTCATAGGTTGGGTTGCAAGTCTAAGCACCTCACAACACTCACACCCACAACACTCCTAGGATACGAGGAAAGGGTCTTTTAGCACTACCAAACAAAACCAAAAATGGTTCATGTCAAGTTCACCAAAATGTAGAGGGGGACCAATCACACCAAGGCTCCAGGTCATGAAGAGTTGAGAGCAGAAGGCTTCCCTAATCTACCTCAGGTTGGACAAGTGCTTTATGCTAGGGATAGAGAATGAAGAGAACTCTCAATACTTCTATAACTCTACTAATCCGAGAGTTCTAATGGAGCTAAATAAGTAGGATCTTGGAACCCACACTGTACCTCAAAAAACTCTCTACCAGAGGATGACAGTGCAGAACAGGGACAACAATGTGGCATGTTGGCATCTCATAGGGGTGCTAGCATCCATATGGAAAAAAAGTGAAAAGATATAGTCAAAGGTGCAAGAAACCTACTAATAGGAGAAGTCCAGTTTTCCAACAAGCTCCACATGAAAAAGTACCTACACATAATAAAGAAGGGGAAAAATGTTGAGGCTATTTTGGGGCTTGCCATAGTCAAGCCCCTGTTTTGGTGTTTCCACCTCCACGAACAACTAGATAGATAAAGGAATAAAAATGTGATAAAGAAACTATGCTAGAAAGGAAAATACCAAATTCTACGAGAAACACTATGCTACTCAAATCCAACAAAAAAGTGATAGCAAGGAAACAATACCACCCTCAACCAAAGGCACTCACTTAGGCCAATGAGAGAGGAGTGCAATTCTATAACTATGGTAGAGCCGACATAGCCACAACGACGTTGAAAGTAGTCTCACAAAACACCAAGTTACAACTTTTGTGGTAGATGTGAAGAATTATGTGATTGTTCAAAGAGTTGATAGTGCAACTAGTAGCTTGAAGTTGCAAGAATATGGAGTAACAATGCCAAGAATATGAAACAAGATCAAATGAGTGTGTAGAGACTATGAAGAATATGAAAGATAGAAATTTTAAGGCCAATTAGAAGGGAAAGAGTCGTTCAAAGGTTGGTAGGAAGGCATAGATGTGTTACACTTCGGCCCCAATGGTGAACATAATACCTTTGCAGATTCCAAAGGCAGGAATCTTGTTAGGATGGCAACACATTGCATAGACGTCCATGCACCGTACGCATGTCCCGGACAAAAATTCCTCCACCGACACTAAAAAATGTGCCAAGTGGATGGAGTTCGGATAGGTGACATGAAATTACATAGTCAGATTTGATTTTTCTAAGGTGGAGGGTGTAAAAGGGGAATTTACAAGGGGGGTTGTAAATTCACTCCTATACAATAATAATCCAATATAATTTAATATATTTATATTAACAATTATTTGGCTCTAACTTACTGCAATCCTAGGTATTAATATTGACCTTAGCCCAATAAAATTAATATGTCCAAATATATCATCTCTTGTAGCACAACCACATATTTGTACATTAAAATGATGAAGTAAATTAAACAACAAGAAATAATCACTTGTAGATTAATGATATATTCCATGTGTATCCTATATACATGTTTCTCCAATCTATTATGCGTATTGTATATTCCATGCTAATATTTTATCTTGTGTGTCATGCACCAATTGTATGTGACTTTACATAATAATGATTCCCCTTCTCTTTGCACAAACATACCATATTTCATCAATAAAGTTTAGTTAATAAAGTAAAAGGAGAAAAAAGGGAATTCTACATGGAGAGGCATGAATACAAGAGAATTCATGAATTATTTGGTTGAAATACACCAAATATCTTATGCTACTCAAGGAAATTTTCATCTCTAACACTACTTGAAACCCTATGAACCATATAATTAAACAAGATCAATGACCATGAAGGCTAGACTATGTTGCATATGATCTTGATAATTATAAAATGGTGGGTAAGTACTAAATAAAATATTCCATGATCTCATCTACAATAATTTTGAACTATAAACCCAACCATCATGAGATCTATTTCAAATGCAAAACTTAGCAAGATGACAAGGGATAATTTAATGTAGAATTTTTTTATGAACTATGAATATGATTGTGATTATGTGCTCAAATTATAGATTTAAATCCATAACATTGATAACTAAGGGTTAGAAACTTTAACATTGTATAGTAAATACCATTATTACATGGTTTTTTGTATGCACGTAGCATTTTTTAATCTTTTGATAAAGATGTGGGTGGACTAACTCCACAACCATAAGAAATGAAAATTAATTATTTGTTTATCAATGAATAATAGATAGGGCCCACACTCTTTATATTAAAATAGAAATATTATAACAAATAGAGTTGAAATTTTTAGAATTATATCTAAACCAATTATATTCATGGTCTTATTTCTAGTAAATTTCCAATTTATTACATATAGAAATTTACCGCAGGGTTTCATATCACATAAGGTAAACTAGATAATCAATTAAAACCATCTAGAACTAAACTATACCCATCCCTATAGTTTAAGGAGGAAATAATATAACACTCTCAACCTAGTGATAATAATAGTTATATTGGTATAGGAAACATTGTATCTCATAAAAAATATAGAGACACCACAAATAATATACACACAAACTAACCAAACAACCATTATGAGATACAAAAACATTGAATAAACCATCCTTACCAAAACATTCTATCCACTTTTTCCCTTGGGATGCTCCATGGCTTTCATGAGAACTTATAACCATAAAGTAACAAGTAATAAAAGCATCGTGTGAAGCAAAAGACTTGTTTGTATCTATGGCTATTTTTTCAACCATAAATAGAGGCTCTAAGTTTGCAACCCTAATTAGGTATTTAATTTCCTTATTTAATAAATCCATGCTGATTAGATATACCTTTGCAATTTATTTTTGAAGAAAATACTAAATATCTACAAAGTATAACCCCATTGAAAACCTCCAAAATTTATGGTCCAATATAACTCCACTTGTAGTTCAAATAAACATCCTTCTTGCTTCATGTGGACTTCAATAGAGAGATATCCCTTGTGGGTGGAACCCATGTATTTTATTTGTCCACTTCCAAAACTTCCCCAAGCCCAAGCATGTATCAAGGATCAATATATAATAGGGTCAAGAAATAAACTATATGATGATTCCTTCTAAAGAACTAGATATTAAACATATATTATGTTGTACTATTATAATTTACCTTATCTAAGTTGTTTTCATTTATAAAATCTTAACCAAGCACTACCAAATTGGCCTCTATAATTTTATCTAAGTCAATAGTAAAAACAAACACAACAAAAAAAATTCAGACATAATGGGAGAGCCTTCACCCTTTTCTTAGAATGCAACTTCACTCCCTCCATAACATATGAATTGAAGACACCAAGAATCCTAAAATCCAAGAAGTTAAGAACTAGGACCTATGGGTAGGAAACTCTCATCTTAGTAATGATCCAAGAACCTCCACTTTACAAAGATAAAGTCCATTGAAAAAGAAATGAAAATCTCACCAAGAAAACCTTCAAGAAATAATATCAACCACTACCAAATTTTCTTGAATCTAATTTCATGACATGATTCAATTTTACTATGGCTATCAATTTTATGGGTTTCTTCATTAAGTTTTAGGCTTAAGTGAGTAGGGTTACAATATACCACATGCATTTGAAGATAATGAAATCCTCTTTCTATTCATAGGATGGTCATTTTTCATCATGCCATTGTTTAATAATGTTAGTGTTCTTAATTAGGGGTAAAGCAGGTTTTGAAGGGACCTAAAACCCGTAACAAGCAAGTTTTAATGGGACCCAAAACCCAATCCACATGAAACACTACCAAAGAAAATTCAAAGACAAATAGCAGCCAATCTACAATAGAAAATATACATAATAAAGGCAGATTTAAAGCTAGGGAGAAAAAAAAGCACTCGCCATAAGCTAGATCAAAATATTACAAGTGCTTCCTATAATTTAGATACCAAATAGTATTATTAACACTAATCTCTATCCCCACCTCTAAAGGAGAGAGCATATCTATAAAGAAAAAAGGAAAAGCATAAAATTTGGTGATAGAAGATCCAAAGAACCCTATTAGAATTATCACAATAGAGATCCCCCTAATCACCCAACCAACCCAAATAGCCAACCCAAACTCCACCTTAATAGGAGAGGGCTCCCCTCTATAGGACAAATGACATGAAATCCCATTCCACTATAGCAAAACCTCTCTAGAAAACACAAATTCTACCTCAATAGGAATTCCACCACCTCAATAGGGGTTGCAAGAAAGAGAACCAAAAAAAAAAGTGAACTCCCCATCCCCTCCATAGAACCCGTCTCCACCTCAATAGGAGGGGTCTCCACCTCAAAAGGAACAATATCCACCTCAATAGAAGACACTAACTGCAAAGATAGGAAGAGATAAAAAACTTTAATAGAAGGAGAAAACATGGCATCCATTGGTAATTCGAGAAATTGTGTCTTCAGAAAAAACTTTGAAAATGTCCCAACCATCAACACAAAAATAGAAGCAAGGGCAGACACAACTTCCTTTGTCACTTCCAACCAAGATACCAACTTCCAAGAACCCTCCAAATGACAAAAATCCAACCCCTTGAACTAAGGAAACCCTACACACTTCAAGGGGTTCAAAGAAGACACCTTAAAGAACATAGGAACATAGACAATCCCCACTTCCTTAATCATCACCCACCACCAATGGAAAACCTTATGCAAAAAATAGATACTTAATCCCTTCAACTTAAACGAATTCAACATGCACAAGGCATTCGAACTATCTCCATGAAGGATCAGGAGCATCCATAACTTCGTAGAGGTAGTATACGCTCCCCTAAACACCTTAAAAAAGGGAACCACAAAACTAGAAACCCAACTCAGAAGGATAAGCATGAAAGCTACAAAGAAGCCAACCTTGTAACAACAAGAAAAACCAATGTAGAGTAGACAAAAAATCAGTTGCACACCAAACTCCACAACCACAATGAGGGCATAAAAAGCTCCCATAAACTTCAAGGCCAAATGGTTTGTTAGAAAAAATAAGAATTTCAGCTCAACTTCCTAAACAACCCCTTGAAGACAACTCATAAACACAACCTAACAAAGAGCAGCCACCAAAATCACTAGAAGTATACCAACGAATTCCATCACCCATCTCATAATATACTAAAATAGAGACAAAACATACCACCACATCAAAACCATCCCAAAATAGAGGTAATCCATCAACCACTTAATCATCTTGAGGAAACAGGGCTCTACAAAACCAAACAATAAGGACTAAAAGTCCAAAAAAACCCCAAGGTCCTTAGCCACAAGATGAAGAGTAAGGCTTGGAGAAGCTCCATCAAAGAAAAGGCAATCCAAAATTCCTCCAAACCACAATGGAACACCAACTCTAACCAAGCAGACATCAACAACAACCCCTAGAAAAGCAAAGTTTTCCTTCAAAGCAACGACCTCAAAACAAAAGAAAACATTAATAGTGTTAGTGTTGTTCCCAATTAAAATATAATTTATCCTATCTCGCACATCCTTATGGTCACCCAACCTATACTTGCAACATACATCATTTCAAGAGAAATATATACTTTCTAAACAATGACAAATTGTCTTACTTGAGATTGGCCATCTTTGCCACTATGAATGAAAATAAACTACCAAATAGAGAATTAGTTAATGAAAAAGGTTCCATAATGGGCTTGGATTCAATTAATAATGGCTATTTAAACCTTCTTTATGGTTGGGGAAATATTGACAAATGTGATCAACCTCCATCTCTAGCCAGATTTATAACTCTTGTTGATTAACAATTCAATCACTTATTTTTTGTCTCAATTTTTGATGTAATTGCTTAAGGATTTTCCTATCATAAACTTTAGCATGTGTTGTTATTTTAATGTCTTTTTGATAAGTGTGATATAATTATTTATGTAAAGAAATATATCTATAACAATAATTCATCAAAAATAAATAAACCATAAATATTTAAAGAATTAATCAAAATAGTTGTTTCAAACTTTTTGTATTATTTATAATAGTAAAATACTATATTATTTCTTGACTTAAAAGGACCTATAAATTCCCTTCTAAATGATCAATATATTTACTATTTGATCCCTTCTAAGTTTCCAGTGGTATCCAAGCATGTATAATATTCTTAGAAATAACATATGGCAAACTTTTATGTTTTGGGTTTGGCCTCCATTTCTTATTAAAGTAATCAAAATAAGTGTAGAATTTTGTAGCATCATTTTTACCTGTTGAAAAAGTATATATCGTTATATAAAACTCTTCACTCCTATTTTATATATGCATACACTTTAGTTAATGCACTTTTTTCTCTTGCTAGATGTATTTTACACTTGCAAAAAAAATTGGAGAGATGAAAGTAACATCTCCTTCAACATCTTGTTTAGGAACAAATGTATTTTTTTGTATATTATTTATAGGATGAACATAATTATCAACTAGGGAATAGATAAAATATCTCTCACACTATTTGATGGAAATTTTGGTTGCAAAGGTCTCTCTTATCATTGTTTTCAATAAAAATACTTATGTAGTCAATCTTGTAAAGAAACATTCCATCTATCATATTATTGTGGATCCACTGATGGTGTTCTAATTATTTCTACTTATTATTTCCTTGGTTATTATATTCTAATTATTGGAAGATGATATTTTAATTGTTGATATCTCTAAGTTCCCAAGTGCCCCTTCACCTCCGACAACCCTTGCAACAATGCCTAAGTGCCCCTTGTGATCACATGAGTGACCAGGGGCTCCACCCTTAGCCCCTTGTGCTCCAACACTTCACTTTAGTTTTAAGTCCCCAGGGGGCCTTTTTTTTCCTTTGATGCCCTAATTGGGCAATTTTGTTTCAAGGGGGCATAACTTTTCACTCGGTTATCAAAATCAGCAAGAAAAGATGTCAACAGAAAGCTAGTTCTAAGCACTATCTAATGGTGCTAATAATTTTCTCATATTTTTCTATTGGTTCATTCCATAGCCTCTCAAAGTTAGATGTACTATTTTCATTCCCGAGCTCACAAATTTTGACTCGTTTCTTTGTTTTTTCACAATTCTAGTAGTGTTGGGACGGTCTTTCAAAGCTATTCACATCCATATATGTAATTTTTCCATATTTTTCTCCAGGTAAATTTTATTTAGTTTTTTTTTTTTTCACATTCTGATGAATTACTTGGACATTTAAGCTCCTGGGAACTTGTTTGTGTGGGATTTTTTTTTTTGGCTATTCTCTATCTATTTCCAATATTTTGTCCTATTTGGGTATTGTAGACATCTTTTAAATGTGATTTCTCTTTTGTAGGCACACTGAGATAAAATTCCATTTTGGTGTATACTTTTTGGGTATTTTTCACATCTTGTTGTGCCTATTATACTCACACTATGATATAAAGTGTCATGGGTAGGTTGTGAGTTCCTTTGTTTTACCATCACACCTTTTTCAAGTGAGTGTTCCTTCCATGACAACATGAAATCCTAGTGATTCATGCTTCATGCATGTGTGCCCTAGTTTTCACACCCTTTTTATTTGTAGGTACTTTCATGTGTATGTTCAGATGTTCTTTTTTCTCCTACATACACTTCTTGGTGGCACACAATTTTAGTGGACCTGTCTTGGCTCTCCCTTTTTGCATTATGGGGGGTTTCTATTGTTGGTGCTAATGCTTCCTTGGTTTTGTTTTGGAGTGATCTTTGTATCTAGTTCTTGTTCCTATGTACTAGGAGGATGCAATGATTGGTTACACATGCATTTTGATGAGATGGAGAATTTATCATATGGACATTCTTGGATTCATATTTCTTGCTCAACAACCTTCCATTTTCACTTGATCAGTGCTCTTCAGACTATTAGCACCTGTGCCATTTGTATCTTCAAGTTCTAGATTTTTTCCTTTATTTTCCATTTGATTTGAGTAGTTTCATTTGATGAAATCAAGTAGATTCTTGTCTTCTTGATCTTGATCACCATCTGTTTCAAAGGAGGTTCTTCATTTCACTAGTCATCATTTGACAGTTGTCTATAACTTCTTTGTACTTCAATGATGTTCTTCATGTTCCTATTCTTTTGGGACATTATTTTTGAGGTTTTTTAGCCCTTCATTCACCATTCTCTCTTTTGGAGAGGAGTTTTTACCATGAGGTTTTCTCCTTTTCTCCAATTGTGAGAGATTAGATTATTTGTACATGGGTACCTCACTAGGCCTTGTTTGTCGAGACCCATCTTTCATTCTCTACTTTTTATGCATTGTATTTTTAGCTACTCCCTAAGTTCATCTTAAGGCGGGTTGTTAGAGTAATCCTAATTTAGATAATAATTAATTAATCTTTAATTAATTATTAGTCTAATTAATTTCATGCACTTAAGCTAAGCTTAGGAGTGTTTTTTTGTTAACTGAAGAGAGCTATTATTAGATCATTATGTCTCATCACAAAGGATCTTAACAATTGTCATGATATACTCCATTTATCATTTAGGGTTGCTACTATAAATGACTCAACCCTCATTGTATTATCTCTTGACGAAAAATCTCCTTGAAGATTCTTGAGGTTCATTCTATAATTTTTCCTTGTTGATGATATAGAAGATTATTGTTTGCATCTCTCTTGCATGGAAGGTGTTTTTGTTCATTGTTTGATCTTGTGTCTTGTGTTTATCCACAATTCTAACATGAATGCATGTGCAAGTTATTATAATCTATGTAAGGCATTATATGTAGCTAGTTTATTTTCGACCTAGAGATAATGATTGGGGTTGAGTATACATAGGGTGTACCTATTGATTGTTATTTTTATGTTATTTTTTAGTTGATGTACAAACCTATTAAGCATACCTCTTGGAATACCCTACCAAGTTTAAGTTGAGCCTAAATTATAGGAGATACCATCCACACTCATAGTAGGCCTTTAACCATCCATAGTCTATTAATGAACCCATTTTTTCCTTCTTGATTTCATATCCTTGGACTTGAAGGTAAGAAATATTCTAGGATTTATGGGGAGAAATTTTGGAACCTAACATGGAGAACATATTTGAAGCAAGATAATATCTTTCTATGTCTATTATCCTTGCTTGTGTATTTCCAAGCATACATAAAGTCATTAGACAATTTAATAATAATTAGTTCCAACTTTGTGAGAAGATATAAGAAATCAATTTATAGATCCTTAAATGTATGTACAAATTATTTCAAAGAAGAAAATTATTAAAATAATATATTGAATAGATAAGTCTTAAGATGAAATTGAATTTATACCAAAATATCTACTAACAATAAAGTACAACGGTCTTAGTGCAAATCATCAATGAATCAAGATTTAGGATCTCTATATGATTCATACCTAAAGTATTAGGGATCTTGAAATTATAATTCCCAATAAAATAACTTGAAATACTAAGCACAATTGTCCCAATTTACCAAAAGGCAACATATTAAAATAAAACCAACTCATGAACTTAATAAGATAAAATAATACAAATCATTGGGGATTGAGGGAAAGGAGTACCTTTTAACCAATGCCTAAAGGTAGAAAAATAAGAACATGTTTGGATCTTTGACTCTAAAAGGATGTACATGCTAAAATATCAAGAGTTGGGTATTTGGAATAATTCTTAATTCATACCTCAAGTAAATATATGCCCAAACTTGTGATCCCATAAATATATCATAGTAAAATGGTTGTAGATTGAAGGTTGGATATATTTCCTGACTCATAACACAAATATAATTAATAATAGTATCTTTGCATCTCCAATTCAAAAAATGTGTCTACTACAAAATGTCAAAGATAAAGGATTAGGGATACTATATTTAACTCATATTGAATGACATCCAAATAGAAGTATGTTTGCATCTATAACTCTCAAAATATATGTAAGGTAAAGAATTAAATATTGAGAATTAGGAATACACTATAAATATTATTTAGAAGCATTCAACCAGTGGGATAGTAAAAAATGTGACCTAAAAACAATAGAGAAATTCTAACTATGGAATTCAAGGATCAAATATCCTAAAGAAATCACTCCAAAATCCAAAATGATAAGCATACCCTAATTTTTGTATCCCAAGCATTGAGCCTTACAAAAGAATTACATCATGAAATGAAAAAATCCTAAAACTTTGACAAACCCAAAGAATTAATTTGATGAATGAGGTCAACAATAGTACAACTAGGCATACAAAACTGAAAAAATTAAAACATGAAGAAAACTAAAAAATATTAATAATAATGAAATAAAAATAACCCAAAAAATTACTTAATGTATGAAATAAATAGAATAAATAAACACACCAAGAAAAAAGAAAATAGTCAAATAGAAAAGAAATGATAAAAAAAGATATCCACTAATGAACAGTGGAAGAGAAAAACTCTATCTAGTCAATCAATGAACAAGGTTGATGAGAAATGAAACAAACACTAAACAATACACAAAAAATTCACACACAACCATGATGCAATGTCAAAAAAATTAAATCTCTAATCTTGATGATATATCATAGAGTGTGATCTAAAATGGATGCAAAGCCTTTTGCATTGTCTAATTTAGAAGTGTAGAATTGATCAATATTATGGATTGTGGAAATATGATGTCTTTAATCTCTCATCAAACTATAAGATTTTTTTTATGAGGATACAAGAGAAAAAATAAGTTTTTATAGCTTAAAGACAAATGAAAACACAAAAAAAGTGATGAAACAATAGGTTAAATGAGAAAATAGCCTAAAATGCACATACGGGGAAATCACCATTAATGCAAATATAAGGGAAGGTTAAGGTGATGTCATATCTTATGTCAAGCATTAGTTTTTCATATATTCCTTTGTAGCTATTCTAGGATGACCAACTTTGAAAGTCTAACATATATATGATGAATCAAACCCCCAACAACTTCAACTTGAAAGGAATGCCAAAGTTTCAAAGATTTATTTACTATCATGTTGGGATGAAAAACTTTGAAACTTTGACACTTTGAAAAGAGGGAAATTACTTAAAATAAAACATAAGGAAAAAAGGTAAACCCATAATTAGGTTCCAAAATTTAAACCAAGAAAACAACCAAAGCAACAGAAAAAATAAAAGAAAAAGGGGGTCCTCATTTTGCTAAGAAAAAATGGGTCATGTGTGCAAGGCATAATAGGGTGATATGACATTGCGAACACATTTTTTAAATGGATTATTTTGGGGCCTTTTTATGGGATGACAAGGGACAACTCTAAAAAATTTAGGGAAATTTTTAAAATATCAAAAATTTCAAATATTCATATGATAATATTAATAAATCATTTATCATATACAATATATAACCTTAATACATAACACTAGAGCTAAATTGAAATTTCATATAAGAGTCAAAATAGAAATTAATAAAATTTTATTACTTTCATTATCAATGCTCATATATAATATATAAAAAAAAACTAAAACCATTTATAATCACTCTCAACAATGAGTAATAAGATTTATTATTCAATTATCGTATTACATTTATACAATCTCATATGGTAAAAGTGAGATTGAATCTCAACCTCTATATATATATATATATTATGCTATGTTTTATAACTAAAAAGTAATATTTGAAAATGACATTTAAAAATAATAAACAAACTTATAGAAAGCTAGTAATCTAACTCAATTTTCATTTAAGGATCATCATTATCAAGAGAGACATCCTCAAATTGGAGTACGTACATCGATTTATAGAAAAATAATATAAAATATTTGAATATTAATTGTCTATAAATAATTACTATTGTTAATATTATCAATTCAAACAAGATGGTCATAGTTAAATCTAACCATTACATACTCATACCTATGTTAAAGAAATGGAGGATTGAATTGCAACAAGATTGAAACTTAATCTTTCCTATATATTGGGAGACAAAAAAATAACTCATTTAAAAAAAAAAGAATAATAGAATTAATTGAGAAAATTAAGTACACATAATCAATAGCAATTTTTATATTCGAATATTTAAAACAAGCTCCAACATACCAAGTATATCTTATGTCATGAATCTCACTACCAACACTCATGTTAGATGATGGTCCAAGACCCACCTAGTCAACAATTAATTTATTTTTCATAAATTTAACATTGTTGTGAATACAAACCAACTACTAATTTATATTGATATATTACAAATTTACCTATAAAATAGATGGGAGTGTCACACACTCACTAGTGGAATGGTTAATGATGTACCGCCTTGTAATGTTATACCCTAAAATATATAATAAATATAAAATTGTAAGTCAATTCAATATTTAGTAATCAACTATGTGTTGAAATATTAAATATTAAATATAAAAATATATTATAAATTTATATTAAATATATTTACATAAACGATAAAAAATTATGCTCTAGAAAATGGAGGATGACCATATTGTGTTAGATCACTCTCTAATATCATAGCATAGAATCAAAATGAGTGTACTCATGGGGGAGTTGATGCCTATAGCTTGTGGATCATGCTCTCCTCTAATATAAATATAACAAAAACTATAGTAGAAGTGGAGGTGGCATAACTAATATTAGATGATTTTGCTACATGAGCATCCTTTAAATTATGAGATTGAGACATCTATGTGCCATGTTGTATGAAGATGTTTATGAGAGAAGTAATGGAATGGAAGGTTTGAATGTACATAGTCTCTTTAATTATTGATGAAACCATCACATGATGAATATGTACTAGTGGTCTTAATGAATGGCTTGGTGCATAGTGAGTTCCCTCTCTATCCTAGGAAAAATCTTCACTTTCACCTTGAAACTTCCTAATATCAAAATAATTGATAATTTCATGCAGTATACATTTATACTAGAGCTTTTTAAGGTAATATAGGGGTACCTCACAACTATTTTTTTCCTTGCACCCATGCCCCATTTTGACTTGGCAAAACAAGTACCCCCTTATTTTTTTTCCTTTTTGTTTGTTTTATTTTTAAGCTTGAGCTTTTTCTTTTTAAAAAAAAAAAAAATTGACCTATTAGACTTTCAAAGTTTATCATCATGGTATGATAGTCAAAGAATCCCAAAAACTTTGATGTTTTCCTTTTGGATCTCTCTTGTGTTCCTAGGTATCCGTTGGCCTATCAAAGTTTGTCACCCTGACATGACTATAAAGGAATTTATATCATCTCGATCCTTGATGGATAGCGTTGGGTTGATGTGCCACCCATGTCATACTTTCAAATTTTTTCATCTTGGAATGAAGGTAAGTGATCCTCCAACATTTTGATCTCTAACACAAGATATGATGTATCCCTGACTTACCCTTAACTTTGCATTTATGGTTGTACCTTGCATTAATAGTGATTCTCATATGTGAGTAATTTTATTAATTTTTTCTTCATGATTTTAACTCCCTCAATGCTTTGGGATATTCTATGCATGCATGGGTTCATTTGTGATCAATTTTTTCTTTTTATTTATTTTATTTTTATTTCACCTCTTTTCATTTTGGTTTTTTCCATCTTTATTTTTGGTTATTTTTGGCTTGTCAAATCTATTTTGGGAGTAGTGTGCTTTTCAAGGTTGTTTGTGATTATTCCACATCACCTCACTGGGGCATAAAATATTTTAATTCTCTCATGTCACTTTTAGTATGATACCTAGGGTTGCTCTGATCCTCAATATTTGACATATCACATTCACCAAGTCTTTTAGATTTGGTTGATTGGGCCTTCCTTGTTGGACCTTCCTTTATGAGCATGCATCAGGTAGTACTCTTGATATTCAATACCCAATTCCTTCAATTAATAAAACTTCTAGGATCAGTTTTCATATTTTTTTCCTACCAATTTGTGTAGGTTAGATGGTAAGTTTTATCCTTGACTCCCCATAAGCCTTACACTATGTCTTTAACCCTTTTGGGGTGTTAAGGTTTTATTTGATGATCTAACCTTGTAAGTGTTTGGTATGTTGTATGCTTGACCTCTAATCCCCAACATGCCACACTCTATACCTTCACTAGAATCAAGATTTTAGAGTTTCTCTAAATGTTTTACCATCTTGAGCATTAATTATGAGGTACACCCAACATCCAATCCTCGATACTTAATAGTCTATACCTTTGTTGTGATTGGGTTGTTGGGGTTCTCCCTAATGGTTATCCTTTGACAATGTCATGATGGTATCATCATTTCTGGTGATTTCATGGTGACATCATCATTTTTGGTGTTGTCATGGTGACATCATGCTAATGTCATCTTGTAGTTGGAGTTTTATAACTCCTTATCCCCTTGTGTCATTTTGGGCATGAGTTATTGAGTATGCTTGATGTCTACACCTTATGCAAGTTCTATGCATCAAGGTTCCTTGGTTTGATAAATTACTTCTAGCCATAGGTTATGCAATATCTCTTGTCCCTAACACCTGATACCTTCATAGTGAATACTTATTTACTCAATATCAGAATTCTTGGATCTTTGATGCCTAGCGAGGAGTCATGGTTGATCTCTAAATCTGAACTATAAACCTTTTATATAATTTTAAATGATTCTACATTTTGTTAAGTGTTGATTCTAATAAAGTTGATTATACAATACACTTTTCCTTATTTTAATTATTTGATGCTCTCTAACATTTTCCTTAAATGCGGTTGATTGTATTAAAATGAAAGGTGAGCCTCCATGCAGAGAGATTGAGTATGAATTCAAGGGGTATCAACCCCCTGCCAAAGATGTTTTCACCATGCATTGATATTGGAGACACAAACTTGGGGCATATAGAAGATTTCCTAAAAAGGTTCAACAATGCAAAAGATAAAACTTTCATGGCCTAGTGCATTTCCAAGTCTGGATTGGTGCAAGATGTCACTTTTCTAGTCTCACTTAAATCTCCAAAGTTGGTGCTTGCTTGTGCCCAAAGGTACAATCAAAGATAAAGAACTTTTTTTTGCCCCTTTGGACAATTTTTCCTAGATATTAGTGTATACATGATAGAGAGGGTCTTTGAGCCCCCCATCTATGCACAATATGGTAAGATTGACATGAAGGGAGCTTTTTATTTCTATGAGAGGAAGAACAAGACCCCCACTACTTTCATCAATTATCATCTTCCTTTAGTTCCAAGAAATTCTACACTTAAGATGGTAATAGTTCAACATAGGAGTGAATTCAAAGAATATTCCAAAGTTGTCATCACACTCCTAAGCGGGGTATATTGGTAACCTTGTTCCAAATAATTTCATCCTTGGATGTGCCACTATATCTTAAGGATGGTGGAAGAGAATAAAATTGACTAGGGGAGTATCATAAATGATAACCATCATGAGTAGTTGGTTGATGTGATTGAGTTCAGTAGGCTCCTTATGACTTCATACTTTGTTTACTTGTTTTCCTATCAAGAAAAATTTCTAGGGATAAGAAGGATTGGGACTCTCTAGTTGGGAGAAACCAAAGTATATTAACACTTTCCTCAACTAGAACTTAAGGAAATTGAGAGAAATTACTACCTTGTTAATGATTCTTTTGTGTGTGTAGTAATCATAGGGTTGGAAAGTGATTATACAAAAAGGTTGTACTTGGAGGAAACACATGAATTGAATAATTAGGGGAATTAGTATATCCAATTCAAAAAATTAACTTATATCAAGGATGTTGGCTTCCATAAGCCACTCTACAAATTGTCGCAATACCCCAATGACAGGATCATCCAATTGGAGTTTTGTAGGTAGGTAGCAAAATTTTAGAAACCAGTAGCCAATATAAACATGAAGTTGGATTCATCTTCCCCATTAGGGTGGGTGTTTATTATTTTTCCAACATGCATATTGAAAAGACAATAGAATTGGAAATGGATCCATTGGCCATGTATTTATATGAAAATGTAAAAAGCAGATATGATCCCATTGGGAAGATCAACACACTAATAGGGGCATTCTATAAACATGAACTTACACTAGAAGATAATTGGGCTAAATTCTTAGCCAAAAATGATGTGATAATAAGGGAATACTATGGGTTGAGTCTTAATATGATTAGACTCTATGGTGTGGCCAAGCCACCCAAAAAATTAATGAGGATGGGAAGGTATTGCATCCTTCCTACAACACATATAGAGTATTCAATGAGAATATTACTAATATTAACTAGTCTATGGAAGAGGACTCCTCAATGGAGGCTAGATATAGGGTAGTAGTGAAAAAGTCAGTGGAATGATTGAAGAAGCCCTATGATATGCTAAACCCATACCCCAAGACTCAAAAATATAAGAAATATGAACTAGAGGAATCTTCAAGGGAAACAAAAAAAGAAGAGCCTAAAGAAGAAAGAAAGATAATGGTTGTTGCAAGGAAAAAATAAAATGAGAAAGAAAACATAGTGGAAATATAATTTAGTGAGAGTGAGGAGGACCATGTTCCTCTAGTTAGGAGAAAGAGAGTTGCTATTTAGTCTCATCCCATTGCTCAAGTCCCTTCATCACATACCTATGGGGGGACTGTTCTTTCATCTTCTCAAACATCACCAACATATTCATCCTCACCACCTCCTCAAATAACACCACCACTTCAAACCTCTCAAACAATTCCTCTAGCACCACTCCAGTCTCCACCTCAATATGTTATCCTTGCACCAAGTTAATCACACCACCAAAAATTCCAAATCTATCTCTTCATACACCAATTCCAACTCATCCAACTTCTCCTCCTCATATAGAGATACCATCACCTCCTCAAACCATAGAACTAGAAAACCAACTAGGGTTTGATGGTGAGAAACTAGTGGAAGATCAACTAGTTGAAGATCCATGTTAAAAATATGAACCAATATGTGGATTCAATTCATGAAAAAAAAAGTGAAGGAACCCATGACACCACTCAAAATATTGTGTCGACTCTTTCTCCTTCTCCTCCCCACTCTCCATATCCAAAACCTTTAGGAATCCTAGTCTAGTCAAACCATGTTGTTGAGAAAAGGAAAATAATGTATGCACAAGATGAAGAAGAATTATCAATTGTGGTAAAGTTTTTCAAGAACCAACTGAAGTAGAAGAGGGAAATACATAATCCACCCTTACTATTGATGGGTAGGGTGTTAGGTTTGCACACGTGGTCACCCCCATGGTAGAAAATGTTGAAGAAAAAATAGCACCTAGGGACTACTTGATGTAATAGGTTAATTTGGTATACTAGAACAAAGAAGAGGAAAAAAATCATTATAGGTAGTTGTTTCCACCATTCCACAACATGTGAAGAAAGATGAAAACAAAAAGGAGGAAATAAAATATCATGTTAGATAGCTCACCTCCTACATCAATCATTTGTTAGGATCAAATGATTCTAGTGAATATAAATCCATTTTTTTCTACTCTAAATAAGGATTATTAGCATCTAGATCTAGAGGGAGTCATCGCTACTACCACAACATGGAGAGATGCACTAGAAGACCTTGATAGTCATGTAATGAAAGAAGCCTTTAAATCCTATCACAATATCAATGATAAGGCAAGTTCAAAAATGGAAGTGAAAATGAAATTGATAGGAACTATTGATTTACCAAGATGAATGTCTATCAATTTTGTAGAGAATGAAGGTAGTTCCTTCAAGCAAGTTGGCCTAGTTAGGAATTTATTACAAGGAAGATCATGGATTATAAGCAAAGTGGTTATAAGATGATAGACTTAGGATAAAGGTATGCAAGGGATGCAAGACCAAATTGAATACTATAAATAATTTTGTAGATTCTATTATGACAAAGATAAAATGACTTATTAAGGATATTCCTTGCACCTTCTAGGAGAACTACTCCTTGGTTCACCTAGTAGCATAGGTAATTAAGGAGTTCACTAATTCCTTTCATCAACAATTGATATGGAAAATAATTGATAATATAATGAAGAAGACCTTAAATTTTGTGGTATCTGAGAGGATTTGATTTAATTCCATGAACTACAAGACAAGATTAAATAGTTAGTGTTATCTCAAAAGGTGAATATCAAGTACCATAAGGGGTCAAATGTAAATGACTTGAATGAGGCCATCACTTATTTCTTGAACCTTTTTCCTAGCCAAGTGTAGTTTTTTCTTATGATTTGATTATTTAATAATTTTTTATTCGTTCAAGGATGTAATAACTCAATTCAAATGAGTTGAAGTTAATATAGGGCCCATATGGCTAAACCTGATAAATGTAACTTGAAAATTTTAAATTTTGATCTTAGGCACCAACTTAAGATTTAAAATGACTTGGTTTTGTATTTTAAAATTTGGGCACCCAAGGTTGGCTATTTATTTCCTTTTGTGGACATTGTAAATGGTTGTTGACATTTTGGCTAGTATTGAACTATACTATTTTTAGTGAAAATCCTACTAAAATTTGTAATATGCATATATTTTCAAATTAATGAAGGATCATGCCTACTACATATCAAATGTTTTTGATTAGTGGAAAAATAGGTTTTTATGGGACCCAAAACCCATTACAATAAGGTTTTAAAGGGACCTAAAACCCTATCAAAGGAAAACTACAAATAGATAAAAACATAGACCATCAGTAGCCCAACAACATCAGCTACCCTAAAGATACACAAAACTACCCATGCTGCAAAGAAAGGGTTTTGAAGGGAACCTTAAACCCTCTATAATCATGTTTTTACAAGAACCAAAAACCATAACAAATATTAAAGACCGCTTGAATTATCCAAGCAACAAACAACCTATAACAACCAGATTGCAACATACCATCTGCTCATCATAAGCAACACTGAGCCATCTTGACTCTCCACCACAATAGGGGAGTTAGAGAAAAATAATGAAAATTGAGGAGCCTCAGTCTTCATACAACACCTCCATCCTAATTCTCCAACCCATACTCCACCTCTCTAGGAGAGAGCTCCCCTTTATAGGAGAGGAAGAAGTGAGAACCATTACAACCAAATTCACCACCCTCCTACACACACAAGATCCACCTTAATAAGAACCATCGGAAGAGAAGAGCACTTCCCACGATAACAAAATTCAACTCCACCTCAATAGGATAGGACTCTATGTAATACCCCCATTTTTTCTGATACTATTTACTACTATTGTTTGCTTTTATATGTTAGTGTGATACTGAATGGTGATGGTGATTGATTCATCATTCTGTTGTGTGTGACATTATTATTATGACTTATGATACTCTGTGTGTTGATTGGATTATTGTTTATTCAAATAGTTGTCATTAATGTTTTATAGGTCGATGTGATGATTCTATGGTGATCATGTTATTTGAATTCAGTATTATTTTATAATACAAATTGTTTAATAATTAGTTATGATGCAGTAGTTAAATATCATGTTATCTTATGATCAATTTGGTTAGAAATGTTAGCTTGTCATTGATATTATAAGTGTTAGAATAGAGTAGGTGAGAGGACAGTGTAGCATCACTCGTTCACGAGTGCCCTGCTACACTGCAATTCCTTCTCACGATAGGATGTTTGACTATATATATATACATGTGCTACTTGACATTTATTTGGATGCAGGATTGCAGGAATAAGTCTCGACTCCACCTGCTTCGGCAGGACAGGGCGAGCAATAAATTAACCCAATGGGTAAAATGTTGAAAAAGGGAGTAGGTTTGGAAGTGTCCCCGTCCCAAGTCTGTCGTCTGTTGTGAGTCATTGTGTTATGACTGAAGTTTTGTCTTTGTCTTGTATGTGGGTTGACTGTTGAGTATTTATTTAATTCTTGGTTAGTGTTTAATTAGTTAATCGTATTTCATAAAATAATTACTTAATATTGCATTGTTTTTGATCTAATTGAGAGTTAGAAAAATGTTATATTTAAATAGATAGTAAATTAAAAAAATATTTAATTAATTAAAGTGCAAGAAATTAAATTAAAATTAATATTGTTGAGAATAATTAGATATTATCTTTTTATTAATAATTAAATTAGAAAATTATGTGAGGATAATATCTATATTAAATAAATTATTTTAATTAAAATTTTAGATAAGTGTGTGCTTTTAAAAGCTGGGAAAAGGACCAATGAGGAAGGAGGCTTTTTGGAAAAGAAAGCGGAAAAAGATTTATTGATTTTAATTAGTGATTTATTATTTTTTTGGAAAAAAATTATTCACACACACAGAAGTTTTGCTCTATGGTTTTGGATCTAGAAAAGAAAAAAAAATTAAAAAAGATAGTTGGGAGTTTTTGAGGTTTTCTGGGTAAAACTATTGTGGTATTGGAAAGAAAAGATTGTTCAGAAGAACGTTGAAGGTAGAGGATCGAGAAAAGAAGTTGCAGGAGGAGATCGAGGGGAGGCTATAGAAAGGATTCTTCATCAGACGAAGGATTTCAGGTTCATCTAAATTATTACTTCTTTTAGTTTATTGTCTTGGAAATCAAACTTTCGTTGAAATGCCTTTCGTTTGAAAATTAAATTTATTTATTTATTTATTTATTTGTGATTGTGAAAGAGGATTCTGTAGTAGTAAATTAGTTGCTACAGACGTTTGAAGATTGTTCATTGAAAACCATAGTAAAACCCTTTGAATATTCAATAAAATTTAGTTTTGAAACCATTGTCTTGAAAAGAAAATCAATTGTTTTTGTGGGTTAAACTTGCATGACCAAATTTAAATTGGCTGATATAAAATAAAATAAATGAATAAGAAAATCAAATCATCTGTAGAAAACTGTGGTAAAACCCTTCGAAATTTATTCAGTAAAATTTGTTTCTGAAAATTACTGTTGAGAAGAAAATCATTATTTTATGGCTTGAATTTATTTGCCTAATTTATTTTGTATCTAGTAGGGAAATCTAATTGTTATGTTACTTATTTTTAAATTTGGCGTAAATATATGTATTTTTATATATGTGTATCAAATAAATAAATAAAATATGCTTTATATAATCTATCTTCTTTTCCGTGTGTACATTTCCTGTGTACTGTGTACTACATGCCTTGTTGAAAAAGAAATATATTTAATTCTTTATTAGTGATTAAGAGATACATTTAAAAGAATAAATATAAATAAATAAATATTATTACTTTCGAATTTCGAGATTTGATCATGGCTGCATTATCATTTTAAATGTATTTTTTTTTGGTCGGAATCATCTCGAATCAACGAAATAGTATTAAAGATTTTATTAAAATAGTTATAAATTTTATAAATAAAAATAAAATTTTAAATTTTGTATTGGGGGGAGGGGCGGACGGCTTTCGCCGTACCATTCCCCGACCCCACTGTGAGTTAGGCGCAGCCAACACCGGCTGCGCACAGCAGCCGAGGCTGCTGTACGCAGCCGTGTGGGGGCTGCGGCCTCCCCACAGTGGGGACCGCAGTACCCACAGTGGTACGGGCTGCGGCCAAGTTTGGGGCTTTGAAATTTTTTAATTTCTTTTCTTTGAATTTAGTTTGTTCGAATTTTGTGGCATTCGGTTTTTTTATTTATTTATATTATATGTTATATGGGTGGCTAACTTTCATTAGGAAAAATTTAATGCATGTCTTAATATATAAATGTAATATATATTGATATATTAAATGTGTATGCATATATTAAATGTTTTGAGATTTAAATTTAAATTAGTTGATTGATATTTAAATGGAATTTAAACATATAGAAATAATAATGATTATTTTAATTTATATATTTAATTTTGTAATATGTTTTTGGTAAAATAATTTTTTACAAAAATGTTTTATTTTGATGTATTTTTAAATATATGCCTCTGTGTGTGTGGAAATTAAGATTATTTTTATAACGGATTTTATAAGTATAAATTCTTATATATGTATTTTTTAATTGATTAATTATTTTATGATGGAAATAAGGGTTAAGTAATTTAATTTAAATGTTTAATTATTAAAACAGTATGATTTTGAATATTTAGTTTATATAATTATATAAATATATATATATTATGTATTATTTAATATATATATTTATTATATATTATTTAATGTATACATATATATATTTATTGGGTTTTAATTTAATTTAATTTTTATTTTTATAATATTCGAATGTGTATTAACTTGATTTGTTTTAGGATTATAATAACTTTATTATATGGTTATTTTTATATACATAAACATTTATGTAATATTGTTGTTTGGTTGTAAAGGTGATTTTAAATAGGATAAGAATGGGAGAAATTGTAATGTTTAATATAGTTGTGCAATTTAGGAATATATTAGGTGAGTTGAATTAAATTAGGTTCTTTCGAGTTGATGACTATTTATTTGAAACGTTTGAATTTGGGTGGTTGATTGTGAAATTTAGAGTAAATGATTGTGTTGCCTGAAATGTTTTCCTGTCATGTTCTTTTATTCTCCTTGTCGGGCAAGTAGGGTTAAGGGTTTATGTAAGTCTTTCAGAGAAGTTCTCTAGAGTGGGATGTTTGGTGTAGAGGTTCTTTTTGTGAATCGCCTTGATGTATTGTACTATGATGTGGTACCCGGTTTCCACGAACGGGGACCTGTGCCTCCTGGGAATTAGGAGTGGGTGATGAGATTTGTACCTCCTCTGGAAGGAGTGAGTTTTCGTATTTGGTTCCTCCAGTATTCGGAGTGAGTTTTCTTGTTTGTTTCCTCCTTGGATTGGAGAGGTTATGTTGTCTAGTTGCCTATTGTGGTATTGTACCTTGTGTGTTGTCGATAGGAGAGTGGCTCTTTGTGAGGGTCCGGCACACAAAGGGGCACCAGGGTAACTCACCTAGAGTTTAATTAAGTGATAATCTAAATGAATTAATGGGCGGGCTTTCACACTAATAAAGATAAAAGAATGTCTCTCTCTCGTGAAGCAAGTGAATGATAAGGCTCGAGATGAGATGGGACGCATGGTTTTGCGTGAGGGTCCGGCAGCCGGTAGAGGCGAGCCAGGGCAACCCAGGATGGGGGTCCGGTAGCCTAGGAAGGTTGAGCCAGGGTAACTCATGGCAATTTATGCATGACACTCTTCCTATGTCAACAATTAGCCAGTTATTGTGCGATGTTCATGATCTTTGTTCTCTGGAAGCATTGTAACCTCGTGTTAAGTGATAATGTGTTGTAGTTGTCAAGTGATGTTGTGTTTGTAGTGGTTAAGTGACTTATTGATTTCTCTTTGGTTATTGTTGTAAGTAGTCTTTGATATTACGTCTTGAGTTCATCGATGTTGTGATTATGACTAGTTGTTATGTTCTGAAGTGGTTTGTTGTTGTGCCTTTGGATTTGTCGTTGTTGAGTTCTAAGTGGTCTTTGATGATAAGTTGTCCTTTTGGAGTTAGACTTGTTGTGTTAGGCGTGCTTGGTCGGGGACCCTTCCTTGTCTACTCTCAGCACGGGGGTGGTTGGGTGGAACGTGCTTCGCACCCCATTGGGTTCCCTCTTCTGTTGCAGATGTATCTTTTGCTGCAGGTTTTGGCGGATGTTGATGATCCAGTGTCCTTATGTACCAGATTGATGTATATACTTCTTATGTAATGTATTCATTGATGTATTGTCTCCCACATGTGTTGGGATGACCTTGTTGTAATTGTATATGTGATTATTGAGGTTGTATTTTCAGTCAATTGTATTCTACTATCATTGGGATGTAATAATTATTTAGGCCATGTATTTATTCAGGATCATTTGTTATAGTTGGTTATGTTGAATTGTATCTATCGAAAATATGTAATACTTTATATCTTTATAATTCCATGTATTTCCATATGTGCATATGTTATTAATATGGATATAGTTGATAGATATTTTAAATGATGAATTGGGAATGAATAGATTTATGTAATAGATTTATTATTGTTATCTTATTATCATTTTTTATGGATTAGTGTAGTCATGTCACTTCGTGTACCCCATTGGAACTAGTTGTGCCTCATAATACATTGTTATGTTATAATGCTTAAGTATGTTTGTTATTATATTCTTTTAAAAAAAAAAAAATGTTCCGTTGTTATTAGTTCCTTTGGGGTTCTCACGGCGGGGCGTGACACTCTACCTCAATAGGAACAATCTTCACCACAAAAGAAAACAACGACTATAGAACCTAAAAAAAAAAGCAACCACTCTAGTAGAAATGGCAATCACCTCCTCCTTTGGCATCAAGAGGGTCTGGTACTTAAGGAAAGACTTGACAACACCCCAAACAACATCAAAAGAAACCCATGCCACTAACTAAAAAAGATATTTAATAGAAACAACTCAACCAACATACAGTAATAAAAATTACCCCCTTCAAACTTCAACATCCTCATATTTAGAAAGGGGATCAAACTAGCTTTCTTACAAAGAAAAACTTCCAAGGAGAACAAAAAAGGCCCATCCCTCATGCAGAAGCCTTTAGAAGAGACCAAAAGGGTACCAAAGATTACAAATAAGAAAAAATGATTCCGCAAAAACATAGAACCAAACCCCACCAACAACATAAACATAACAAACCAAGTGGGGATTTGAGAGTCCGTAAAGGAACCAACAAGAAACCACTACAGAACAAAAGAGCCAAACCCTACCCACAAAAGGAGCTTGGAAAACCAAAAAGGGTTATGAAAAACCACTGAAGTCCTCAGCTTGTAGGAACATAAAACACTCATCCTAGAAAAATAGGACAACAAGACAACAACCACCAAACACTTCAAGAATTTCATACAAGACCAGGGGAAAAACAACGAGCTTTGAATGCTCCACAAGCCCAAGGGAAAACCAAAACCCTCTGATAACAACCACTAATAAAAAATAGCTAGAGGCCAAGCGCAAAACTGACCCCCACCACACAAGTGGGGGTAAAGAACAAGGAGAACATTCCCCACCTAGACATCACAATCGAGCCTGACCAAAAGCCTCAAACAGACCAAGAGATCCAAGCCAAAAGAAAGAACAACTAAGACCATCTACCACTTAGGTACCTCATAGAGGCCAACAATGCAAGCACAAGGCAGGAGAAAGACTAGAGAGGAAACAAAACTAGTAGAAGAAAAAGGGAAAGAAAGCCACCTAACCAAATACCAAGAGGGCCAACTACTCCAGATAGTAGCAGACTCCCACACAACACAAAAGAAATCCCAAAAGGAAGAAACTACAGGAAGTGGAAAACCAAATTTCTACAACCAGACTTGGCATAGCAACTCTCTTCACACCTCCACACAACCGCCACAATGATAGAACCAAAAAGCAAAAAAAATTTGACCCAACTCCCGCGCAACACTAGAAAAGGGTGAGAGGAAAGAAAAATCACATGCACCACAAAGAACTACAACCGTGAGGGCACTAAGGGACAAAAGGGACCAAATGCAAGCCACTAATATCCATCCTCATCATCTGAATCCAATTCACCCTCCTTTGTAGATGTAGAATTCAAACCTTCACCGTTGCTCGTATTCCCGCTCATTCTCACTCTCGATTAAATTGTATTGATATTAAGGGTATGAGCCTTTGGTTGTTGGCTCTATAGGTAAGAAGCCCCACCATTTCACCAAAGGGTCTCCCCTTAACACTAAGGTCAAACAGTATCACTTATTGGCATGGTAGGGAAAGACCTCACGAGGTTTGAACCTTGATTGTTGGCCCTACAAGCAAGAAGCCCCACCACTTCACTAAAGGGTCACCCCTAACTACATCTCAAATGTTTCAACCTTGGTGATGAAGTATTTTTTTATTTCTTTAAAATTGAATAACTTGGTAATATTTGTTTTGTCTACTTATCATAAAGTTGTGTTGAATCTATGCCTAGAATATGGTGATTCAATTGCATTAAACTTGAAAAATATTTGTATTGTGATTTTTCTTAGATGCTTGCAATAATATTGTAGATGGTTGTGTGAATACTAACCATTATAATATTAGTTTATTGATCTCATTAGACCTTTCAAATCTAAGAGATAGCATTGAACTCATAATTTTCAATTCTATTTATTGTTTATTTTATTTTTAGTATTTTTTTTATAAATTCTAATAATCTCTTAATATATATTTTTTTGTATCTTGATAGTCTTAGGGTAGACTTAAATCTATAAATTAGTTTATATATTAGGGTAAATCTAGGGTAGATTAGGTTATCTAGAGTATGTTAGATAGGAAATATTTATTTGAGCATTCAAGGATTTTCTTTTATCTAGCAGATCTAAAGTGTTTGACTATAGATATCTATCCAATTTGATAGTACCAACAAATATTCATTGTTAAAAAATCACTAGCCCATTCAAATTTTCCAAAACAGTCAAGACTTGGGCTAAAAAGGAACCTTAGACTTGATCCCTTAGTTTTTCAAGAGAAGTAGTGTTTATCATTCTACTTGACATTGGTTATGCTAATTCCACCATCAACAGGTTATTGCAAGGAGGTTGGTCAAAGACCATCCAACACATGTCCCAAAAATTATTTTTTATTTTATTATGATTTCACTAAAAGATAGAAAATCTCTTCCAATTTAATGTGCAATGGGTGCATTGTTTTTTGAATCTATAAAATATGCGCAATTTCTATCTTTTGTTATCTCTTTTATTTTGACTTCATCATATGATAATTTCTTCACATAAAATTGGTGGCATAAATTCCTATGTGTTCCCCATTGATGATTTTGTTCTATGATTGATTCAACTTGATTTATCGTTGATTCTAATGTTTTTCTAGTGATGCATGATGGGATTTTAAGGCCAATTCCCTCTAAATTTCTATTACTTTTGCAATTTGAATTTTATTTTTCTTTAGTTTCTTTAAAATATATTCCTAGTTTTGTGGAGGGTTAATGGGATGTGTTGGACGAGATTTTGTGGTATAGGGTTTTCTTCTAGCAATCCATCTTCCTCCATATGCTCAAGGTTAGTTTCATAGGAGTTTGTATTAAAAAATAAAAATATAAAATATAAAAGAAATTAGAGAAAATTTGAAGAAAATTTGATCTAAAACGTAAAAATACAAATAAAATTGTCTCTTCTTCTATGTGACATTATGAAAAATGTAAAGATGGGCTTGCAAATGATTCTACTCACTAAAATGTGCTCATGAAATAACATAATTTGTGTTCCTAAGAGCGTTTAATGCTATGGGTTATGGAAAACCTACAACCTATATTTTACTTTTTATTAAGATAATAAAATAAACACACATTGTAATACATGCATTTTATCATGTTCACATGTTATGTATTATTCGAGTTTTAAAAACCATGTACACATTTAGGCTAAATTGATACTTTTGGCCACTCTTTTGGTCCCTCAACTTGGTGCACCTACTTTTTGATTTAAATAACTTTGATTTACCAAATTTGATTTTCAAAAAAATATAATAATATAGTTTGTACCTATTTTTATTATCACTTTTTTAGTTGTTAAGTTGAAAATATAGGCTTGGAGGTAACTTTTTTGAAAGTAGTTTTTGAATATCTTTAGATTGATATTACTAACATATGGATAATCTTAAGAAAACATCAAATAATGTATGTTTGGATGCTCTAGGTTTGTACATTAGGGCACCATACTTATCTAGTGGTGTACATTTGAAATCACTTGAATACTTATCTAAAGATGTTATTGTAAAATTTGAGCCCCTAGAAGTTATGGGAAAAAAAGTGGTCATATCCACTAATTGTGCATAATTATCCTTGAATTTTACAACTCAATTATTTTATCTAGTGCCTCACAAATTTAATTTTAATCACTATTCTTAGTACATAAATGTCTTTTTTTGACCCACCTTGATATGAATTAGACTAATCCATTCTTTTGGAAAGTATTGTGACAATTATTCTATGTCTATAATAATTTTGTCTTGATAAACTAGCATGATCATTGTGGAGCATGTATTCTTGATTCAATTTTTCCTCTTGTTCTTTTGATAGAGACCCTAATTTTTTCTAAGCTAGGAGCATGAGAAAGCTATTATATCTAGAAAAACCCTTATATTTGGAAAGGGTTACATTTGTATGTACTCAATATCTACATTTTGTTAAATGATGGTTGTGATATTGACTTGTAACCATCTTTTTCTAGTTTTTTATTGACCTATTCTCTCATGTTTTCTTCATAAATGTTACGAGAAGTTGTTTGACATAGTCTATTGTACTAGTATATTTACATCACATGTCATTTTTGGGTAGATATTTATACATTCTTTTATCATTCTATTCAATTATTATCTTGCTTCCATGGTTTTTTGTTTTTTATGAATCTATTAGCATGGAATGCTTGTTTCTCCCCATTATAATAGTATAAATTTAAAAAAATGTATTCTTTTTTAACCTATAAATTTTGAGTAGTGATTGTAAATAGATTTGTCTATCTTCATACTCAACTTTACCAAAATTTGAAGTTTTATCAAACAACCCAAAGGGTAAAGCATCTAGTATAAATTAGTTTCACTATTTGTATCTACACTTTGAATTATTTCTCTAGAAGAAATGGTTTTTTCTAGTGGCAATCTTGTTTGAAGGCAATTTTATTTACACATTTTATTACATGTCATTTTCTAGCTAAATTTATAATTTATCTTATGTATAGCATTCATTGTGAATAAATTATTTATAGGTGGAATCATAAAGCCCTATCCTATTTGTGGAAAATTTCTCAAAAATGAGTGCTAGAAGGCATAAAAAATGATTGAATGAAGGGCCTTCATTTTAAGTTACAAGGTCTACCACATATCAATATGGTTCAAATGAATTTTTTAATTTTTTTTTAATGTTCTAAGAGAAATAATGTACGAGAGAAACCTTTGATCAAATGTCCATTCATTCAAACATGTTGACTTGACCCTTAAAGTTTTGGTCACTTTATTTTTGATAAAAAATGTTGATTAAGGGATTTTTTATTATTTTGAATGTCTATTATTTTGGAGAAGAAAAAAAAAATTATTATTTTGAGTGTCTATTATTTTGGAGAAGAAAAAAAACCACCAATCTTTTGGTAACTAACCATTAATTAGGACATGGTGAGACAAAGGAATGTAACCACCACTTTGTTGCAAGGGACTTTAGAATAATAATTATTAATCAAATAATTAGTCTTAAAGTTAGGAAATACTTATATATGTAGAAGATTTTCTTGCACATGAAAAAATGAAAGGTTTATATTTAGGAAAGACATGTGCATAAGCTTGCATAGGAAATAATGTACCTTAGAGATATTTTTATAATATTGGATAAGAAAATAGAAAAATAATAATTGCAAAAATAGAATGGTCTTGCATCTATATAATTATGTTTCCTATGTATTATGGACATATGCACATGTTCATCTTATAAAGTTTATGAGTGGTCAAGGGTATTAAGCAAGTGGTAGCAAGTTGATGGTTTTAGTTATTGTTTTTCTCATCATAGATAATTGTGGTTTATGTGATATAACCATTGTTGTGACATGTCATATAGAAGCTTCAATGTTCTATAGGTTTCAGGTATGTTTTTATTTTATCATTATTGAGGCTGCACACAATCTTTAAGTTGATTTACATGTACATATCCTTATCATTGAATTCAATATAAGGTATTTTGGCTCTTATGTGCACTTATGGTGATACCTTCTTTAGAAGTTATAAATATTATGTAGACATATATGTCAATGCATGACATGGGCACTTTTGTTGATACCTCCTTTAGAAGTGATATCTATTTTGTGGACATGTTAAGTCATGGTAAATTTAGAAACTCTTGGGTGTAGTTTTCCCAATGCACAAGTAAAATAGATCAATAAAAAGAGTGGGTGCGTTTAGGTTCCAAGATATTAATTTTTTGATATATACAAATTTGTGTGCATATTTGAAGGACCAAAACAACCACCAAATAAAATGAGATTCCTTCTAAGCTATTATAATTAGCATTCACCAATATCTTTATTAGCAAGTTGATATTGACTCTCTCTCTCTGAGTATTTCATATTTTATTTAAAAAAACACTTATATTTTATAAAATTTAAATAAAAAATAAAAAATAAAAAATAATTTAAATTATTAATAATTTCATATACCATATTTATTTAAAATAATATTTATTATAAAATATTATATAAAAATAATAATTATTTCAATATAATTATGTAAAACAAATTTAAAAACTAAGTATATACTAATTATTAAGTGGTCTTATTTCCTTAGAAAGAAAATTTCTGCACCTATTTTATAAATTGTCAACAACAAACAAATCAATCACTCATGTTTGTATATAATTTTTCAATAAACAAAACTACAAAAAAATTTAAAAAATAGTTTTTATAAAATTGAAAAATATATAAAAAATAAGCACTAACTTTTGAATAAAAAAATTGTGTAAAAAATAGTAATATAATATTAAATGAAGAAGAAAAACACAAAACTCTTTAAAAAATAATTTTTATAAAATTGAAAAATATAAAAAAAAAAAGCACTATCTTTTGAATTAAAAAATTGTGTAAAAAATAGTAATATAATATTATAAAATGAAGAAAAAAAACAAAAATAATCTAATAGTGAAAGAAAACAATATCCCAATCAATAAAACTGTTAGTAAAAAATAAACAGATTTTTTTTTTAATTTAAGAAAGAAAGAACAAATTACATCAACAGAGCTGTTATAGAACAGCAACAGTACATCATCATAGTAGAAACATTGCTGTTAGAGAACAGCAGCAGTCTAAAGATATACATCTACAGGTTGTCAAAAAAACTGAAAAAAAAACTTTACAAAGTAAAAATCAAAAGGCTGTTAAAAAACAGCATCAAAATTACAGATTAATAAGTTAATTATCTACTTGCTATTAAAAAACAGCATAAAAAATTACTGATTTACAAAGACTGCTTCGTTGGAGACTATGTTGCTGTCACAATATTCATCAGCGTAGTTTATTGCAGCAGTTTAATGGCTGTTTGCATTCTCTTTTAATAAACAGATTATTTTTGTGCAAGATTATTCTACCTAAATTAGTTAAATTAGATGAATATTTGTTTAGGTTTAAGAACATGGACAAACTACATATTTTTGGGAATCTATTTTAATTCATGTGTATTGTTGTTAACAATGTTAATTTGACAGAAGTTCCCATAAGTCATGGAAAGCCTTCACAACCTTCTCTTCTTCTCCCACCACAGCCACTCCTCTCTCCACTACTACTTTGGGGGAGCCGCGAAATGGGTAGCATCCGTGCCACCTAGATCGTTGTGTGTACACACAAATCAATACCCATTTACCCTTCTCCACCCACAGTGCAGTTTCACCAGCGGTTACACAAAACTCGTTCTTTGGAGGATTACAATTGAAAACAAAACAGAGCAGCATGCAATGGGCATTGGGAGAAAATTTTAGGGATGGTTGGGACTGAATTGCCTGGTTAGAAAAGGAGTCGATGACAGAGAGATTGGTAAAGGCGAAGCGGTCTATAAGTGAGGAACTCTCAGGGACTGCCCACGTGCAGACTATCATTGCTTCTGGCCATTTCTGCAAATTCTTTATACATCAACACTCAGCCAATTTAAAATAATTAGAATTCATTGCTATAAACTATTATTACCTGCATGCTTTGAATGCAACCATCAATAGCTGATCTGCTGATTGCCCTGAGATGCAGCGACCTCAATCTTTGCATGCGCTCTAAAGTTTCTATGCCTGCCTCCTCCCACCTTGTATGTGCTATCAATGTCTCCAATGCTTTGCAATGTTCCAAATCTTGTGTTTTCTTAACTCCGTAGCACTCTGTGAGTGTAAACCAATGGAGAGAAGCTAAGTGTGCAAAACTAGGAAGCGCATCCAACTTGGGGCACTGATCTATCCACAGAGTTTGAATGTTTACCATACCAGCAATAGCGCTGATGTTCCTCACCATTTTACACAAGAACAAACTTAGGTTCTTGATTGTAGTTGGAAGGACTTCTATCTCCGTTTGACGATCATTATTTTTAAGTTCGAGAGTTTCAAGGGCCGGACAACAGTCTTGAGAGATGGAAATCTTGGACACTTGAGTTCGATCAAGACATATCCGCTTAAGGTTGCACAACGAAAGCAGGGGTTCGGAGTAAAGATCCAACTCCCTCGGTAAAGAATTCAGGTCCAACCACGGGCGCTTCATGGGGCTGGAAGAAGTAAGCGACCCTGCCCTGAAATCCAAATTGCTTATTGGGCACTCCTTTATTACAAGCTTTTGCAAATTATTCAATTGCCTAAGCGATTTTGGTAAGGATTCCAGTCCTGAATAACTTATTTCTAAAGTCCCTAAGAGATTTCGATGCCCCAGAGAGTCCGGTAAAACTTTCATCTTGGGGGATTGATCAATTCTAAGAGCAGTCAAACTGGACAAATCTCCAATAGTGATCGGCAGGCTTGTCAACAACTCACTTCCCACATGAAACTTTTGCAATTTGCTCAGTTGACTGATGTTTGTTGGTATCTCCCTTAAACTGCTGGCACCATCTACATTGAGTACTCTCAAGGAGGCCTGATTTGTGATGTGACGAGGAAACTCTTCCAACATGCACCCTTCAAGATTCAAATACTCAACCTTTGTCATGTTTTCAAAAAGGTCGGACTCTAAGGTGAGTCTGGAACATCCCTCCAAGCAGAGGTGTTGGAGGAGTGTTAGCTTCTTGAAAGAGTCTGGCAGCACACTCAATTCTGTGCAACCACACAAATCTAGATGCCTCAGGTTTCTCAAATTGCCAAAAGTGCTCGGCAGTGACGATAGTTTTGCACAACCAAGTAACTCCAGGTGCTCAAGCGATTGGAGAAGGCAAAAGCTTTCAGGGAGGCTCTTCATCTTTCTCCCATATGACAACACTATTTTTTTCAAATACATGAGACATCCTATTGAATTTGGAAACCCTTCGAATTTTGAGCACCCATAAATAATCAGCTCTCTTAACTGCACAGGACCCTGCAACAAATTCCCAATGAGATCGACTGAAAACGAATTACAGTATGCAATATTGAAGTAAAGCTATAAAGAGCTTATTAAAGGAAGATACTTACAATTGTGTCAGTCTCCCATAGTTCTTCCAAGTGATGTTTATTAGCCCATAGCTCTTCGTTGAGTTCTAAAACCCTCAAATTTTTCAATGAACTCAATGAGTGAAGATTTCTCTGCCCATGGTGAAACCAGCGAAGCCATATCAACTCTAATGATTTATTGCCAATCACTTGATTATTAGTAATTTCCTGCGACCTGAAAAATTTTTAATCCAAGCGAATTGGGTGTGAGGCCACAATCTCCTCTGTTTGTGTTAACCATAAGCTCTCCGCCCTGGGAACATCGAGAAAACTCAACCTCGCCTGTTGATCCAGCTGTTGTGGCCATTATTCCTCGAATGCCAATTCTCTTTTAAATAAGAAACACGATGAAATCAAAAAATGGAAAAATAAAACTTCATGGAGACAAGAATCAAACAACTACAAGTAGACAAAGAAGGTTGTTGCACCATTGTTCAGAGAGACAATCAAAGAAACTGCTAATCTTACCTGTGCTTCATTATCAACATTAATAATCTGTTGGGGAGACCAGAGTCGGCAAGGTGACTGCTGATTTGCAATTTCTCTTCCCAAATCCCTCAAGTGATCATGCATTCTTATACAGTCATACTCATCGAGTTCCACTAGACATTTATTGAGAAGCCTTTCCCAACCGTGCAGACCACTCCACCCTGATCCGTCCCAAGCTGCAATGGCCAAAGTTTTCTTCTCTCCAATGAAGAAACAAGCACTATCTAAAAACATCTGCTTCTCTTCATCATCTAGGGCATCATAACTCACTTTTAACTTCTCCTTAATATCTTCATCTAGTATTCTAGATATCTTATCCAATTGAGATTCCCAGTAATCTTTTTTAGAGATACCATACAACTGTGCTCCAAAAACCTTAAGAGACAATGGTAATCCCTTGCAAACATATAGGAAGTTTTCAACCAAATCTTCAAACTCTGGAAGTGGGGAAGGCTGCAAGAATGCATGCCAACAAAAGAGCTGCTTGGCATGAGGTGAATCTAGTGCTTTCATCTTATAAATGGATGAGATGCCCCAAGATCGAAGGACTTGAAGTTCTCATGTAGTAACTACAATTAAGCTACCACATCCAAGACTGTCCTTCTCAGGCACTAGTGCATCCAATTGGTCTACCTTATCCACGTCATCAACAACAATAAGCACCTGAATAGATCTTAAACGACTAGCAAGAATCCCCTTCCCTTCTTCTATATTGTCAATTGATACATCTTTGAGACCAAGGTCCCTTAAGAGTTTTTTCTGTTTTTTATACAATGTATTTTTGGAACCAGCATCTCTTACATCCAGTAAAAAACTAGACCTTTCCATATTTTTGTATTTATTGTTGTATAATTGTTTAGCAAGAGTGGTCTTGCCAGAACCACCCATGCCCCATATGCCCACAAATTGCATACCACAATGGCTTTTTGTATATTGAAGTGTTGTCCTTTCAAAGTCTACGACAACTTCATCTAGACCGATTGGATGTTTAGCAACCACAAGTGGCACATTTTTAAGTACTTTCAATACACAATTAGCAATATTCTTGAGCAGCCTCTCTTAATCACTAAACATATACAACAATAAAATGAAGCAGAACCAAAAAAAGGAAAGAAAAGAAATAAAAAAATTTAAACAAATACATAAGATGATTGATAAGAAAAGGATAAGTGATGGACACAGATTATTTTGTACTCATTCTTTGTTAGTAATGACGTGGCCGACATTGTAGGAAACACTGTTGAGTGCATCCTTCCATTCCTTAAGCTTTTCTGAGGTGTATCTACCCTTCTTTTTGTGTCGGGAAAATGAATCCGCATAGACTCCTTTTGCATATCGAACATCCTCAGGCTGAACATGGTAGAAAATAGGAACAATCTGGACGCCGGTTTTGAGCATAAATGAAAGTTCTGCCAAACACCACGGAGATTGTGCATAATTTTGAGAAAATATAGCTATATGGAGTGAAGCACTGCACATAGCTGCTTCTATTTCTCCAGGCAAGAAATCCCCCATTTCAAGCTCTTCAGAATCAAGAAAAACCCTCAATCCCAAGCCACTAACGGTACTATGGAGAGTGGCTGCGAGTGTGTGTTTGACATCAGGGCCACGATGATTAATAAATACATCGTAGGGCAGTTTTTTCAGAGACACTCTGGATCTACTAGAAGTAGATACAGATGGTGCAACTTCTTCAAAAGCATCCGCAAGCTCAACTTGTGGTTGCCTAGAAGTAGATTCCATTAAATTGGATTGAACTGAAGACAACCAAACAATGAAAGAAATCCAAGGAGAGAAAGATAGAACTTGGAAGTTGAAGTGATGCGGTAAACTCGGTAGGAGAAGGGGGTTTATAAACCGTGAGGAACGCATAAAATGAGTGAATGTGGATTGCCTAGGAAACCGCATGGAAGAAATGCAGGAGGAATCCCATATTAACCGCAAGAAAACGTCATTGCCACTTCCCATACATTAAAGATAAAAGAAGTGATCAAATTCGTAGATTGCGTGGCTGACATAGGAAATCGCATGGAAGAAACGCAGAAGCATCTAGAGAGCCCTTCCAAAAAGGTCAATTGCAGAACCAGTTAGCATCTGTGGAGCCCAACCATTGAAAACGAGCACCTAGGAAGTATCAATAATTTACAATTTCAAAATTGAAAACCTACCCTCTTTTCTAGGATAGGTCATTGCTTGCGTATGTTGATGGGAACACAGTTCGTATTTACCATTGAAGATCTCCTTGTTTCTCTTCCAGCCACTGGTTTAAGATTATATCATAGAGAAATAAAAAATTCACACCAAATGTAATTATTAAGATTTTGAATTTTTATCTTGGCCACACTTTGTCTTTGTGCTTGTTTTACCTACTTATTTATCTACGTATGTTCCATTATTTTTTTTATTTTTTTAAGAAAATAAATATCATAGATAGATAATTTTGGGTGACTTTTGGTGAATTATTTAATTTCAATAATAAATTAAGGGTTATTTGATCTTTTAAATATTTTTTATTTGTTTATTTTTATAATACAACTTACTATTACATAATGTTAACAATAGTATTTAAAGTGATTCAAATATTCAATCAAAAAAATTGTGTGATGGTATGCACATCAAGTTCTATGAAATGCACTTCAAGTTCACTCTAATTAATCTACATCTTACATGCTTGGAAATTTGAGTCACTTTAGTGAATGTAGTAAATTGTAATGGTGAAAATTTCATATCCATACCATTTCCCCTTATGTTTTGGGTCCACTTTGATTAGAGTGTTTAAATGCATTAATCAAATTATAAGTGACATAATTGTTTGAAATTGGTTCATGTTATCCTATCTAATTTATCACAATCCATAGATATACATTCTTGATTTTTAGACCTATCTTTCATCATCGTAGAGTAGATTCATGGGTGTCCACATTCTACTAGATCATATCCACGAGTCCCAATTCAAAGTCATATGGTTTAGGGCCCCACTTGTAGAGACTAGATATTTACTAAAAATGTAAACTTGTATGCAATAAAATAGACACACTATTTTCCAAATTGCATATATGTGGATTCTTGGGATCATACTAAGCAAGCTATTGAGATTAACTTGGAATCTCAAGTAAGAGACTCAAGATCAAGCTTCAAAGGATACATAAGAGATTCAAAAAGGGGACTTGTCAATGACACTCTATGTTGGCCATTTGGGTCAACTTAATTGATGGGCTGCTATGATGCACTTGGACAATGGCTAGATAACTTTTGTAATTTTGTTGAGGAGTTTGAAAATGTTTTCAAAGTTTTTGTTGAGATTTTTTTCACTATGCTGATAATTTAATGCAGTACTTGCAATATGTATTGTTGTATGATATATTTTGATTTATTGTAATATTGAATTTTATAGTGTTTAGATTGGAAAGTTTAGTTGTAATGTTCAAAAGAGGGGTTGATTTGATTGGTTTGGCTTGATTGACTTGATATTTTTTTGTTAGTAAATCTACTAATTTGGGAGAATGTTATATGATTTCATTTTGTTGTCTTTTCTTTCATTTGAATTGAATGTTAATCATTTAATTTATTTGAATGTTTGAAAGTGTGAGAGAAACAAAAGTGTAGGTTAGTTGCATTAAAAAAAATTGTATAAGAAAATTATAAAAAAGGAAATCAATCTAACACATATGATCTAATTTAACTAAGAACAATTTAATAATAAATTAATCTCCATAATAACAACTAATAAATTGAAACTGACTAATGAACAAAATTATGCCCAACAATTCTAACAAACTAAACACTAAAAAAAATGAATTCTAACCTTTTTTCAAAATGTTGCAAACCATGAGCATGCTTGAATGAGAACCAATTATATTGATGTCAATATTCATGTCTTAGGGAGAAAATATCACCTTTATAAGTTGACGTGAACATTTTTCAAAATGTTGCAAACCAAAACATGCTTGAATGAGAACCAATTATATTGATGTCTGTATTATGTCTTAGGGAGAAAATATCAAGAAAAATAAATAAGAAAGATAATGATGAAAGATAGATTACCAAAATACAAAGAATAGACTAAAAAATAGAATGAGAAACCAAAGAAGAATTATTATAACTAATAATAGGGTAAAATACCTATAGAGAATGGGCTACAAATGATGATGATGAGAGAACAAATGTATTGAACTATATTATAAGGAGAGTAAAGTATAAACTACCTTCTCTAGCTATGTACTAAATGAAGGATGAACCTATAAAAAGAAATGAAACAGGTATAATTGGAATGGAAAACTCCTATTTATTGTGTGCCAAGTTTTTTATGCAGTTAACAAAGTCCTCCAAATTAGAGGAAGAAGATCCCCCCTGCTGCACCGCCACTCTTGCTGCCCTGCTCAATTCCTCTACCCGCACACCTTCTTCACCTTGTCCTCCTAGCACTCTCTTCACTGCACTTGCCAACACATCTCTGTTGGGCACTGCGTTCGCCCCTTCGCATAATCTGACTGCAACTCTCAGATATTCAACCAACAATAGAGCGTTGATATGCTGATCCGCACTTAAAGGCCATGTGATCATGGGAATCCCCAGCGTAATGCTCTCCAGAGAAGAGTTCCACCCACAGTGGGTAACAAAACCCCCAACGGAAGAGTGGGAGAGGATCAAGAGCTGAGGCGCCCACCCTCTGATAACCAGGCCCTTCTCTTTCACTCTTTCTTCAAAACTCTGCGACAGACCGACCTTGTCATTTCCGTCGCCAGGCGGGTCTCTGATGACCCAAATGAAGGACTCCTCACTTGCCTCCAATCCAGCTGCTATCTCTTCTATCTGTTTTTCCGACAAAACTGCCAGGCTACCGAAGCAAACATACACAACAGATTTCTCTTTGCGGCCATCCAGCCACTGCAAGCACAGAGATTCGTTGATTGAATTCGGCTCCCCCCTCCGAAGATTCATCTCCTGCTTGTCGTGGAACACAGCAGGGGGGAGCAGAGGACCCACAGACCAAACAGGGCGCCGCGAAATTGTTCGGAGGTGGTCGACATAGAGAGGTTCGATAGAATAGACGGTGTTGATGAGGGTGCCCCAGCTTTTGAGATTGGAATCCATGCTGTATTTGATGGACACATAAACAGGATCCGAGCTTCTGTAGGCCTGTGCAAGGCGAGGAAGTTGGAACTTGCGAAGCGTGAGAGGATGAGGAAGACCAGGGATGGGCACTTCACCGTCATCAGACTCCACGCCTACGTGCGGCATGTATTTCCACAGAGAAGAACCGACAGAAACGGCAAATGCCCCAGACGGATGGAATACGATTCTGGGTATGCCCAGCTTTGCCGCCATGTCCTGAGTCCATCCCAGGAAGAAATCGCTAATGATACAGATCACAGGCCCAAATTCATTGGAGCTCTCGTTGAGTTTTTTCTGCAGGAGCCAGCGCTCCAAGGGGTCGGCGAGCCCTTGGAAAGAATAGATCAAGAGCGGCATGAGTTGCACAGATATTTGAGCTATGCTATCGGCATCAGGGGGCATTCCCTGCGTAGGAGGAAGCGGAAGAAGCAGGGATTGGATGTCGAGGCCCTGGGAAGAAGCCGTGGACAAGAGAGGATGCAGCAGAGCCTCGTTCCCGGGTGTGGTGAGCAAAGTGAGTGAAAGGCCTTGGGAGGCGAGAGAGAGAGAAAGATCCAACAGAGGAATCATATGCCCCTGTGCTGGGAATGGGAAAACCAACACGTGAGGCTTCTTCATTTTCATCTCCATCATCGCTCTCTGCAACACCCCAAACGCTGTATAGGAAGGAGAAATTAGTGTTCCACTTGGAGAGTGGATGGAATTGGCATTTTGAAAAGAATTGCCGCTTATATCGGATTTCTCGCCACAACCTTAAACGCCATTTACCTTGGGTTCAGATAATTGTCGTATTCGGAAAATGTCGATAGGATCAAGCGAGCTCTCGTATGCATTAACGTCAAAATCACATTAGGTATGATTCCGATTCTATCAACGTTTTGAAAGGTGGCACGTTTTGACTTTACTTTTAATGGTGCTTGGCAGCCTGGAATTTGATGTTTTTTCAATTTTGGACGGTATATTACAATTTTTAAAATTAGGTATTATATTAGACCTATAATTTTATTTGTTTATATTTTATATATTCGTAAAATTTTATTATGAAAAAATATACTGTAGTATTCTAATTTATAATGTTAATATATATCATTTTATAATATTTATTTTAGAAATATATATTGATTTAGAATATTTTAGAAAAATAGAATATAAATATTTTTTAATATCAATTTAGAAAATTATTTTGAAATATTAATTTAGAAAATTATTTTAATTATAATAATAAATTTAAGATTTTTGTTTTATGTATAAACTTTAAAGTTGCCATTGTTTTTTATTTATAATCTTATTTGATAAATCTATAATTAGAAAGATTAAGAAAAATTGTCATTACATAAAAATCCAGAAAAATAGTTTTCATTAGAGAGATCAAAAGACTATTCTAATTTCTCACATTACTAGAACATGCACTTAATTTTAGTTGATTTTAAAACAACACTATTTGAAAAATAAAAAAACTTTATTTATAGTTTTACTATAAATAAAGCTTTTTATATTTGAATTTTTGTGCTTTTGGGATTTGTTTCTATTATTAAAATCTAAAATAGTTAATATAAAATCTTGTTCAAAACTTAGAGATAGATTTTTTGATGTTTTAGAAGGATATTATCTTTGTAATTGGTGACCACTTACATATCAAAGAATGTTTGATATTTAGAATCAAAACTTTGTCAACCCATAGTCAACATTTATATTTCTAACATTTTATTATATAGCAAGAGCCTTCATATTTTGCTTATGCATGGTTGAACTCCTATTCATAATTTGTACTTACACAATCTTGTGTAGAAGGACATACATCAAACTTCCTCTTATAGAGGCATAATCCTTCATGGCTTAAAAGGCTTTCTTCTATGAGAGATGATTGACAATTGAGGCTAAGGATAGATGTCAAAATCATAGAGGTCCTAACCGTGTTTGTCTATACATCACATAGATTTAAATTAGGAGGAACATATTACATAATTTGTTTGTCTAAATTTAAAGATGGAGAGAATGTTAGGCTTCTATCAAATTGCAATCTTAATTTTTTAATAGAGTGTACTAATAGGTGGTTTCATTCTCATTATATTTGCCCTCTTTGAAGAACCAAGGTAGATGCTAGAATAGACAATGTCAAATTAGAAGAAGAAGATACAAATATATCAAATGGTGTAAAACATATGATTATTTATGTGAATTTTACAATAAAAAAGTTAGTATAGAATAATTTTATATAAAATTCTTCATAAATTGATTTGGATGACCATCAAATTCCAAGCTTGGTGCTTGCATTTCATTGCTCTCTCTTATGCACATGACATTACTTATTGAAAAAATTATGCAATGCATCTCTCATCTAGATATCATAACTTACAAAAGTAGAAGAAAAAATTCACGAGCAATTCTAAAATTTGGCTATTATTTCTTGTACACATCAAACACATTCTCACAAAGAAAAAATCCATAAATCCTAATTTTAATGCAATAAAGAAACATATTTTTCCTCTTATGGAATGCTTCAATTTTTTTTAGAATGCAAATTTTAGGGCTCAAGTGGCATTATTGATTTTGTTAAAGCCAATAATTTGTCTTGTTTAATATGAGGAAGCAACTTTTTGGTCATTTTTTACATCACAAACTAATGCAAATTTTGTTAAGTAGGATAAGGGTTTGGCCAACCATGCCAAATAAATTGGCGATTAATTTCATTATGGATGTAATGAGAAAATGGTTTATGTTGTGGAGGTGAAAATTTGTAAAGCTATTTTCAACTAGGATATTATTTTGTAGGTACTTTATTTATTGTGGTGGCTTTCAAGGGTTTTGATTTTCAAGTAAAGCAAAATCTAATTTTAGTTTTAGTGAACTACATTCAAATTTACATGTATATTATTTCTATAAAAAGAATATTAAATTTAAGATTGCATATTGTTAATTTGAATTTACAATTCATGTAGTTGTTTGGGCTTAAATTTTATTAGCTCCTTCCATGGAACTATAGTGGAGGGGGTTGTTTTTAACAAGTGATTAAGCTTTCTTTCTTTGGGTATGTGCAACGCAACACATATATATAGCAATATAAATTCTCAGCTTTCAATAGATATAAATTCAAGGGTTTTTAAAGGAGATTCTCAACTTTCGACCAATATAAATTATGCTTTACTTTGAATTTAATAAATAATTATTATTCATTTTCTATTTGAATTACGACTAAAGTCCTAATTGATAGGCTAATTGAAAAATATCTATAACTTTCAAATGGTATCACATTTTTTGAATCTGAAACATGTGTCACATTCTATGCTTCACATACTATAAGATTAAAAAAAAAAAATCATGAATTTTTCACCCAGTTAAAGTGGTCAGACATTTATTTTTAAAAAGTTGTAATAGAAAATTCAAAATTAATTATTTACTTGAAAAAATTACAAAAAATATGCATCACATCGGGACATGAGTCATCTACTTATAAAAAAATATTATCATTTTATTGTGGTTGGGGTGGTCAGACAGACACCTACTTCTTATATTTTCCTTGAAATTTAAGTACTATTGCATTGAAATTTCAAATTTTCACCAAATGGATTTAAAAAAAAAAACCTAGTAGTTTAGAAACTACATTCAATTTGCTACAAATTCTATTCTTACATATTTTTGAAATAATATAGATAACTTATTCAAATTTTTATGTCAAGTTTCCTAACTTTTATTTTTTTGAATTTTTTGCCAGTTAAGGGCCTATATTTTCCATGATGATCTTGCACATACCCCTTTACCAATCAGGAACCATCTTTTTCTCCTTCTCATTTGTGTTGTGAAGATTGAGGATAAAAAAGTGCTTAGAAGTTAACTTATAAAAAAATTGGCAATTTGTTATTGGCTTATGTTTAGGGATGCATAATGCTAGCAAAGATTGTAGCTACGCAGAATATAAGAGCTCCTTATGACACCACCAACCATTAAAAAATACCATCCACCATCTAATCAAATATTATTTGTTTCTCACTAGACATTACAACAACAATAGTTTAGAGCCAAAATATTGAAACAAAAAATAGAACATATTGTGTAACTACCGTAAAGAAGGGGGATTCATTTCTCATGAGTCTCTTTATTCTCAAGAGAGTCCCAGGGAATGAACTTCCCTACACTACCTTAGATTGAAAAGGTGAGAGTTCCAAAATTAGAATGAGCAGATCATAAAGGTTTTTTGGACAAACCAATGAATTCTCAGACAGAGGATGACAACGCAACACATAGACAGTGCAACGTGGCGTGTTGGCATCCTAGAGGCACACCAATGTCTTGTATGGATCAAAAACTAAGAATATCACAAAAAACAAGGTGACTACTACTAATCTAATTGCTAGGAATTCTTAGAATGTGGGAAGATGACAGAGAATAACAAAACTAGAATATAGTGAAGTATAAATGATAAAGTTAAAGAGGATAAGGGATAGAAAATGCTCACAACAACCCAAGTAATGAAGCCTCTAACAAGTAGATATCTTTGGCACCTACACACATAAGGCTGAGGAAAAATGTTGGGGTTGTTTAGGGGCTTGCCTTAGTCAAACCCCCATTTTGGTGTTCCCACCTCCACGAACAACTAGATAGATAGAGATAAATAATAGGCATAAATGAAATGAATGCAAGAGTTGTAACGCCCATCGTGCAAACCCCAGAGAACACACACAATGCAAATAATTTTTTTTTTTTTTAAATAATTAAATTAAACATACAAATACATTATACCATAATCCCATAACACATTACATAACATTACCACACTTGGTTCTCTGGGGCACGCGAGGTTACATCGTAACAAATAAACGAAAAACAAGATAAGATTACAACATAACCATTTATTTTATAATATCCATGAATGAGAATACATCCAATAACCATGATGCGAGAATAATAAACATCACATAATGCAACCATAATAAGTCTCTTAATAAAGATACAAATAATCCTAACTATTACATCATCATTTTAATGTTACATTACAATCTCCTGATAAATGAATTACATTGAATTTCCCAACATGGGGATTGGTACAAGAACAATAAAATCTGAAATACAAAGTGAATACTGGTACAACTCCAACTGTGGAAATGCTGAGAAGACAGGATGCTGATGGGGAACCCAACAGGTGCGGACCACGTTCCACCCAACCATGTGAATTATAAGTAACTCACCCCCCATGCTCATAGGTGACGAGGAAGAGAACCTGACCATGAATGTCAAACCGACTCAACAATAACATAGTACAAAACAAGTACAACTCAAGGCATACAATGAATAACCATCAACGTTCACAAATCACATAACAAATTAAAACTAAGAAACTCATCACAATTAAAAAAAGTATCACCAATTATACAAGTAATTGAATAGCGATCATAAACCAAATTCACAAGAATCAAAATCAACATAAAGATTACAATATCCAGAGATAACTACGAACAAAGCACAAGGGTGTCAAGTGGAGAGTGTCATCGCATAGCTCTCATGGGATTCTACTGGCCCTTCCTCCAACTGAGGCGCCGACACCCATCTATGGATCTCCTGGCCCTTCCTCCTAACTGAGGCACCGGCACCATAGGGTAACTAATGCGGAGCCAATAATCTCTCATGAAGATGAGACTACGGCTTTGCCGACCACGACCTTCTTAGTCTATCACTAGTCTATGGTAGCCCTAATGCATAGACGAGGAATCCATTTTTAATTATCTTGTGTGTTTTACTACCCATCCCCCTAAATTCTATTTTTAGGTTATCACTTGTTTAACTACTCTTACGTGGGTTCACCTGAGCACTTCCTCTTACTCGAGGCACCAGAGCCCACGAAGAACCACTCTCCCTATGAGCCCTAACATAAATCAAAACTAGGCAAGGGTTGAACTAAAACATAAAAATAATAATACCATAACAAGAACACACGAGGCATTAACCCTCTCGCAATAATTCATAACCAAAAGTCTTACAACCCGTTCAACCCTTCCAAACATAAACCATTAAGTTTCAATTCCAAAAGAATAGATTCAAGACGAGGATAACTTTCAAAATAAACAAGCCTCTGGAAAAAAGGTCCTCAATAAATAACAACTGAATACACCATTACACAAGGTTCCCACACCGCAACCAGAATAAAAGAAAACCATAATCAAGACGCACAAGATAGACCAACAATCCATAGGGTTTCACAAATTAACAACATAATCCAAATTTCATCAAGACAAACAATCCACTTTCACCTATTACTTGCACTCAGTTTCCACGATAAAATTTACCATAAATATTTCATAATAAAAATAATTTTTACTCTATTATTCAATTTTATCCAAAATAAACCATACAACCAAATATTTAATTTGTTTCATTTAATAACCCATAAAATCCAACTTTACAATATTCACAAAAAAATCCCAGTCAATAAATTCTAAACTTGCAACTATCTAAATTTACAAATACAATTTATTGCATATATATAATATATATATTTACATATATATACATATATATATATATATATAAACATAAAATATATATCTACTAACATTTTTCTTTTTCTTTTTTTAATATTTCTCAAACTTTTCCAAATAACCAAAATGAATGTAATTATACTCATATTGTGAATATACACATAATATATATATATATATATATATATAATAACCTTTAACAAATATTTAAAAATATATTAATAAATTTATATAAAAGTAAGTATTTAAAAATATATTAATAAATATATAGGAGTTTAAATTAAAAAACCAAAACTTAATACTAACAAAAAAATTTGCAAGTGAGGGACCACTCGCCAGTCCTACGGACTGCGCGTGGCAGTCTGTATGACTGCTACAGCCATCTGTGGCCTGCCGCAAGGGTAGGGGAGGGGGTACGACCCTACACCGTCCCACTCCTCTCCCATACACTTAATTTTTATTTTTATTTTTTTATTTTAATTAAAATTTCTTTAAAATTCTTTTTTTTTTATATTAAAATTCAAACGCCCGTCCTTTCTCAGGTACGGGTTCTGGCGAATTTAGAAGGAATTTTCAATAAAAAACAAAATACAGAAATTTAAATAAATATATTTGATATATATATATATATATATATGTGTATATATGCATTACAATTTATACGGATTTTCTTTTTCCAGAACACATCAATAGAAAGGTTTACAGCAGACTACACATCAAATATATAAATAATATATATACCTATTTATAAAGTTTCAAATTTATTGTTTGCAAAAGAAATCACATTTATTTATTTTTCTCTAAAATTTGAATACTGTCAATTTGGATAATTTTTTTATTTTTATTTTTCCTTTGAAATATCATGATAATTTCAAACAACTAGATGGGAAAGACACAAATGTTTTAAATCAATTGAATTTTCTCCATACGATTTGCTATTCCAAAAAATCTAAGTACCAAGAGTTTTCGTTCTCTTTCACATAATATTAAATTTAACTAAATCTCAAACAGATGTTTTATTTGCAACACAAATTCATTCAAACCATAATTTTTATTTATTTTTGCAGATTCAGAGAAATCAAAGATAGAGACGAGAACCTGGAGTCCTGCGCTTCTTTGAGAATATGATGAAGCTGGTTCCTGACGGCCTTTACGAAGAGCTCCTCCTCCCTGCTTCGAATCTCCTCTGAGTAACTGTGCTCAAATCTCAAATTCGATCCTTTGTTCAGAAGACTTCTCCAAAGCAACACCAGTAACAGATTCCCAGTTTCTTTCTAAAACTCTTCTCACAATATAGAAAAAAAATTGAAAAATATTTTCTAAGATTCAAAAATACATAGCCAATATCTTGTGCAACCTCTGTAACAATAATCCTCTGTGTGTGAAAACTTACAAAAAATCTTAATTAAATAAAAGATATTGTCCATTCTTTTTCAAAAACTCTAAAAATCAAAAATAAAATAAAATAATTCTTTAAAAGCAAGCTTTTACTCTGATCTGTATTCTTATTCGTTCTCACAACTTTTTCAGTCTTTTATTTTTTTGATTGTTTTAATTTCTATTTTTACCACTTTACTTGCACATCACATTATCTATTTAATTTAAATAATTTATTCTAATAATTATCCTCCACCAGATAATTGATTAAAATAATTAAAACACATTTAATATTTAATTATCATTTAATTGAAACACATGACTATCAAAAATAAATAAACCATTTAAATATATTAAATACAATTTAATCTAACCTTAAAATAAACAATTATTTCAATCATTTAAATAAAATAAATCATAACTTATAAAATGCCACCGTAAATAAAATACGACAAAACACAAAACACATACCACAAATGACAACAATTACAAAAATGAACAATACCAATCAAACAAGATGGTCTGACATCATGGGACGGGATGACTTCATCGTCACCTCTGTTTCAACATTTAACCATTGGGCTATAGGTGCTCACCCTGTCCTGCCGAAACAGGTGGAATCGAGACTTATACCTGCAAATCCTGCATACAAACAAAGTCATGTACATTTGCATACATATATATAAAATCAAAGCATTAAATTGAAGCATTGCATTGTGAGAAGGAATCGCAGCGTAACAGAGCACTCGCAAGCGAGTGATGCTACACTGTCCTTCATCACCTCTATCCTAACAATTATAATTTAACTGATAAAATAATATTTCTAAACTAACAATTCATCTCATGACATAATTCATTAAATCATTGCATCATAATATAATTTTGAAAATCAACTAACATCACCAACCACAATGTCATATGAAATAATCATGTCCACTAAAGGAATAACAACATCATCAAACATCTAACCAACCAAATCAAACAATAATAGTATCACCATAGTATCAACCAAAGCACAGAAAATAATAAGTCTAATCAGTATGAGGGGTATTACAAGATTAATAAAAGAAAACCCCACTTGAGGAGGATAACTTGTATCACGAGATAAAGATGCAATAGATAGGGGATGTGAGAAATCCCAAGATGCTCAAAGAAACAAGGCACAAGATAGATATCACCTGTGAGGCCTAAGGAAGCCAAGGAGAGAGACAAAGCTATGAGAGCCAAGAGAGTTGCAAAGAGTGTTGTAAGAACTTGAGAGCTTGAGTGTTCTAGAAAGTTGTAAAGAGCTATGCAAGCAAGAGAGCAAGAGAGAAGAGAGTGTCTCCAAGAGAGAAAGACCAAGAAGAAAACCAAATGGTTCAAAAAGATAGCTTTTACAGAGAGAATATGAGGGAAAAGAAGCTTCTCAAGCTGTTACAAGGTGTCTTGGCCCGGGGTGATCCCACAATAGTGGTTTACAATTTTTGGCCAAACTAGACACTGAAATTATTATTTTTAACTAAATCTTCACATTTAGGCACCTATAGCGGCTAAACCGTGAGGAATTTGAAGATGATGCAAACTAGAGTCTTGTCACATTTTGTCTTTAAATTCTAAAAATATTTTTTCAAAATTTTTGGAATTAGATTGCACTTCTTTTTCCATCTCCCACAAAAGTTGGTTTTTTTCAGAAATCAACATTTTTAAAAAGAGATGCACACTGTATAATGCATAACTTTTTTTCCATGAAGGATAAAATTCTAATTCTTTCGAATTTAGATTTGTAACTCTGATATCTATTGCTTCCACCTGGTTAGATAGTTTTTTTTCAATATTTTTTCTTTAATCAAGTTTCGAAGTCAAACCAATAACAATTCATTCATAGCGCGACGGTATAATGCATAATTTTTTTTGTATATGGGTATGTGTAGGATCATCATGCAAAAAACAAGCCCTTAAGTGGCGAAAAATTTAGAAAAATCAGTGTTAGGCAACTTGACGTAAATATTTGAATAAGTTATCTATATTATTTCAAAAATATGTAACAATAGAATTTGTAGAAAATTGAATGTAGTTTCTAAAATACTAGGTTTATTTAAAAATAAATAAAATCTATTTGGTGAAAATTTGAAATTTCAATGCGAGTACTTAAATTTCAGGAAAAAATAAGAAGTAGGTGTCTGTCTGACCACCCTAACCATAATAAAATGATAATATTTTTTTGTAATATTTTATATATAAGTAGAGGACTCATGTTTGGATGTGATGCATATTTTTTTGTAATTTTTTTCCAAGTAAATAATTAATTATGAATTTTTTATTACAAATTTTAGAAAATATAAAAACTCGTATGTCTGACCACCTTAACTTGGTCATAACTTCATGAAATTTAATTTTTTTTTTTTAATCCTATAGTATATGAAGCATAGAATGTGACGCAGGTTTTGGATTCAAAAAATATGATACCGTTTGAAAGTTATAGGTGTTTTTCAATTAGCCTATCGATCAGGACTTTAGTCGTAATTCTAATAGAAAATGAATAATAATTATTTATTAAATTCAAATTAAATCATAATTTATATTTTTGGAAAGCTGAGAATCTCCTCTAAAAACCCTTTTCGTTTCATTAATTTTGGGTGGAAAAAAGTCGTCAGCCACATACCCTACAAATACCCATAATATTGCCACTTTTTGGCACACCATGATCCTGCACATACCCATATATCGAAATTCATTCTTTTTTGGTTGGATCAAGGACTTCAATATCTGGTGCACTCATATTTTTCATAATTTTTTTTGATAATTTTCTATTTTTTCACATGTGCAGAATAGAGACCTTCATTTTCGATGAAAAACCTATGTTTAATAAAACTAAAAAAACAAATACATAATAATTTAACCAAAACATATTAAAATTATATTCGTTGGATAGGTCATTCCAAGAACTACTTGATTTCAATTGGGTTTGTGAAGATTCCTCCATTTTCATCCTTAACCGAAGCTCCGAAGTGCCAAAATTTAGTTTTTTTCTGTCTCAGGGGGGATGAGAGATAAGGGGGGTTTGTAATATGCATTTTTCTCTTTGTTTTTTTGGTTGGGAAATGTGGGCCTAATAATTAATGGGTTTGCTCGAACCCGTTTTAGGTTTGGTCAAACTTGTAAGTTCATTTGAACCCCTAAAACGAATTTGTTTTTTCATGGGGTCATTTTTTCTTAGTTTTCCTTCCTCCATCAAATTGTAAACCACTATTGTGGCTTCACCCCTCGTTAACATCAAAAAAAGTAGTTGACAAGTGGAAAAGCACTGAAAAATGATTATTTGAACGTCAAAATGCCACAAGACACTAGTGTGGCATGCAAAGGTCCACACAGTGCTCTAGTGTCCAAACACATCATGCTACAAAATGACAAGAATGAGAAAAACACAAGGTTTGACACAAAGATGACATGCAAAGTTAGCTGCTGAAAATGGGTCCTAAGCATCCTAAGAGGGAAAAATAGTTTGATGCAGGGGCTAAAATGAGCCTACACAAATGCTAAGGGAGTGGACACTAAAGTGGATACAAGAATGTATGTGAAATTGCAAAGGGTGCAATTTTATGATATTACATTTTTCCCCCACTTTAGTGGGAATATGAATCTACACTAATATGCATGCTAAAGAAAATCTACTAAACATAAATAACATCATGATACCAAAAGGATACTGTAGAGGAAGAAAATAGCTCTTCGAACCAAGGAAACATGCCTTGAGGGTGAAGAACTACAAAAAAAATGCATTATACAAGAAATATCAACACAAGACAACAAGATTAGAATATAAAAATCCACTACATCATAGGGTTAGAACATAAAAAAACATACACATGCACACAACAAACTAACAAGATTTGAATTAGCAAAGTAAAAGAGACCTCGATGTAGAAGGGTTGTCTCAGTACTATGCATCATCCCCAAATTAATAAATAACACATAGAAGAATTCTTAAATGGAGAGAAGAATGTAAGGATTGATTGCTTCAAGAGAAGAATACACCCAAAAGTTAGGGAAGCAACCAATGTTGAAGAGAGAAAGAGGTATATACTCAAAATAAAGAAGATGCAAGTCTTTGATCTAGTATATAGAATTTGAGAAGAGAAGAGAGAAGATAATCCGAGAGAGAGAGGGAGGAGCTAGAAAGGAATAAAAATTCCAAGAGAGATGGCTCCACAGGTGTTCAGTCTTGTGGAGATGTTGAACAAATATTCCATAGGCCCTCAGACCTACAAAAGGTGAACAAAAGGCTTTGTAGGTGCTCAATCCTAGGAGATGTGAAAGGCTATGTAGAGTCTGATTGATCCTTACAGGTGCTCATTCCTACAAGGAAAGCTTGATGCAAAAGATCTCTATAGGTTCTCGGTCCTATAGAGAAAGATTGATTAGATAAGCATTGCAAGCCGTGTTACGGGACAATCACATAAAATATAGGTTTAGCCAGACTTCCCCCAAGCTAGATGCCAATGAATTCATTTGAAAGAGAAGCTTTCAAAGGGGGTTCCTTCGACAAGGAATCCTTCAAGACACAAAGGGTCTCATTCAAAGGAATGCTCCAATTGAAAGATAGAGAAAAAAGAGGGGGTCCTTAAGAAGGACACACATCTCTACAACATGTTATCACTACCCCCTAGCACACATGGAAGGGTAACGATGGAAGATACTATAGAAGGGAGGTGTAGGAACCTCATGAGAATATGCTTAGAATGGACATGATAGAGGTAAAAATTGATATCACTTGTCATGCGAAGAAGAGATAAGTGCATCAACAAATGGTAGAGTGATGACACCAAATTCGAGAAGTTGTTGCATTTTATCATTCAAGGCCTTACATTCACTAGTGGAATGGCTAAACGGTCAATGGTATGCATATAAATAATTTTTTTCTTTATCATTCTTGTGAGATTTCTTATGCGTAGTAGGAAGAGTAATCAAGTGGGCTTTAAGAAGCCTCAACAAGATACACTTTTGCTTAGATAAAGAATGAGGAGCAGGAAGCAACCCTTTCTCTTGTGGAGAAAAGCTTGACTGCTCACAAGAAGACATGAAGATAGTAGGCAATGGAGGATGAATCAACTCAAGAGAATGAGATTGAGTGGAAATCATGTTGACATTCAACCATGGTTTCCATTTAGATTGTTCATTTGAGAAACCAAGCCCCAAATTACATTTATGAGGTACACATTCTATAGGGACTTGAATGCCTTGTTTGTTACACCCACAACCTTTGCGCTCATATCCATATTTAGAGACAAGTTTAAAGCAGGGCCATAACATGTTTGCAAAGATTCAAAAGATGGTGGTTCTATGTAGAGAGCATCATTCCACCAATAATGTCAAATGTATCTACAAGGTCACAACCATCTTCCTTATCTGATGAACACAAACATTAACCTCCTTAGTGGGAGAAGGATTACCCTCCTTGGTAGGGGAATGATCGATTTCCTAAATAGGATCATAGCTTTCCTTCTCAATGAGAGTATGATCAATTTCCTTAATTGAGGTGTTCAAGATTATCAAAAGTTTAAGATGGACGAGATTCACTTTGTATTCTCCAATGAAGAATTCAGAGAAGTCCAAGGATCCCCAATCATCACCAAGATATGCATTTAATTCAAAATTAGAACTAGAAGGGGAAGACTTAGGAATTTTTGCTTTAGGTTGTTCCTCCTTAGGGATATTTTCTTTAGGATAATCTTTATAGATGGTACCATCGAGGAACATGTTATCACATAAGAGTGGAAACAACTGAAGCCTAACTAGCAGCTACCAATTCACAAAGGTGAATAGCTTCAGGGTCAGCCTTGATTGTGACCACTCGATTATTTTCCACGAACTTCAGAGAATGATGTAAAGTATAAGTCATAGCACCCATAGCATGAATCCAAGGTCTGTCCAACCACAAGGGCATAATTATTGTGCCTAGGGATTTTTGATCAATGTTATCAAATCCACAAATGTATAGGGAAGAAGCAATTAAAGAGGAAGAACCAATTTTAATCTTAAGAAGTAGATCTATACCACAAATGTTGAGGGCTGAATTGGTTTCAACAAGGGTATGTTTAATAATGATAATATTAATGTTAACTATGATCATTAAAGGGTCTGCTTGTTTCTGCACATTTGGGGGCAGAAGTTCTTGCAGATAGAACATGATATTCGGTGAATCCACACAAATATGAGCCATCAATGAATTAACATCCATTGACCTAGTAGAGGCAGGCAAGAGGATCTTTTGCAAGGCTTCCTAAAGAATACCTTGATAAACCAGGGCAAAATGAAGCAAGTCACATAGTGAGATCTTAGCCAGAGTGACACAGAGTTGGTTGACAAGATCATAATCACCAGGGGATTTAGTCATGGGTTTAGGTGTTGAAGACATAATTAGTTGAGGTGGTAAATAAATAGGTTGATTAACATTTAATTTATTCTTTCTAGTATTATAAGTATGGGCTACCACTCTATGATAGGGAGCTTTAGAAAGATAAGGAGAATCACTATCAAATGGAACACCATTTTAACAAAATAAATCCTTTTAGGAGAAGGACTAGCCGGAGTCATATAAATGATGGGTTTCTTAGGCCTTTTAGGAGTGATAGAGACATAGATTGCATTTACAGATTCCTTACAACTCCTAGAGGAATCATTCGAAGAAATAATCTCAACATTTATCCTTCAAGGACCGGAGATGAGAAGGGATTCATCATTCACTAATGCATCATCTTTAGAAGAGAGTGCATTGGAATAAAGAAGAGATTCATCATTCACTAATGCATCATCTCTAGAATCAATGATTTCATCCTCTTGCACCAAAATTCCCTTAGAAGGAATTTTAAAGGAGAGGGATCAACAAAGAATAATAAGAACAGAGAAAAGAACTCACTTTCACATGCTTGTAAAATAACTTCTTAAAAAATTTCTTAACAAAGTTGGAAAGAGATAGAAGGAAAAAAGATAGAAAGTACATTTTGAAATAGAGATATAGACAAGTTGGTCGAAGGCCAGCGTATCACCCTGACAATATGAAATGGGGTTCGGGGAAGGTGTTTTCATGTCAGGTTCACCAAAATGTAGAGAAGGGGGATTCACTACTCACGAGTCTCTTTATTCTCAAGAGAGTCCCAGGGGATGAACTACCTTACACTACCTTAGATTGAAAGGTGAGAGTTCCAAAATCAGAATGAGCAGATTATAGAGGTTTTCTAGAAAAAGCGATGAATTCTCAAATAGAGGACAACAATGTGACACATGGACAAGAGTGTGGTGCAGTAGAATCCTAGAGGCACGTTGGCATCTTGTACAAATCAAAAACTAAGAATATCACAAAAAACAACAAGGTGGTCCTACTACTAATCTAACTACTAGGAATTCTTAGAATGTGGGAAGATGACAAAGAATAATAAAAATAGAATAAAGTGAAGTATAAATGATAAAGTTAAAGAGGATAAGGGATAGAAAATTCTCACAACAACCCAAGAAATGAAGCCTCCAACAAGTAGATATCTTTGACACTTGCACACATAAGGTTGGGGAAAAATTATGCGGATGTTTAGGGGCTTGCCTCAGTCAAACCCTCATTTTGGTGTTTCCACCTCCACAGACAACCAAATAGATAGAGAGAAATAATAAGCATAAATGAAATGAATGAAACAGTGAAAAAAGAAAACCTCGCTCGAGGAGGAGAATTTGTATCACGAGATAGAGATGCATTAGATAGGGGATGTGAGAAATCCCAAGGTGCTCAAAGACACAAGGCACAAGATAGATATCACCTGCGAGTCTTGAGGAAGCTAAGGAGAGAGACAAAGTTGTGAGAGCTAGGAGAGTTGCAAAGAGTGTTGTAAGAATTTGAGAGCTTGAGTTCTATAGAAAGCTATAGAGAGCTATGCAAGAAAGAGAGCAAAAGATAAGAGAGTGTCTCCAAGAGAGAAAGACCAAGAAGAAGGCCAAATAGATTGAAAAGAGATCTTTTAAAGAGAGAATAGGAGGGAAAAGAAGCTTTTCGAGCCGTTACAAGGTGTCTTGGGCCGTTACCACCAACAAAAATAGTTGACAAGTGGAAAGGCACTAAGAAATGGTCATTTGAATGTCAAAATGACACATGATGCTAGCAAGTCACACATACATCTGCACGGTGCTCTAGTGTCTAGACACACCATGCTACAAAATGACAAGAATGAGAAAAACACAAGGTTTGATGCAAGGCTGACGTGTGAAGGTAGTTGTTGAAAAGAGGTCCTGAGCATCCTAAGAGGGAAAAAAAAGGCTGATGTAGTGGCTAAAATGAGCCTACACAAATGCTAAGGGAGTGGACACTAAAGTAGATACAAGAATGTATGTGAAATTACAAGGGGTGCAATTTTACAACATTACAACATTACGACTACATAAATGTCCCATTGAAAGTGACACCAAGTTATGCATGGCATTGTGACTAATAACATTTCCAAAACTCTATTAAAAGTGAAAAAATATTCTCATGCACCATAAACTATTGAACTATAAATTTGAATAAACTATATTGAGTACTCTCAATAACCTTTTCTCACTACAATAAACATATCAATATAATAATGTTGACCAAGAATATGGCCTACCAAATAGAATCTATGTTAAAAAAAATTACAAGATATGCACATATGTAACATCTTAAAGGAGAAATAAATAATCAATTCTCCAAACTCAAATAATTGAAAAATAGATTCAACCCCACATTAGTAATATGCAAAATAGATATAATCATATATAACTTGTAGATCTCCAAAACTTAAACACCAAGATCAACACTAGACATGTGATTTTCCAAATAAATTCACATAAGAGTAACCATAGATCAATAAGAATCCTCCAAGTAGCCATGTAAACCTATAACTATCTTCATCCAAAACATATCAAATATAGTCTTATCACATATCTACATACCACAAATTTTTGTTAACATATAAAACCTACAAAATAATCATTGTAAATTTAAAATACACTTACACATTCACATCAAATATGTAATCTAAATAATGAAATAAGAATAGATTATATAAACCCATAGCTAAAAACAAGAGAAAACTATAATCTATCAATAAAACCAAGTTGTCCAAGAGCTTATAACATATGATACATATCAACTCCACAACTCACAAACAGATCAATGGCTTATCTTCCAGTGCTTTCATATAACCAAAGGGTAAAACCATGAAGCCAACATAAACATGATCCATTCTGTAGTCCAAATAGCAAGTGTTTATCAATGTGACAAGGACATCAAAAGTATTCATCCAACATGAACACCTTCTCACTACACATGACCACAAGGTAAAGGAAAAAAACCACCAAACAAGAGGATACACACTTATTTTCAAACAAGAGATCCAAGTTACCAAAACATAACCAACTCTATGAATATCCACAAAGTCCTCCAAATAACATACACTTAAATCCAGAAGAAATGATCTCTAATAATTATAAATCTAAATTAAATATTCTAAAATATGTTTATGCTCTTCAAGACTTTCATATCTCTTATTCTCTTTATGATTTCCATTTCTTAGTATTCGAAGTAACTTGTCTGGTTGATTTGGTAAGAAAGGGTGAATTTGGGGAATGAAACCCTCACAAAGCAATCTAACCAAATCTTCTCTGGATTTTGCTTCTATGGAGTTTAATTTAGTTGCTAATAAATTTATCAGAACAACCATGGGTATCTAGTTTTCAAGCATTAGAAAATCAGTCAAGATATCAAATTGAAAAGATTTAATCCTATTAGCATTAAAAATTGGATGGCTTGATCCTTTAAAGGTGCATCTTTCCTACTATTAGTTTCTCCCAAAATTTTGAAGATCTCTAAAACAAAGCATCCATCCATGATGGTGAAAGTCATGGCAACAATTTCATCTTCATATTTTTCCACTCCTTCATACCACCTAATTGAAACTTGCCCACCTCTTCCCTAAAGGATGAATATACATCCCTTCCTTGCATCCTATCTCTCATTCTTTGTAAAAAGTTATACTTTGTGAAGGTCCATTTGTGATGGGGGACGGGGGATGGGAGATACTACAATGAAAAAGGTCTAGAGAGACAACCCTAGGAATGTAGGATTTATCATTTAAACAAAACAAAAATTTGGGCACCCTATTCATGACCAAACTGTCCCACATATTATTGTTCAAATCTAAAATATTTGTTGTCATATCAATAACCCATGAATGTTGACCCGTTTCTTTAGGATTGCTGCTGGATTGAGCCATAGCTGAGTGATGTGCAGAAATAACTGAATTGTAGCACTATTAGAACATTTTTCTTATTAGAACTATTTCTCCAGTTGAGGTAGGGAAATGTGGTTGTAAATATGAGTTGCCTAGCTAGAGGTGAATGATCTTGTTTTAGCTTTATCCCATACATAATTTGACAAAGAAAAGAAACAAGATATGTACAGTGGCCAATATTTCCTTTCTTTTATCCTTTCAAAGATTTTCTTACAAGACTACCTATGCTTGGAGACATAAATTTTCCACTTGGAGAAGGCTAAAGGCCAGCGAAGAATTCTTACTACATAAAATATTTTTTCTCTTCATGCTATCTACTTATTTTGTGTAACCTTTTTTAATGCTACATAGAATTTTAATTGAATTTTCATGTGACATGTGTTCACTATTGTTGGAATATGGCTTCTAGTGTTGTCATTGATGGAAATTGAAGTTATTGATCTAGTCTACACTATAGTATCAGACTATACCAAAAGACAAAGTGAAGAACATGGTATTCGGTTGAAGTTGAATTCGTCAAGTTGTTTGCATTAAATCAGTTTAACAGTTTTGGTTGTGGATCTCAAGGAAGGTCATTGGATATATGAAATGTGTTATTCTCGAGTTTTGTGTTGTTGCATCAAGTGGTGTACAAGTTATGGGATCTGGTTGTTCAATTTTCTATTCATCAATATATGAAGGCTGACTAAGTGAATGTAAGGTGTTGCAGATGTTTAAGGAAAAATTGTTTGAAGTATTTTTGTGTTGGAGATTTTGTTTTGGGTCCTAACTATGCTATGGCCGACTTTGATGGATGCACATTAAATGTTATTCATGATTTGAGTTGACTGTTGGAAGATATTTTTGAAGTCGACATATAGTGGCTGAATTCTTGATAGCGGATATATATATGAGATCAGTTAATTCATTTTGGTGTGTGTGTGGTGTTTGATATGTGTGGATGTGTATTGTGAATATCAAAAGAGAAATTCAGCAATTTTCATTTGTATATAAGAGGATTTTTTGAAGTGAATTAAGGTAGAGCAGAGCGAAGTGCAGAATCAGATAGAAGGTCCAAAATCTAATCTATGAGCCTAACCAGAACTATAATTAGGAATTTGTAGATGCTATTTTCTCAGTTAAACCTTTTGATGTAATCCAAATCTTTTGTAAGGCATTGAGCCTTTTTTATTTTGAGTAGTGTGCTCTAGCAAGTGTGCTTGAATGCAAGTGCATTCCCCATTTTGTAAAACACTCATATTTTGAGTACTTAAATTGTGGATTGACCTCCACTGTGGTTTTTCCCTTAACCGGGTTTCCACGTAAAAAATCCTTGTGTTATGGTTTTGTGGCTTATTGTTCTATGTTCATGCATCTTTCTTTTGATTGAATGTTATAGAAACTTGAAGAGAAAAGATTAATAATGTTAAAAATTGCACAACATTGATTCACCCCCCTCTCAGTGTTGCTTGAGTCCAACAATTGGTATCAGAGCTAAGTTCCTCGGAAGAAGTTTTACAACTTGAGGTGGACCTTGGAATGTAATGGACTTTGGTAGTCTTGAACAACAACTTTTTGTGGCACTTGATGACCTTGATCAGTCTAAAGCAGAAGTCTGGGAATTGAGAGCAAATCTTAAGGATGTTGAGAAATTCATTCAAAAGTTGAAGGATTAGATTATTAACTCTAGGGAAAAGAGAAAGGATCTATGTGATCAGATTAAGATAAAAGAGAGAAAAAACATGGGTGATTTTCACTTGAGTCAAACCTTGAAGGAAATAACTAAAGAATGTGAAAAGCTTTCTAGAGACAATGCTACCCTAAGCATGAGATGGAGTCTATGGCAATGAAGATGACTAAGGAGATTGAAGAAAGAAACCAAAATGAGGAAAATCTTATCTAGTCCCTAAAAGAGAGATCTAATGAATGTAGCAGAATTAAATGATAATTCATTCAGTTAGAGATTGAACTACAATAATCTAGAAACAATGAAGAAGAGCTTGAAAAACAGATTGTTATTCTCAGGGATGAACTCACTACTGCAAATGAATACAAGGAGAAGTTCAAGATTAGCTCTATTAAGCTTGATGAGCTAACTCAAGGAAAAAATAATGCAAATGATAAGTGAGGTCTTGGTTATGAGAAAGGAGAAAGTTCTGGATCTGGACAGAGGAATTTTAAGCAAGGAAATTTAATGAACAAAGCAAAAAGGCATATGGTAAGACAACCTAATGCTCAAAATTTTAATGGATATTGTTTTTCTTGCAATAAATTTGTTCATATGGCTGCTCGATGTAGAAGAAAAATGAAATTAAGTGATTCATCATTTTCCGATCAGTGTTTCAATTGCAATAAGTTTGGTCACAAGTCAATTGAATGTGGAAATGTGTTAAACAACTCTATTAATAGAAGGAGTGTTAGATGTTATACCTATGGAAGATTTGGAAATATTGCTAACTAGTGCAAATTGAGAAGAAATAAATGGAGTAACTAGTTTGAACAAGGAAATTTTGTGTGTTTTAATTGCAACAAATATGGTCACATTGCAATATTCTACAAAAATAAGAATATGGACAGAAGAGGTTTGGTATACAAAGGAAAAAGTATGCAGAAAGATGATAAAGGAAAAGGGAAAGTGACTGTGGATGAAATAAGAGATCAGATGAAGAAGACATGGGTGAAGAAGTGTCCCTTTGTTATAGGAAATGAGCCAACACCAGAACCTACTTCTGGTAATTCCTCTAGGAATTAGTTTTAGGCCTTTGGCTTAGGGGGAGTTGTCAAGAAAATGTTTCAAACCCCTTGTCAATAACTGACACCGAGATGTGGATGAGTGCAGTGGCTGCATTGATGATTTACAAATGTTGTTGGAATAGTTGGAAAGGATTTCATGCTGATTTGAGGATTCACAGAAGAGTTATCTTTCGTAGACTGGGAGAATAGGGTATCTAGATAAGTTAGGGAAAAAACATTTATTACAACAAAAGTTAAGTGTGAGAAATATAAAAGGCAACTTGAAACCCTCATTGCCACTTTGTGTCGAAGAAAAGAAGTAGGAGAGTGCTCTGCACTAGAATTTCAAATGTGTGAAGAGAATTCAGCAACAAAACCCTAATCCATCAGGTACTTCTATTATATTGAGAAATTTTAATTTGTTGTGCGGTTCAAGAACTTCTTTGGTATTTTTGAGATATGTGTACGGAAGGGAAAATGGAACAAATCAAAGGAATAGTAAAACTAGATGAATATAGTTGTGAGAAGATCAAAGCCAAAAGAAACATGCTATAACATGATGAATTAAAATGGTTGAAAGAGGAAAAACACAAAAGCTTGGATATTTGTAATGAATTTCCCTATTTCAAAAGCGCAGAAGTTGTTGAGTTTATTCTAAACAAATTGAATGATGATATTCTGACTTTGGATAAACCCTATCACATCTCAAAAGAAGTTATTGTAGTTGTAATCGGGTTATGCAAAATTGGGGATGTACCAAAGAAGTCAATTCAAAACAAATAAGTTGAAACCCTATCCAGAGTAACTGGAGATCAAAGGGCATTAATAATATCCACAATCAAAGATTCAGTGACAAGGTACATTGCGCATGGAATATCCTACAAAATATTTTTCAAAAAAAGAGAAGGTGCAACTTCGATAGGTGTTTACATTTCACACAAGATGATAATAGAAGATTAGGATTTTGATCTTTGTGGATTACTGAAAGATCAATTGATGGAGAACGTGAAATTGAAAAAGGAGACAGGTTATCCTTTCAGGTTTGGTACTTTGGTTATATGCCTTGTGATATTTTTTTTGAATTGCTTACCCCTAAATAACAATGTAATGTGGGAAGAGAGTGAACCGATTTGCAAGAAGATTTACATATACTATAATAATTTGAAAAACTATGATCAAGTGTATGAAAGTTTCTTTAAGGGTTTGCTAAGAAAGTTTGGATCAACTGGTATTTCCATTTTGGTAAGAGGACTTGAAGTTGGTTCCTCCTCCGGTGAGATGGAGAGAAAGAAGAGAACAAAAGAAATTGATATCAGTACTCCACCAACATGCAAAACTATAAAAGTTGAAGTTAAAGGGAAAGAACAAGTGATTTTGGACATACCAAATGAGGAATCTAAGGACACCCTAGCAAAAGAACTGGAAACTATTGAATTAGAACAAGAAAAGGCAATGGAAGAAGGAAGTGAAGGAGAAGGTGATTTAACTAAGGAAGAGCTATTGCATCTTATTCATGAGGGAGATGGAATAAAAAAAATTGTGAATATATGGTCTATCAGACCTTCATATGAGTAGGGCATGATCTTAAGGGTACTAAGTGTTCATTTTGTGCATAGTCATATTCAATTGGAGAGTTTGCAAGATATATTTCCAAAGGAGTTGATTGAATGTATCAAGAAAACCATGGACTCTGAATATCAGAACAAGGAGGAAGGAGAAGTGATCCTACACCTGAAGAAGCAATACCTGGATTATCACTTACCAAGCTAAAAAGGCACATGAATGAAATAAGGCAATGCATAAGCTCAACAAAATACATTTATAACTATTGTCTTTGACAGCCTTATGCAATCAACAAGTTCAAGGAGAAGCTGGAATAAATTGAAACAAAGCTAAACAATATTGGGAAAAACTTTAACATGTCTCAGGATCAAGATGGTGTGATCAGGAAAAGGATTCATGAATTGTAGGTAGAGCATACAAATGTTCAGAAAACTAAGAACAAGATTGTTGACACCTTCTGGAAAGTGAAGGACATAACTGAATGTAGGACAAAACAATTGATTGAGATACTGAGGAAGGGAGAAGTAATGGAAGAAGCCTTTACCATTCTGGAATCCCTCATCAATATTATCAATCAAACATATGAAAACAACAATATGATCATAATCATCAGGATTGCAATGGAAGCATGGAAGCAGTTTCTTCCGAAGATGAAGGAAAAGTACAAAATAATCTTCACATAGCAGCTATATTCCTTCAGTTTTTGTATAAGTAAGTTTTTGGTTTCACTTCATAGGGAGAGAAAGAAAATATTTTATTATCTTTTTTTCATTGATGTCAAAGGGGGAGAGAGAGCAGTGAAAAAATCCTTATCAAACTTAGGGGGAGTTTTTTTTAGTATTGTCATCTTTGGCGTTTTGAAGTTTTGAAGGTTCCAACACTTAGTAATTTTTCACTAAGTGTTGCCATCAATGCCAAATGGGGAGATTGTTGGAATATGGCTTCTAATGTTGTCATTGATGGCAACTGAATTCATTGATCTAGTCCACATTGTAGTATCTGACTATACCGAAAGACAAAGTGAAGAACAAGGTATCTAGTTGAAGTTGAATTTGTCAAGTGGTTTGCATTATCAATTTAATAGTTTTTTTGTGGATCTTAGGGAAGGTCATTGGATATATGAAATGCATTATTCTCAAGTTTTGTGTTGTTGCATCAAGTGGTGTATGAGTTATGGGATCCGGTCGTTCGATTTTCTATTCATCAATATATGAAGGTTGACTAAGTGAATGTAAGGTTTTGCAGATGTTTAAGGAGAAATTGTTTGAAGTATTTTTGTGTTGGAGATTTTTTTTGGGTCCTAACTATGCTATGGATGACTTTGATGGATGCACATTAAATGTTATTCATGATTTGAGCCGACAGTTGGAAGATATTTTTGAAGCCAACATATAGCAACTGAATTCTTAATAGCAGATATATATATGAGATCAGTTAATTCATTTTGGTGAGTGTGTGGTATTTGATATGTATGGATGTTTATTGCAAATATCAGAAGAGTAGTTAAGAAATTTTCATTTGTGCAGAAGAGGATTTTGTGAAGCGAATTAAGGCAGAGCAGAGCGAAGTGTAGAATCATACAAAAGGTCCAAAATATGATCTATGAGCCTAATCGAAACTGTAATCAGGAATTTATAGATTTTATTTTTTCAGTTCAACCTTTTTATGTAATCTAAACTTTTGTAAGGCAGTGAGCCTTTCTAATTTTGAGTAGTGAGCTCTAGGCAGTGTGCCTGAATGCAAGTGCATTCCCCATTTTGTAAAACACTTATATTTTGAGTATTCAAGTTGTGGATTGACCTCCACCATAGTTTTTCCCTTAACCAGGTTTCCACGTAAAAATCCTTGTGTTATGGTGTTGTGGCTTATTGTTTTATGTTCATGCATCTTTATTTTGATTGAATGTTATAGAAACTTGAAGAGAATAGATTAGTAATGTTAAAAATTGCACAACCACTGATTCACCCCCCCTCTCAATGTTGCTTGAGTCCAACAACTACTTTATATTTCATTTTTTTCAAGGGCTTTTTAATATATTAAAAGATACCAAACCACATTCTTTGTAACACATTTTTTTTTAAATGAAAGGTTTTATATTAACTCCAAAGTATGAATTAATTTCATTTTTTAATATTTTTAAAATATAAAATAATTTTTTATATTAAAAAATAGATGTTATAAGGGTAAAAGCATAAACCTATGTCACACTTTATAAAGGAATCGGTCAACAACAATTTTTTTTCTGAACTTCAATCACATAAAAGCAGTAAATATGTTTTTAATTTCAAAATGATGTAAATTATTAATGAAATTAGAAATATTGATTGAAGTTTATTCCTGTAATTTTTCATATTTTTTAAAAATTGTTTGATTATTTTTTTATCAATTTAAGAGAAAAAATTGAAATTCTAAAAATTTTAGGAAAAAGTGATGTTCACTTGACATCAAGAAACAAATAGAAAAAATTTTGTGGCTTCCTTGTAGGTACACAAACATGTGCGACTAACAACCCAATGCATATCCTAGGTTGGCACGGTACTAAGGAGCCTAGGATGCAACACACACTGTCATTTCACATGCATTCACATTCATCTAGGACATAATAGAGGATGAAGTGTTAGTGCTTTCATCATTCAACATTAAATGGCTTTAATGCTGACACAATTTTTGGGTGCTATAAGGTATTTTCTATGTTTTGAAGAAGCATCATTTTCTCTCTACATAGAGTTTGGAAAGCATAGAGATGCCTATCCACCTCACCACCCCACACAAATAGTGGGCCTTTTTGGGAAAGATAACTGATAACAAGCTCAAGTCGGTCTTTATGGAGGATGAAATTCTGGTGGCTGAAGTGACAAAACTAATCTTGGGGTCAAAATTTCTCTTCTCGAAGGAAAGATATAGGTTGAACATTTCAACATTCCCTCACAGTTTGTGGTAGCGCTTCTTGACTTGGAGATGCCGAAGGCCATGACATTGTTCATGGCACATAAGTTGATCTGGTGGAAGGCATAGAGGAGGTGATTATAATTGCAGAACTAGGAGTTGGTATGTCGTGACCTAGAGACATCGATAATCTTCTTTCCAGATATACATGTGAAGTGCTATCCCTTTCTACTTGATATTAAAGGTTTGGCACTGCTAGAACACAAGGCTCAAGCCAACCGTGGAGTGGAGTTTCTAAGAAGGTTCATGTACCTAGAGAAAGTGTCAATGGGAGATTGGAGGGGAGTCTTTCATGAGTATCTCATAGGCGAAGGTGTCAAATTTGACTGATAAGTGTTGTTATGTCCCTTTTTGTCATTTTTGACAGGGTATAGTGTTGGGTTGGCAAGGCTATTAGCCAATTTTTTTGGTGGGTAATGGGGTTTGAAAGTTCACATCATCCATAGCGATGGAAGTCTCTATAAGGTAGTTTTTAGTATGCCTTGTATGTACGATTGGAGGGTTTTTGGTAGGGAGCCATAGAACACAAAAATTGTGTGTTGCTATGCTTAGTAGTTTAATAGAGTATCTTGGTGTTAGCAAGGTGATACTAGGGGCTACTAGGTTTTTCAATAGTCTATAGCTTCAGTTCTGAATTTGGCTAGAAGCCTGATATGTCATGGTAGATCATTGTAAAATCTTCTAATAATCAATAGAATTATTTGGTTTACGTAGCAAAAAAAGGAAACAAATAGAAAAAAACTTCATTTTCCCCTAATTTTTTTCTCCAAATAGGTAGTTCTTCAATATCTAGTGCATGGGAAAAAAAGAAATTTTGATGTATATTTTTCTCGTAATAACATTTTAACTTGTCAAACTTGTCAAAATTTGACTATTTTCATTTGATGTCAACTATTGTCTATTTTTTAATCAAAAAACAAATTATACCCTTTTGAAGAGGACTCTCTCATCTAGTGCACCATATATTTTTAAATTTTTTTTAATATGTTAAATTACTATTTTTTTAATTTCTAATCAACCTCTTTTTTAACTTTAACAACCTACTTGCATTATTTTAAAAATAAAATACATTACAACTAATAAAAATATAAAAAATTACATATTTTAATTCACCACTCTGAGCTCTATAAAATGTTTTTTTTTAATCATTTTGACTGAAGAAATACTTAGTTGAAGTTGAATGTTTCAGAAAATTCTGAAAAAAATTGAGCTAACTACCAATTAGGATGCCACATAGACAGTTTTAGTAGAAAGAGTTTTGATTGAAACCCTTTCTACTGAAACCCCACACATAAAATAAGCCACATTTCGATGTGGAAAAATAAAAAATTCAAATTTCATGATTTTGGTCGAAACCCGTTCACCAAACTCTATGTGCCACATATAGGCCATGTGGTTTTGGGTGAAACTAGTTCAACTAAAACTATTTAGTTGACCGAAAGTGTGACACAACTTTGTGCTTTTACCAAAAGGTGATTGTGTATTAATTACTTTAGCTTTTATTATTTTTAAAATTCTTTTATACATTAGAAAGTATCACATTTTATTCTATGTGACTATTGCCCAATTTTCACCTATGGGCTCAATCAGGCAGGATAAATTATGTTTCAAATGTTCATAAGGGCCAAATGGGACATTTGCATCGAGGGTTAGGTCATGCATCTGATGACATTTCACAAGGAGCTCAGTTGAAAAGCATGCCTCAATCAGTTTTGGCACAAAAACTTATCAAAGAAGAGAGTCGACAAGACCCTCTTGTTGTCTTGCTGACTAGCACTGCCCTCTATTTGTTCAAATGCACTGGTTGTCAGGACATTCAGGTCGCCATGAATCTTTATGTGTCTCTTCGCGTGGGATGTCTCGTCGAAGGTAGCTCACAAGGTTGGCGTCAGGGAGATGTTTATGTTCATCGTGATGTCTAGGCAACCAAGCACAAGTCTCGACGAAATGAAATGATCTCAGCAAAAGGTCTCACCGATAGAATGAAGTCTCCTTAAAATGGTCTGAGCCCACCAAAAGATTGTGACTTCGCTGAGAGGTCTCATCGATTAATCTCAGTCTAGCCAAAAGGTTTTGGGGTCGCCAAGATATCTCGCTAACAAGTGGTGGTATCGCCGAAGTGGAGGGAATTTGCCGAGAGGTCTTCCCTACTGGAGGGGAGTCTTGCTGAAACAAAAAGATGCAAGCTCGGGGTAAAGGAAAGTAAAGTCGCCATGATGTTTCGGCGAAAGTATGAGGTCCTGCTGATAGTGGAGGGGTCTCGATATGTGTTTTGCCTTTGTCAAGAGGTCTCACCAATAACGAAGGGTCTCCTCGACATAGATGACATCGATGTAGTGTCTGGCCATCAGAGTGATGTCGTGTTGATTGCTTGAGGTCTCAGTGACAAAGGTGGCTTCGGGGGAAAGTCTCACTGACAGGGTGGACTCTTGCTGAGATGAAACAGCGTCAGTGATATATTGGAGCTCGGTGAAAAGTCCTAGCGACCGCATGATGTCTCTCCGACAAGAATAAGCTCTCCCTGAAAGAGGGTCCGAGCTCACCAAGAGATAGAGGCTTTGACATGAGGTCTTCCCGACCAGTGAAAGTCATGCCAAAAGTTGTTCACTAGGGCTGGCATCGGGGAGAGGGGTTCACATTCGTTGAGAGGTGTTAGTGAAAGGAAGTGTCATCATGAAGAAAGAAAGGGCCTCGTTGTAATGTCTCGATGACCGAACGAAGTCTCACCGAAACGGGATGCTATCGGTGTAATCTAGGGGCTTCGGTATAATGTCTTGCCGAAAGGCTGAAGTCTAGGCGATAGGGGCTAGCGAGGGGGAGAAGTCTTGGTGACAGGGGCTACTGATAGGGTAATGTCTCATCGACAAGAAAGGATGTCTCAACGAAAGGAGACATCATCGACGTGAGGTCTTGCCAATCAACCATAGTCTGGCCGAAATGAAATAATCTCTCGCCGAGACAAGGAGGCCTTGCTGAGAAATCTTACCAACCTGATAGGATCTTGCCAAAGTAAAGTGAGCTCGGGGTGAAAGAAAGGAGCTCAGAATGATGTCTGACCGACTACTGATGGTCTCGCTAAAGGTTTTTCCTTCGGCATAAAGTCTTGCCGACATAGTGATGTCTCCCCGACAAATGAAGGAGCTCGGGGAGAATGAGGGAGCTCACCGTGATGTCTCGCCAACACAGGGATGTCTCCCCAAAATAAAGTGAGATCGCTGAGAGAGTTGCCTTCGGCATGAGCTCTTGCTGACAATGGAAGGTCTTGCTGATAGCGATCAACTTGCCATGGAAAAGGATATTGGTAGGACTCTTAGCATTTGCTATGATCTCCTGCCAACTGAAGATCTCTTGCTGACCCTATGTGTCTCACATGATAGTCTGGGTGACGACGAGGGTGAGATCGTTATGACTTTTGCATTTGATATAGGGTCTCGTCAACTGTTGCATATCATGTCGATTACTGCTATGGATGTACTCGCATCGAGGAGACACGATTAGTGTCTCACCGACATGAGATTCTAAGGAGGAACTTTTGACTGCCTGAGAAAGCTTGCATGGCATCTTTCAACCAATTTGAAGGAACTAAAAGTGAACCATCAACTGTTTGGCTATTTGACTTCCCCTGTGAATGAGACCAACAGAGCATAAACAACATGGATCTGCTCTGAAGTCAAAGGTGATGAGGCAGCTCGGCAAGGAGGTTCGAGGGTGGACAGGGAGGCCAAAATTTAATGTTTTGGTTGCAAAAGATCAAGGAGGCCATTCCTAGAGCAACTCTTCACTGACATAGACAACAGGGAAGCAATCGAACACAACATTAACTACATGGAAAGATCTAAAGGCAGATCTTTCTAAAGGAAGATATTTTGGTAAGCCCAGAGGGGCCAACATCTTTTGTATATAGGGCATTTTTTCCTTTTGTAAAGGAGTTCGGATTATGCATTCTCAAGAGTTAGTGATTTTTAGCAATCCTTTCTTAGCTGATGTATGCTTTTTTAACTCATTTCGATTCTGGAATATAAAACACAGAGTTTACCTTGAAAGCTAGTGTTAGTGTTCAGACTACTCTCATTTCTGTATTTTAGACTATGCAAGTTTTCAACTGTGCTTTTCTAAGTCCGCATTCATACTTTAAAGCTGTGAAGTTCAACCTTCCTTCTTAAAATATGTATGTAGATCAAGCCTTTTAAGAATGATGCATAAGTTCAATAGGGTTATGTTGAGTAAATGAAATAGCTACCATTAGTTCTCTAGTGTATGTTCATCTTGTTTTTATTTCATAATTTCTTATTAGTTCAGTGCATCACCATAGTATTTAGTTTTATTTTTATGCATTCTTTCTCCCTTTTCTTTTACAATATCAATAGTTTAGATGACACCAAAGGAAGTCGGCCTTCTCCGGAGGTTGACCTCTGTCTATAAGTGACCCACAACTTTGGAGGTCTTCCCATGTTACACTGAGGTGTTGAACATCAGTTTCAGCAAAGGGTGCGATTTCAGGTGATAATAGTGACATGTCTTAATTATTTAATAGAAGATTTTATACTAAATCTAGATTGTTTTGTCTTCTATTGAAACAAGAGAATACCCCTCTAAAACTATATATGGTGTTGTGTGACTGCTCTACTCCTTTTTCTTTCCTGCATGCTAGTAATACTTTTTGCAAGGTGTGTGCCCTTGGTCTCCTTGTGTTGTGCAATGTAGCACTCAGATTCATGACATAGCTTAATTGCATCCCATGGATTCATTAACTCTAGCGGTTGTATCAAGCATTAATAGGTCAATCATTTGGTCAATGACAAATTTATATCCAAAAATTGGTATCATATAGCTAGGTTCATGGGTTCAAACCCCTTGCTTTCGCTAGGGGGTATTGTTGCAAGGTGTGTTCCCTTGGTCCCCTTGTGATGTGTAGTGCAACACTTGGGTTTGTGACATGGATTAACAACCTCCCGTGGATTTATTAACTCTATTGGTTGTATTGGGCATTAATAGGACAATCTTTTGGTGCAACAACAACCATTTATCCAACAATACTCACCACAACATATGGATCCTTTGTCTTTTCCCTCCACTAATTAAAGGTTGTGCAACCATGGTCATAAGGAGATTGCATGGGATGGTCTAACACATGGGATGCAAATGGTTGGGGGAAGGGTTTTCTACCCTCAAGGAAATATGTGGATGCTCTCAACCATGACCTGCACTCGACAGGTAACTTCAAAGATGTGCAATTTGGGGGTTCTTCTGGCTTTGAGGCTTATAGGGATTCCTCAAGATCATTGGATCTCTCTATAGCTAGGGTTGACAAAGAGATGGGAGCCTCATCTTTGGCTCACCTTTCTCCCAAATCTTCCAACTTTGTAAACCCTATGTTTGGTGACGTTGTGAAGCAAAGCTCTCACTTTTCAATCTGCTCAACTTCCTCAACCCCTAAAGTCTTTCTAGATAATTTGGATTAAGATCAGGAGGATTTTCTCTCAGACCATGCCATGATTTTCTATTTCAGAAATACTTGGTTGAAGTTATGTGACTCGTATGCTTAGGTCATGACGAATTGGAAGGAGTACATGGGTGGAGAAATAAGGGTAAAACTACAAAGTTGTGTCACACTTTTATAAAGGAAACAACCAACATTGATGATCCAACTTTTAAAATTGAATCACTAAAAACTAATACATATGTTTTAAATTTTGAAATGATGTAAACTAATAAAATATTTATTTTCTATTATATTGTATGTTTGTATTTTTTGAAAAAAATTAAAAAATTATTTGAATATAGTTTTTTATTAATTAATACTATAATTTAGTTTATGATAAAATGCTTAAAAATGAAGTTACATGAGACGTCAATCTTTACATAGTAAATTTTATTATTTTTCCTTCAATTTTTTTGTGTGTAGTTATAACTTGAAACTTTAGGGCATAGATATATTTTCCTCCAATTTTGATAAATATATATTTTTAAATAAATATTAAAATGTGCGTGTATTAAAACTTACTTATTTCCAGTCAACGTCAACTTTCATATTAATTATTTATCTAAAAATTAAATAAATTATGGGCATATACAAGATCATGGGGGTCCAAAAAGTGGCAATGAGGAAAAAAAGCGTTTTTACTTCACCGAAATCGTGAAAAAAAGATGTTGACCTTTTGTATGGGTCGGGTACAATATTCATTTTGGTTTGGTAATACCAAACCAAAATAGATATCAGTTTATAACGGATATCCATTTCCCGAAATTAATTTTCATCAATTTATGCAAACAAAATGGATGAAACAAAATGGATATCCATTTTGAAAAGCCCAAAAAGCACACTTTAGTAAAATGGGCATAACTTTTGCATTGTTGATCAAAATTTTGACTTTTTATAGGCGTTGGAAAGGTGATTCAGAGCTCTACACAATGGCTAATATTATTTTGATAGGTTGAGCACAAAAAATAATTATAATCATTTTAAGTTCCTCCTTAAGTTTTAAAATTTTAAATGCTCATAATTCTTGCATACAAAGTCTTATTTTCATGGTTGTTTTTGCAATAATCATCCTAAATGAATTAAAACATTAAAGAAGTAATAAATAATGAAAAAACTATATGTTTTACTAAGGAGAGTAAAAAATTTCATAAATCGTCATAGAAGGCCTCGTTGTTGTATTTGAACCTATGTGCACCTTTACCCAAGTTGAACTAGGAGAACATATATATATATATATATCTATGTCTATCTATTTAGCTATCTCTCCCTCTCTCCCCCTCTCCATTTACCCTCTCAACCTATCTCTCCACTTTTCCCTTACTCTACCTTTATCTATATCTCTCCTCTCTCTCTCCCTCTCTACCTAGCTCTATCCCTTTCTCTTCCCCTCTATCTTTCACAAGTTATATATCTATACATATCTCTCCCTCTTTCTATATATATATATCTCTCCCTATCTCCCTTTATCTGTATCACTCCATATTTCTATATCTCGCTACTTATCTCTCTTTGTCTCTCACTCCCTCTCCTTCTCCCTCCTATCTATTTATATAATCTACAATTTCATCAAGTTATCTCCATATCTCTCTCTCCCATATATATACAAACACACACACACACACACCCTATTTATGCCTCCCTATATCTATCTCTTTGTCTATTTCCCTCTCTCCATATCTCTCTCCCTATCTCCATTACTTGTCTCTATCACCTCCTTTCTCTCTCTTTCCCCCTCTATTTATATCTCTCTCTTTATATCTATCTATATCTAATTATCTCTACCTCTCTCTCTTATTAATTCTCTCTCTTCCTATCCCTTTCTAACAATATATTTCTATACTTATATCTCCCTATCTCTCTATCTCTCTATATATCCCTTTGTCATTTTCTCTCCCTATTTCCCTCTCCCACTATATATTGATATATCTCCACCCCAGGTCTTCTCTCTCTACCTCTCAACCTATCTCTCTCCTTTTCTCTACATCTATCTCTCTATATACTCCCTCACTATATATTTACCACTCTCCCTCCCTCTATCTCCCCCTCTCTATCTCTCCCTCTTTATATCTACCTCTTTATCTCTCTCCTTTTCTCTACCTCTATCCCTCTATCTAGGGTACCTAGAGAGATAGGTAGGGAGTGGGAGAGAGGGAGAGACTTGAGAGAGAGACCTAAGAGGGAGAGAGACTTTAGAGGGAGATAGAGAGAGGGGGAGAGAGGGAGGGAGATAGGGAGAGAGAGATAATTGAGAGGGAGAGAGAGGGGGGAGAGAGAGAAAGAGTTATCTAGTTAGGGTGAGAAGGAGACACCTGAGACAGAGGGAGTGGGAGAGAGAGACACATAAGAGGGAGGTAGAAAGTGAGTGAGAGAGAGAGAGGTATATGGAGAGAGAGAGAGAGAGAGGGGAGTGGGAGAGACCTGAGAGAGAGTGGGAGAGACCTGAGAGAGAGATATGTATGAGGGAGAGAGTGGGAGAGACCAGAGAGAGAGATACCTAAGAGGGAGAGAGAGAGAGAGATAGAGGGAGGGAGGGAGAGGGAGATAGGAATGGAGAGAAGAGAGAGAGAGTGGGAGAGAGAGAGACTTGAGAGAGAGAGAGAGAGACCTAAGAGGAAGGGAGGGAGTGGGAAATACCTAAGAGAGATATATAAGAGGGAGAGAGACTGAAGAGGGAGGGAGACTTCAAAGGGAGTGAGAGAGAAAGGGAGAGGGGGAGATGGAGAGTGAGAGGGAGATGGAGAGGGAGAGGGAGAGGGAGAGGGAGTGGGAGGGACCAAAGAGAGAGAGAGAGGGAGTGGGAGAGAGAGATACCTAAGAGAGATAAAGAGAGATATATAAAAAGGGATAAAGAGAAAGGGAAGGAAGGATGGAGAGAGAGGTAGAGAGATAGGTTTGGAGCTTAAGGAGAGAGAGAGTGAGAAAGATGGGTCTAAAGAGGAACAAAGAGAGAAGGAAGGAGGGAGGGATGGAGAAGTAGATAGTTAAGTCTAGAGTTACATAGATTGATAGGGAGAGACATAAAAAGGTAAAAAGAGAGGGGGGGAGGGAGAAACAAGTGGAGGGATACGTCCAAAGCTTAAGTGGAGACATAGTGAAATATAGAGAGGTAGAGAAAGGGATAGAGATGTATGATGATTTATGAAGATTTGTTCATCTCCTTACTACAAAAAATAACAATATTTCATTATTGATTACTTTTTCTAATGTTTCAAGTATTTTGAGATGAGTGTTACAAAAATTTCATGAAAAAGAGACTTTGCATGCGAAAGTAGTGAGCATTTGATGTTTCAAAAATGAAATATGAAGTTCAAATGATTATAATTTATCTTTTATGTAAAATATAGAAACAATAACTAGACCATTGTGTAGAGCTCTCAATCACCTTTCCAATGCCTATTAAAAATCAAAATTTCAATAAGAAACACAAAAGTTATGCCCATTTTACTAAAGAGGGTTTTTTAGGTCTTCAAAACGGATATCCGTTTTGTTTTCAAAATGGATATCCATTTCAAACGAATATCCATTTTGTTTTTCAAAAAAGGGCACTTGTTTTCCAAAACGGATATCTGTTAGAAATGAATATCTATTTTTTCTGACATAATTTGCAGCCTTGGGATTTCCCTTGAGTTTGCCTTGGGATTGCTAAACCTGGAAAGTCAACTGAAAAAATATGTTTACAAAATCTCTTTAGTTTTTCAAATTTCATCCTTATGGCTAATGAATTTTATTTTATTAGAATTTCATGAAATGAAAAGGGTTTATAGAAAAAATTGTCAGCTTTCCACCAATATAAGATATGCCTTATTTTGAATTGAATAAATAATTATTATTGATTTTCTACATACACTACAAATAAAGTCCTGATTGGTAGGATGATTGAAAAATTTCTATAACTTTCAAACTACACATCTTTTGAACCTAAAAGATGCGTCACATTCTATGTTTCACATACTATAGGATTAAAAAAAAAATCATAAATTTTTGACCAAGTTATGGTGGTTAGACACACATGTTTTAATAGTTTTGAAATGTTCTAGTAAAAAAGTCAAAACTAATTATTTACATGGAAAAGAATTACAAAAAAAAAAAAAATCCAACACATCTAGGCATGTGTCCTCTACATATATTGAAAGTTTCACATTTTTTTTTTAATTTTTTCTTGTACTTAGGGTGGTCAGACATACACCTGCTTCTTATCTTTTTTTTGAAAATTTAGTACCATAGCATTGAATTTTCAATTTTTTGTAAAATAGATTAACCTTTTTCAAAAAAAGGACTAGTACAAGCTAGAAACTACATTCGATTTGCTACAAGTTTTGCTTTTACATATTTTTCAAATTATGTTAATAACTTATTCAATTTTTTATGTCAAGTTGCCTAACTCTATTTTTTTGAATTTTCATTGCCACTCAGAGGCCTAGTTTGGACCCCCATGATCCTGCACTAAACCTTATACCATCTTGATATAGATTCTTGTATCTAGGGAATCATAAATTTTTTTTAAAAAATTAATAAGTTTTACTATTTTTCCTTGACATGGTAATCAACCTAATGTTTTATGCTGATAACTTACATTTAGTAAAAATGAAAAAGAAAAATATAAATAATAATTAAACTATTAAAATGTATACATTTTTTAAAACTAAAATTATGGATCTACAAAAGGGTATTTTTTATATTTAATTTTTTATTTTTTTTACATGAGTAGGATTTGTTGAAACATAAAGTTTTTCAAATAATTTTACCTTTTTGGTAAATTGGACTCAAAGTGACCTGCTAAATATGCATTTATCCAACAATTTTAGTTTGAACAGTTGTGGACATATATAACTTAGCTAGTATGAATCTTACAATATCATATGCTTGACTAAAATTAATTTTTAGTTAAAAATACTTAAATTCATTTGTGCTGATAAGTTGGTCGAAAGTGTGACACAACTTTGTGTTAATACCCATAAACATTTACCCTTGTGCAAAGGGGTTTTTCATTTTAGAATTTGATTCTTAGGAAGATAAGGAGTTGGTATTGGAGAGTGGTCCTTGGATCTCCCAAAGATATTTTTTTGTGCATAAAACCTTGGTTCCTAGACTTTGACTCTCGAACAAAAATGTTTCACTAGTGCATTTCTATAGGTAAGGCTGTCATATATTCCCATTCAATTTTGGGAACTTGATTGCATGAGGGCCATTGGCAATGGCCTATGAAGGTATTGTTGCTCTGCCAAGGAGAATATCAACTATCAAAAATCCATGTGTGCTCAAATTTATGTTGAAATTAATTTAGCTAATGGCCTTCCTATTGAGATATTGCTAAAGGTGGGCAACATCTATGCAAGAGACAACCCATTGATTGTGAAAAAATTGCTTTCAAATGTAGGAGATGTTTCTCAATAGAAAATTTTACTTCCCAATGTTATAAGTAACGTGATCCTAGGAATCTAGCTTTGAGTAAGTTGACATGGTGGGTTGGTTTTGAATCTCAACGTGCAATGTTGTTCCACCCACTTCTCTTAAAGAATCAAAATAATCTCATGCTTCTCCGAAGGAGAACCCCACTTCCTCTCGTCTTGAGGCTCGATTTTTGGTCTCACTTGGTATCCACTTGGAGAACTTAGTGGATGCAACTTCTACTGATGGAAAGCAATGATCCATGGGAAGTGAAGAATCTACAATCTCAATGCACTCTACAACATATTTGAGCTCACCAAATCTTGCTTGAATTAATCCCATGGGTACAATTTAGACCAATCGAAAAAATTATGGGGTTTTGGTGGGGAAGGACCCCTTAGCAAAAGTAGACCAAAACACTCTAGCTTCTCTTCACTTTGAGAAGGAATGGACAAAGGTTAAGAAGAGGAAATTTTCCTCACGTGAACACCATATGTTGCTTAAATTAGCTACAAAAGGAGGAAATGTCTCAAAGAAGGGGTTCTCTAAAAAACAACTTAACTAGGTTGTTTCCACATGTAATGTTGGTAACCTTTTATGTTGTCTTTTATATCGATCCCCTTGTGGTAATGTTATGAAATGAATGTGTGGGTATGAGATCCCTCCTTTGTGATCTCACTTGGTGTGGGCCAGGCTAAATTCTCACAACAATAAAACTTACCTCTTACAAATGAAAAAAATCTAGATTTTTTTTAATCTATTTGTATAAAAGTATGAATTTAAGTTGATTTTTTATTATTGTTAAAAATTAAGTAATTTTTATATTAAAAATTTGGATTTATTTATTATTTTAGGCATATAAATATTCAATAGTTAAAATTATTTTTTTATTTTTATTAAAAGTAAAGGTGGGATTTTGAAGGGGTCCCAACTCTTTTATAGATACTAGAAAAGATACATTAATAAAGTATAGAAAATAACAAGGATCTAAGAACATTTTAAGTTTGTAATCCAACATCAACCTTTTAGCACCTTAGAAGGAGTTAGAAACAACTAAGTTAAGACATACCACCCAATAAAAATAATAGACCAATAGGCTCAAGGCATCTTCATGTTATATCACTTTAAGTAGCTATGAACATTAAAAACAACCCTATCCATCAATTTGTTGAAGATAATTTTCTTTTTGGTTGTTCTCCCTTTCATAATTGTCAATTATAAAATAAAAGAATTTAAAGTTCTAACTTTAACCTCTCTTTAGATTACATCTTCCTTTTTTATTTTATTGTTGAAGACCTAAAGTAGATAATTTTTAAATCCCTTGTAGTACACTAATGTATTTTTAGATCACACTAGCCAAGCCATCACTAACAAAATTCCCTTCTCCCTACATAACTCCTCAAAATTTCTCACACTTGGATGAGACCTACTTTAAAAAATAATATTAATAATTTCTTAATAACTAATTGTAGCCAAAGAAGGATGATCAGGTCCTTGGCACTACTTCTGAAAGGAAACACATCATTCATTTGAGGATTATTGGAAACCTTTTGTTCTTTCTTCCTCCATTTTTCCTTTTCCTTATATTATTCAAGTACATGATAATGACATATCTAGCTTGGTATAATTTTCATCACACAACTAAGGAATCCTCATAAATAACTGGTTTCACCCATTAACCAAATTTAAAGGATGTGGTGATTGAAGAAGGAAGCACCATATCCACATCTACATTCACAAAAATTCTATTAAACAACAACCATTTTTAGAATTTGGTCACCACATCAAAATAAATGAGTTAATAACAAGAGTTAGTAATACCTATTAATATCTCCTCCTCCCAATATTCTAATAAAAAAATTAGAAGCCCAATCTATATAGGAACCCTATTGATACATTCCTTCTTTGGATCAAAACCTAGTTTCTATTTTTTAAGGAATATCCTAGACTTACCAAAAGACCACATACTATCAAAGAGTGTCCAAAAATTATATTTTTTGTTCAAAAAGGAGATAAAATGAAGCCCTTCACCATAGTGAAGATCTCTAGTTGGTCACATGGATTTCATTTTCTCTTAGCCTAATTTTTAGAAACATCAATATTTATCCTAGCTCTAATAAATTTCCCAATAAGGATATTTTGTAGACTAGAGCATAACATTTCAACAATAGAACTCAGGAATTTTTTAGCCAAAAGTCCCTTGTCATACTCACATGGAACTAAAGAGGGATAAACTTGACCTTATCTTTAACAACATCAACCTAATACTTCTTTAGTGGCAACTCATTGTAATTTCTAGTAGTGTCCCCAATATATTTTTATGCAATAGGGAAAACATCTATAGCCTCCATACCATGAGCATTAGATTTGTTGGAGCCCTATTAAATCCACCCATCTTTAATCCCATTAGTTTTTAACATATCTTAATCAATATGCTACATATCAATAGAACTTTAGTAAGCTCAATAAAGATGAACATTACCTCCAAAAGAACATAGGATTATAAGGGATGTGGGGAGATCCACCATCCCCATCTTGACTATAGAAATCATGCTCTACTTCAATAACTAAATAAATAAGGGATTCCTCATGAGGAGAGACAACAAAATTTGTAACCATAAGAAGTTGAAAAAATTGTTTCAAACCACTACTTCAAAATATTGCCACTAAAGTAGCCCTACCCTATAGCAATTAGACTCACCACAAAAAGATTGAAAATAACAACCGCCATAAGAGGGTGTTCCTTCACTTCAAAATGTGCCTTGTAGGCTCTTTTGAGGGGTTTCAAACCAAAGATCAATCAACCTTTATTCTTCCTCTATATCAAAGGATTCATTCCATGCATTCTCAAGGTCACCATTTACAACATCATATATATCTCCATTCTCATCGTCATCATCACCATATTCTTTGCATTACCTACATAGTGACAATTTGAAATTTATTTTCTTATTCATTATCACGATCATCTTTATTGTGGGATCCATATTCATTGACTTTGTTCTTTTTACTATTATATAGTCAAAATTAAAATTTTAATCAATAAAAATAAAATATTTTTCATATGAATGAAATATAAAATTATCATTAACTATTTAATTATTAAAATATTTTTAATTCAAATAAAATATACTAAATAATTTATTAACTAATTATTTTATCTTAAAATATATGTATTAATTTTAAATTTAATTTTTATAAATAAAAAATATTTTTAATTTTTAAAATAACATCACAAAAAATAATTTCAAATTTGAAATATTTATAATAGATATTTAATATTGTCAAAATAATTATTAATCTTATAACATTTAACTATTAAATGAAATACAATTTGAGATATATCTTAAGACTTAAATGCATAACTTTTCTACATAATAATTCTATTAGACTAAACATAATCTTAAGGGACTAGCTCTTTCCAAGACGTTATTCTCTTAGATTTATGAAAAGGAACCTTGATTGACTCAATAGACTATAATTCCTAGGTATGCTCACAATTGTATATATATCCAATATTTTGACTTTATTTCTTGTTTTTTTTTCTTTTAAATTATCACAATTATATATATATATATATATATATAATATTTTGACTTTATTTCTTGTGTTTTTTTCTTTTAAATTATCACCCATCAATGGTGGGATGGAGGTATTCAAGTTAAAGCAATATGTCAATAATATGAACCTACTAAAAATGATGATAAAGTAAATACACATAATTGTTGCATACTTCAATTATAGAGAGTGAAGAAAACAAATATGAAGAATAATAAGCATGAATAAATAATAATAAAAACCCTATTTCTACAATTTATCTCTCTTACTCATTATTTCTTGTTTTTTAAATTCTTTTTTCTCTATTATCTATTTGTTTGCTTTGATATTTTAATAGTTATATTATATTTGGCTCTAGGAAAATTCACCGTTAGCAATTCACCACCATTACAAATTCACCTCAAGGAGAATTCACTACCCTGGTGGTGAATTTTCCTTGAGGTGAATTTGTCATGGTAGTGAATTTTCCCCCTTGACAATTATATTTATATGTATTAGGATTTATCTAAATGTATATGTTGACTATAATTATAGTTTATATTTTATTTAATTGTTTCAATTAATAATTTTAATTTTGTAAAGCAAAAATTTTTCTTATTACATAATAATTACATAATTTATACCTTATTTACAGTCAACATTTACAAATTGCCACACTTATCATTTTCTTTAATTTCTTTTCAATTTTTATTTTTATTTTTTTTCTCATTTTATTTCTTGGAAGCTTCTCATCCTTTTTCTTATTTTATTTCTCAAGTCTTATTTTTTATGCACAAATTTGTCTCTCTTTTTAAAGTCTAATTCTACAATCTCTCACATTACATCTTTAATGATAAATCACAAAATATAATTCAAAGCATTAATAAAAAAAATTCTACACAACCTATACCAAAATATTTCAATATAAAAATTTAAAATGGAGCTCAAACTACACAATTAAATCCCACAATCTAATACATTGCGGGAAAACATCATGTATTAAAATTTAGGGTTTGTTAAAGCAATATGTCAAGAACATGTTTGCATAACTGAATGATGGTTGGAGCAGCAGCAATTGCTAGAAGAACAACACCCCAGAATGCAGAAAAGTGGTGCCAAAAGAGTGGATGCCTGTCTCTCCATTCAAAACATTTCATGCCCAAACTGCTTCTATACCAGGCATTGACCTTTACTTTCACATCCTGAAATGGGTCATCTGATGGATTCATGTTGATTCCTTTGGCAAGGCCATTGAGCATGTCAGCCACTTCTTTGTCCGTGCCCATGGATGTTTGGATGATGGCTGCTCTCCTCAGTACAGCCACATCTTCTCCCGACTCAATTAAGCTGTTCAGAAGGAAAACATAATATGAAATCACAGTAAGCTTAGATCTCTGGCACACCTCCAGGGCTAATAGATTCCTCATGATCACTTCGGTTGTATCTGTGATCCAAATTGTAGGGAGGAAAAGAATCCCCTTGTGAAATCTCACTTTCTCTTTCTTGGGAACTCTATAATATTGTTTAAATCTCAATCCCATCTTGTGCAGCTCTGTGGCAGAAGCCATAAGAATGTCATGACAGTCCAGTGGCTTTTCTCCATTATGTCTCTCAGGCAGCCACCTCCGGCGTAGGCCCTGCATTATACGGTTAACCCTTTTAGGCTCACCATGGACATTCAGATCAGGCTCTTCAGGGTACTCTGCAATCAAACTGTGAAACAATCCTAAAATATGTTTATGCTCTTCAAGGTTTTCATATCTCTTACTCGCTTTATGACTTCCATTTCTCAGTGTTCCAAATAACTTGTCCGGCTGATTCGGTAAGAAAGGGTGAATCTGGGGAATGAAACCCTCACAAAGCCATCTAACCAGTTCTTCTTTGGCTTTTGCTTCTGTGGAGTCTAATTCAGTCGCTAACAACTTTATCAGAACAATTATGGGTATCTGGTTTTCAAGCATTAGAAAATCAGTCAAGATATCAAATTGACAAGACTTAATCCTATTAGCATTAAAAATTGGATGGCAATCCTTTAAAGGTGTATCTTTCCTACTATCAGTTGCTCCCAAAAGCCTCAAGATCTCTAAAACAAAGCATCCATCCATGGTGAAAATCATGGCAACAGTTTCATCTTCATATTTTGTCACTCCTTCATACCAGGATTGAAACTTGCCCACTTCTTCCCTAAAGCATGAATACACATCCCTTCCTTGCATCCTGTCTCTCATTCTTTGTACAGCTTCTACTTTGTGAAGGTCCATTTGTGATGGGGGGTGGGAGATACTACAATGAAAAAGGCCCAGAGAGACAACCCTAGGAGTGTAGGCTTTATCATTTAAACAAAACAAAAACTTGGGCACCCTATTCATGACCACACGGTCCCACATATTATTGTTCATCTCTGAAATCTTTGCTGTCATATCAATAACCCACGAATGCTGACCTGTTTCTTGGGGATTACTGCTGGATTGAGCCATGGCTAAGTAATGTGCAGAAATAACTGAATTGTAGCACTATTAGAACATTTTTCTTATTAGAACTACTTCTCCAGTTGAGGTAGGGAAATGTGGTATGACAGAACCCGTATCACTTATCAAGATTTGCAGAGTGTGCTCCACTTTATAATCTGCAATGTAGAAGTCCCGAATGTATCAGAAATTGTTACATGATTCCAAAACAATAAACACCCAATTTCAATATAAAACTAAAAATAAAATCTAACTTACTTTAAACAAATGGTTAAAGGAATGGAAGCCTCGTCAAAACTTGTTTGCAGAAGCTCTGAAAAACATTTGTAAACACCATGATGCAGTGCGCCGAATTTATAAGAGTGTCAACTTCTTCTTCACACAAAGTATAACTTTGCTTGGAATGCACGTACGGGGAACAAGTTGTAAATATGTGTTGCTCAGCTAGCGGTCAATGATACCGTTTTAGCTTTATCCCATACATAATTCGACAAAGAAAAGAAACAAGATATGTACAGCGGCCAATCTTTTCCTGCTTTTATGCTTTCAAAGTTTTTCTTACAAGAATGCCTGTGTTTGGAGACAGAAATTTGCCACTTGGAGAAGGCCAATGGCCAGTAGAGAATTCTTGCTGCGTAACCTTTCTTATGCTGTATAGAATTTTAATTGACTTTACGTGTGACGTGTGTTTACTGCTTTATCTCCCGTTATTTTTCGAGTTTTTTTAATATACTAAAAGGTACCACACTCCATTCTACGTAACGTTTTTGTTTTTTAATGGAAGGTTTAATATTAAAAAAGATTTTATATTACATCCAAAGCTTTAATTTAAGTATATTTTTATTTTTAATATTGTTAAAAAATAAAGTAATTTTTTATATTAAAAAATAGATATTATGTATGATTGTGTATTAATTATTTTGTCTTTTATTATTTTTCAAGTTCTTTTATAAATTAAAAAGTATCACAATTTATTTATTTATTTCGATTGGTAAGATGAGATTTATGTTATATTAGAACATAAACTTTACAATGAAGTATCAAAGCCATGGAGGTTGAAGATATGACATAGAAGTCCACCCAACAAACACACCAAAGACCCAAAACACTCAACCTTATGAGCCGAAGAGACCACGTAGGGTCTTGACAAAATTTGGCTTTACAGAGACAAGCCAGTCTAAACTATACTTACTATAAACATCTATAGAGCCAGGAAGACACCAGAAGACAACACAATTACCTATTTCTCCACAAATTCTAGTGAACAAAAACCTTGAATTCAAAATTCCATGAAGCATTTTGTACCGTCATGAGATGGAACTTTTTCTTGAGGTACTCAACCCCAACAGCCGAAAGACAGTGATGCTCTATCAGCTCCAATCCTTGCATATCTAACAGAAAGGGATAGTATTTTACAATCTTTCCATGAACCTCCAAGAGACCCAGGTCGTGCAGATGAGGGATACCTACACCAAGCGTAGCCGTGACCAACACCTCCTCCAAACCCACCAGAAGATCCTTTTGGAATAACCTTTGCATTATAATTTTCACTTCGTGTTTAGGGTCATTCACATCGAGAAGCCCCGCCAACACATGAGAGGAGATGTTAGTGTCTAGTTTGTACCCCTCACTACCTTCCATGAAACCCTTCCCAACAATGAATTTCATTGTCGCAAGCGTGATAAAATCTGGATGGCAAATGATGTGCCTCATCCTGAGCATCATCACAAGGCCCTTGAAAGCCATTTGATGTTTGTTGCTCAATAGTTGCATTGGGGTGTCAATGCCGCCACACACTAGACCACTAGCAGAGACATGAATAATGAACATTTCCATGAGAAAATGAAACCAATGCAACTACATTTAACACATTGGAAAAGCTTGTGAAATCCAAGGTGATGTCAGAAAGCTAGCTCGTCAACTCCCTTTGGCATATGACAACGACAAATTGTCATTATTGAATGAAAGCCACAATGTCCAAGAAGATCTCCTTATTAAATCATTGATATGCAAGCAAGTGAGCCATTTGCATGAAAAGACCGGCCACAAAAGCACTTAAGATCATGATTTCAATGTGGTTGTAATAAAGAAACCATGTGACCCCATCACATAGCTATCCACAACACCTAGTCAACAGTGAGTTGTAAGAACTATGTGGCAGCCCAATGCACTAAAGGTCCACATCATTGCCGCAAACTCTCCACAACCATCTGTGGAGAGTTGCCTACCCAACCACCCACACTTTGACTTTTCAGACTGCAACCTCTTTCATTGTTACCCCATCCACACCCAAATTAGAGAGAGTTTTCCTCCTGATTCCCTTTATGATAGATGTGATTAATGGTATAGCTCTTGAAACTTTTCAAAACCTTCATAGTGCTTTCTAGCACCCCCCCCCAATTTCTAGTTTGTCAAATGCCTAGAACAGAGGGCATTAATGATAAGAGTTGAATCCCTCTCAACCATAATCTTTGACAATTTCAACTCTCCACAAAACTTGATCCCAAGAGAGGCAAAAATCATCTATGTCATATTGTTAGTGCCAATGGGTAGTGGATTTGCTAATTTACCTAAAATTTTACCATCCAAGTCTTTGATTATACAGCCAACACCTAAACACCCTGGCTTGCCTCTGGAGGCCCCATCAAAGTTAACCTTATACCAACCTTTGTCGAGAGGATGCCATTTCATGTTTTTTCCTAACCTGTTTTACTTTAGTGGACCACCAATGCCCATAAAGGAGGGAACCTTCAGCTCATCCTAGTTTTTTCTCATTGATGCATCCCAATTTGTGAACCTAGCCTTTTACCTACTGAAAGCAACAACCCTTGAGTTAATCATTTCCACAATACTAGCCTCCACCTTGTTGATAAAGGAAGGAAAAGGCATTTCTAAATTTTGAAAAATGTGATGATTCCTTTCTTTTTAGATTTCCTAGATAAGTAGTGAAAGGCACATGAATGCCATAGACCAACAAACAAAGCATTTTTATTAAGGATGGGACAACTTCTAAACAAGCTCAAAATATCCCTAGGGAGAGCAGTAACCCAATGTAGTTTGGCACACAACCATCTCCAACACCTTGATGCAAAGGAACAATTTAGAAAAAGGTGATCACCAAATTCTTTGTCTTGTTTACATAACACACACCTGGATGGGTCGCAGTAGCCCATTTTCCTGAATCTGTTAGCAGTTAAGACTTGTAGTGTAGAAAAATGTAAAGGCTTGTTTAGGTCCTCCCTCTTGAAATTGGGTTTATTTATGCTTTAATTGGTCCTATTTTGCATCCACAAGCCTAATTAAATGCATTTTTCTAAAGATAATCTCGACATTTAACAAATGACAAATAATAATTTAATGCTTTTGGCCATGTGTTCCAAATTTAGGGATTTGGGACTCATATGCCCAATGGGGCATATGGGTCATCCCTAGGTCTTGGGACCTAATTTCAAATTTCACATTGAACAAAGCACTTCTCGAAATCTATGTCTTGGATTTAGGCCTCTGGGACTCATATGCCCAACCTGGTGTATGATTCCCGCTTAACCTAGGACCTATTTTAAATCAATTTCTTCATGGGGTTTTCTTATCCTTAGATTCAAATTTTGAATGTCAATGTGTAGTGTTGTAATTTTGGGAAATTAGGCATAAACACGTATAAATACAAGGTTATTTCACATAATTTCATCTAAGCAATTTCAAGTAAGTTAAGCAAGCAATCTAAGATCCTTCAAGTATTCATTCAAGAGAATTCAAGAGAAAATCATCAAGCATTTGGAGCTACATTCAATATTCAAGCATCATGTCAAAGTCTTCATGCATCATGTGTGTTTGTGAGCTAATTACATTTGTGATGTAGGTTTCATGATTCAAGCAAGCATTCAAGAAAAAAGTTTCAAGCATTCAATCAAGATTCAAGATCCACATCCATTGAAACCTTTTCACATAAGTTTGAAACCTTCATTTCAAGTGTTTGGTGAGTTGCAACATTTGTTCATTCATCATTCCTTCATGCTTTTCTATTTCATTTCAACGTTTAATTACCAAAATGGGGTTTGACCAAGGCAAACCCCTAGATTCTCTAACAAAAGAACATTTTTCCCTCTTGATGTGTGTTTGTAGATCTAGGTGAATTGGATCTTGAAGATCCTTTGAAGACAAAGTTGAAATATTTCTCAAAGTTGTCAAGAAGTCATCTTCACGAAAACTCACCTACAGACCAAAATTTAGACTTTCGAACTTAAAGATTAGACAATAAGGAAGCTACAGAAGATCACTAGAGGCTACAAAAGTATCATTCAAACCCTAATAATAGGACTAAATCTCCCTATTGGGCACATTAGTCCTAGTATAGCCCTTTTTTCCATCTTTCTGTAGATTCTGATCAGTCACCAAAATATTCCATTTTTTTCCTAGAAACCCTGCAGTAGGACTAAATTGTCCAACTTGGTGTATCAGTCCCAGTGCAACTCTAAATGAAAGTTTTCAAGGTTTACAGACCTTGTTTTGGCATCTATGCTCCTCTAGGTACTTTTCTGTTTCATTTTGTTTTCCAATCTAATTTCATGCTTTCAAGTTTCTAGGATTTTGTGCATTTCTCCTTTGAAGCTTCATTTAAATGGTGAACTCGTATCCAATCACACAAGGAAACCCCTAGTCCATCCCTCAATTGAGTTAGTTGGTTGAGGGATCTTGGTTTCCTAATGAACTAAAGTGTGAAATAGGTCCAAGTTCCATTTCCTAAAAGGTGGACATCCATTTCCCTTGTGTTCAAGACTTTACCCTAGATTGCAGCCCAAGCAAAGATCATTGCTTTTGATAGACAATTGTTATGCCAGCATAGTCCACGCGGTAGTTCTAGTGCAAATTCATCTTGCTTTATCAATATCTTGTACCCATCACATGCATTGTAGGCACCTAACACAAAACCACACCATTTTAGTTGATCTTTTCCATCCCTTATGCAAAGCATACATTTACAAAGAACTTCTTCAAAGGAAGTGGCCACATCATTATCCATTCCAAGCGGCCTTACATATTTACATTGGTACTCCATATAACTATTCACAATTGAGATACACACATAGTCTCTTACATAGCATCCCCAAACTTGTTTTGTTGCTGCCATCACTTGCAAGAGATCGCCTCTTTCATCCAATTTTTGGAAACCACCCCAGGAGTCATCCAAAAAAGGATCCATTCTTCCATCTTGAATATCCCAAGTGAGGTAATCTGAGATAAGATCTTTGTAGAGACATAAGAAGTTCCATATTCTTGAACCCTTAGGAAGTGATCTAGAAGTAAAAATGTTGATTTCCCCTTCCTCTAAATACGTATATTTCAATAACTTCACCCATTTGAGGTCTTGGTTTGCATACAACTGCCAAACCAACTTAGCCCCTAACACTTTGTTCTAAAGGGATAATCTTTTAGTCTTGCCCCATCTACCTCCTTCAATTTACACACCTTATCCCAACTTATTAGAGAGATTTTTTGTCATGTCCTCGAAATCGAGACATTAAAGATAATAAAATAATATTAAGAGTGACAGCCATGGAGACAATATTATAATTATATTATGAATATCAAAATTTAAAGACTAACAATTTAAACATCAAATAAATAACAATAATATTTAAAGGAACGACTAAAAATTAATAGTAAGGTGACAAAAGTTCATATTAAATCAAAGGATTGACGCTATCTCGACTCTGAGAACGAGAGATGTATATCATGTGCTGGAAGAAGTAAATGAAAGCCTTCCTCTAATGACCATTCACTGGCTTGCATTTGACATGTTTTGATAATAAATTAAGAACATTGATCCTCTAAAGGTAGTATCTATGATAAGCAGTGATGACGTATAATTGTGAAGGAACAAAATTTCCATTCCATGATTGGAAGTCTTTAGGGATGCCGCCAAGCACTAAAAATTTGTTAGTTCTAGTTATAGATCAATTAAAATATGGAAGAGACGTGTCCATTAGCAAGAAAGGGTTATGACCTTCAACCATCATGGATATAAGGAGTGAAGCACTTGGACAAGTCGTGGAGGTACCTTGTCCCATACGCTGACGCAGGAGGGAATCAGAATGTTACTAAAGATTCGACCCTCCATGAGAGATGCAGAATTAAGAAAGATGTCAGGTGGAACTGCGATCAAGGATAGAAAGAGTGTGGAACGTTGGCACTTGTGAAAACCTAGTGAACCATTCACAAATATATTTCAGATTTTTGTCACTGTGGTATTTTATTATTTATACTCATATCATTGTGGCTGAAAGGATTAAAGGAGACTTCTGCAGATCGAGCCACAACAAGGCTGTAAGCAATTTTGAATACCAATAATCAACGTAGTAAATATATTAGGAATACAGATAGAGTCTTAGTAAATAATTTATGGTATAAAACAATAATCAGCTAGTACATTATGAACTCTTATGTGGATGAAATAGTTTATACTGTTGGGTATAAATTCTAGAATCATGTTACTATTTACTCTTATGTCATTTTGAATGAAGACAACTAATTGTGTTATTGATATATTCTGTCATAACTATTTTGTGAGGAATCATATCTATCATGTTATCTATCTTATACACAATCATGGAAGGGGGAGAGTGTAGTGATTGGTAGAAAGACAAGGGAAATAGAATAGCAGCTGGGAGGTGCTATGGATCTAGTCAAGAATAGAGAGGTGAGAATTATGGGTATATTTAAATAAGAGTTATAGTTACTTGTGTATACAAAGGTAAGTACAATGGATTTGAACATCAAATGCATCTTTAAGTTACATCTTAGTTAAAATTTATAAATATATTCAAGCGTATTATGATTTATGATTATATTGGATATAGATTAGAATGGATAGTATGGTGATGACATGTTAACAATAGATAAGTATATATATATATTAGAATAATCGTGTGGAAAGAAGAATCCTGATTAGTTGTAAAGAACGCACCCCGAGAACCAGTCCATCACTGCGAATAGAGGTAACTTCCTCACATGTTTAGATCACATTGCAGGTTCTGAAATTGACTCAAATTCTCATGTCGGTAAGTATAGCGTAGTGATTGACTCATGGCATATTAAAATCAATAACTGTTTATGCATAAATCTGTGCTGATCTATAGATCTGATCAAATATATTATGATAATCAAGACATATTAAATGTTGGTTACAATCAATAAACATAACTATCAAATTATTAAGTCTACTATAAAAATTAAGACAATATGCAAATTAATGGATGTTATTTGTCAAGCCACAATAATGTTTCTTACAACAATTATTGTGTCTTATTAAGTGATGATGACATTACTATGAGAATAGACTTTGGGCCAAAATTCCCTTTCACTAGCACTCAATAAGGATAGGGAGTTTGTGGAGGGAAAGGTTGGTAAATCATTCCATTGATGGATGGTCCCAAGATAGGTAGGAAACCTTGAGGGAGTCTTGGAGTTAGAGATCGTTCACACGCCCTTGGCATAATAAACCTACCATCCAAATAGGTTAGGAAAGAGGAAACAAGGCAAAGATCTATTCTGATCAAGAGTAATAAGTCATATCTGATCATGTTAGTTTATGCCCTAGATGATAATGCATTTTATTTGTCTTATTCTTAAAATGTGCAAACTGAAATGATCTAATCATGAACAAGATATTATGTGCTTAATTGATAATACATGATGTATGCAGGTCTTCAAGGCAATTTACATGAGCAAAATGATGTGTTGGTAAAATAAATTATATGTCCTAACTTGTGCATTTTATGTTTCTAGGATAAGTTTTAACAAGGGGACATTAAATATTTTTTTTTATCTGAGTTCCCTCTCCCAAAGAATTTTTTCAATAGTTGGTTGATTTTGCTACTTATTCCATTCAATAGAGGTAGGCAAGAGATCATGTATATAGGGAAGGAAACAATTACAACCTTGATCATAGTTAGTCTACTAGACCATGATAACCATTTCCCCTCCCATGAGGACATTCTGTTTCCATTTTTTATCACTAGTGGATCCCAAAGCTTTCCTTGCTGCACCCCAGAGGTTAAGAGAATCCATAAATATTTGCATGGTAGCTTGCCTTTTCTGAATTTTAGAATTCTCAAAATATGATTTTCAACAGAGGGACTAGGAAAGAAAAATAATATTTCAAACTTTTCTATACTTACCTCATGGCTAGAGGTGGTTGTGTAGATCTCCAAAATCCTTTTGAAGTGCCTCACTTCACTAGCTTCCACCAAGCCAAATAACATGGTATCATTGGTGAATTGTTGGCAAATGTTCATGCAGGCATATACCTTGTGATTTGAATACCTTTTATCCTACTCAACTCAACAACCATTGAGACCGATCTACCAAAGGATTCGCCTATTATTATGAATAGGAAGCGGGAAAGAGGGTCCCCCTATTTGGGACCTCTTGAAGCACCAAATAAACCTTCTAGATAGCCATTAACTAGGATAGAATACCTTGGGCAAGCAATCCAATTGAAGATCCAATCAATCTGGTCTTTGTGGAAGCCAAAGGAAACTTTGCACAAAAATCTCCAATTATCCTTTTCATATGCCTTCTTAATATGTAATTTCATCATCATTGATTGCTTCTTGGTTTTATAGATCAATTGTAAAGCTTCCTGAGCAATGATCACCCCATCAAGAATTGATTTGTCAGGAAAAAAACTAGTTCCTTCAAGAGAATATCCTCCAAATTCTTTAAAAGTTTCTTTTCCTACACACACTTCCTACAATCCATGCCAAAGGAACAAACTTTGCCATTCAAGATCCTTAATTCCTCCTCTATTTTTCTTTTCTCTTCAAAAATATTTTTGAAGCATTCCCTATTCCACACTTTTAAATGTTTCTTGATCAATTTTAGCTTGGATACTGGAATAAATATTTTCGATCCATCTAGAATAAATATTTTTGATCCATCTAGAATGGGTTCATTCCACCATTGAATTATGAGATCCAAGAAATTAGCTTCTTTAAAACACATGCATTGAAATTTAAATGGACATCTGAGTGGGATTTTTTCACCCACGATTTCAAGAAAAATAAGGAAATTATCCAAACCTGAGTAAGATATAATCTTACTTTCCAAAGAGAAGGGGAAAGCACTTAAATCAGCTTTGAATAAAAATCTATCTAGCTTTTAAGCAATCTTGCAGAAACCTTGACACGTATTTTTCCATGTGTATTTCCCATTGGAAATCCATATGTCAATCAACAAATTCCTTTCTACGAACTGCTCAAAGTCGATCTTGGATTGAAGTTTCTTGCCCACCCCACTTTACTTATCCTCCACGTGCAGAATAGCATTAAAGTCACCTCCAAATATATTGAATTCAAAAGCTAAATTACCATAGACCAAGTCTAATTTTCTCCATACCTCCTTCTTTTGGATGCATGTATTTGGTCCATAAACATTCACAATTAGAAAGCACAAATTCGAAGATAAACTCTTAACCTTACAAGCCAACCATTTTTTGCTTGAGATCACTTTTTCCACTACTACTCTCTAGGGTCTCCAAAGGGTGATGAGACCACCAGCTTGACCCTCAATGTGCACAACCAACAACTTCCAATACCCCAAATTTTGGCGAAGCAATCTACCTCACCTTGATTTAATTTAGTTTCCTAAAGAAGACAAATTTTAGCCCGAGACATCTCCAATTGATGCTTAATCGGGCATTTTTTGTTAGGGTTGTTTAAGCAACCAACATTCCAAGTCAAAATTTTCATCTTTCTTCAAGAAGGGGCTCCCCCTTCCATACTTTCAATATTTTTATGATCTTTTTTTGGCCACAAGCTTCACCATCAAGTTTGAGATTTCCAAATTAGGGATTCTACCCCATCTCTCACTTTCCCTGCAATCTAAAGAGAGCCTTGATGTTTCTTTTTGATGGATACTGAGTTTTTCTTGGCCCAACAGTTGATTGGGTAGATTGTGGCCTTTAGACGCTAACCCCACTTCTTCTAGACCTGGATTTTCTTCTCACTCCTCCTCACTAATTGGCTCTACCCCAATGTCATCCAAAGACACTTCTTTTGCTTCCTGGGATAGTTCCACTAGTTCCTTGGCAACCTCCAATAGGGAATTGAGGTTCTCCATCCTCATGTTATTCCCGATCAGTTCGATGACGTCTGATAGCTTATTAACCAACACTTTTTTTACCTCTATTGGGTCTATTCCCTACTTTGAGATCCGATCCTTCGAGGAATTGGGAGAATGTTCTTGAGGCTTAGAGACCATATGCCCATCCAAACCCTCTCCCAAACTAGAATCCTTGACCAACTAAGGATCTACTCTGTTACTAGTTTTATCCTCAAGATTAGCAACTAGATCTGAGGAGCTCCAACCAATTGTATCTAATAGATCATTCACCGTATAAGGATCAAATACCAAAGGTTGACACAATGTGCCCCAATCCATGATGATCTCAATCTCTTTCCAATGGGGGCTATAGGGTGTGTTTTCTACACATATTCTTACATTTGTACTGATGCCATCTTGGTTAATTCTTTCTTTTGAGCACACATATTTTCCCAAATGATTACCTTGACTCTAGGGTTCCAAGATGCTAAAACTCCATAAGAATATTAGGTAATTTATACCAATCTTGAATCCACTCTATTTGATGACAAAAAGGGTCAAACCCAACATCCCATTTGTGAATGTAGAAGCCACTACCATCCATCAACCAAATCCCAATTAGAATATGATCTCTTATTTTTGGCGACGGGCAGATGACCATAAAATATCCATTTGTGAGTGCCTTGAATTTCACATCATCGCCCCAATGACCTTGCCACCAACAAATTAGACTATCCCAATTTATATTTTTCCCATATACCATATGATTACCAAGCCTTAGTGCTCCAATATCATGATTAAGGGTTTTAGTAATTTTGAATTCAAAACCATTTTTTTTCTATTCCCTCAACTAGAACTAGGCCAACGAGCAATTGAGGAAGCCTTGTGCTTATGAATTTCAACCTTCCAGCCCGATGACTGCTTGGAGGGATCAACCCTTTTTCCCTTATATGTGTTGTCATGGGAGCCTCTTGCATGAGAGTTGTGAGATATATCATCTTGATGCCGCTCACTTTGGTGCTAGCCTCTCTTCCATGCTTGATTTCACTTTGAAGTTGTAGACACTGAAAAATGTCCTAATCATTGTCATACACTTAAATTAGATTTATTAACATCATTTCCTCTTTATCTATCTCTTTTTCCTAATTAATTCAATTAGCCTAGCTAATTAATTAATCGCATTATTTTTGTCTATTTGGCCTAATTAATTAATTTGGGTAAATTCACCTCTTTTCACACTAAGACTTCATCTCATTAAATTAAATAAATCACAATATTTAATTTAATCTCTTAAGTCATCTTATTTAATTAAATAACCCTATCTTATTTAATTAAATATCATTTCATCCCTCCCCTATTTATTAAATCATATAATTTAATAAATATCTTTTAATTCCTCTAATCCCCTAATTGTATAAATTAAACCTTGTTTAATTAGCAATTAAACTAATTATTCCTCTAATCAAAGGGAATATTCCCATGGAAAATTCTTTATCCTTTTTGCACAATTAAAACTTTGTTTTAATTTGTAAAATCCTCTTTTTCCTCACCCTAATGGAATATTCCCTCTCCTCCAATCAACTCACTTAGCTTCAAAAGCAAGTGTGTTTGTTTAAGGTAATTGTGAGCCTTTGATTAATCTTCACCTCGCATTCTCATATGTTGATGAGAATCCATGATCCATGCCTCTCATATCTCTTCATCTTGAACCGTTGATTAAGCTTTTTGATGTCAACCATCCATTCTTCATTTGCTCTCCTATAAATAGATCACTATTTGGAGACAAAGGGATCCATCTTTTATTGTAAACTTATGTTGTTAAATTCACTCACACCAATACTCTCAATTTTTTCACTTTTTAGCTTGTTTTTAGTTCATTTTAGTTGCATATTAGCTTCAAGATTTCATTATTGGTTTTCATGCATCCATCCTAGTTGTAAATAAATTAGGTTTTTCATCTTTGAGCATCATTTTAGCTTAAATTAGCTTAGATTAGCTTAACAATTACATAATTAGATCATTTACAGCATAAAATCATGGTAACTTAGCTTGCATCATGTTCATTTTGTGCATAATTTAGGTTTTCATACACCAAACATCATGGTTTCATTGATTCTCTTCCATAGAATTGACTGAAAAAAGCTCACAATCACGAGATTGGGAAAGGGTCATCGGTCCACATCAATGCGACACCAATTCCACAACAAGATAAATTTTAGTGGATTAGAGTAGATGTTTTTTTAAAAGCTTTCATAAGATTAGCATGTTAGGTTTTTTGATAAAATGTTTGCTTTCAATTTTGATTGACTGATCTTGTTGAGATTCAAGTATTGGTTGCTTCAAATTATGCTTTGATTCTTCATGGATCAATCATAATTTGACCCATAACAAGTATCCTCACATCAACATTATGGCACTAGGAGGGAAAACTGATCATTTAGTTGTTTTTTTAGCTTGAAATCCTTGTTTTTACTATTTTGCAGGTTGCAATGACGCCTAAACCACAAACAACAATGTTATTTCAATAGTATCACCATATAGTGATGCCCAAGAAATTTGATACAACATATAATATTTAATTGGTTGACATTGATTTAAATATAGCGATAAAGTTTATTTAAATTTGAACTATATCGTGGAACGAAAAAGGCGACGCTTATCCCTAGTAGACCAATGCTTTCAAAATCCAAATTGCGACACACTAGTTTACATCAACACCCATCAATACATCGACGTGATGATGCTCATTTCCCTTTCTATAGAGCGATGCTAAAATTCACCAGAGCGATGCCCAAATTTCAAACTGGGACACCATCATGTACAACGATGCTCAACTAGGGTAAGAAACTTTACACTTGTTTTTCAACATGTGACTTAATTTCTTTTTGGTTATCTGATCATTGATCGATGTCTAACTATGTTTTCATTAGTAGATGTTCAAGGTTTTATAGGTTTTAAGGCATGGAGAAAAATTGAATAAATTCTCTTCTATCTAAACATTCTATAATTGTAACTAGCATTTAACGCTTTGGGGTAATTATAACCCAATTTCATGCTTTATTACTTTTAGTTTTTAGGCAACGCACTAGTTTTCCATTGGGTTTAAAATGAACTTTCAAAGTTGGCTAAAAATGAACCCTCACATCACACCTTTCAATTGGTATTAAAATTGAACAAGGCAAACTCATCTTTCAATTGGCGCTCTAAAAATAACTCATCATTACTTTGTGGCTTAAAACAAACTTGTGCTTTATTTGTCTTGTAATTTTCTTTGCAATTTGTGTCATTCGAATGTGTATGCACTTCTCTCATGCTTCACAGTGATCTTGAGAATCAAAAGCATTTTAGTGACATTGGTTGTCTAAAAAATTACCTCCATCTTTCAATTTGGGTTTAAAATTGAGCAACCATGATAGTGTGAGAAAAGGCATAGCATGTGTTCTCTCTTTGTGCATGTAAGCAAAGATGATCGAACTACGGATGTACTTACTCACTATTTTTTACCTTTAGAGGGCCTACCTTGGTGGGAAAAAGTACTCACCCTAAGGGAATGACCCAAGAGGTAACGAGCATAAGCCGAGCTCTTCCAAACCGCTATATAAATTTTTGGTTTCATTGAAAATTGTAATCAATAGGAAGCGGTGCATGATAGCTCTCCCCCAGTATCTTTATGATGCATAAATCCCTTGTTCTAAGGGTTGGGAGAACTCTCACAAGGAGTTTATCATTGCACCCCCTAAACTGGATGCCCTTATTATGAACCTTTATGTAGTAGCCAAAAATCCTTAATATTTGTTGATGTTAAGAGGTCAGACCTCTGAAGCTGTCCCACATATTTGTGGTTCTTAGTAGAGATGAATTTTTTTTCATGAGAGATTCATGAGAACTTGAAACTTGGATGACACGTAGAAGTGAGTGCCATGGAGGGGAACTAGTGTGGTCAAGCTTCTAATTAATCATCTACTCTAAATAAGTGGAGCTGGAGAAATCCAAGTGGGAATACAACAAATATAGCCATTTCTATTATAGGGTTGTAATGCTTGTGAGTCAATTTAACACTTTTCTTGATTTCAAAATGATCCAAAAACAAACACTCACTATCCAAAATTTCAAACACTTTGGCCTAAATATGGACTTCTTGAGTTAGCCTTGATATTATTGCTTGTCCTAAGGATTTATCCTTAGTGATTTATAAATATATTGACATTAATGTGAAACCCATATTTACCAAAGACAACATAGGAAATTGTGCCTTTAATCTCATGATTTTCATGAAATAGACATTTTGAAAGTTATGATGTTTTTGACATAAACATATAGTTTGAAAACCTAATCAAAAGATAAGTGTTTGTGGTAAAATAAATTCACTTAAGCAAAGATAAATTGACAAATGAACCCCACATGACCATTTGGAGACCAATTTCTCTCGTTGAACAAGCTAATCTTCCAGGTGCTATAATTTAGCCAAATTTTGAATTCATAAATGGTGAACAAACATATCTCATTAGTAGTTTGAGAAGCTTCACTTTTGAAAACAAGGAAACAAACTCATAGTGGAGAAATGCAGCAACCATTTTAGAAGAAGAGGAACATGTTGATATTGAGGTTGGAAGGCCCCTATTACCGCCACCCGCGTGGAAATAAATATCTCCCTTGCTTCCAGAAACTTAAACTATTTCCACATGATTTCACAAAAAATCAAGATTCCTAAACCAAAGTCTATAGGACCTAATTTTAGACTTAGGCATGTCACTCCAAAATCCCTTAAAAAACACCTTCGACCATTTCACAAAAATAGAAACAAATTGGTAGAAAACTTTTATAGACAAGCTTCAAGGTATAGTCCTGAATTGTTTGCATTCTTTTGGAGTCAAAGTCATTGTATTTTTCATGATACTCAACTCCTATAAATGATTCACCAAAATGTAAAACTTCGTAGAAGAAACTCTCCAACCTACAATTTCAGACATAGGAATCATAAAACAAAGAATGGTCAAAAGTGGGCTTCGATCTTTTACTGCAACTATTACACTTTACTAAGAAACTTTTATGCACGAGCTAGAAGAGCTAGAACAGGTTTGAACATTCCCCTCATTCCTCTCATTTTCTAAGACTTGAACATTTTAGGGGTCTAACATCATCTTATCAAAACAAAAGCTCACTTTCCCAAATGATCTCACTCAAAGTAAAGATCCCCAAATGAAATTCAATTGGTCGTCATCATAAAATTAGACATTGTAGTGTAAAAACAATCAACAACCACATTGAGACACTCTATCTAAACAAAAAATATTGTTGATAAAATTTTATGAATGCACTATAAGAAGAAACCCCAACCTATACACGTTCTTCATGAGCCAAAATATTCAACTTTTTGAAGATCAACAAGTTTTCTAAAAATCATTGAGTCTTTAGGATTTGAACATTTTAGAGGTATAGAATCATTCTCACTACCGTGGTTTTTTCAAAACAAAAGGTTTACTTTAGGTCAACATTGGGTAGAACATTCACCCCTTCATCACATTTCATCTTTCATCTCATCTATTTTTGCAAAATTTCAAATACACTAACACTTTGGGACTTAAAACATCACACCAAGTTGCTACCTTAGCTACTTTGTATGTAAAATGTATCATTTTCCATGCACTTAGTTGAGATAGTTATCATCTTTGAACTGGTTTATCTTGAAGGTCACAATTCTACCCTAAATATTTCCAAGTTCATTAGTAGCATTTATCCCAACATCACAACATCAAACATAAGTCAAAAGTGTTGTCCCAAAATGCTTGCAAAGATCACTTCCCACATCACCCATCTTTTCATCCCACATTGTCATCATTGCTCCCAAAAGACTTATAGCATCCCTTTTACCTAGGTTTGAGTCAACTAGAGAGTTAAAACATTACAAAACTCAACACAACTCTTCCATAGCTGACATCAAATTTATGGTAAAGATGAGATCACAACACAAGAGAATCATGGAAAAGGAAAAAGTCACATTTACCTTGAGTGATCCAAATTCTTTAGAGTTTGATCCTAAAAGTCATGTTAACCATCACAACAACCATCATCTCCTTCAGGACCATACAAAATCGGAGATGCCACAAAAAACTTGTTTGAGCTCACTAGGGAAGAAATTTTAGAACATGAACTTTTTGAAAGTGTAGCTCCTATATGTTTGACATTTGTAGCACAAAGTTTCACACAGGATTTCACAACTCCATCACAAGGGCCAAGTAAAATTTACATACCTAGTCTTGCAACTAGCCTTGTTAAATATTTTGGTCACACCTTACCATTCAAAAGTAATACACTTGTGGGTACCCTTGAAATGAATCCTCCACCTCCCACTTTTATTTTGACACCTACCTTTAGTGCTCCTCCCATTCCCGAAGATTCAAAACAACTACTTACTCCAATTGAACTTCACCATTCTACCACCACTTCAAAATTTTAGGGAAACCCTTCTTCATCCACACCTATGAGTACCACAAGTGTACCTACCATCACACAATGTAGTACAGACAAAAAAAATAAAAGCAGTACACAAGGGCATGTCAATACCATATCACAAAATCAACACTCAACGCAACTGGGGACATGTTTATCTAGCCCTCTAGTGGGTTCATCTATTCCATCTACCATTACCACATAATCTCCTCTTAATCCACCACAAAGAAATCCCTTAGTTATGAGTTCTATCAATCTTGGGAGTACACCTTGATCACAAATCCTTTGTTTACATCGTTTATACAAGGAAATCCTCCCAACATAGGACAAGGGAATCTTTTCAATCAATGGACTCAAGGTCCTAGTGTGTCATTTCCATTGCAAAATTTAATGGCATCATCCTTTTCGATAGCTCCCTTTTCTATACCAAATCAATTATGGCCTCAAAAATACATTCCTCCCCCTCAATCCACTATCTTACAAGGAATGGTAAACCAAGGGAATCCTCCACCTTTCACTACCAATCCACTAACCACTCAAAACATCAATGTTCCTAATCCTTCATAGATATCTCAACAACCACCTGATCCCACATTGCAAGTGCATGCCCTAGCTCTACAACAAGCACACAAAACTTACCAACAAGTCCTACAACAACAACAATAACAAGCAGCTCTAGAACAACAAAAACAAGCTCAACAAGCATCCTTAGCACAACAAGCAACCTTAAAAGCTCAACAAGTAACATTAGCACAACAACAACACCAAGCTCAACAAGCAGCCTTAGCACAACAACAACAAGAAGCACAAAAAGTAGCCTTATAAGATCAACAAGCAACATTAGCACAACAACAACATCAAGCTCAACAAGCAGCCTTAGCTCAATAGCAATATCAACACCAACAAGTGGCCATTGCCCAACAAGCTCAGAAAGCAGCTTTAGCAACACAACAAGCCGCACAACAACAACAAGCACAACCAGTAGCTTTATTAGCACAACAACAACAATAGGCCCAAAAAAATCCGTAGTGGCACAAAAAAAATAGCAAGCTCAACAACAATCCTTACTAGCTCAGCAGTATGCCCAACAACAAGAAGAAGGATCCTATTTTCCTCATACAAACATCATCAATCTGATCGCATCGGGAACATATTCATCACTTTCATAGAATCTCACACCTTCATACATCCCATATAACTCATCTCTCATTCCACCATATGTTCCTCCACCCAATCCACAAGATGATCCTACATTACAAATGAAAGCACTCTCACAAGAAATGTAGGACCTTGTCATGGGAAAGACAAAGAAACCTCATACACAGAACTTGTGTCCTTACCCATTTGATCGAAACATAGCAATGGTACCATTCCCTCCTAGTTTTGAAATCCCTAAATTTGATAAATACAAAGGGAAAGGAAGTCTTTTTGGCCATATCAAAGAATTCAACATCATGTGTATGGAAGTGGCTTACAATGGTTCATATCTAATGCACCTCTTTCCTTGGAGTTTAACAGGTATTGCTATGGAATGGTTCTCTCGTTTGCCTCCTAGTATCAAAAATTTCCAAGAAATCACTAAAAAACTTATCGATCACTTCTCATTTAATCTTGACATGGACGTTATTCTAGAAGGGTTGTACACTCTCAAACAAAATCCAAGAGAAACCTTTAAAATTTTCTTACAATGATGGAGACAAAGAGCTAGTAAAAATAAGTGGCCTCTTCTTGACAAACAACAAGTGGGGATCATCATAGCCAACCTTGATCTGAATCTATCATTCCACTTGAAAATGCAATGCATCACATCCTATGATGAACATGTTCCAAGATCCCTTAAAATTGAACGAGCCCTAATCTCATAAGGAAATACTCAAGCTTACAAATACAATTGTCCTTCAATCAGTTCAAATGAGAAACTTCGTGTATGGGATAAGAACAAAAACGTAACAAATGACGGTGTAGTAGATGCTAAGGTCATACTAAATGCTCCTAGACCCAACCACAATCAAGTTACTAGTATCCAACCAGCTATGCAACAAATGGTACCACCTTAGAACAATCATATCAATAACATCATCATGCAACCAAGGCCAACCGCTAACAGGAACACTTATCCTAAATGAAAGTACAAATAGTTGTCGGAACCCATCGAAACAATCATGAAGAAATTGGTAGAGTCAAATTTGATCACACTTCCTAACTTTGAACACTACCAAGAACCCCAAGAAAATCCATCTTGGTACGGGTATGTGCAGGATCATCATGGAAAAAACAGGCCCTTAAGTGGCAAAAAATTTAGAAAAATCAGAGTTAGGCAACTTGACATAAAAATTTGAATAAGTTATCTATATTATTTCAAAAATATGTAAGAATGGAATTTGTAGCAAATTGAATGTAGTTTCTAAAATACTAGGTTTATTTTTTTAAAACAAAATCTATTTGGTGAAAATTTGAAATTCAATGAGTAGTACTTAAATTTTAGGGAAAAAATAAGAAGTAGGCGTTTGTCGACCACCCTAACCAAAATAAAATGATACTATTTTTTTATAATATTTTACATATAAGTAGAAGACTCATGTCCTGATGTGATACATATTTGTTTGTAATTTTTTCCAAGTAAATAATTAATTATGATTTTTTATTACAACTTTTAAAAAATATAAAAACTCATCGTCTAACCACCTTAACTTGGTGAAAACTTGATGAAATTCAATTTTATTTTTTTTAATCCTATAGTATACAAAGCATAGAATGTGAAACATGTTTTGGATTCAAAAATGTGATACTGTTTGAAAGCTATAGATGTTTTTCAATCAGCCTATCAATTAGGACTTTAGTCGTAATTCAAATAGAAAATGAATAATAATTATTTATTTAATTCAAAGTAAAGCATAATTTATATTGGTGGAAAGTTGAGAATCTCCTTTAAAAACCCTTTTCATTTCATTAATTTTGGGTAAAAAAAAATTAGTCAACCACATACCCTACAAATACCCATCATATTGCCACTTTTTGGCCCATCATGATCCTGCACATGCCCGTACAATGAGCATGATCTCTATGAATTTCATAAAATCAAAGGACATAAAATAGAAAATTACATGAAACACAGGAATATCATCCAAGATCTCATAGAGAATGATACCATATCTATTGAGGTACCATCTAGAAACTAGGATCTCAAGATATACAAGACCCCTATGCTTGATCATAACAAAGCTAACAACCATGGAAAAGCTAAGGATTACACTAATGTTCAACATACTTATTCCAATGTAGTTGCTTCCTATGGTAGCATTATCACTATTTTCACCATTAAAGGAGCTAGTACGGAATGTGGTGTCACCACAAGACATGGAAAAATAACCATTCAAGGAGCCGTTCCCACTCAATCTAGGACACAACCTACTTTGCTTGCATCTAATCCTAGCAAGTACAATCTTGTATATCAACTCAAACAGACCCCCACTAAGATATCAATCTTGGAACTTTTGAGATTATCCCTTGCGCATAGAGAAATACTAGAAAAATCCTTCTTTGAATCCTCTATTCCTGAGAACATTGATACCAATTAGTTTCAAGCTATGGTAGGGCATATTGCTAGCCATCTTCTCACCTTCACTGAATAGAATTTACCATCGCAACCATCTCATAACCGTCCTTTACACGTTGAGGTTTTCATTCATAAAAACAAGTTCAAAAGAGTCTTGGTAGATGGAGGTACTAGTCTAAACGTTTGTACCTTGTAGTTGATCAAGCATCTAGGCTATTCAAAAGATACTATTGAGAAGACAAAGAGTACCACCATCAGAGGATATGACGATCAAGAATGGGTATCACAAGGAATAATTTCCCTCCCTATCCAAGTGGGACCTCTCATTGCAGAAACTACATGCCAAGTACTTGATCTTGATCTTCCCTATAACATTCTACTTGGTAGACCATGGATCCATGCTTTGAAATCCATAGCCTTAACCTATCATCAATGAATGAAGTTTCCTTTTGAGGGTAGAGAAATCACTATCCATGGAGATCTTGAGCCTGTCTACTATTGCAAGAGCCTTGAGGACAAATTTTACAAAATCTCATAAATACCCAAAAATGATGAAGGACCTACACCAACAAGCTCATTTGTTGACCCATCATCTCTAGCCTCTACCTCAACATCACAAGTACCAATTGTGAAAAGCATACCCATTTTCAAAGCCGTAATCCAAGATGATGGTTGTGGAACCTACAAAATATTGAAAGACACCTTTATCTTAGGAGAGTTAGCTATTTCTCCTCAAAACCATGGGAAACCAACATCTAGCACCAAAGAACCAGAAATAATCAAGATGGTAGCCACTACCTTCACCAAGTGGGGAGATTTGAATCAAGAAGATGTCCATGAGCAAGATATCTCTAAACTCCTCTATCAAGATGAACGACTTGTTCCTGTTCTTCCCATGGAAGATGACAACAAAGATCTACAACTAATGCCAAGCATGGGGTATAACAAGAATGAGAAGCTAGGACAGAATGATAATGTTTTACTAGAACCCATCGTTATTGAGAAATGACTAAAAAATCTTGGCTTAGGTTGTACTACTAGCAAGATCACACTTATTGGCAAAGGTATTTATGCTAAATGAGTTGATGCTTCCTCTTGGTCACCTACATCACGTGATACTACCTTAGATTACTTTCCTCTTGATGTTGTTGATTTATTTTAAAACAACTCACTCTTCATGATATCCATAACATCCTTTATCTCAAACAACCAACCAACTGAAATATGCTTGGTATACCCACAACTCATTGATATAGACCAATAAGGACCACCAACTCTAGATTTATTCGAAAACAATGAAGTGATCTTAGAATTCATGGGACTCCAAGACAACTTACCATGGGTAGATCATAAAGCAGGCTTTTACATAGAGCTTGATATAGGGGCATACTATGGGGAGACGATTGAATCCTTCATTCATAAAATAAGTGAAATACAATTAACATGCAAATCCTTGAGTGAAAAACACCTAGTGGTGCTCTCTGATCCAAAAATAGTAAAAACAAAGGATGCATTCGATGGTGAAAACCTCCCTGAGGAACCCAAGCATGAAGGATTCAATCTCCCCCTTAGCAAAATGCATCTAGAGAAGTCAACATTACTACCAGAAAAGGCTACACCAGTCAATGTGGGAACAAAGGAAGAACCTAAGATCACCTTCTATGTTGAATCCTTATTAGACGAAGAACAAAAGAACCTTGCAGCATTCCTTAAAGAGAGAAAATCTAACTTTGCATGGTCATATATAGATATGGTAGGCCTTGATCTTGAAGTAGTTTTGCATCACTTAGCAGTCTATCTTGAGGCCAAACAAGTCAAGCAAAAATTAAGGAAGATGTTATGCCTTGCATAACCACCCTGATTTTATTTTGGAACAAAATGGGTTCCCCCTTTTTGTTTTGTTTTGTCCCTCGTATTTTCTTTGGGTCTTAGGAGTTGTTTGATTTTCTCCTAAGTCCTTGTTTCTTTTTGTCTACTAGAAGTGGAGTCAGGATGGAAACCGGACTTGGAACTTTTGTTTGGTTCCAAGTCTGGATTTGATTCTGGTTTCACATCTACCTTCGTTCTTTGTTCTTTTCTTTGTTTGTTGGTGTGTCTTGCACTCTCAAGTCTATTGCTCCCTTGAGTTGTTTGTTTTTTTCCTTGCATGTTTTTTTTCTAGAGCGAAAGTGGAAGCGGAGTTTGAAGTGAACTTGGAACTTTGTAAAATTTCCAAATTCTGCTCCCGCCCAAATTCTGACTCCACTTCTTTGCTCTGTGTTGTTGTTTCCGTTGGTGTTCTAGTCAGGTCCAGTTTTGTTCTGGTCTTGCTTCCCATCGTGTTTGTTGTCTTTGTTTCATTTTTTGTTCCTTTGTTGGGAGTGGAACTAGAATTGGAACCAAATTTGGAACTTTGCAAAAGTCCCAGTTCTGGTTTTGGTCCCGATCTCGCTTCTGTTTCCTTTTGTTTTTTGTCTTTTTCATGGGACTGCAGCTGGGTTCAGAGTTTGACAAGAAGCTTGTCAAAAAATTTCTTGTTCTGTTCCAAATTTGAGTCTGTGTCTGCCCTGCTTTTAGTGTTCACTCAAGTTAACAGTTCATTGGTGTTGATTGCTTCGCCTCTGACCTACCACATTTACGACATTAATTGTAGCCTCCTCACACATGCAAAATGATTTTAAAATATTAATTGTGCTTAATTGGATCATTATCTTTGTTATCCAAGTCGTTTAAGTGAGCCAAAGCTAGGAGAAATCTGTGAGGGGCCATTTTATTGTGGGGGTGTGTCGGTGAGTGAATCTTCATTAAGTTTTAGTCTTTCCTTGTGAGCATTTTGAGGTGGGGTTTCTTTTCCCTTCTTTTCCCATTGTGCTTTGTCTTTTCTTTCTCGTGTTCTTTCCTATCATGTTTTAGCGTGTTCATAGAATATTTTTCTATGTATCTTCGCTCGTTTCTTGTTTTCTTTTGGTTTTTTTTTTGTGTTTTTATGTTTCCTCATTTTGTTTTCCTTCTTTCTGTTTGTTTTTTTCCATTTGTTGTCGCTTTCGTGATAGGTGCATTTTTTCATGCCCTAGTTTCTAACTAGGGTTTCATTTGGTTGGGTCCTCTACATGTTAAATGCTTCTGGTTTTGTTTGAAGACCCTTCTTATCATTCTTCCTTGTCAATTCTGTGATTTCCATGTCAATTTTGTGATGCCCTAATTTTCTAAGTTGACGCGTTGTGCAAACTAGGGTTTGCTTGATGACTTTTACAAAATATTTCGTCTTAGGATTTAGCTTGGTATTTTTTTGGCTAGAAGGTTGGGTTAAGCCCCTCTATTTGGATTTCCTTGTAAACCCATTGGACCCAAGTCCTTAGATTTGTGTGACCATGTCTTTAGAAAATGTGCTCCATTTTTCATATTAAACTGGTGGAAGCAGACTTAGGAATGAACTCATCCTGAGGATGTTTTCCATTGAGGTTCATTCCTAAAGTGATCCTTATTCCGGTCATTTTGGATTTTGGTCTTCATACTTGTCCTTAAATGGAGCCAGGACTGGAGTGGAGGATGAACATGGAACTAGCGATTAGTTCTGGGTTCAGTTTCCGTTTCGATCCTAGTTTCGGTGTTGTTTCTATTACAATTCTGACTTCGAACGGTCTCATCCTGGTTCCGGTCCCAATCCCGCTTTGTGCTGAAATAGTTCCCTATTCCTTGTTCTTCAGTGGCTCTGCCTCTAATGAAGTTTGAAATTTGGCTAAGTATGAAAGTTTCCCTAAAGAGTTAGAGGAGGATGTTGGTTGATGTATTGACTTTTATGGTTTTGTTCATCTAATACAGGAGTTTATTATAGAGATTAGAAGATGTTAGGGACATCAGAAGAGGCTTCTCAAAGGAGCCAACTAGCAGAAACTTCAAGACAAGGAGCTAAGGTGAAGAAGATCAAGGTGGAGTAGTTCCCTTACACTCTGAGATACAAACACAGGGAAGCTACTCTCACAACTAGGAAGGTTGATTCTAATTGGGTGGACATCACTGATACTGACTTGGGCTCATTCAGTTACGAGGAGTTTCTCTTGGAGACATTTGGTGAAGATGTAATAGGAAGGACATAGAGAATTGTCCAATCTGGACTAACACATGTTTCCATCTTCCCCCTATTGGTCCAATTGCCTAAATTGATAATGATTGTTGCTGGGGAATACAATCCTATCACTAGGTAATGTATGGATTTGCAGGGGAATGTTATTATTGACTTAACACCCCAAATGATTAGATTTATGTTCAATGCTCATGTTCCACAAAATCCTAGGTAGCTCAATGAAGTAGAAGCTCTCAAATTATATAGTGATAAGAAGGAGACTAACATAACTCATATGAACAAGAGTTGGATGAGAGTTGAGAAAAAGTCTCTGGAAAAGCTTCCTAACCAACCTAAAAGGTTAGACTTCTACAAGGAGATTTCAGATATAATAATGATGCTCTCTAGGGTGTTTGGGAAGAGAGATGCCTCCCAATTTAAATAATGGATGTTCCCATTCATCCAAACCATCCTTGATGGTAGGAAATAGTTTGATTGGCCTATGATTGTGTCAGATTGTATACATAATCAGATACTTAGAGTGAGAGAAACCAAGAGTTTCTTCATGACCTCTTATGTAATCTATGTAGCTGTTAGAAGGGGAATCTTTCTCAGACTCAATGCAGTAGGTATATTGGGAGGGGATCAAGGACAAAAGAATGTATGGGATCACTATGATTAGCTTACTTTGCAAACATTTGAGTCACATTACAGGAGGGTTAATGATGCATTTCTATATGTCATCATTAACTGACTTACAGGAGATGCTGGTTATAGATTGATTAGAGAGGCCATAACCTTCATCAGTGAATGGGTACATTGGTTTATTCAATGCCCTAGATTTACTTACTTCAGCAAGACTCCTTTGAACGTTCCCTATTTTTATTTTTCTATTTTAAAATATATGGCCACCTTGCATAACACAACTTGCATCCTTGTAGAGCCATCTTATTTGTTCATGAGCTCCAAGCATACAAATTTTTGCTTGTCTCATGAAGCTCAAAAACTAATTTTGGATGGTTCCTTATTAAAGTTATCAAGGGGTGTAACTTTGGTATGGTATGATGGGAAGCCCAACCGAGGCATGACTTTCCATTAGACACTTGTGTGTGAGTGTGAGTGTATACCATTCATGTGTGTATGTGTCTCACCTCTTTTGGATCCTCACCTAATGGACAACCAGGAGTTTTCTTACCTTAGAGTGGGCTTGCATTTTTTAGACAAACAACCTAGATCTGATCCACATCGTGATGGAAAAACAGTCGAAGCTTGATCCACCTCCTTTATTTTATTTTACCTTTTCTTTTTTGTCTTTGGTAGTGTATTTTGGTGCCTTTATGATGCTCTTCATATCATTTACATGTGTTTTCTTTTGTGCCTATGTTGGTTTTCCATGAAATCTTGATGTTGGGGGCTTGATCACCCCTTTTGATTGTTGTCCTCCTATCTTACTAGAATGGGTGCACTTGGACCCCTCTTGATGCATGTTTGTCTACTTTAGTGTGATTTTGAAGCAAGTTCATCCTCTCACTAAAGTGGGGGCTAAATTTAGTGTGAAAAAATATAGTTGGGGACATTTTCACACTTGTTTGGGCCATGCTTGCTGAATTGAGCCTAATGTTGCCTTGATTTAGTGTTGTAATGTGGTTGAAACATTCACATTAGGTCTTGGGACCTTGTGAACTAATGAATTTAAATGGTACCTTTCTAAAGTGTTGTTGTAGCGACCCTCCGCTTTTGCCCCCCTTCGTGACGTTTGAGTAAGTACGATTGATTGAATTGATGATTAACTAAATTGTGTTTTTGAAATAACATTATATGTATTGATTAAATAAAATATTAGTGATGTTTTAATGGATTCAAATAAATTAAAACTTATGATTTGATAAATAAATATTTAAATATATATATATATATATATACATATACATATAATAGTTATGGTATTATATAAACAAATTAAAAAGGAAGATTAAAACTAATAAATTAAGAATGATTTAGTCTTATTGTTTTTGGAAAATATAATCTATTTAAAATTTTAAAATAGTGGCTTTAAAAATATATATACATATATATATATATATATATGAGTAGAGAATTATTTCATTCATGAGAAATCTAAAAGTTATGAGTTATTCTTATTCCTTAAGTATTAAAAAGGAAATAAATAGAAACAAAAATGTTGATTAATAATGGCAATTTTTATTTACCTCCATATTTGTATTACAAATGAGGAAATTTAATATTAAAAAAATAAATAAAAATAAAATAAAAGGATCTTTGTATTGATATAATAATAAACTGTTGAAAGAAGCTAAAATTTTCTCGTGTCCTTGCCTTTATCTCCACCTGGCTTCATGCTTTTTCTCCTACCTTCCACGTGCTTTTTCTCCTGGCTTCATGCTTCCTCTTCTCGCATGCCCTCAACGTGGTATCATTTCCTAAAAAGTATGCTTTTGAAAGGGAGGGGGCTCTGAGTTTTGGGGGGGCAAGCAGAGAGAGTTTGGGAAAGTAGAGAGGACGCAGGAAAAAGGCTGTGGATTCACTTGCCAAGGGAGTATGCTACTAAAGGCTGCAGTATTTAGGCTTTAGGGAGTGTACAAGTTCAAACAACCTCTCTGGTACCAGTTGCGACCTGTCACTGCAGCAAAACTTGAATATAGAAGACTGTAGAGGTGAGAATTAACATTCTTGTTCTGTTGGCAGCCTGTCACATCTGCCGTACTTGAAAATAGAATGCGTAGATGTTTAAATAATCTCTCTGATTCCATTACTAGCTTGTCTCAGCTGCCGCACTTGAAAGTAATAGGAATTTTAAAGGTTAAAATAATATGCCTGATTCTTTTGGAAATCTAACGTAGTTGCAGCACTTGAATAACCTCCCTAATTCTCTTGACACCTGCTAATTGCATTTGCTTGAAAGTTTCTTAGGTCCTTCATCAAATCCATTTCTTGCATACATGTCTATCAGGGCAACTATAACAATAAAATTTGATCATTACACACACACGCGCACAGACATATACAGTGGAATTTGGTTTTACACCAGTAAATTTCTTTTGCTTGAAAGTTTCTAAAGCATTTTCAATAAATTCATTTTGTGCATATCCGACAATTCACGCATGCTGCTGGTATTGATCTTTCACTTCTCAAATTTGGAAAATTCACAGCCTGAAAATAAGGTTTTACGGTGGATGTAGAGTATGCCTTCCAAAATGAAAATTGCAGTCAAGAATCCCAATAATGAGCACAGTTAGGTAAAATGTTAGTCAAGTATTTATAGGCAGCCAAATATCATTTCTATAGTCCAGACTTATTAAGAATCGAGATCAAAATTTATGTAGCCAACGTAGTTTAGTATTCCCTTTGCCTGTGAAAATTGTTGCTTTTATAGTACGCCCTCCCCTGCATCTGGTTCTAGATGACAATGTAGTTAATATCACCAATCGGAATTTCGGGACTGTTGCCTCTTCTTAATGAGTTTTTAACTAGCCCAGTGGCATCTTAATCATCTTTCCTATGATAAGGTTGTGCTAAATTAAGGATATAGGGAAATTCAATTACGATTTTATATGATACTCATATTGGAGGGCATGATTTCAAATATGATTTTATTCCATTTTCCCTTTCAGCATAATATTAAGTCAAGAGCACTTTGTTATGTTCACCTTCGGCTTCTTCAGAAAATAGAGTATTTCATTCTTGTTTTGTGCAACTGTAGAGCTAGCATTGCATCCTATTATATAGTCCTCACGCCTTGACCATGCTTTCACACCTTTCAGAACAATTTCTCCTGCAATAATATTAGAGATGAATTTAGTTGTAGTGTGGTTGTCAGAACATTCTCAAAGGTTCTTAACAACTCTAACAGTTGTTCCATTGGGGTATTTGAAAATTCATTATTCTGAGTATTTAGCATTACGAATTTATCTGCAAGAAAAGGATTTTTAGGTTAGTTATTGTCCCTATATATATTCTAGCCCTTCTTCTCGGATCTTTTAATTTTATTTTTGAAATCAATACCTGTCAAAATAATGGGTGCACATCTTCTTCAAATAAAAATAAATAAATAAATAGAATATAGTGCTAAATCAAATGCATCAAAATCTAATAAACAAAATCTTTAAAAAAAAAACAAAAATGCGTTAGATCTGCAAATCTGTATTTAACTGGGAACTTCACTCCAATCTTCACCAGTAGCGTTGCCTCAAACCCTCCTACATTCAGTTATTGCAAATCAAATAGGAAAATAAATAAATAAAACGAATCAGCTATTTTAAAGGAGATTTAGGATGTTTGAATGAATGCGTGCAAACACAAGTTAAAAGAATAAATGAAAATAAAGGGATTGGGGAGTAGATGACTCCACGTTTATCTGCATAAAACAAGAGAAATCTCCTCCTTATTACTTTCTTTCCTAAAATTTCTCCCCTGTATTACTTTCTTTCCTAAAATTTATCCCCATTTATTGTGTGAAGGGAGAACTAATTCCCTTAAAATTCAACTCCACTTCTAGGGAAATGAAAATACCTTAGTCTAAAAGTAAGGGATAAAACAAATATATTCATGTGATTTAGATTCCATCATAAAATAATTATTATGGGAGCCCCCACTATCTAATAAAGCTATTAAGATATTAATAAGGAAGTAAAGTTAGTAAAATTTAATATTTAATTAAAGTAGTTAAATTATTAAACTATTTCATCAATAAATTTTAGTAACATGTTATTTGTTATTTGATCAAGTTAATTGGGTTAGAATTTCAATTATTAAAGTAGTTTTAATTATGTTTTATAAAGAAGGTATTTTGATCAGGGGGCAATAATTTATTGCTAGATTCAAGTTGCGATTTATAATTGGACATATAGGAGTTAATAATATAATTTAGAATTATGATTATCCACTATGATTGATTAAGCTAACAACTCTTATTTATTTAATTTTGTATAAATGACAACAATATGTTATTTGGTTAATTGTTATGCGAGTAGTTATTAGATTAATGATTAATACAGTTAATAATGAATTATTAAAACAGGTTACTTGATTTATTGTCTTAAGGTGAATAGTAGGTGAATTGGTTTTAGGATTGAGGTGGAATTGTGTTAAGAAGAGAGATGGAATGTTATTAGTAGAGAATTGTAAATAGATGATATATGTTAGGGCAAGTATCTTTTGACTTTAGATTGTAAGGTTTGACTTGTTTTCATGTTGGGATATTTGAGTGGTTTCAATTGTTAGATTTATTCGTATCAGTACATGAGTTGTGGTAGTTTTTCCATAGTTATGGTGCATTGGTGGGTAAATAAGGAATTTTAGTAAATATGAAAAAAATGTCACCATTGGATGTATTGTTTGTTGATGCTTATTGGTATTGTTTAAGTGGTTTATTAGTCATACTATTAGCTTGTTAGGGCATCGTGTGTGGAGAAAATTGAGGTCTCCCTTGGATGTCCTATTGGCTGAATTTCTTGTGGTTGATTTTGTATTGAATTGATTATGTAAGATTTGCTTGAACTGAAGACCTTGTTGTTGATTGGGCATTGTTTCAATGTTTAGAAATTTATGTTGGATTCTAATTGTTATGGTGGATCCTGATTTATATTTGATTATGATTATTGCCTTTTATGGAAGGAGCCTGTTTGTGGCCAAAAGGTTATTGAGAAGATTTTGATCTTTGCAATTAATTCTATAATGAGTTGATGTTGTTAGCTTTGAGTGAGCTTGAAGATCTCATCATGTTGTTTCCACACTTACTCTACTCTCGTCATTGTGTGATTGTGGATTTCATATAGTCATTTTGTGGGCCCTTATGTGAGTCTTTCTCTTGTGCTAATTTTGGAAATAAGAAGACTTTATATGATGACTTTTGGTAGTCATATTTTCAGATGGTTGGGAACCCAAGAGTTTGAATTACCCTTCAATGGAAGTTGTTGTTTTTTCATATTTTATGCTTCCAGAGGCAATGGAGAATTTTGATTTATAATGATGTTCTACGGTTCGACCGTTGTGATTTATTGATCTTATTTTGGATTTTGAGCTTGTGGGTATTACCTTATACTATGGTGTTGACCTTTGATGTGGTGGGTGGTACCTCCTTGTTCTTCCTCAGTAATATGGAATGGGTTTGCGAGATGGTTCTTGCCTCGCATGTTGTGAGTTATGCACACTTTGATTTTTATGTGAGCTGAGGTACACCCCTTGCTTGTAATTATTTTTGGGTCGTAGGGAGAGTGGCTCTTCATGGGGGCCGGCGCACAAAGGGGATGTTTGGGTAACCCATGGAAGAGTTTCTTAATCAAGTGATAATGTAATTAATTAACTAGTAGGTTGGGTAGATAAACACTAAACAAGATTAATTATGAGCCTCACCCATACCATTAGTGCTTTCACAGACTAAGGATGGGATGAGAAGACCTGGTTGGTAAGATCACTGCCTTGTCCTCACGAAAGGTAAGTGATTCCGCATGAGTCACCCTATGGAGCGGTCGCCTTGAGATAGGCAGCCTGGATAACCATAGATGGAGGCGGTACCTTGTGATAGGTTGCCTGGCAAATCCATGTAAGGCCATGCGATGACACTCTCCTACAGTACCCGTTTATCTTCCTTTGTTTGGTAGCCTCTGGGAGTGTTGTTTGAATTGTTGATGTTGTTGAGGCAATTGGTTCTTGGTGATTGTTGTTGAAGCCTCCAAGTTCTATCTTTTAGTGTTGCATACATGCCTCATGGAACTTGATTGATGTTAATGAAAGGTGCCCTTGATATTTATTGTTGGTTGATATTGTGATTTTATTTGAAGGCTTGGATCCTATTGTTGTTGGCACCTCTTATGGTTATTTAGTGTTGAGCTATAATCTTGACATTTGGTTATGTTGGACTTTTCATTATTTTGCTTTGGCTAAGTGATGGCAATGATGTGGTTTGTTATCTTATGTTGATGATATCCTTGTTGTGGAGTCTGGTTTTCTATTGGTTCATTTGATTGTTTTGGATTGCGGTATGGGGATCTTTCTTGTCAACTCCTAGCACCGGGGGTGGACTTTCGGGTCCACGTGGTCGGGTGGAACGTGCTATGCACCCCATTGGGTCCCCAGCCGAGGATCGAGTTTTGCAGATATGTTCCTCTTGTGGTGACTCCAGGATTGTACCCAAGTCTGAGCCAGACTTGTTACTTTGTATTCACCTTTCCAGTTGTATCATTCTATCTTATTGTATTGTTCCCATTGTTGTTGGGGAACACTTCTGTATCACTATCACTCTTGTACGATGTAACTTTTATTATCATTTTAATGAATGTAATCTTTGACCTTAATTTTATGAACTTTGATGGGAGCTTATTATGCATGAAATGTATATTAATGTTTGGTACTATTATGAGTTTCTGATTCACAGTGTACAATTCTTGATGGTGTTGTATCTGTGGAAATGTGTATAATTACGTCCATACATGTGATAGATGGTTTTATGTATGTTATGATGTGGATGTTTGTATTTCGTCTAGTAATTCTAAATAATGGTTAAGTGGAATACTTATAGTTAGTTAAACATCGTCTTGGTATGGGTTTACATTAGTAATGCTGTCACGTGTACCCTAGAGGACGTGGTTTAGGATGTATATGTTTAACTTCAAATTATGTGTTGGTTGTTCATGTTCATCATATGTATTGTTCTACTTTCAAAAAAAATTTATTGTGCTTTTACTGTAAGTTCTATAGTTGTCCTTTGGGGTTCACGCGGCGGGGCGTTACAGTTGTGAAGTGTTGTAACTCACTTTCACACTTTTATAAGGTTTTATTAATTAACTAAACCTAATAAACCTCTTTTTAATCAAATGAAATCTTAATCTTTCTTTATTTTAAAGTGTTGTGAAGTGTTGTAAGACATTTTCACACTTTTCTCAGCTTTTTCATTAATAATTGGGCTTTTTTATGCTTAACTGGCCTTATTTTGCATCCATAAGCCTCATTTATTGCATTTTTTTGAGGATAATCACAACACCAATCATTAGCCAATCATAATTTAGGTGTTCTAGGCTTGAATGACCCATATTTAGTGATCTAGAACTCATTCACCACCTTTGGAGAATCAGTCCCACCTAGGTTTTTGGGTCTCAAACCTAGTTTCACACATTTCTAAGGATTTTAAAAATGGACCCATAAATTATGCCTAATGGGACTCATTCTCCACCTTGTGTGAATGAGTCTTGTTGGACTAAAATCAAAATTAATTCAATTTCTTGGCAAGATTTTATCCTCCTAGATTTGATGTCGGCTTGTAGTGTTGTAATTTTGGGAATTCTTACATAGTTAAGTATAAATACAAGGTTCTTTCACTCATTTTATCCTAACAAGCATTCAAGTATTCATGCATATAGCAAAGTTGAGCTCACAAGAGTATTCAAACATTCACAAGAGCATTCAAGGGAATATTTTCAAGCTTTCTAGAGTAGCATTCAAGCACCAATCATCATGTCAAGGACTTTATGTATCATGTTTGTTTTTCAACTAACAATTTTGATGTAGGATTTTATGATTCAAGCAAGCATTTCATTCAAGATCTATCACCTTCAAGAAAGAGTTAAGATCTACATCCATTGGAGCCATCTCATACATGTTTGTAGCCTCTTAGTGCCAGGGTTTGGTGAGTTACAACATCACATTTTGTTCATTCATCATTCTCCATTCATATTTCATTCTATTTCAAGGTTTAATTACCAACATAGAAACCCATATTCTCAACTAATTCACCCAGCTTGGTGAATGAGTCCCCCTCAGCATTAAAGGTAGAAATTACAGTGTTTCAGGGCTCCTTCTAGCTATCTCTAGATTTTCAAATTCACACTGTCCTTTATGTACCTTTCTATGCTATTTCATTTACTTTTCTTGGTCATTTTGTAGGTCATTTCATTGAATTAGTGTTTAGTGTTGTATCTTACATTTCATATGTCTTTCCAAGTGTAAAATTGGTGGTGAACCCCTTATTATCTTATATTTAGCCCCTATGATAGCCCTCTTGTAAGATCTCTTTCTCCTTTGCATTGAGATCTGAAGGGTTTGTTCTTGATTTAAAGTTAAAGAAGATTGTTCTTCTAGGTCTTAAACCCTAGAGAAGAAGAAAACAATTTTCCACCTTTCAAAGTGTATCAATCTTGTACATGATCCCACATTCTAGTAGAGAAATGAAAGGCTATGGATCCATAGATAAAGCCTTGAATATATGTTGGATACCTAGATGATGTCAAATTCTACAAGCTTATTCATCCTACCTTACATGAGATGCTCATTGAGAGGAGTGTTTATATTGAGGAGAGCCCTTCCAATTATTCTCTTACCACTTCTCCAAACAACATTGGATTAGAGTCCTTGAATCATGATGGTAGTTCTTTAGAGGATCATAATATTTTATGATCTTCATGAGGAGTCTTCTCCCTCCACTTCAGACAATGACAACGATAATGAGGGTTCACATAGCCCTCCTTCATAGGATGATTATTGTTCTCTTGATTCTCCACCTTCTCTAGTCCTAGGGCCTCTTTAGGATCATTAGTCATTGTATATAATAGATTTTTTGGTAGGAGATCCTTTAGATCATAGAAGAACAAGATCATAATTTTATACGGATCCACATCTCTTCCTTGACTCAAATTATAATCCACAAACCTTTTGAGAAGCTTTTGGTATACCCAAGTTGGATGTAGCTATGTAGGAAGAGTTCAGTTCCTTGGAGAGGAACCACACTTGGGATCTTGTCCCACTCTCTAAGGAAAGGAAACTTGTTTGATGCAAGTAGATCTATCAAAAAAATTGGTAAGAAATGGGTTGGTTGATAAGAATAAGGCTTGCTTGGTTTCAAAAGGATTCTTCTAGATTATTGGGATTGACTGCTCTAAGACTTTTTCACCAATCACCAAAATGAATTACATCCACCTTGTCCTTTCTATCACTATAGCTCATATATGAAAAGTTCATTAGATGGATCTGAAGAGTTATTTTCTTCATGGTGAACTTTAAGAGGATATATACAAGGAGTAGCCACATAGGTTTATATAAGATCCTTTAATGTTTTCCCTCTTCAAAAGTCTCTCTATGGCATCAAATAGGCCCCTTGATCTTGGTATGCCAAGATGGACTTTTTCCTTTTTAAATTTGGGTTCACTTGATGTTAGTCTAATCCTAATATCTACATTCTATAATAGGATGATACACTTTCTTGGTTCTCTATATGTTGATGACTTTTTTTATCAAAGGAAGTCACTCATCCACCATTCGAGTAGTGAAAACTATCCTTCATGATCACTTTTTGATGTTAGACTTGGGCTTATTGCACTAATTATTTGGGATTAAGACCACTCAATCTTCCTCAAGTATCTCTCTTGCACATCCTTAGTACACACTTGATATTTTCCACAGGTTTCACATGGCTAATTCTAAGCCTACATAGACTCCATTTCCATCAAGGGTCAAACTTGAGGCTAAGTGTTCTTCACCTTTGGCGGATGGCACTTTGTACTAACAACTTGTTGGTAGTATCATCTATCTAAATCACACAAGACACAACATTTCATATGTTGTATGCATGGTCTCTCAATTCATGCTAGAGCCACATGAGTTGTACTAGAAAGTAGCTAAGTGGATTCTTCACTACATCAAGATTACTCATAATTATTGGATTCACTATGCAATGGGCATGAATTTTGACTTGGTGGGACACACAAATTTATATTAGGTAAGTGATTCTCGAGATTGCAAGTCTACTTCAAGGTATTTCTCCTCCCTTAATTTCATTCCATTTTGTTGGTCAAGAAAGAAGCAATCTATTATTGTTATTTCATCTACGTACCTTGAGTATAAAGGAGAATATAATGCTACTACTGATGCTATCTAACTTCATAAAATACTCACTAATTTTTGCATTCCCTTTTGGAATCCCATAGTTATCTTTCATGAAAATCAAAGTGTGATTCAAATCACTTGCAATATGATCCATCATTAGTGGACCAAACACATTGAGATCCACATTTACTACTTTTGGGAGTTGATTCATGAGAACATCGTTGATCTTAGCTACTAATCAACATCAAATAAAACTCTGAAAGTATTCACCAAGCCTTCATTGAGAGAAATTTCCTTCATTTGTGATCTTTTTCTTGGGGTGCAATTGTTTTCCTCTTTGGGGGGGCTACTTAGTCCTTCTCTTCTTCTACTTTATTTTAAGGGGTGTTCAATCTCTATTTGTGTGGGATGCTTCTTCTTCTTTAGGTGGAATTTGATATGTACATGGGTACCTAACATGGCCTTATTTTTTGGAACCCATCATCTTTTGCATCCTCCTAAGCTACACTTAAGGGGGTGCTAGTGTAGGTTTTTGTTTTCCTAGTGGTATGATTTATTTTCCCTTAGTCATAGGTTTTTCTTACACTTTTATTAATTTTTCTTAAGGATAATAAAGTAAGTTTATTATTTAGTAACTAGAAGATAAGGCAATGTGGTTTCCCCATCCTTAAAGAGAGGACCATTCCCACTTTTGGTGGTTCTCATTGTTTAATTCCTATTGGTTGATTTTCCACCTCCATCCTCTCATTAGTTATATATAAAATCACCACCTATCTTGTATTTTAAATCTTGGAAACTCTCAATGTAATTTTATCATCCTGATTTCCATATCTCTCAAAGTCATTGGTTTGAATTGTTTATGTTATTCTAGTTTATGTAGCTTTGAATTTATCTTATAAATTTCCTTAGGTTATCAATCTATTTCAAATTTCCAACATGGTTGGTGCCTCATATTAAAGAGATTGTTGTCTCTTGTTGATTTTTTGATCAATGGTGGGGATTGGTATCTTAGTGGGTTGTTCCTACAAACTTGTTATAAAAGAATTTTATTTTGTTGACTAGATTTGGACACTATATCAAGCAATCCTTATTTTATGGTTTTATGTTAAAATATTTTAGATGTAAATTGTGTGTTCTTATTTTTTGATACTATGTATTTTAAGTTACCATGGTTGTTAATTTGAAAAAATAAAAGATAGTCCTATATTGATTCACCCCCCTCTCAGTATAATTGTGTGTAGTCACCCAAAATAATATTTAATTAAATAAATACTTGTTATTTATTTAATTTAACCTATTCCCATTATCCTAATAATTAATTAAATAAATATTCATTATTTATTTAATTAATTTCCCCATTACCCTTATATTCCACCACCTTTAATTAGATAAATCCATATTTATTTAATTAAAGCTACCCTTTATCCTTATTCCTCTAAATCCCCTAACCTTTCTTAGGTTAATTAATCCTTGATTAATTAACCTTATCCCTGGCATCCTAATCATCATTATCATATTCTCCAACTTTTAACTCCACTCAAGTTAGTAAACCCTTGGTTTATTAACTCAACATATCATCATTAATCAATTAATATTTTATTAGTTCATCTAACCATCATCCCTAATCCTCATTACCATTATTTCCTAATTTTAAATTCCTACATCTCACCTACCCCCACTAACCTCTTACATAAGCTACCCTATGAGTCACCCTATCTCTCACACAAACCACCCTACCTCTTACAAAAATTTAATGCCTCTCTTCCCAATGTGTGCTCACACATGTGTGATCACACCTCCCCATTTCACCCATTTCCATCTTGTGTCACTTGTCACAAGGCTAATCAATCCTCATCCTTGATCCAAACCTCACCTTCTCAATCAATCTCAACCCTAGCCCTTGATTCCTCTCACCAAATTTCTATATAATGAGGCCTTGGATCTCATTCTTACAACGCACATAAATATCATCCTTATGCTATCCAAATCTCCCCTCAAATCCATCTTCATCATACCATCATCATGCTAAAATATTGAGCAACCACATCCCTTCAATCATTGGAGCAAATCTACAAGACAAGGGTATGTCTTGTGAGTTCAATCCATGAATAGGAAGGAGCAATGAAGGTATAAAATTCTTGTGCTTATTTCTTATTCATTTTCATCTATTTCCTTTCATATACATCTTTCACATCTTGATTTTGGCATGCCCAGTGGCTTCCCACCCTTCATTCTAACATTTCTTGCATTTTTTATAAGTTTTGAGGTTACAAGGACCATTTTCAGGCAATCACTATCAAATTACACCTCTGTTACACATAATGGTGCCTAAGTGCAAGATTATGATGCCTAGATTCAATACTAAGGCACCTACATTCAAAACTATTGCACTTTTGCTTCCGAACACTTCTTTCATTATTCTGACCTATATCTAGGGTTATTTTGGCTTCTATCATATTGTTTTGTAGGTCTTAATTTTCCTAATACTTTTTTTTTGTAGGTTCATCCATCATTTGCATGATTAAGCTAGGTTTTTTTAAAGTTGTGTGAGACTAGGGTTTCATACAACCTTTCTAGGTCACCTAGGATGTTCTTCATTTTAAGCTCATTTTAATTGCATTATGGGGCATATTTTGGCTATATATTCATGTTTTTAGGTTCCCCACATGTTCATCTATCCATTTCCCCATCTGGGTTAGTGCAAAACTTCATTTTTTGACTTCTAAGGGTCATTTTCTGACACATTCTGCAAAGTGGCGCCTAAGTGCAAAATTGTCGCACCTTTGTTCAAAATTATTGCACCTCTATTTTAGGGGAAATATTTTGGTGTTTCTCAGGTGTTTTATGCCTCAAAACTTTCATTTTTAGGTTTGTTTCTCAATTGGGTATCTGATAAACATCAAATTTTTACCCCCAAAAACTATCTTTTTGGTCCAATTTGCAAAACTACACCTCTATTCACAAAATGGCGCCTTTGTTTTAACAAAATTCCATCTTTATCTGCAAAATTTCACCTAGGTTTCAAAATGCATCTTTAAGTCTTCTGTCAGTTGTTCTTTGTATCTAATCTCTATTTTTGGATACTAATGCATGTTGTAGGTCTCTAATGCTCATCTAAAGAACAAATCATCACATATCTATGCTTATCTTCATGCTAACAATCTTTTTATTTGATCATGTTATCATCTAACCACCTTTTTTGTAGCTTGAAATTGATTTTCAAAGGAAAAATTATCAAACCACTAACATATTTCTTGCAGATCCACTTGCCCAAGGCTTTCTTTTTGCACTAATCTAGGAACATTTTGTTTATGAAGGTTAATGAACTTTTTTTTGATGTGTCTTTGATTAAGTTGTGTGTATGCTCTCCTCTTGCACCTAGTGTGATCTTGAGGATCAAAAACATCACTTACTCTTTTTATTTTTCTTTTTATCCCAAGGAACCCAATGTGTGTATGCTTTTCTCTCATGCTTCATGCAATCTTGGGGATCAAAACACTTGGATCATTCCTTTTATGGGGTATGCCTAGGTTTTTCATCATCCTAGGGGACAACCACAACTCCCATGTTCTAAAGAAGTATAAAGAGTGGGAGGTGAATCCAAAGACGCCTCTCTTGGAAGTGGAATTTTTTCAATTTAGGCTAAGCCTCCAAGAACTTTATACCTTGGAGAAGTGAAGGTGGAGAGTGGGTTACCCTTTCCTCCTAGTTTTTTTACATTGTTCCCTTTCATCCATAGATTTGGGCCTCATGTACCCTTAAGGTATATATTGGACTCCCTAGCAACCTTGTGTATCCTATATTAAGACCTTCCAACTATAGCTTAGTTTGGTACAAGGGATGAGAATCGTACCCTAAAGTTACTCACCACATACGACCTTAGGTTGAGATAGAAATCCTCATGGTGAACTATGATAGTTCTTGAGGAGAGATACAAGGTGAACCTGTGGCATCCGTTGATGACCATGTTCCACTGGATCTCTACCTATCCACCTTTGCGTGAAACGGTTCTCCAGTGCTCCACCCAAGTATCAAGGAGTATTAACCCAAGCTTTCTTGGGTGGTGAGCTTACAATAAGTTATAATCCCACTTAAATAATTTAGGATTTTGCAACTGCTTTAATTATCTTCTTTTTAAATACCATTGAAAAAAAATCAACCAAGGGGCTAAGGATTGAACATACACTATAAAAATCCATCAAACTTGGCCACTTTGTTTATTTTTTGTTATTTCAATTCTATCCCCTAGTCAAGAAAGAAAACCCCTCACCCCATCCTAGCCACTTCTTCCCAACCAGATCATTCACATCCTAATCATGTTTTCATTTCCATCCTAATCATCCCTTCTAATCCTAACCACCCCCTATCTCATCATAATCATCCCTTATCATCCTAATCATCCATTTTCATCCTAATCATTTCTTTTAATCCTAATAATTCTAATCACCCATCTTCTCCAAATCATCCTTTAATCTATATCCAACCCATCCTTAATATTTCATTTAGAACCCTAAGCCTAATTTTCACAATTCATTTGAGGTCCTAATCATTATCCTAATCATCCTCCATAATCACTATCCACTTTCACCATTAATATTGTTCATAATATCCTCTATCCACCATCATCCTTAATCCATCCTTCATTATCATCCTCAATCTTCATCCTTCATCATCATCTTAATCTAATCCCCCTTTCAAACCTAATACCATTTTAACCAAATCCTAATCTAATCCATCCACCCTCATCAAAAATCCAATCATCTATTATCCATATACCTACCTCAACCATACATCTAATCCCAATCCTTAATCAAAAACCATCATTTGAACATTAACATTTGGTTAAGGACTTAATTTCCTTCATACATCATATCCTTTCATCATCATACAAATCCTTCATCTAAGGATCTTATCCTTAATCCAATATCATCCATTTCAAATCCAATCTCTCAATCAAAAATCAAGACCTTAACTTGATTTCATCTTCAATCCAAACTTGCTTAAGAACATTATCCTATCTTAAGTATAGTTGTCAAATGTATAAAATCCAATCAACTCTTTCTTAGGAACATTATCCTATCCTAAATATAGAGAATAAACCTTAATCAAATCAAATCATTTTAAGGTCTTGGAATTTGATCGCAAGTCTAATCCCATCCTCCATCTTCATCTTCATATTGTATTCTTCTATTCAACCATCTTGTCCTAATCATCCCCTAGCATATATCCAATCTACCCCTAATATATCCCCATACAAAACCAATCCCAAACTTTTCATCTCTAGTAAACCCTTCACCATGTCTAATCACTTAAGCTATCCTACATCCAACCTAATCTATTCTAATCCACCTTCACCTATCCTAACCCAATCTACTATCATGAACCCATATCCTAATCCCTATGATGATAGTGAGAATATTGTGGATCACCTTGAATCCATTAGAAAAAATCCTCCAACCTTTCACTAATCACTCATCCAATGTCACTCTCAAACCCCACCCACACCCTCATCACCCATATCATCCTCATGGGATCCCATCACTAATCATCTCCTCATCCACTACTTTAACAATGATAAGTATGCCATGCTTAGCTATCTCCTTGGCATGGGTGCTAAACTTCTACCCTCTCCACCTTCATCCAATCCCAACCCATCCCCTCTTACTTACCATTCCCCTTCGTTTGACAAGGGAGACCAAGCCTTTAACAAAAACTCCCCATCCAAAATCCCCATCTCCACATCCTTTCCAAGCCCTTCATCCTCATCATCCATTTACCAATCCATGAAAAATTCCACCTCGTATTCCACCTTTTCATCTCCCATATCCTTACAAGCCACATCACCCCAATATTACCAATCAAATTCATTTCATGTCCCTCATAATGGTTGGTTCCAAGGAATAATTTCAAAAGGTTCTTAATTCCCCATGAAAAAACAAAATTGTGCAATATATCCAACGTCATGCATCCACCTTCATCACCTCCACATCAAGATAAATCCCAATCCCCTAAATCTCATCAATCCTCTACCAGTCCATCCCTCTAACCTTCCTCCTCCATCACACCATCCACATCAAATGATTTTTTTCAATCCTCCAATCCAAAGCATGATAACATGGATTCCCCTCCATATAAATATCAAGGAACCCATTCTCCTTTATCATATGATCCCCTTCCATCTCATGATACCATTTATAATCAAGAACAATGTATCCCTCCCATCCCATCTAATGATACTTTCCCATCTCAAGATCCAAATACCCCTTCCACTCCATTTCATGACCTCTATCTAAATCAAGATCAAAGTACACCCTCCACCCCATCTAATGACCCTCTCCCCTCCCATAATCAAAACACCCCTCCAATTCATATTCAAGAGAACATTATATCATCTACATCATCCCATGATCCTATCCCAAGTTAAAATCAAAGCATCCCTTCATCTCCATCTCATGATCCTAATCCCCCACAAGATCTCATCACCCCTATCCAAGATACCCATGAACCCCCTACTTATTTGTAATCAGGGTAAAATTATCAAGGTTAGGAAGCAATGCATATAAATCAAACCCCAATAAAAAATGAAGCATAAATAAGCATAAATACATAAAACATAAAACATAAAACAATATTACCATAAAATATTCATGCCACCATTGATTCACCTTCATTTCACTTCTCCATTTTTCTTGAATATGATAATTTCCCTCATATTTTTGAGTATGTAAATAGGCCTAATGACAATGAAAAAGAAAAATATTGAAAATTTTCAATGACTAGGGATGTGCTTGGCTTGATGTTGATAGAATTGATAGCAAGATAGCATAAGATCACATAATATTGCATAAGCTTGTGTAGGTAGTTCTCAAAATGGCAATGACAAAGTCTTTTATAGGAAAGAAAATTTTGAATGAAGAGTTAAGATTGGATGTCAATTTATCAATGGCCAAGAATGAAAGATGTAGTAAGGAATAAGGTTAGGGAAAATAATAAGGATTGACGGTCAAGATTAAATCATAAATAATTTAATAAAGGGTGGAAAATGAATGAGACAAGAGATAAGCTTTGGCACAGATAAAGGGGTGAGAGGAAATTAAATAATAAAAATTATTTAATTGAGGTGGCCAATGAATAATTAAATAATTATTTAATTATAGAGGAATGTGAGAAAGATGACCTTTTGAATTAAATAATGATTTAATTCAAAATTCAAGAGAGTCGACCAAATTAAATGATTTGAAATTTATTAAATTTTATGATAGAAGAGGCTAATGAATAATTTAAATAATTTAAAATAATTATTTAATTATAGTGAAAAGTGGATAAAAATTAAATAAATAAAGATGAATTTAATTTTAGAAAGAAGGGGACTTAATTAGTGATGTAATTAAATAAATAAAATTTATTTAATTAATCAAAGAATAAATAAAGTAAGAAATGAATTAATTAAATAATTAAAATTATTTAATTGTCAATGATGAAAGGGGAAATGATGAAAAATTAGGAGTCACATGTCTAGGACAATTTCTAGTGTCTACATTTTGCCCCTTTTTTGATACAATGTAGTTTATCACATTGTGTCAAAGAAAGTTAGTCAAAAAAATTCCCTAGTGTGAAAAGGATAAGGAAGGATGATGAGGAGGTAGTAGTATGCCCCCTCGAGAGGATATGCAGGTTCAAAGAACACGAGTGTGCTCTTGAAATGGATGAGAAGACAAGAGGATGAAGGATAGAAGAAATGTTAGCATAAAGGATATGGATGTTAGTATAGAGGAAGAACTTCAATATTTTTCCAAATAAATAATAAGCCTTGCATTTAATCATCATTGGGGGGTAAAATATGGAAAATGGACAAAAAACACCATGGTATGATTGATGCAGGAGCATCCAGGGTCTAAGAGAAATATTGCATCGATTTGTGTTATTCCACTCAATAAGGGCTAATCATGTTCACCGACAAGACTTTAGCATATCTGCAGGACATTTCTTCTAGTCCTAATGACATACCGATGATGGAAGAGAGTGAGTAGTGTGTGAGTTACATTGACGGGAGGATTACTTATTGGTAGGACAACATCTGGTGTCCCAGTGACAGGATGATAGCTCTTTAGGAGTTGATGGTATGTTTGTTGTCAATAGGAGATTAACATCTTGACAAGACCCTATTTTATGTCCTAGTGATGACCCAATGGTGGAGTGAAATGGAGTTGCATTCATTGGTGGGAGACTAAGTGATCGGTAGGAAAACATTTAATGTCCTAGCAACAGATCGATGGTGGTGGCAGATTGGAGTTCATTGAGGTAGTATCGTTGAGATGCCAATATTTTTCCTAATGATAAGGCAACAAGAGAATGGATGATGGTTGTGGGACCCGATGGGTTGATAATGAAATACGGTGACATGAACAGACCGATGGTGATTAATGGTTGGTTGTGTAATTCACATCCTTGTTGTGAATTATGTGGAAATGAATTGGAATGGTGGGCCCCACATCAAAATGATGTATGTATTAGGTGTTGGTCTCATCGGTGAAACTTGGGTGTTTCGGTAGGAGATGCATTGCGGTCCCAGCAATATGGCAACAACAAGGAAGATGACCATGGTGGGATCGATAGGGTGGAATTCAATGGCATGTATGACCACTGACCATTGGCAATAGGGTGGTCAAGATATGAGCGATGGGACAATGGATAGAGTGTAAGGTGAACATCGACGAGAAGCAGGTGTATTGGTAGAAGATGATTGAAGGTTCCTCTTATAGGATGATGAGATGAAGAATATGGGGATATCTTGAGATGAATGGTTAATGGCAATGCGATATTGGTGTATTTCACAACATTGTTGTGAATTACAATTTTATTGGACAACTTGGTGGAGCTACTGATAATGATATAATGACCTAATGATTGCGAATGTTGATTGGACAACTGGAGGAAGCTCTTGATAGCAAGGTGATTGTATGATGGAAACTACAAGATGGAGAGAGAAAGATCAAGGCCGACCTAAAGGATGAACAAAAGTATAAAGAGGTGGCGAACAATAAGGGGAGCAGCTAGCAGGAAAGAGAGGCAATGTTGGAGAAGCCCGAAGGAAGAAGGGTACTGAGTAGGGTACCAAAAAAAGGGTGCCAAAGTAGGGTGTCGGAACTGTGTGCAGAGTAAGTAGGCTAGAGAGTGTATGCTAGAGCATGTGAGTAGAAGGATTGTAACTAAGGTTTTGATCTGCATGTTAGTAGACATTTTGTAATCATCCATTGATGGCTTGTATTTCTATAATGTCATTTTATTAATAAAAAGAAAGTGTTTGCTTCATTTTGGCGTGTCATCATGTGTTGTGTGTGTATGAGCTTGTAGGGGGGGCAGACCTAGGTTATCTCCTCCATCAATGACATAGACCAAGGTGTGCAAGTTCACTCACTTGCAAAATAGACAATCACATACAAGGAGTGTCCTAACTCATCCTAAGGGCCAAGTTACCCCAGTCTCTTTTCCAAGGCAATCCATAAGTAGCAGTCAAGGAAAAGAGTCATGAGACATCCTCAATTGATCTATAATTGCAGGTTTACAATTCAAATGCATTTAACCTTAATTATAATTATTCCAAATCTAGAAATAATTGTGTGACTATGTTGTTTAACCATTGAAATTACAGACTAGGTTCACTTTTACATAAATTAATGAAATTACTAATTACTAAAGTGTTGTAATTAGAAATCAAATACTGAATTGAAATAGAGATAAAATTAGACCAAAGATAGAAGAATAAGACAGAAGAGAAGTTAACACAGGAGCTTGATAATGGAGTTTGTCCAATAAGGACTACGTCTCCAGGTCTACTTCTGAACGTTGGACCACTTCATTAATATCGCCAAGCAAAAAAAATGCCTTGTTACAATATCCAAGCTCCAAACCTACATAAAACTCTCCTCACATTCTCTCTCAACACTTGAATACAATGCAAATGTCTTCCTGTTTACAAAAATCTCCTCTGAAAGAATTCTCTCCTCAAACACTCACAATTCCAATAATTTTCCCCATATCTTTACAAGCCAAAATCTCTCGTTTATATACACTTTTATTTCCTAATATGGGATTTAACCATATGATTTTGTAAAACCCCTTATATCTTCTAATTTACAAAGGAAAATCACTATATCCCCACTTAATAACTTTTTAATAATCTTTTAAATCTTTCAAAAATCTTCAAAATATTATTTAAGCCCTTCATAATTATGGGCTATTACAATCTTTGCATATCATTAAAAGGTTTAAGTTTGGGTTTATGCTATTAAAATAAGAGATTCAATTTTAACTTGGGATTAAATAATACCCAACTCTATTTAATTCTCAACACCACCTATTGATCTAGTGGTGAGGAGGGCAAGTAGCAATAGAGGAGTCACGGGTTCAACCCACGTGCCCCTCGTTATGTGGAGTGCTTCCATTTTTTAATGCAGATTAAAGCTTGATCAAAACGAACTAACACCTAATGTAGAAAGCTCAAGCCGCTTTGGTGTATTGGTAAAGTGAATAAATAGGAGTTGGGTGGTCCAAGGTTTGACCCCCACTCCAACCACTTTTATTTTAAAATAGAACAAACCCTCATTTGTTTCCAACCTGGGGTGCCATGTGTCAGAACATAGTTGGCCAGAAGGATGCCATGTATCATTGTGTAATTGGTCAACTTCTACAAAAAGAGTGCCATGTGTCAAACAATAATTCATCCATGTGTCAAGCTACGATGATTCCACATCACCATGTCTGCTGACTGTGCTAACATGTCACCATGCCAATGTCAGCATGGTCAACCCATTTTGACTAAACTTTCACTAGTTATATCTTGCTCGTTTGGACTCCGTTTTTGACGAAAAAAAATAGTATTGGACTCATGGTGTGGTGATGAGCCCTTCATCATGATGCCAACTTTGACCAATTTGGAGATGATCTATTTTTCAGCCTTGCATCGGCCCCTGCTTCACTTGTTTGACCAAACCTTTGACTTTGAATAACTTCTACGTACAGTCTCCTTTTGAACCCGTTCAAGTTGTGTTAGGATCATGTCAGTGAGTTCTTTCCGATGATGTTGATTCTATTGAATTTTGAGACTGTGAAATTATTAGGTTTTCTGGATCCACCTGGATCATCAACCCTCTAAATCCTTCATGGAAAATCCTCGAGAGAGCTAGTAACATGACTCGAAAACAAATTGATAAAAGATGAGACAACAATAGCCCACAAATTCAATAATCATTCAAAGTGTTTTCCCAAATCTGATTGTTTGATGTTTAATTGACTAGGTGATTGATGGGTTGATTGTTTGATAAAGCCTACATTAGGGAAGAAACATGTTGTATAAGATGTCAATTGTATAAGGAAAATGACTAAGTTTGACTAAATGAGAATGTCTGGTTTCAGGAAAGACACATATTGTATAAGACATAAGATTGACTGGCTTAATGTTGTAGGTTGGTTTAAAGTTAACTATTTTGACAATTGACTGAGTTGATTAGGTGACTTTGTTGACTTGTTTGTCTTGTTGACATGTGACTTGCCTGATGCTTCAATGATTGTTTGTGTCTAAGTTGATGATATCTAATTTATTATGGTTGATGCAAAAAACCCTAAAGGAAAAGCCTAGGTGGCCTTAAGGGCTCATCAACAGATGGCCTTGCCTACGTAACAATGCACAAAGACCTCATAGTTCGACATGACATGGATTTTTTTTATTGAAAAAGGACTGAGTCATGATTTATTTTCACCAAATCTAAAATGATTGACCTAATTCCTTGGGGTCTCATTGATAGATGGCCTTGCCTACATTAAGTCATAGAGGCAACGTAGTTTGACTAGACTTGGACTGACAAGACTGACTTTGACTCTATTTTTTAGATTTTTGAAGGTTATTTGAATGTTTTTGTGTTTTTGATAGGTTTTGATTTTTTTGTCTTTTTGAGGTTGTATTTGGTTTTTTTTCTTTTTGGGAATATTTGATTTTTTTGTCTTTTTGTGGTTTTATGATTTTTTTGTCTTTTAGGAATATTTGACTTTTTTTTTTGTTTTATGATTTTTTTTTCTTTTTGGATGAAAGTGGCCCCTAATAGTAAGTGCAAAATCAAATGACATAGGTCAAGTATTTTCCCCTAGTCGGGTATAAGACCAATTTATTAGGGGTGAAATGGAATGGAGTATGAAAAGGCAAAAGGACACATGATGTCAATGTTCCAAGTTATGGAAAGGATGACCGATCATTATTATGGGTAATATGGGAAAGGTGAATAATAGGGAAAAGTTAGATTGGAATGGTGGTAGACGACGAAGCAAAGTCAACTACACATGGCTCATGTTTTCTAGTTTTTCACCATGGTACTTATCGAAAGTGCCACCGAAGTGGTTTTCACTATTGGACGAATTATTTCTCTTTACTATTTTCTTCACTTTTTTTTCCGTGTTACCAAGACACCTATTTTTGATAGGCTTTCATCAAGGTAACAATTTTTTTTTCTTTTTTTTGTTATTTTTTTTGTTACTCAGAAGATATGTGTAGAATCGATAAGTTGTGATTATGCCTTGACCTTGTTCGAATGCCCATTCTAGACAAAAGGACCTAATTTGAATGTGGAATGCAAGTGGAAAATATGAAGGGTGATAAATATGATGGATGGAAGAGGTTATGTTATGGTCCCTAAAGTGCACCTACATGGGCCACCAGGCTTCAGACAAAAAGGATTTTGGGTGACCAATGAGCTAGAGTACATGAAGGGGTCATCGTCAAAGGTACATTGAAAGACATCACCAATGGAGGTGAGATGATAAGAGAATATGGACAACTTGAATGGAATGTATGGAATGAGTGAAAGTGAGGAGATGAATACCTTGGATCAACAAGTTCCTTATTTTTCTTTGGTTTTTGATAGATACCCCTAGAGGAGCTTACTTGGAAACCAATTCTTTCTAATTTTCACTTTTGATTTTTACTTTTGATTCATCCAATAGATTTTTATGTTGGATAAATGACGTGTCTTGAATTTCTTGCTCATTCTTGACTTGTACTTTTGATTGGTCCAATAGATTTTTATATTGGCTAGAGGACTTGTCTTGATATTGTTTTCTTTTCATCATGTCTTTTGATTCATGATCTCCTTTTAAAGAGCGATTTTTTATTTTTGATTTTTAAACTTTTCCCTTGTCATTACATCCTTGTCTTGAGATGTCTTGTTGATTCATGTATATGGTGTAGATGGATGTGAGTGGAATGGATGAAGTGGATAGAGTGACTAGAATGCTTGGTGGGTGAATGGGAACAATGATGTCATCAATGAGGTCTTCAGGACTATCCTTTTCAATATTGTTAACATCAAGGATGCTTGTACATCCTTGAAAACATGGCAAGATGACTTAGAAGAGGCAATAGTAGAGGGCACATAACCTAACCCATGATGGTGAGAATGGTCAAAATGATCAAATAGTGATTCAAATAATGGAATGGTGGAGAGAGGGTCATGAGATGGAGATGGATGATCTTGAATGGTAAAGATCAAAGTGTCATCAAGATCCCAAAATGTCTCACTCTAAGCACAATCATATTTTGTGTGTCTTCTGAAACTGTCTTCACATCATTGTTGGAATTTGAAGCCTTCACAACAACATTGGCATTGTTTTTTATCTATAGCTTGTCCATACAATACTCACAACATCCCATGCCATGCACTTTGATGTTAGGGTTCGATGGTATGGTAGATGAAGCAAATTCCTCATTCAATGAAGATGGATTGATGTAGTGAGATGACAAAGTGGAGGATGAAGCTTCATTATTGGTAGGCACTTGAAATTGTGTAGTTCCCCTCAAATTAGTGCAATATTAGAAGGGATCAAGATCACCAACTATTGTGATTCCGATGCCATTGTATGGGAATTTAAGGCATTAGTGATATGTGGATGGGACGCCCTTCATGGCATGAATCTAGGGTTGGTCTAAGAGAAGGTTGTATGGGAGGTCTAGATCCAAGACTTGGAAAGTAGTGTCCTTGACTACAGGCCCAACTCTAATAGGTAGTGTGATAACTCCTTTAGAAGATCATTCTTCAATGTCATATTCCTTGATAATAATTCTTTTAGTGGTTTCTACACACGCTTCTGCAAAGCCTAATATCTTAACCAATTTTAAGGTATAAATGTTAACCTAGCTCCACTGTCTACCAAAAATAATTTGACTTTGTTTTTATGGATGAGGACTTCAAGGTGTAGAGGGTCATTATGGTTTTTCTTTTCAGTCGAATAGTCTTGTTTAGAAAAGGTGGTGTGATGGGAATTGGTCAAGTAGCCTACCATCTCCTGGAAATTATTGATGTCAAGGTCAGTGGGGACAATTGTGTCTTGTAAAGCTTTGTCAAGAATGGCTCAATGTTCAAGTGATATGTGCAGTAATTCCAAGATAGATATCTGCGCGAGGGTCTTCCCTAATTGGTCAAGCAAGTTGTATTGGGATTTTGGTTGTTGTTGTGGTGGTGGAGGACTTTGAATAGTCACCTTGGTGTGACAAGTGTTGAAAACACATTATGTTGGTTTTATTATGGTAATGGTATTGACATGATCATCAACCATACATATATGATTTACTATAGTGGTATAGTCTAATTTGGCATTAGTGTAATTGGCTGAATTATTATTGGTCTTATTAACATTACTGGAGGCTTTTCCTTTTCCATGGTCATGGAATGTAAAGGATCTGTGAAGAATTTATGGTCATTATTAGATGATTGTTGTTGTTTCTTTCCATTGAATTCAATAGTGTCATTTTTTTTCTTTCTCCTCTTTTTTATTATTTTTTCTGGTTTCTATTTCACTAGACTAATTTGTTGCTTCTATAAGGGATTAGGACCCTTTCCCTACTTAATAAATCAAAAACATTTTGTGTATCAGGACCAATTTCTTCAATTAAAATTTACAAATAGTTGCTTATGAGGATCCATTTCACCAATTAAAATTTACAAATATTTTCCTATGAGGACCCATTTCACCAATAACATTAAAAAATAATTACATTTGAGGACACATTTCACCAATTGTCGTGACACCTCAATGTAAATCGTAGGGCCATAATTTCCTTAAAAATTACAATGTGTCGTATAATCATGTGGAATTCACCAAATTTCTATTATACCATTTAAAAATCCCGCACAATTCACAAAATATGGATTGATATAATACAATCAAAACTATCATTTATTCTTACACATATTTTTTAGTTTTGAACTTGTGAGCTCTCAACTCAAAAGTTGGACTTGGAACCTTGAAGTTGATCATAGGAAAGTTACAAACTTACAATACGGTAATTCCTACATTAATGAATATCAATTCAGTGAAAACATAAACTTAAAGTCGAGTGATCATTTCTTCATAGCGCTATAAGATTTATTTCTCTTTTTCATTCTTGCTTCAATCTTAAAGATGATATTGAGTAGGGAATGGGATCTATATTCTACATCCTTCTTAAACAAGAAGACATTTTTTTCTAGCTTTTATTCAAAGTGAGAGTTCAATATGTCGAGCAGAAAGTGAAAAAGGATAAGACTCCTCATGGTGGTGAAGGGACTGGGAAGCCATCAAAACACCCAAAACATAGAGTTACCATACAATCTTACTTTAGAATTGGCAATGCTTCTGATCCATCAGATCAAGATGGAGCTACATCATCAACTCTTCCACCAAATATTAATAAAGAATGCATTCACAATACCTCACCACCACTGGAAGGTCAAGGTGAGATTTTCATTGAGTTAAATGAGTCAAATAAGGATGGAAATACTGCAGAAGATGTTCCAAGGGATACCCTAGTTAGATAGAACGAGATAATTGACTTGGATGATGTTGGTAGAAAGAAAAGAAAAGGTAAATCAAAAGTGGGGCACGAGTGGGAAATGACAAGGAATTTTCAGCTTGATTGGGTGTCAAAGTACCCATTCATTGTAGCAATGGAGAAAGAAAACAAAGATGAACCTCCAATACAATGCAAGTGCATGATTTGTAGTTGGAAATGTAAAAGATACAAGAAGTTGTAGCTAAAGCTTGACACTATACAAAAGCATATCGGTAAAGTTTATGGAAAAAAAATCATAGACGAAAAGGACAAATTAGTACTATGATGGAAATCAACAGAAGAATATATTCAAGTTAAGTATGGCACAAAATATGAAGAGCATAAGAAAAGAATGTCGAAGCTTGTTGCATGTGGAGAAACAATCGAGGCTCAATTTGGAAAAGTAATGGAAGAATCACAACTAGAAAAAAATATTCAGATAAGTGTTGTTTTTCATATTTTTCCCAAAGGGTGTCCTATGACAGACTACCTAGAATATTTTAATTTATTATGTTTTTGGGTTTTCCTCACTTTCCTAGCGCACAATGGTCAGTAAATGATGGATGGGAATGGAAAAACTATCTTGTGGTAGTGGAAAAGCAAGATTTAAAGGAGAAAGTAAAAGAGTCAAACTTCAATGCATTATCTTTAGATGAAGTTACTAGAGTAGATAATACTTCTTGGGTTTGTATGCATGTGTATATTGTAAAAAAACATGTCTACCAAGATCATCTTCTCTTTTTTCATAAAATGAAGGATATTTCAACATCATAAAATCTATTTGAACTAGTCAAGAAATATTTGAATGAAATTGGAGGAATGGATGACTTGAAAACTGCCAAAAATTTGGTGTGTGTAGGAACTAATGGAGCTGCAATAATGCAAGGTCACAAGACTGGTGTTTGCACAAAGTTATAGACTACTTATGCACCATATATGTTTTGTATTCACTACATGGCCCACAAAATGAATTTAGCATTTTGAATTGTAAGCAAGTTTCCTATAGTATCAAAAGTTGAAAATCTAGTCTGCAAGCAAAATGCATGCTTCTACCAAAGTCCCAAATGTTTTGAAAAATTCTAAAATTTTACTCAGGGAATAACAACAGGAAACAAGTTTATCAAGTATTTTGATACTAGATGAATCTCCTTGCATGTACCAACACAATGAGTTATTTCAAAATATCAATCCTTGATTGGAGTAATGTACAAGCATCACAACACAGTAGAAAAAGCTCCTGACCTCTTACATAGGTTAAGCATATAGAGACACTCTTGAATTTAGCTAGTCTTCTCCCCATGCTAGATGAAATAAAAAATCTTGTGAAGAAATCCCAAGATAGAACTATGCATATTAATGAATATACAAAACTACGTATAAATACATGTATGGCCCTCAATCATCTATATCTAGATCTAACTTCTAAAATCCCAATTTTTTCAGCTAGTAGAAAATTACAGATTTGAATCAGCCTAATAATTATTTACACTTTAATGCAAGAAGACACTTATATATGTGTGTATGTGTATGTGGATTTGAGATACCATTGTACGAAAATTAGGCACTCTATCAGAGAAGTCCCTGTTGTACAAAGGAAGCTTTTACCAACATTGTTAAATTTGTTAATGATAATTTGGAGGAAGTTACAAAATCTCTTTACTCAAAGATTTATAATAGATTCCCTCTAGAAGAAATACTTGAAATCATGGGTATTGTGTATCCTCAATTTTGGATAAACCAAGATAGCCCAAGCTATTTTCATGATAAAGTAAATATCTTGGTTGAACATTTTTTGAAAAGTGTAAAAGACAATGAGCAGACAATAGAAGGAATTATAAATAGAGATAAGCTTAGACAACAATGTAAGAATTTTCAATGAAGTATGATGGACTAGTTTGAATAAATGGAGAATCCCTTTGAACTAGGATAAATAACAAAGGCTTGGACAACCTTAGGTCAAAGTGAAATATTGCATAGTTTGATATTAGAATATTTCAAACTTGCTGATTTATGTCAAATAATGATATTGGGGTTAGTGGAGGATTAGAGAGTTTTTAGTTCATTAGCGTTTTTGAAATCAAAGATAAGAAAAAAACTAGACAAGAATTTGGAAAATTCCTGAAGGGTGAAAGGAACTACATATAATGTCAAAAAAAATCCTTTTGAAAAGGAACTCACAATCTGGAGGTCCATATGCAAAAGAATATGGTTGTGCAACATTTCAAATGCTGGTAGTAGTGGAATTGGTAGTGGGAAAAATGATAGTGACACAATGAATGTTGAATTTGAGATGCAGAGAAAAGAAAATGAAGACTAGACTCAAAATCAAGGCGACTCTTTTACTTTATCTCAAGTTGAACATCAGTTTAAGGACCTTGAATTGATTTGGTAAATGGAAGTGAATTAGTAGCTTTCAGGTATTTATACTACACTTCATGAATCATTTTCCAAATTGCAGTTGATGATATTTTATATTGTATTCCATGAAATTGTGAATCATTGCACTTCACGATATTTTATTTTATATTACACTTCATCAATCATATTCCAAACTATAGTTGATGATATTTTATATTGTATTCCATGAAGTTTTGATATTTGATATTTAATATTTTATATTGTATTCCATGGCATTGAATTTGATATGTGATTCTGCATCATTTTTAAATAACAACACTTATCACACTACTTATAAATTCCTATTGCATTTCCATTCACACAATATTTGATAAATAACTAAAAGGAATATTAATCCATTCCTTGAATAGAAGCTAACATTTCAACATCCATAGCATAAACACATGATCTGATATGACAACTTATAAATAACCCTTGATTATTTTGATTCAAAAAATAGTGAATACAATATTGGATAGCAAGATAGATCGATATTCAAAATTAAAGAAATACACTTAAGTATTTGAGTAATATTTTGTTATTACAGAGAAAAATTACAATTTCCTATATGTGCTATCTGTTGGCAACATAAGGGTAGACAACTGAGAGGGGGGGATGAATTAGTTGTCATAGAAATTATACTTATTAAACTTATTCTTAGATCTGATAAATAAACATGAAAGCATAAACCATCGCCACATCAAAAACACACATAGCACCAAGGTTTTTTATGTGGAAACCCTATTAGGGGAAAAACCACGGTGGAGGCTAGTCCACAAGATTATACTCTATTAAAATTATTATAAATGGGGAATTCACATGCATTTAGACACACTTCCTAGAGCTCACAACTCAAATACAAAAGGATTACTACCCAAAAGAAGACTCGCTGTCTTACAGTCACATTCAGATTACATCCAGAAGATTTTAAACTAAGAAAATAGCATCTTATAATGCCTAATTACAGTTCTGGTTAGGCACATAAACACTTTCTTCTACTCACTCTTCTTCAAACTTTACTTTTGCCTTTGAAACATTAGAACATTATTCACACATAGCACACACACCATGCCTTCAAATGGTATAATCAATCAATCATATATATCTGCAACTAAGGATAACATCAACTACATGTTGGCCAAACAAAATATGAAATGTGTACAAACTTTCGGCCTAAATCAATAAACAATTTATCATTGTGAACCAAATAATGTCATCCAAAACATAGTAAGGACCCAAAACAACATCCTCAAAGATGAAACACCTTAAACAATTATGCCTCAAAAATTTGCAACACGCTACAATCACCCTGTTGTCCATGATCATGAAAAAAATGAACTCACAAAAGAAAATCACCAATCACGAGAACAACGATCAATGCAGACCAACAACATAAATAGAACACAATCTAGAAACATCCACAAGCATCATGAATCACCATAGAAGCATCCACAACAACTCAGATTACTAGAATCACATCATCTTCTTTCAAGAACACCAACTAAAGGAACAAAACAACTGTATGAACACAGATACTCAATACTCAATCAAATCTTCATGCAAACCTCTAAAACTTCATGTAGATAAACTAGAAATAATCATCAAAAAACCCTTTATTACACAACCTCTTATCATCAATATACTGAGCTAGCCACCATACTGAACTTCACTCCATCACCAACAACCTGCAACTTATTGTATTACAATTTTCTCAATATCCTCAACATATACAACCTTAAAGACATTAATTCCAATAGTTTTGACATCAATGACAACCACATATCAGCAATATCCAACAATCTCCCCCTTTAAAATTGATGGCAACACATGATGTGAAAAACACCATCAATAATACTTTCTCTTAGCACTTTCTCCCCCTTAGATTTTGAATCTTTTCTCCTTAACTCTTTCACAGTTTTTCACATGAATCTTCTCCCCCTTTGACATCAATGACAAAGATGCACATTATCTTTCTCCACATAGGCTCTGAACTACATTTTTGAACATTTGACTACTCCCCTTGAGTAGCAGCCACCACAACATCAATCTGGATCACAAGATATGACTATGAAATGTACAGACTGATGCAATTCAATGCATCTTAATTCTGATTAGGAGGGGTAATCACCCATAGCTTCATTCTAAGATACTCAAAGGTATCCTTAAATCCAAGCTTCAACAAATACTTGTCCAATCTGGCATACCATGCTCTTGGGGCTTGGTTAAGTCCATACAATTCTTTCTTCAACCGACCAACCATATCTCCCTGATCAATCAATTGAAATCCATCAGGTTTCTCAATATACACTTCTTCCAATTCACCATTTATAAATGATGATTTGACATCCATCTGATAAACCTTGAAATTTTTGTAAGCAACATAAGTGAGAAATAGTCCCACAGCTTCAATCCTTGCAATAGGAGCAAAAGTTTCTTCAAATTAAATTCCTTCCATCTAAGAATATCCTTTACACACAAGTCTTTCTTTGTTTCTAACAACTTCACCTTGCTCATTCAGTTTTTTCTAAAAGATCCATTTAGTCCCAATTACATTTATTTCCTTAGGTCTAGGAACAAGAATCCATGTATCATTCTTCTCAATTTTCAGTAGTTCTTCCTTCATTGCTTTCATCCAATATTCATCTTTGCATGCTTAATTGACACTATTAGGCTCATTCTTTGAGATCAAACAATATTCTTCAACAATTCTTCTCCTAGTCCGAACACCTTTTTTCTTATCACCTATAATCTCATCTTCTAAATGATTTATTCTTACATACCTTGGAGTCTTAGGGTATTCTTGAACTTCAAGCTCTTGTGATCTCACTTTTTCACTTTCACTAGTTTGTTCCTCTTGATTTTCCTGATTCACCGAAATGATTTGAACTTGATTTAGAGTCTGAACTTTCTTTCCTTTATCTAAACTCTCATTTTGATTGTCTAAATCATATCCACAAGTTCTGGATGGTCTACCTGTGTCTTCATCAACCTTGACATTAGCACTTTCAATTACTTTCCTCAATCTCTTATTGTAGCACCGGTAGGCTTTATTTTTAGTAGAATAACCAAGAAAGATTCCTTCATCACTTATAGCATCAAAATTTCCTATATCTTCATCTCTTTTGATATAGTATTTACTCCCAAATATTTTGAATTATCTAACAATAGGCTTATGACCAAACCATAGCTCATAAGGAGTCTTACCGGTATCACCTTTGATATCTACCCGGTTGAGAGTGTAAATGATAGTACTCACAACTTCTCTCCAATATATATGTGAAAAATTTCCTTCCAACACCATAGTCCTAGTAGCTTCTTGAATTGTCATGTTCTTCCTTTCCACAACTCCATTTTTCTAAGGAGTCCGTGGGGCAGATAATTGTCTCTTTATCCCATTTTCTTCACAAAAAGAATTAAACTCACTAGAAATGAATTCACCACCTCTATCTAATCTCAGAAATTTAATCTTCAGACCTATCTCTATCTCAACCACAACCTTAAAAATCTTGAATTTCTCTAGAGCTTCAAATTTTTCCCTTAAGAAAGTAACCCACATCAATCTAGAATAATCATCAATAAGTAACATGAAATACTTGTCTCATTGTAAACTTCTAACTCTAGAACGACCACACAAGTCAATATTCACAAGCTCCAAAACTTCATTTGAACAATGATGTTTTCTTTGGAATGAAACTCTAGTTTGCTTCCCTAACTGACATTCCTTGCATATAGTATTAGTAGGTTTTATCAACTTAGGAAGATCTCTCACTCCCTGAGTAGAGCTTATCTTGATAATATTGTCAAATTTTACACATGACACAATCTCCTATGCCACAACCAAATTTCATCAACTTGAGCAATCAAACAAATTTTACCAGTAGCATTTAGGTGAAAGATATTACCTTCTTTTTTTTTACTAGATGCAATCACATTTCCGGAAATCCCCAATATTCTAAACTTTCCATCCTTGAATTGAAGATTGTATCCCTTTTCAACCATCTATCCAACACTTAAGAGATTATGCTTCAAACCTTCCACATATAGAACATCATCAATATTATGCTTACCATCAAGAGAAATGTATCATCTGCTATGGATTACACCAGCTTTGTCATCACCAAATATTACAACACCACCATCATACTATTCCAAGCTCACAAATTTACTTTTATCACTTTTCATGTGATGACAACATCCACTGTCAATCACCCATTCATCTTTTTCTTCAACTCTGGAAGCTAGAACTTTCTCCACATTTATGCAACTAGAAGATTCAATAGGTACTAGATCATTTTCCTTGATAGCAATAAATACCCATTCATCCTCACTTAAATTCCCTTTATCAGGTTCATCATTTGTCACACCTTCATCAACAACATAATAACACTTTCTTTGGAATCTAGGCTTGTTAGGTCTTGGCTTAGGAACTCTTTCCAGACACCTTGAGGCAAAATGACCTATCTTATTGCAAGAAAAAAATTTAAGAGGTAATTTCCCTTTATACTTACCTTCTCCTTTGGCTACCCTCTTGACAATAAGTGCTTCAAGTTCATCTAGTTTTCTCTCTTCTTCTTCTATCTCTCTCATTTCCTACTCATACTGAACATTTTTCTAGAACTTTCTCCCAGATCATATCTCTGCTTATCTTTCCCAGAGATAGTAGCTTTGAATGTAGATTTTATCTTAGGAAGAGATTCACCAAACTTACTTAACTCAAAAGCAACAAGCTTACCAATCAACATGTCTCTAGTTACATTTGTCACAATTTGGATCTCCTCAATTGTAGTAGCTTTGTGTTTGTATGCAACATGCAAGGAGCTAAGCACTTTAGCAATAATCTCTGATTCTTCCAATGTTCCACCAACACATATGATACTACACACAAGTTCATTCACTCTCTGCATAAAAGAAGTGATGTTCTCATCTTCACCCATTCTCAACGTTTCATATTTCCCTTTTAGGCTTTGTAGCTTAGCATCTTCACATGGGTATCACTTTCATACAAAGTTTCCAACTTTTTCCAGATCTCATAAACAGTCTTCAACTCCATTACATTTTTCATCTTGGAATCACTCAGAGCACTCAACAATGCTTCCTTAGCCCTAATATTTTACTTGGCTTCCTTAATCTCACATGTAGTAGAAGGACCATTTTGTGGGATGATATACCTATTCTTTGTAATTGTCTAGTAAGGTTCACTAATGCATCTCAAATGACACTCCATTCGAGTCTTCCATAGAGAATAATTTATTCCATCAAATCTTGGACTATCCTTCTTATATGTTTCCATCCTGGATCACCTCAAGTGGTTAAGCTTCTCCAAAGGAACCTGATCTGATGCAAATTGTTGGCAACACAAGGGTAGGCAACTGAGAGGGGGGTGAATCAGTTGTCACAAAAATTATACTTATTAAACTTATTCTTAGATCTGATAAATAAACATGAAATCATAAACCATCACCACATCAAAAAAACACATAACACCAAGATTTTTTAAGTGGAAACCCTATTAGGGGAAAAACCATGGTGGAGGTTAGTCCACAAGATTATACTCTATTAAGAGTATTATAAATGGGGAATGTACATGCATTCAAGCACATTTCCTAGAGCTCACTACTCAAATACAAAAGGCTTACTGCTCAAAAGAAGACTCACTGTCTTACAGTCACATTCAAAAGATTTTAAACTAAGAAAATAACATCTTCTAATGCCTTCGAAATATTAGAACATTATTCACACACAACACACACACCATGCCTTCAAATGGTATAAGGAATCAATCATATATATCCACAACTAAGGATAACATCAACTACATGTCAACCCAAATCAATAAACAATTTATCAATGCGAACCAAACAATGTCGGCCAAAACATAGTAAGGACCCAAAACAACATCCTCAAACATGAAACACCTTAAAAAATTATGCCTCGAAGATCTGCAACATGTTACAATCACCTTGTTAGCCATGATCATGAAAAACATGAGCTCACAGAAGAAAATCACCAATCGTGAGCACAACAATCAATGCAAACCAACAAAACAGATAGAGAATGATCCAAAAACATCCACAAGCATCATGAATCACCACAAAAGCATCTGCAACAACTCAAATTCCTAGAATCACATCATCTTCTTTCAAGAACACCAACTAAAGCAATAAAACAACTGTCTGAACATAAATACTCATAAATCAATCAAATCTTCATGTGAACCTCTAAAAATTCATGTAGATAAACTAGATATACTCATCAACAAACCCTTTAATCTACAACCTCTTATCATTAATATATTGAGCTAGCCACTATACTGAACTTCACTACATCACCGATAACCTACAACTTATTTTATTACAATTTTCTCAATATCCTCGACATATACAACCTTAATGACATTAATGCCAACATTGTTGACATCAATGACAACCACATATCAACAATATCCAACACTATCAAATAGCTTAAACTGTGCAAAAAGAGCTTACAAAGAATTAGATGAAAAATCAAAAAAAGGAAGCAACAAACAAAGAAGTGAAGAACCTCATCCCAAAACTTTTTGACAACCAAATTCTCAGACAGGAGGCATAAGAATAAAAACTTGCATCCAATCATAGGCCAGGTAAAAATTGTACTTTTCATCCCATGCCTTAATCATATCCTTAGAAGGCCAGACATGAACTAAGATCTTTTTCAAATTCTTCAAATGTCAAACTGATGATACTTGGCATCAAGTAAAGCACTGGCATCTCTACAAAAAGTTTTCATCTTTTTTTCTTCATCAATCATCCTATTTGAATAAGAATCAAGTTGATTTAAATCAAGATTGTTGTCTTTGTAAATCAGAGGGAGGATTGTGTGTATTAGAATGTTGAAACTATCCTTCCATTTCTCTAGGGTCTTCAACTCCCCATTATCTTCTAACAAGCAACTTGGTACAACCCTTTTTTCAACATTTATGAAAGAGTTCATTCTTTCTTGTGCAGTTTCAATTATACCTTCCAAATACCCTTTTATGATTTCATTGCATCTTGAAAATATCAAAAGTAAGATAGATACTAGGTGGGGCATCAAATGTATGTTTAGATCCATTATACATACCTTCCAAAGATGAAAATTTAGGAATCCATTGTTCAAATATACATTTGAGCCACTCTTGATCCCCACTTACTCTGGTAATGGAATTTCTCGAATTCAGATATGAAACACAAGTATTTTCTAGCCTTCATAAGCTTTTAGACAATTTGTGCTCCAAGATGCACATTTCAATGCGTACATTCTCCTTTTTTTATTCTGCTAAGCATTCTTCAATTTATTTTCTAGCATTTGAATCTTTTCTTTAAGGTCTATGTTTTCAATCATCACATGAGCAGGGGGTTGTAGAAGAGGATCCTGCCTCCTACACACTTTCAAGAAGGGATTTTTTTAGCAAATAATACCTATTGCTGGTTGTAAGCTTCCATGAGATCATTATGTTCCTTGGTCACTGTATTAAGTCTATCTTACAACATTTGAACACTAAATTCATTAAACTTGGCAACACCTACCACTAATGAAGCAACTTCAAGGGAAAAGGTGTCAGAAACCTTCTTTACAATCAAGCTCCCTTTGATACCTTTACCCTTTGATGCTTCAATGATCAGAGGCTTGTTTGTATATGGGGAAATGGCCCAAATTACAAGGGCTTCCCAATGCTCATCGAACCCTGATCCTGACAATGTCATCTTTGATTCCTCTTCTATGGAGAAAACTTCTCCTTGTTTCCTAATAGTTTCAAATAAAATTGCAAAAGCAATTTCCCATTCAGGGAGTAGTAGCAATCCACTATCTTCCACCATTCTTCTCCCTTTGTCAAGTATAATGTTTTTGCACTCAAAATTCATTTATATCATTACCTTTGTAGCTACTTCATCATAATTTTCTCTAGGCACATATGCTTGTGCCAACTGAACTCTTTCAAGGTACTCCTCCCTCTTTGATCTCAAAACAAACTCTTTAAACTCCTAGGATTTTATAAAATCGTCATCATACATGAATTGTGTAGAGGCCAATTCTCTAACATCATTGAGGTTATCTCTCCCTGTAGCCATGTCCAACCTGAACCTTTGTTGAAGAAGGCCAACAATATTTGGTCTTGGGGGAATGGCATATATCACTGAATTTCATCCACGGTAATATGAACATCTTAACATTCATCTAAATTGACGAGAATGGGATTGTCAACCAAAAATAGTGGTTGCAAAACTTTCATCCTCTGTTGTGGTTGCTTTCTTGGTGAAGAATCATAATCCACACTAATTGTTTGATTTCCAAGGCAAGTTGAGGGATTGACCTATGGTGGGTCTGATTGCACATTTTATCTATAATAGGCCCTTGGGGCCTTCTAATAGAAAGGTCTAGTCTAGGACACTTTACTAGTTTCTCTTCCAAGATAGGGGCCTTACCTACAACTCTATCAAAGTTCTTTAACACCACCTCAATCCTATCAATTGGTTCAACAATATTAGAAAATGCTCCATGATTATCCTTATCATTTGTTATCCTTATATCCTCTACCTTGTTGAATGCAATCCATTTCTCCTTTCTATTTTTTACCTCAAATTCATCGTTGTAATTTCTTATGAAATCTTCATCTAAATCAACCTAATGGTGAAAATTAGACCTTCTGAGCCTTTTCCTAACCTCCTGTATGAAACCTTCAAGATTAAAATCCATGAAATTTAATTTAGATAGCCTGTATTCCAAAAACATTTATTTCATCCTATCTAAGCCCTCTCTGGTAAAAATGAAATCTAAAAAGGTAGTAACATAAGGGAAAAAATACCCTTTCTTTTGTTTTCCTAAATGAAAGTGATCAGTCTCATTCAATTTCCACATAATTTCCATGAATTCCAACCTAGGTGACACATATCTAGGTAGCACATGGGAGCCTTGATGACAACCATATACTCAAATAACAACTGAGTTCTCATGGAGGTAATAATCTCCCTAGTTATGTTGTACTTCTAACTCTAGACTCCACTCTTTGGGCTTAATGAAATCCAAAATTTTCTTATGCAATATGATTCTAGGTTAACCCAACCTTGCCATGGCTTATCTTACAAAGTGAATCTCAAAAAAATAATAGTCAAACTCACTACAATGTTTGTCCCAAATATGGGTCCAACATTGCAATGGGAGATCTTTTCCCTTTTTATCTTTCATGTCTAATTGTGAAAAATTATTGAAATGATCTTTCCCTTTGTACAAAAGCATATGGAAAAGGAGAGAATACCACATGAAATTCACCTTTGGCTCCTTACCACTTTTCCTTCTCTTAATATATCCACCAGTCAAATGTGAATAGCATCAACGAAAAAGTTGGTATAGTCTAAGTCACTATTGACAAAAGGATGTTGTACATCAACAACCATATGCATAAGAGGCATCTCCATTTTTTATCCTACAACTTGTCCCTACACTTGGCATAATTCCCAATGTGTGTTTTTGAAATAGTCTTCAAAAGACTCGACATCAAAAGGCTCATGTTTGATATCAGGGATTCCCAATGACTTTCCATAGAAGCTTTTTATGTTTAAACCTAGGGAGCCATTTCACTTTGAAGCTATGTTTGTCTTGCTTGTATTTTATTCTAAAAGAAGCAAGGTTTATAACCTTTTTTGTGGCCACATTGAGTCTAAAAACCTCAAAAATAAACTCCCTATTTATATCCATTACAACACTTCCATCCAATACCCTAATTACTTCGATATTTTCGTCATATCTAGAAGCAAGGCATTTGATTAGTTCCACATTTATAAAGACGTTAGGAACAACCAGCTTCCCCAAATCATAGTTCCATGCATCAAAGATAGGGGAATCATGGTTTCCTTTTCCATACTAGTGTGGGAACAATTCTCACCCAATGATTATGTCATCCTTGTACTTCAACTCAACACCTTTGAAATTTTTGGCTATTTCTACATCCCCTCTACTGTATTAGGGCCGAGGTTACATTGACGTTGAGGATTTTTTGAGGAACCCAACAACTGGGCCAAAATATCATTCTCAAAGTTTCTTTTAGATGTAGAGTCAGAGGGTTGGGTTGTTTGACTAACTCATAATTCCAAAACGATTTAAAACAGATTTCTACAATATTTTGCAAGAGAGTTTGCAGACCTAATTATGAGCTTCAAGAATAACAATGGTGAATTTTTCCAAAAGGGAATAATTTTTTTTTAGTTTAGCTCAAGTTGATGCAGAATGGGCACATCTCTATGGTTTTCGCTGCTATGTCGAACCAAATAAATGAATTGAAAATTTATGAAGGAAATTATGAGCCATCATCTGTCACATCCGACATTACTTCTTGTTCACATGAGTGCAATTCATTCATCTACTTATTTATCGATTTTGAACATGGGTCATCCATTTGGAAAGCAACGTACAAATCTAAAATTTCAATGATAAGCCTTGATTTTCTTGAAAAGGAAGTAACCATCCTCTCTTTCCAACAAAATTCTCCCATGTCCCACATGTTAATATCATCACACAATGTCCTTCTATGGTTCCACAACCATGAAAATGACATTATGCTATGGGTCTACGGACTTGTGAAATCCTTTATCTTCTACCACATAATGAACATAAAACAACAAAAATATAGAAAAGTAAAGGTTTTGATTTTGATTTTATATCTGATATTAAAGGGGCACTTCCTAGCAAAATGGAATGTGGGACTCACGACATTGATACCCATAAGTCATAACTTAATTAAACTTAAAGACTAGTCAAAAAGTGTACTTTTGCGATTCCGCAACTAAGAAAAGGACATTTTGATATGGGTCCATAAACTTGCAGAATCCTTTATCTTTCGTCACATAATGAACATAAAACAATAAAATTATAGAAAATTAAAGGTTTTGATTTTGATTTTATATTTGATATTAACAGGGCATTTCCCAGCAAAAAGGGGACATGGGACTCATGACATTGATACCCATAATTCATAACTTTATAAAGACCAGTCAAAAAGTGAACAATGTCAACAACAAAATATAAGAATTCCATGGTTTAGGATAATAGGTTTTTAGAAAGCCCTAGGTTACAAACCTAACAACTCTAATTTAAACAGTTGAGGATTACCAAGAATCTTACGTTAGGGTTTTAGGATAATAGGGTTTTAGAAAGCCCTAGGTTGTAGACCTAACAACCCTAATTTAAACATTTGAGGATTACCAAGAATTTTACACCAAGTTTTTAGCATAATAGGGTTTTAGAAAGCCCTATGTTGTAGACCTAACAACCCTAATTTAACCAGTTGAGGATTACCAAGAATTTTATATTTCAAATTGATATTTTATATTGTATTCCTTGAAATTATGCATCAGATTGAATAAATTAACATATTATTAATAATTTCATAATTTAATTATGTTAAACATGTACTCAGTGATTCAACACTCAACTCGATGCTTAATAAAATATTAACAATAGTAGAATATACAACAATGAACATCAGCAATCATTTATGTGTATCTATTAGTTGAAACCATAGTTTTTCTTCAATTGATAAAATAAATAATACAAATAATTGAACATTTTTTTTAATAAAAAGAGGGTGAAACCTTTATTGAATCAGAACAACAATACAAAGTCAGAAGAAAAAAATCCACAAGGGGCCCAACAAAACAAGAATTAATTCACACCTAAGAAGCACCTCATATCCTCAGCAACCCACTCCTCAAGAATAAGGGCCATGTCATTAGGAAGATTTCCCTAATCATCCACATACCAAGAATTAGTCCTCTCCGTCGCCCATCTAGCCAGCCCATCAGCCACCCTATTCCACTCCTGCGGAATATGGCAAAAAACAATGGACTCCAAAGTAGAGCACCTAGAAATAATCTACTTAACAACAACTAGCTGCCAATTCACATCCTCCAAATTTTGCTTATTCAACATATCAATAACCACCTATGAATTTGACTCAAAAACAATCTGCCACCACCCAAGGCCAACTGCACGCTCAATCGCCATAAGAATAGCACTCACCTCCATAAGATTATTAGTTTGCAAACCACGATACATAGAAAAGAAAAAAACCACCACTCCAAGGCTATCTCTACCAATACTCCCAACACCAGCATGCCCAGTATTACCCTTAGATGACCCATCTATATTGATTTTTATCTCCCCCAGAGTAGGCAGACACCAAAATCCATCACGAGCAACCCTCTCACACCCATGCCTACGATGCACTTTGCTCAAAATACTCCTATCCCCTGCAACAAGACCTATGTCCTTAACTACACCCAAGTCCCCAGGATCAATTGACATAGACAAGTCACACTTTGCAGCCAAAGTCTCCTACAGAGCCCCAACGATTCATCTACAAAGTTGCCCCATGATCATTTTTTTATCCAAGAAAATTCATCTGTTACACTCCAACCAAATTTCCCAAACAATCAAACTAGGGCCAATGCTCCAAGAAATTTTAAGAAAAGATGTTTGTGGCAGGAGATGAACCCTATCTCCTCCAAAAATCCTCCAAAGAAGAAACATGGTAGCACAGTACGCCCCAGAGATTCCACCAGTGATGCCAGATAGTCTTAACAAAGGAACACTAAAAAAAGAGATGTGAGAAGCATTCTTCATGCTAACCACACAAAATACACATGGAGGGGCCCTAGAACCCACGTTTCCAAAGATTGTCCCAAGTTAGACACTTACCTTGGACTATGAGCCAAGAGAAAAAATTACACTTAGGCCAAGCAAATTAATTCCAAACATGCTTCAACCAAGAAACCATAGAGCTCCCAAAGACCTGTTTGTCTAGAACCTGATAACCAGAGGCAACCGAAAATTTTCCTTTCAAATTAGAACCCCACACAAGAACATCACTCCCATGGAGAGAATTGCAGGCATGATCCGATAGAATCTTAGCAAGCTCTTGACGATCCTCCATCACACCACCAGGAGGCCATTCCAAAGAGTGCTTCCACCTGGACACATAAATCTGACCCAATGATTTTTGAGATTTGAAGTCTGCCACATGACACCAACCCGCCTCCTTGAAGATCTGGCACAAGTCTTGGAGGTGGGGATGAGAAGACACAATGGGGGGGTATCCATCCTTGGAATCATGCCAGAAGAGAGCATCCTGACCCCCATTACAAATCCAAAAAGTACCATGCTTAACAAGCTTGGCACCCCGTTTGTGGGTACTCCAGATCATATAACCTTTCCCCTCCATACTGAATCTTACAACCTCCCTACTTTCCACCACCCCCAAATATTTGAAGGTAATAATTTTAGCCCACCACATATGTTGTTGTGAACACCAACACCAATACAGCTTAGTAGCCAAGCCCTTCCCATTCAAATCTGTTCATCGTAGACCAAGTCCCCCCTCCTACTTTGGCCTACAAACAACATCCCACTTCACCAAGCTCCATTTTCTATGAAGAAGGTTGCCAAACCATAGAAACTAACGATACAATCTCTCAAAATATTTAATAAAACTTGATGGAGTAGAAAGAAAAAAGAACCTATAAAGAGGGACAGCCTAGACCACCGACTTTAGAAGAGTCACTCTACCTGCTGAAGAAAGCCACCTGCAAGTCCAATGACTGACCAATCTTCGAAACTTGTCAAGAGTCTCTTGCCAATACAGATAATTGAAAATCAACAAATTAATGAATTTGAGTTTTCTATTGATTTTCAAATGAAGGAATTCATAGAGGCAATGCAAAATCTTGCTAAAAGACAACTCTGCATAGAGCTGATTTGGAACTTGAAAACTCATATTATCAATATCAAACCATTCTATCAACTTTTGTAGCAACTTCCATTGTTCAGGTGATAGAATTGTCATTTGTTCCAACTAATGTTGTCTAACTTGAAAATTTGTTAACAATGTATGATTGAATTTGGATATGACTTGAATGTTTTATCCAAAGTTATATTCAAGGTTATTAATGTTTTGATGGAATCAAAATATTTCACCTCATCTAGGTTCTAAGGAAATTGGTCCAAATCAATCTTGCACCCTCCATCTTCTTTCTAAAACCATCCTTTCTAATTAATCACTCATTTGTGTCAAAAGCCTCTAGCAAACCAAGCTCTGTCATGTTCCTTACTTTTTCATGTAGCTCCTTTATCTTTGTTGCAGCCAAACTCATAAATTTTATTGTTTCATGCATTCTCGAACACTTTTGAATGATAGATGACACCTTCATCGAGGTTTCAATCCAATTATTAATCCCTTTTGATTTCAATTCATTGTCATTGGATTTGTAGACTATTTTTTGAACTTGATTTGTGGATTTCTCTAATGCCAACATATTTTTGTTTTCCATTAAATATTTGTTGAGCTTCTTATGATGTATTCTCATAGCATCAATCAATTGAAACAATTCACACAAATGATCAATTCTCTACATTATTTCCTCCCAGATCTTTTGTTTCATATGCCTCATTGTTTCTCTACAAAATGAAGTTAACTTATTTTGATAGGAGTTTATTTCATTTTTTTATTCCATTAGCTCTGTGGTCAATCTTTCACTTTTTTCTCTCTTTCTCCAATTTTTGTTCCCACTGCTCATTTCCTTTCCCAATGCTTTGTCTTAATTTTTTTGAAGTGGATTTTTCCTTCATCTAACCTTTTCCTTAGTTCATTCACTTCTCTCTCATTTTTTTTATCATCTTTGCATGTTGATGTAGAGGCATATTTTTTTATTCTTATTTCTAATTCATTTCTCTTGTTATCTGTTGCTTTCCTCTTTGATTTCTCATTTGCTAAGTCTTCCTATAAATTTTCTATTTGAGTCTACAACATTTCTCTCTCTCTCTCTCTCTTGATTTAGAAATGATGTGTACACCAATTCATTGTTCTTCTTTGATACATTAATTTTATTAGTATTTTTGAATCTAGAAAAATTCAATTGGAAACTGCTCACCTGAAATTCAAATCAATCCATCTGATTTGCTAGTTTATTTTGAACTATGAGAACAAAAAATGTGTACTCCATGATTTCTTTATTTGTGTAAAATGTGGGTAATACCATGGATTTTGTAGGCTCTGAAGTTAGAACAGACACATGATCCATCAGTTGATTCTTTTCTTTTTTTATACAATTTTGATTTCCTTTTAAACTCTTCAATGTAATCAAAACTCGAGGACGCAGGAATAATGGAATGCTTGAATGGTGAAGGAATAGAAGTACTTTTAGTTGATAATATATTTATAGCCACACTAATTAGGAGTGGGGGAGTTCCTAGAAATAACTCCTTTGTGGTAGAAATGGTAGTGTGACTTGGACCTATCAAAATCCTTTACCTCTTTTGTATGCCTTCATCACTTGGTGTTTGTGTGGTATATTGTATTTTTGTCCTCTTGTGTGTAATTTTTTGTTGTAGCACATGTTGACCACTACTAGTACTACTACCCATACCATCACCACCAGTGGTAGTGTCAGTTGCACTAGGCTCTCCACCATGGGCATGTCCTAGTTGTGATTGTATCTGAACATGAGGATTAGGATTTGAAGCTCTAACAAAATGAATTGTTTCAATTGTACCTGTATGTCCTTGGTCTACTTTATCAACTCCAAGGATAGATTTATCAATTATTTTTCTATGTTCTACATCTATTACCATCCAAGGGCCTTTTCCTTGGGACCCCAAATGACCGCCTTCATAACCCATTTTTTCAGCTATGGCTGCTCCTAAAGTATATGGTTTTTTCATGGCCTCACTTAAACCAACTTTGACATAGATTTTTTCTTCCCTATCATCATTATATTCTTCATTAGTTTCTTGATCTTCACATTCATTAGGATTCTCTATATTCCAAAATTTTGTAAACTCACAATCTTCTTTGTTATCTTCAAAGTCTACAAGAGTTCTTTGTTCACCTAGCTCCTTCCTCATAGACCAAAAGGAAATAATTTTTTATTATGTCCAATTTATATTTGTAACTTCCTTATCTAGAGAATCTAGAATTTTTACTCTACTAGATGGTTTATCACTTTTTTCATAAAAAAAATTGTACCTCTTGATTGTCTTTTGGTGCAATGCCATAATTTCGGTTGACAATTGTTCAAAAGAAATACCTTTCTTAGCAACACTTTTCTCCATTGCTATTTTGACCTCATCCTAAGAACCCTTGTTTCTCAAGTTTTCAAGAAGTGGTTTAATTTGATGTTGAATTCTACTTGCAACATTCCTATTGGCCACAATCATTGATTTAATGGTGTCACATGGATTAAACTGCCAATGACATGCAACATCAAAATTCAAAAGATCATGTGCCACACTAATGCTTTTCTCTCGAATGTGAACCCTCCACATTAAAAAGGTAAAGAAGGAAATAAGTTCTTCAGTTGATTAACAAAGTGCAGTTCATCAATACTTTGCATCCACCTTACATATTCCAATGAAAAAACCCTTTTTGTCACGTGTATTGGAAGTTTTTATGACTCTACTCTTGATCCATAAAATCTTAGCACAGTGTATTCTTCCATTAAGTACCAATCAGCCAATTGTATTTCTTTTCCTAGTTGAATGCAATTTCTACATGGCATAGGAAATTTAGGAATTGGAGTATTTGTAATTTCTTGATGCAATGGAGCAAAAAAGTAGTCTAAAAAATGATTGCAGTTCCTTCGAGAATCATGCATCCTTATCTCAGTGGTCCTTGAATCATATACTAGAGTCATTTTATTTTCCTTGGCATTCATATAGGACATAATCTAAAGCTTGTTGGTTTGAAACATTCCACTGAATTTGAATATAAAAGAATAGCACAAGTATGTTGTGAACCTAAATGTCTTAGTGGAATTTGAGTGTGCACCTCCTTTAATCATTAAAAAAAATTCATGCATGGATTCTACAATGTGCTCAATAAAGTTATATTTGATAGGTTGATATGGAACAATATAATGGATATTATATACCATTTCAAGGAGGCTTGCACCCACTTCCCAATTGTTTTCCAATCCAAGGAAAAATTATAGCATGGAAATAGTATCCTGATCCCATGGTCTAAAAATATCAAAATCATAAGGAGGCTTATGATTACCTTTCAAAAATTTTCTAACTTGTATGTTATCTCGAACTATTTTATTTAGAAAATATTTTTTCTCCCTTTCATCCACTCCTTTATAATCACTAGCAAGATTTTCTAGGTCAATGTGGACATTTCCAAATTCTTCGGTTGTAAAACCCAACACTTTTCCAAGTTCTTCTACATTAATGGATATCAATTATTCTTTGTTATCTTTATTAACAATTTCTCTTTTGTTATCATCATAATTGTGGGCACAAACCATGATAAATTTTGGGCAAGGGAAAACCTCATGTAACATCATACGCCCTAATCCACTTACCCACGGTGCACTGAAACTATTAACTTGCATTTGGTATATAGCCTTATTCTTAGATGAAAATATAAGTTCTGAGGTGAGCCTGACATAGATTTCAAGATCATAAATATCATGGTATTCATCAGTGAAACCTAGGGTTTTAAGAAATCCATCATAATGTATTTTTTATCCAATTTTTCTCTACCTTTCCCAACAACTTTCGTTGGTATACTAGTGGTACTAGTGGTAGTAATTCTTATACAATGCAAAATTTTGAATTCCCTCTTAGTCCTCAATTTTTCTTAAGTCTCCCAACCCTAAACCAAAACTTCAAAGTTTGAAAAAGTAAGATTTTAAGAAATGATGAAACGTAGCTATATGAATTACGTCTTTCACTTAATCAGACTTTGATTCTTGAAAAGATTAATACTGATAGGTGTGGACTGGCTTTGTTGGAACCCAAAATCTCCTTGGTGCACTGCAATGAGCAATCTGAAATCTCCCTGTGTGTCGAATCTCTCACTTAAAAATAAAATCACTTAGTACTAGAAAGTTCACTTCTTCTTTTTTAATATTAAAGTGAATGAAATGTTGGCATGCGTAAATATAACAATTATAGGGTGATTATGGAGGTTTCATTTCACAAGCTTAACACTCTATGCATTACATTCAAGAATGCAACTACATCCATCCATCAAATGTTCATCGAACAGTTGATTAATTTATGATATAAACAATGAACATGTGTTTTAAATTTGTTTTAAACATGCTTTTTAAAGTTGTTTTAAACTTTAGTGGTGCTAGGATACACAATCCTAATGGAGTCATCGAGATGAGTCCACATGTCCATTCTACGGTTTCATGAGTCATATATAGATCTACTTGAAACCTCCTATGGACTCATGGAATCCCTTTAAAAGCAAGATATTGATTGACATCAAGGCCAAGGGGCCAGTAACTTAAAACATTACAAAGGAATTAATAAAATGACTAATCATACTGGGTACCAGGGGAGTAGGTCAATGACAAATTAGAAATCAATAAAAATTTAAAAAAACCTAGCAAGAGTGACAACTTTTAGTGTTTTTAGTGTTTTTTGTCAATTTGATGGAAACTTTATTTTTTCATTTGTATTGCTTTATGTTTTAAATTTGCATGCAAATATTTCATACATAGATAATACTTAATCTCTTAAAGGAAAAAAATCTGATTTTTCTAATTTTATTAAATATTTCATTCCATTATTTTATTCCATTTACATTACTTGTATAATTTGAATATAGACACTGTAAACACAAAATAATTCTTTACTGTAAATGAATACTAAAGAATAACACAACCATTTATTTTATTACCACTGAATTACAATATTACATTATTACATAGCTTTTTAAAGATGAGTAGAGCATGCAAGCTCGTCTTTTATATAAATAACACATGTCACTTTACATTAGACAAAATTTATTCTAAGTTGTTGGGTCGTTGGCTACTTCTATTGCTGGTGACAATACAAACCATATTCTCAAACCACAGGTCTTGTCAGCCATGGTTTGGACCTTGGAATCTCGAATGTGGTTCTACATTTATAATATGCTCAATATGGTGTGCTAGAAAACCTCAAACTGAAACAATTAATTCCAAGCTAGCAGTGGCAGCCATGGGATCTAGACAATATTATAAAACAAGTGATTTTGAGAATCCATAGGGCTTTCCTAACCATATTGAGGAAATGGGAGATATGAAGATACAAATTGTGTTTATCCTATTTGAGAACTAGAGTCATGCAAAAGATGAGGAGTAGTAAATATCTTACGTGTTAATGGTCAAAAATATCACAACAACGTTAAAATAGAATATTTCTACTCTACTCCTAAAAAATAAAAATAATATAAACTACCCATCTTCCAAGGTCTCTATAGTTCGTTCTGAACTATGTTGTTGTCGTTCAGTGGCCTATGCAACTATAATGTTCAAGGGGCCTACTAGTAAAGAGTACAAACTGCATAATATGAACTAATCTAATGTTTGGGGGATGTAAATAAACAACAAAATATAGAACATGCTCAGGGCAACAAAGCATAAACACATTTTTTTTATAATTCAGACATATAAACTTCATAATGAGCATTTCTTTTAACCAACTAAAACAATAAAATGACACAATCCATAAAGTAATCTATACCATTGCATTCATTCATAGTGCAAATTGAAGACATACAACCATTCATCATCACTTTTTTTTAAACTCCATTTTCAAATACAAACACATCACTAGCTCATTACTAGAATTACTAGATCAATAAATATAAAGAGATCTCTTTCATAGATACCTCAATGAAATAGTATCAAATTTTAAATCTTCTATTTATTTTCATCAAATAAGAGACATTTATGCACAACAAAACTCACTGGCATACAAATAACTATTGTTCATCAACATTACCATTAAACTAACAAACTTCTGAACATAACATAAACTGTATTAAAACTTGTAAAATGTTTGAGTATCTTTGCATAAAACTGTAAAAAACTTCTAAAAGCTGTAAAAAATATACTAAATCTCTCTTTAGGCAGCCAATCTTGACTTCAATTATCCAACCTTTACAAAATGGAAAGAAATTCTACATATAGACAAATTCAGCACTAATTCCTCTCATCAAAAATTAAGATCCACAATCTGAGGTTTCAGATCAACAAATGTAGGGACACTTAGATAACTCAAGTGTTTGTCTCTACTCTAATTTTTGAAGCTAAAAAAGTAAGCCAACTTCTCCTTCAATCAAAATTTGGACTCACAGTCATCATTTAGATCCCTACCAACTATTGCAAGTTACTCTTGTCTTACTAGCTCTGCTGCCTAGTCATTCCTTTCTTCAGAATCCACCCAGAAAGATACCGCTATTCAAAAGTTAATAATAATAATAAAAAATCTTATCACCCTCATGATGGAAACCATAGTATTCATCATAGTTAGCTAGAATTTTTTTCACCGTATCATCATCTAGTCCATCTACCCAATCAACCTTGAACTCTAACTCTTCAAACTTCTTATTTGTTACATCAACAATTACTTTCATTTGACCAACATCCTTAGTTTCCCAATGCAGGTCACATATGATTTCTAGCAACCTATCCATGAGTGGTGATTCAATTGTATCTCCTTCTGCTAACATTCCATTCATTTGTTCCTCCCATGCATCCTTGACATCTCCCAAATATTTGAGTCTCTGATATGGAGGTAAGGTTTATCAATAAACCTTGAAATGAGTTCTTCAAATACACCCGTGTGCTCAAATATCTCAGGGACATTCTTTAGCATGATTATACTATGCTCAATCAGAGTATATGACTTTAAGGTAGATATATGAAAATACTTTGTGACATATCCAGAATCTTCCTCACCTTAGATTTGGGACTGGACCAACTCTTTATCATAAATATTGTTAATTGCTTTGTACTTTCCCAAATATTCTCTGAGCTTTTCCTCTTCTTCCCACCATTTCTTCATGGTTTCCCCTATGGTCCTGACTAATTTCAGCCCCTTGTAATAATACTTAAATCCTTTTTCCAAAATCATATCCATATCAGCTTTGAAGGTATTAAGCCAATTATCAACCCATGCGGCTTTCTTCTTCATTTTAGTCAAGGCATCTACCTCTTTTCGGCTCATAAGAATGGGGATCTTAGATGTTGTAGGCTGCTTAGGCATAGATGACATCAACTCCTTCAAGAAATCCTTCATTTTAACAACTTGAGCCTTAAGTTCATCTTTGGAATTCTTGTCCTTGATTAACTTGGACTTGGTAGTAGTGGCAACAATGTCAATAAAATTAATTTGCTGACTTCTAGTGTCCTTTCCCAGATTGACAGTACTTATCTGATAATCGTTAGGTTGCAATTCTCTATCATCCTTGTCAGCAATTGGAGTGGAAATTTCAGCTACCAAATCTCCTTCATCTATGAGTTTGTTTGAATGCGCTGCACAAGCCTTCTTCTTTCCCTTTACCTTGTCAATCTTTGTCCTCATGTCATCCAACATTACTGGTTGGGCTTGTACTTGTTGCCTCTTCTCTAGGTTCAATTTCAACCAAGTGTGAGTGGCTGGTTGTGAGTAGTTGGTTGAGTGACCACTTGTTCAACATTCAGAGGTGTTGAGGATGGAGGTATAGAGGAAATCATTTCAATAGTTTGTTGGGAAGAAACCTTTTTAAGCTCTTCTTGTTCCTTTTGTAGTCTTTCTTTCTTCCTCCTCTCATTTTCATCTTTTATCTTTGTTGTCTTCCTCATTTCCTCCTCCTATTTGGCAACCTCTTCTTCATCTTTTAGCCTTTGTTTCTTTAACTCCTTAGCTTAGAGCTCCTCCTCTGCAACCTTTTCTTGTGCAACTTTTCTTTCTATTTCCAAGGCCTCATCCCCTACCTTCTTTCGTGCTTCAGCTTCTTCCACTTCCTAAGTTAATTCCTCAGCTTTTATTTTTTGTTCTTCTTCTTGTGCATCTCATTCATTAGCTAGATTTTAAGCACCTTCCATCAACTCTTGTTGTTCCTTCTTTGTCGACACATCTTTTAGTTCTATTTCTACACTGTGTAGGCTTCCAACTTCACATTCAACTCCTTCTTCTATGGGTTCTTCTTCAATATTTTTCAAATACTCCTCCCATTTAGGTGCTTCCCCTTCTTGGGATGGAGTTCTTTTAGAATTCATGCAGATTCATAAATACCAGGTGCGAGAAAGAAGGTAAGTAGAAGTTAGGGCTGGGACATGAACAAAGACCGAACCCTCAGTTGGTGCAAGGTTCAATCAAAGGCCCGCAACCAAGTCTCGATGAACAAACGAAACAACATGGGGACTAGGATTTGGAAGGAATGAGAACTTTGAAGAGTTCAAAGTTCAGTCACAACCTCAAGTCCAATCCAAAAAGAACAAAAAATAACTTTGAAAAGACACAAATTTCAAGTCACATTCTAAGATCCAATCCAACAAAGAACAAAGATATGAAAAGAGGTTGGACCTTGGGATCAGGTCAAAAATAGGAACAAAACTTGAAAAGTTCTTGGTTCTATTTTTGACCTAAAACCCGACCCCGATAGGAACAAAATGCACAAGGAAAAAGGAAGTTGGGATTAGGACACAAACAAAAACTAGCACCCCATAAAAAGAAACAAGTGTTAGTGTCGAAACATGACCTAAACCTAAAAAAGCACAAAAAAAGAACAAGGAAAAATATGGGACTGGGATCGAGACATGAACAAGAACTTGAACCATTTGAAAAGGAACAAGTGCATGTCCTAGTTCGTGACCCGAGCCCGCAAAACAAAAGAAACAAGGACTTAGAAGGAAAATGAACAACTGCTAAGACCTAAGAAAGAAAACCAAGGACAAACAAACACAAGGGGGACCCATTTTGACCAAAAATAAAATGGGATGGTTATGCAAGGCTTAAAAATTGGTGACTCAGCTGGGAAAATGGTTTAGCCATTTTTGAAGATACTAAAGAATTCAGTCACCTAGAACCTTTGGTTCATGTACATTTTGAACATGAGTATGATCAATCATGGCAAACAAGGTTGATCTGGAATCTCAAATATAAATCAGCAATAACCACATAAAATTTGAGTTTGTTCATGTAAGGTGTATCTATTTCCTTGAAGGTTCTTCCTATCCTAAATTACTGTATTAAACATTTAGGCTATGTGAGGTGAATCCTTTTGACTATCATGCAATGACATCCTAGGTATTGCTCCACTACCAGACATGCATCAATAGCCCTGATGAAGATACCTCTAGTTCTCTCAAAGAATTGTTCTATTGCTAGCCAAGAATCCATAGCCCCTATAGAGGTACCTAAATTACCCTTCTCATATTGAGTTTCTCCATCATTTAATGGTTCTCTTTTCTTTTCTTTTATATAGGATTACTTGAATAAATTCATTTTCATCTTTTCCTCAATACTCAGATGTATCATCTTGAAATTTGGATTGAGAACTACAATGGACTTCATGACAGTGTTAGGACTCCAATATTTCACCTAAATCTAGAATACAATTACCCTGAGACAAATAGGCCTCAATGTAAATAGATGTTTCTATCTATTATGTGACAAATTTAGCCGTGGTTTATGAGATTACTTACAACATACATGTTTGTTCTTAACCTTTCAGGCTACTATTTAAAAAGAACACAAGACATGGGTTTTGATGAAAAAATTCCACAGACATATTTGAAAATACCTAAACCAACTTCTCTCCTAGTACCTTCAGTATACATTGAATAAGCACTCTAAATTCTAAAATAGAGCAAAATGGAGGTCACCCAGAAACAAAAGAACAGAAACACAAGCAACAATAGTAACACAAAACAAACAAACAAAACAAACAAACCAAATAATTACATATATACAACCAAATAGAACATCAAACCCTCATGGGCCAAAATAATGTTTGAGAAACTGCCCATTGACAGGCAATGGAATAGGCTCTCCCATTAAGGTGCTCAACCAAAAGGAATTCTCACTGAAGATCTCGACAATCTGATATGGAACCAACCAAAGTCGGTCAAAATTTTGATGGTCCCCTTTCTTTTCTCTGGCTTTATCCCATAGTAGTACAAGGTCCAATATTCTAAAATCTTTGGTTTTTTCTCTTTTTTCAAACCAATGTTTGACAATAGCTTAAAGTTTAGAAAACTACTATAAAGCAACATCTTGTTGTTCCTCTAGATTCAACAAACTGGTTAGTCTAACTTCTATCCTATCATCATTTGAGTAAAATTATTGCATAAACCTAAGAACATGTATCTGTAGATGGATAGGAAAGACCAGGTTTTGGCCATAGAGTAACTTGAATGGGGAGTTTCCTTAGGCAGCCTTGATTGAGTTCTATCTGCCCATACGGAAAATCTCAGTTGAGTATGCCAATCCCTACGATTACTTTCTAACAGCTTCTTAATTACTTCCAACAGATTTTTGTTCATAGACTCAGCTACTCCATTCCCCTATGGGTAGTAATTATAAGAATATTTTTACAAAATTTTATGCTCATATTCCCATTGAATAAACTTGATAGAAGAAAAAGTAGGGCCATTATCACATACCAAAGAAAATGGTACTCCAAACCTAGTAACAATGCATTCATTAAGGAATTTGATGACAAGTTCAATAGTGCTATTCTTGCAAGATTGAGCTTCAGTCTAGCATGTATAGTAATCAATTATTGTCAATAAATTTGTGACCTACAAAAGAATTCAGATTAATTACCTCGAAAAAATCTAATGCCCATTGGAAAATGGTCTTACCTCGTATACTGGTTGTAGGGGAAATGCTGGATTACATTCCCTGGATGTGGAAGTATGACATGTATGACATTTCCTCACATGTTGGTGAGCATCACAGAACACATGGGTCCAATAGTAACCCAATCTTAGAATTTGGTGTGCCATGGAATCAACAGAACCATGTCCAGTACCATGTTTACCATGAAATTTCACTATGGCTTGTTTCGCTTGCTGTTGATCAAGGCAACATAGATAGATGACCTCAAAGTTTCTTCAGTACAAAGCTTCCCATTTGAGCATGTAGTGGGAACTCTTTAGCCTTAGTGCTCTCCTTTGAGTGGTGTTCATTCCATATGGACATTTTTTATTTAACAACAAAAAGATCAAATCAACACACCAAGGATCACTTGTGAATGTTTGTATCGTATATTGTTGATAGGTAATCTTACTATCAACAGTTGTCATAGAATTGGATAAGCCTTGTCCTCAGACTAGCTTCATTAGATGGATTTCAAGGTCAAATTCTTGTAAGATTGTCATCCACTTTCCTCGTCTCTCCCCTAGTTCACTCTACATAAGAAGGGACTTTACAGTAGGGTTGATAACTATGGTGGTAATTTGACTATGGAGGATATAGTGTCAGAACTTCTTAACAAATCGTACCAATGCAAAAGCCTATTTCTCTAGAGGTGGATATCTAACTTCAACATTTTTGAATAGAGAACTCATAAAAGTAATCAGCCTTTCATCTCCTTCACCTTTCTGCTATGTCGATACAACAATACAAGAATGATTAGATGTAAAATAATATATATAAAAAGGCTTCAGATAATCAAGGCTAGTTAGAACCGGTGCCTCTGAAATAGAATGCTTAATTTGTGAGAATTTAGATTTAGCCTCATTACTCCACTCAATCTTAGCATCCTTCTTCATCATTTCATTTAGGGGCTTGACAATCTCTGCAAACCTAGTTATGAATTTCTTCACAATGTTTATCTTCATGGAAAAGGATCTCATCTCCTTTTTGCTACCAAGCATGGTTAGTTTCAGAATGGATTCCACTTTGTCTAGGTCAATTGAAATTACCTTCTTTGATATTATGTGGCCTAGTAATTTTCCTTCTAAAACTCTAAACACACACTTTTTTGGATTGAGGAAGACACCATAACTTATGCACTTTTGAAGGACCTTTGATAGATCTGCAATGTGGTCTTCTCTAATTTTGGAAAATACTATCAAATCATCCATATATATGATAATACACTTACCTACCAAATCCTTAAATGCCACATCCATCGCTCGCTAAAAGGTGGATCCCTTGATAAGACCAAATGGAATCCTCCGATAAGCAAATGTCCCCCAAAGTTTGGTAGTGAAGGTGGTCTTCATCCTATCCTCGTAGTTTACCATTACCTGATTGTATCCTGAATATCCATCTAGGAATGACATAATTTGTGAACCATTTACTATTTGCAACATCTCATCCAAGGAAGTAAGAGGATAATTTTCCTTCTCTGAAGCTTTGTTAAGGTTTCTAAAGTCAATGCATAACTTGATCTCTCAACTCTTTTTATGAACATGGACCAGATTAGCGACCCAAGTCGAATGCCTTACTAGAAAGATTATCCTCCCTGAGAACAACTTATACACTTCCTTTTGAATTAAGGGTTCGATCAGGGCATTCATTGGGCATTGCTTTTGAAAAAAAGGTTTTACTTCAGGTTTCAAGGGGATAGTATGTGTTATTACCCAAGTATCGAAGGTTTTCATGTCTTCATACCCCTAGGAAATTGTTGCTATATTTGATTTTAACACTATCAAGATTTTATCCCAAATATATTTGGGGTAGGTTTTTCCAATAAATACATTCTTCTCAAGGCTTGAATCTGCCAAGTTAACTAAATTGTACTTTCCTCCATCACTTTTCGTAGGTAACCTTTCACGAGCTCAAGGACCAGAATCGAAGATTGTTTCTAGTGCCACCATTCCCTTGGGGATATTGTTGGTCTTTAGGTTAATTATTCCTTCTGGGTCATAATTTTTAGGATCCCAATCTCCTTGATCTTTGTTTGATTCATCTATAACCAATCCTTTAAAGACATCTAAAGTTGCCAAGAAGGCAAGTATATGCTGGTCATCATCAAAGACTTGAAAATTTTAAACGTTGTCTGGAATGGCTGGGATCAAGACTAACTCTACTAAGAATATTTTCAATTTAGAGTCTTGAATGGGTTCCAAGGTACTATCAACAACAACAAGTGCATTTTCAATCTAGTTGTCTTCTCTTGGAATCAATTTTATCCTGAAGGAATCAAATTCCTCTATCAAATTCCATATCCTATTCTTTTATATAGCCAGCCTCTTGTTATGGCATGTGTATTGATTGCGAAACTACTTGAAAATGACCTTAGAATCTCCCATGACTATCAAAGCTATAACCCTTTTCCCATATGCAAACATCAGTCCTCTAGCCAATGCTTCATATTCTGCCACATTATTAGTACAACTGAACTGTAACTTGTAAGAAGCAAAATATGTTTTCCCTTTCAAGTTTGTTAGTTCAATTCCAACTCCACTCCCTATTTTAGACTTATCACCATCGAATTTGAGGACCCACAATTGATCCTGAACTGGTGTTTCTTTCTTAGGGTGAGCCAAAGGTAATTGTTCGCAAGAAATAGGTGGTGGCTCAGACTGGTTTAAGACTTCTAGACATGGTGAGTGATGTGAATAACAATCATTAGAAATTTCACTCAGATTTAGAACCTATGTAGAAACTTCTTCTTGGATCTAATCTTGATCAGTGATTTTATAGTCAGTCATTTTTTTCAACAAGTGCTTGGGGATTGGAAGGTTGGAAGGGATGGGTATGTTAGACATTTCTTGAGATTCTACAATCTCATTTCCCAAGGTAAGACATGGAACCTAAGTCTATCTAGTTGGGGAAAGGACTTCTTCATGTATATTACTGGTTCATGTCAAAATAGTGGCATCTCTAGCGTCAAATGAAAACTAATTCGGAAGTGTTTCGGGGTGGCATTCATAGGTTTCCACTAACTAACAAACATGGTTCAAAATGTCTACACAAGGTTGACATGTCAATTCAGAATGACTCTTGTAATGAATTCTACACCAGTTAGGGAGTAGTAGACTCCATAGATCAACCTCTTCTTTGAGAACTAGCCTATCCTATTGCAACTTTCTAATTAAAATCTATTGGCTGATAGTGGTCATTGGGTCACTGTGCTCTAAAATTTGTAGGCTATCAGGATTGAAAATTGAAAATTTCATGATTTCCTCTCTCCTATATACTCATATCTCCATTTCAAAGTAGGCTACCCCATTAGGAAAGTCATACTTAGTGATCATGTGTTTGAGACGAGGTTCACTTTCAATCCTAATTTTTGTTGCTACCCCTTTCCATGGCAGCCACATGTGTGAAAATTCTAAGGATAGGTAACCCCCAATGCTTTTTATTAAGTCTCGGCTTAGAAGCATGTCGTATGTCTTGGGGATATCAACTACCTAGATATCCATATAAGTCTAGATCCACGGATCTAATCCAGCCTACACATGAATGTTTTTTAGTTCCCCTACCACATTAATCTCAGTTTTGTCTAACTATATGACCTTATTATGAGTTTGAACTAGATTTAAACCTAATTTTTTGCAACTGGAAAAAGGTATAACATTACCTGAGGCTCAGAAATCCAAGAGGAAGTTATGTAAATTATTTCTAAAGATTCTCAGGTTTAAAAGGAATGGTGGGGTCCATGTCTTAGCTTTGTATATGAACACATTCATGTCAATAGTTGGAGTCACCTTATTCTTCCCTTTTGACCGAGCTGCCTCTTCCAAAGCTCTCAACACAATGTCGTAGTGGGTATGGAACCACTTCAAGATGTCAAAGAATGATAGCAAGGTCTTTTTTTTCTGCATCTCCATGAAATAAAATTCTATTTCATTTTTCATCCAATATTTAGGAACAAAAGATGAGTTACCTTTATTTTGAAATTCAGGTGGGCCTTTTGATGGAGGCGGTTTGTTATCAAAATTCTGGTTGGGTGGAACTATAGTGTTCAGAGGAACAGATGTGGTGAACATGCCTTAACTCTGATTCCTTAGGAAATGACCCCCTTTGGATTGAAAGGCTTGAGCGTCATATACATCCTCCTCTGGCTCATTTTCCTCTTTTCTGGGGAAAGGAGATCCTTCATCATATAGTTCATAAGCCATGGTTTTTTTAGTTCATCCACCATTCTTTTCGGGATCACCTTGCAGTGGAGCATTAGCTTGTGAAATCTTAACCATTTTCTCCATTTCAAGACAATTAACTTCAGAATGTGTTTCAATGTCATGCAACCTATAACAATTTTTCATGAAATTAAGATCTGCAAAATATTCAATGTATGCTTTATCCTCACCGACTTGATAGTTATAGGTAACTCCCTCATTTTTTGGTTTAGTGTTCCATTGCCTATTGTTATTGGATCTCTGGTTGTATCCCCTATTTTGGTTCTGGTAATTTTGATTCCAGGGGGATTTTGGTTTTGGAAATTCCTTTGATTTTGTTTGGGATTCTGGTTGGAATAACTAGCCTGATTGGAATACCCTCCCTGATTTTGGTAACTTTGATTTTGATTTTGATTTTGAGGGGGGTTGTACTTGAGTTGTTCCATCTCATTAGTCACCTAAGACAATGTTTTCTTCAAAGTTTCCAACTCTGTTGTCAGATGAGCAGTACATTCACTTTTTGTAGTGGTTGCATCTAATGTATGCATCACCGGGTTAGACCCTCCAGCATGATTATGATAATTTTGAGCTTGCTGCGAAGAGTCAGGGGTTTGACAACTAAAGAATAATTGTTGAGATGGAGCATGTAGCTAGGTTAAAGGGGTGTATGCACAATGAGACATCCCTGAGACTGTATTAAATAGTGGGGTAGGATTAGGCATCTGAAGATCTCCTAGAGGAGAGAAAACCCCTCCTAGACCTCATGATTGTGAACTAATCTACTGTTGTTGTTTAATAGCTAGGTGGTAAAATTTAGACAGAGAATCAATGTCATTTGTGAGGTATTTTCTTTGCAAATCCAGGACAATCAAGGGATCTATGGCCTTCAGGTAAGCTTGGATAGCAATATTTTTAGCCACTAAGTATGGGTCTTGTAACCTCCTGTACATCCTCTAAAATCTGGTATTAAACAGGGGCAACAGTTCATGTGGCTCTTTCCTAATAGTAGTGAATTGATGATATAAGATTGCGGGATCAACATAAACCCAAAATTGGTTAATGAATGCATCTTCTAGGTTTTTCTAGCTCAAGATTGATCCTGTAGGAAAATTCAGATACCAATTATAAGCCATATCTCCCAATAAGTAGGGAAACAATCTACATGCAACATCATGGTGACAAATATGAGCCTAAGTATAGGCATCTTTGAATCCTTGTATGTGCTCTTCAACACTTCATGTCTCTCCATTAGTGTACCTAGGATAGAATTTCTTTGGATTCTTAGGAATTTTATGTATGCCACTAGGAATGACTCCAAGTGGTGAAGGATTATTGGCAAAGAATGCCATAGGTGGTGGTGGTGGTGGATTTGGTTGTGCCAGCTATGATATTGGTGGAAATCTGGGTGGAGTAAGTGGTCGTGTTAATGGTTGTGAGATCAAAACCCTATGGGTTTTGGTCCTAACAGGGGTCTAGAGTTCAACTAACAGTTATGGATTTGTAGTAGATCTAAGAACTCTTTCAAACATTTCTGGTGAAAACGACCCTATTCGATCCAGTTTCTTCCTCTAGGCCCTCCTAGCGTCAGTTCTTTTTACGGTAAAAAATAACACAACAATGTTAAAATAGAATATTTATACTCTACTTCTCCTGAAAAAGATAAATATTATAAACTACTGATCTTCTAAGGTCTTTGTAGTTGGTTCTCAACTATGTTGTTGTCGTTCAGTGGCCTATGCAACTGTAATGTTCAAGGGGCCTACTAGTAAAGAGAATAAACTACATAATATGAACTAATATGATGTTTGGTGGATTTAAATAAATAGAAAAAGATAGAATAGGGCTTAGGGAAGCAAAGCATAAACATAGATTTCTTTTAATTCAGACATATAAACTTCATAATGAGCATTTCTTTTAACCAGCTAAAACCATAAGATGACACAATCCATAGAATAATCTATACCATTGTATTCATTCATAGTGCAAATTCAAGATTTACAACCATTCATCATCACTTTTTTTAAAACTCCATTTTTAAATAAGAACACATCACCAGCTCATTACTAGAATTCATAGATCAATAAATATAAAGAGATCTCATTCATAGATAACTCAATGAAATAGTCTCAAATTTTGAATCTTCTATTGATTTTCATCAAATAAGAGACATTTATGCATAAAAAAACTCACTGACATAAAAATAACTATTGTTCATCAACATTACCATTAAACTAACAAACTTCTGAATATAACATAAATTGTATTAAAACTTGTAAAATGTTTGAGTATCTTTGCATAAAACTGTAAAAAACTTCTAAAAGTTGTAAAAACTATCCTAAATCTCTCTTTAGGTAGCCAATCTTGACTTCAATTAGCCAACCTTTACAAAATGGAGAGAAATTCTACATATAGACAAATTCAGCACTAATTCCTCTCATCAAAAATTAAGATCCACAATTTGAGGTCTCAGATCCACAAATGTAGGGACACTCAAATAACTCCAGTGTGTATCGCTACTATAATTTTTGAAGCTAAACAAGTATTCCAGTTGCTCCTTCAATCAAAATTTGGACTCCCAGTCATAATTTATATCCCTGCCAACTACTACAAGTTACTCTTGTCTTTACAACTCTATTGCCTATAGACACATAAATATGACCTAGGCCTGCAAGCTCTATTTTACCACTTTTGTCCTAGCATAATTATGGAATTTAATTATGTCCTTGGTCCACATTCAACTATTAATTAAATAATACATTATTATTTAATTAATTCATGTCTTTTGTATTCTTCATGATTATTAAATAAATAAATTTTATTTATTTATTCAATATGTCACTAAGGGTCTATTATCTTCTTACAATTAAATAAATTTATTAATTTATTTAATTACCTTTGTTCATTTATTCTTCTTGATTATTAAATAAATGAATTTTATTTATTTATTTAATATGTCACTAATCCTCATAATTAAAATGAGTTTATTAATTTATTTAATCATTAATCATATCCTCTAAATTAAATAATTATCTTTAATTATTTAATTGTCAAAATTAACATTTCCCTCATTTTAAATAAATGAAATTATTTAAAATGATATCACATTCTTGACTGACAGTTCATTTTATTAAATAATCTAAAAATCGATTATTTATTATCACACAAAATCCATATTTTGAATTAATTTAATTCAAAATAGTAACTTTCTTCCAAAAATCAAGTAATTGAGCAAATTCTTGATTTTCCAAATCTGATCTTTAGTTCAACTCTTATCTTCTTGATTTTTTGAATCTCACAAATCAGAGTCTTTATCTTCTTGATTTTTGAAAATCTTTATTTTTCTAATCTATTCTCCACCGCCGATTTGATTTTCTCAAATGACATCTCGACCACTCATTTAATGATTTTTCCCTAACCCTAATTAGGGATTATCACATTAAATCTTGTCCTCTAATTTTAGGTTTCTGTCAAAAGTCGATCCTGTCCGTCCGTCCAAAATTGCATTTTCTATAAAATGCCAATTTTGCTCACATTTTCGACTAGTTAGACTTATGCTCATTCTCACATATTGTAACATTTTATTTTTGTATTATGATTTCATCAAGTTTTAGACATTTCTTGGCATAGGTATTTTAGTCATTTTCTCATAGCCATAGACATATGTTTAAAATCCTTCAAAGCTTGTTTAGGAATTCGCCATAGTCATTGCTCGTACATTTGATTTGAGGGCAACACAACAATTAGGAAGTTATAAGGTGCTATGAAGGTAAATCAAGGAAGCTTCAATGACAAGTATAATCATTTTATTTAGTTTCCATTGTGCTTGATACTTTTCTTTGGGTTTATATGCTTTATTGATTTGATAATCTAATTTGAGATTTACCCTTAGATACATTGGTGAACCCGACACATTCAATCTTTTTTTTGTATTTTATGTACGGTTTTCTTTCTTTTTTTTTCATAGGTACAGGTATGAAACACTGCATTCATCTTTTATCGCGCCACATCTAATGCGTCATGACGCATTTGAGGACTTAAACGATGCAAATGCTCTACTAAGCTGCATACGTAGTCTAAAAACCCACATTTTGATAGACAGATCCGCATCCGACTCTTCAAACAATGCATTTGATATTTGAGATGCATCTTCCTATTAGACCAGACTGTAGGACTGAGCTACATTTGCAACATAGAGCGACGCATTCACTCTGTTGTGACACATTTTCCTGGTAATATTTCTTTTCATTTTTGCATTCAGGTTTTCCTAATTTCTTTTGTGCATTCTGGTTTTCTTATTCGCATTCTACCTAGCATAGGTTTTTGTGTTACTAATCTTAGTTTGCAACATATGGCAGTTACATTTCGTGGATCCAAGACTGGTGGATAAAACTCCTAACCTGTGGTTTTGCAGGTTTGAGTGTCAAAGACTCAATACTAAACATTGTGCTTGTCTTTTTTAGATTAAAACACATTTCTTTTTAGTGCACTTAAAACAAACTTGTCTTTCATTTATGATTGTGTTTGCAAATGGTAGGTGATTATGCTCTCACCTTGTGAAAACTTGGTGATCAGAAAACTAGACCCATTTTATCTGTTATGCACCCTTAAGACTTAGTAATCGAAGTATCCTCTCCCCTTGCACTTTCAGGTGATCTTGGGTGTAAGAGAAATGCTTACTAACTCTAGAACTTGGGTCTATTCTTTTGGGAAAAAGTACTAAACCTAGGACGACTCAGACTGGTAGCACCTTGAACCCGAGGGACTTCTAGCTGGTATATAAAAGTGGATTTTTGGGGAAATCCCAAGAATCACGTGTATGGTTCTAATGAGATGGATCCTAAAGGGGACTATCACCGCATGGATCATGTCCTATGAATGGAATGCCCTTAATAAACACCTATTTTTTAGAGGCCAACCATTCTTCAGTCGTTGCTTGGTATAGTGCAAGGTACAGTATCATGTCCGAAGACACTCACTACTGATCCCCTTGAGTAGAGATAGCAATTCTTGGTAAGTGATGACCCAAGAATCCAAATTTGGTGTACCCATATAAGTGCGTGCAAATAAGGGAGCTTGTACCACCAAACTTCTAAGCTATCTTCTCTCAAAAAGGAAAGGTGTTTAGCACCAATCCCAAGTATATCGATGGGCTATATCAAGTATACAAACCCTTGGCCTATTGGCCTATTAGGATCATGCTTGTCTCATGTGTGTTTGCATACACCAAAACATCGTGCTTGCCAAGTGTTTTCCAGTTACTTAAACAAAACAAACAACACCCAAACATCAGGACACAAATCATCAATATTTCAACAATTCGGGTTTTTGACCCTAAACATAAAAAATTTGACCTTTTAATATTCTGCATTGCATTTGACAAAACACAATCACTCTGTTGCAATGCATTTGCCAAATTTTGCAACACATTTGATCTATTAAACCACATTTGATCTCAAAAACACTACAATTGCTTGTGTCACAACGAATCTGAGTCTCACAGAACCGCATTTGTCAAACCCTATCACATTCGTCAATTTAATAGCCACATTCACTTAAACTGAAATGAATTTGAAATACTGTGAAACATCTAAGGTCTCAAACGATGCATTTTTCTAGCAGAAATAAAATCTTCATACCAAGTCCAAACTCAATATAAACTCTGTAAATCTCTTGTCAGACACTATTTCCATGAGCATTCCATCACAAACCAACCTTGAAATTGCTCAAATTTTTTTATCATTTGACCATTAGTTCATATTCTTGACCATAGGCTTAATCTTTCAAATGTCAATTGCATACATTAGGCATTAGCTTGACCCTAGGTTTTCATCCTTGCATACTTTGGATTAGGTTAATCTCAGCACAAATTGCAACATCATTGTTTTCAAAACTAGGTTATCTTGGACTTAATCATCCTCTCTTTTTATCGCCCATTGCCCCTTTTGTGAGAGTTTCCAACTCAATAGTCTAGTTAGGAAAACTCACTAGTCATCTTGACCTTGTCATTTTGTCATTTTCAACAAGTCCTTTAGTAACCAAAATTGAAAACAAAGATTGAGCTTAGAAGTGTTTAGGTATCCTTTTCTCCAAATTGCATTCTAGTTTATACCTTGTATACTTTATTCCCAAAAATACAAAAATATTATTCATCCCAGTCGTCATTTTGAACCTAGACCTTGCATTTATCATATTAAGTCCTTAGTCAACATTATCATCTTAGTCCTCATTCAACATTTTGGCTTTGACAACCTCATCATCTTACATCAATCATTTCCTTAGACAAACGCCATCAGCACCTAGTCACCCTAGTTCGCATTTTCTTTAGAAAACATAGTCTTGCATTGTCATCCTTTATCGAAAATCCAAAAACAAAAAAAAACATAGGCTAGCATCATCCTCGTATTTAGTTGTCATTCTCGTCATTTTCATTTGAGCAATCTCATTTTATGGTGGAAACTAGACTCCAAAGAAAGAAGCGACAAATGCCAAATTTTGGACAAAACTACACTTCCAATGTTAACAATCACACGTATGACCCAAATTGGACATTTGATGACCCATTTGGAAAAATGAATAATCAACCTCTCATGACCATGCCATCATCATCAAACAGTCCTTTTGAACCATTCTTATGTAAGGATGAATATTGACAAATACTTGAGGAAAATCTAGAGGTAGCAGTACAAGATCCAGAGGTAGGCTACTTTGTAGAACAAATGGTCTTATATGACAGAGAGATATTTGGCCATACTCTTAAGTCAAGGAGCTAAACTACCTCATGGGTTCAACATTGATACCTTCAGATCGACATCTCCTACTAATAACATCAACAATATGCATAACATGTCAAATAGTGGTCAACCTCCAAACACCACAAGCAATACCTTTTTTGATGCTACAATGACTGTGAGTGCTACCTCCAACATTCCAAACAACTCCAATTCAATAAACGCTACATCCATTGGAGGATGAAAATCCTTCACAGTGCCCACAATATCCAAAACACCATCACAATCAGCTGGAACCACCTTTGGCTCCTCAACAATGTGGGAAAATTATTCCAATCCTCTCTTTACCACTACGATAAATGCCATGGGGGCATCATCAAGTCATAAAAATCCTCCATTGACAACTACATCTAGTACAATGAGTACATCATCATCATATCCTCTCATTGGTATCTCACAAAATCCTTTAGGTGGAGGTAAACGATGTATCTTTATTCAAGGACAACAACAAAATGTTAACACGTCAACACAGTCCAATACGATCAAATCCCAAGGAAAAAATACGACCATTCCCCTTGTCCAAACCCAAAAATTTGGACAAGGTAGTCAACACACACAACCTATGGCATCATTCACACATCAAAATGTTCATGGTCACCATATTCCCCAAATATCGACCCAAATGGCTGGGGGCCACATCCCAACATACTCATCCCATATTCATACTCACTAGCATACCCCCAATCCAAAATTTCAAAACCAACAACACACAAATCCGAACACATCATACATGCCACAACATATACTTCAACAACATGCCAACATCCACTCACAACAAATGGGGGCCTATGGTGTACCAATCAATCCTATGTATGGGACCACAAATGACCCTATAATTGATGCCTTACAAGCAAAACTGATGGGTCTAGAGAAGACCATAGAAAACATACAAATATCTAGCAAGAAATCAGAAGTGTCATATGATCTATCTATATATCCCTTCGACATGAACTTATACATGCCACCATTTCCTCTGGGATATGTGTCACCTAATTTTACCAAATATAGAGGAAAGACAAACCCCATCAAATTTTTTTGTGAATTTGCAACCAACTGTATGGACGTCACCTATGAACAAACATACTTGATGAGACTTTTTTCTAACAGTCTTGCAGGTCCTACCCTTGAATGGTTCTCCACTCAAAAGGACATCCAAACATGGGATGAGCTTCAACAAAAATTCATAAAAAATTACCCATACAACATTGACATGGACACCTTTATTACTAGCTTATGCAGTCTCACACAAGAGGATGCTGGTGAAACATTCATCCCATTCTTCCAAAAATGGAGAATTCTAGCTAGTCATTGGCACATCGACATACCTGAAAAGGAAAAGGTGGACATGTTCCTTCAAACACTTCTAGGACCCTTAAAATATGCATTGCAAGTGCATTGTTGTACAACCTTCATGGACCTAATTGAAAAAGGTGTCTAGATTGAGAAAGCCCTTATTGCAAAGGGAGAGCTAAGATACGGTCCTAGAAACACAAATGAAAATCCTCCCACCAACAAAAATAAGTACTGGGTCAAAAATAAACATGTTACCAATGACGGTCTTGTTGACGCCAAGGCTGTAAACACCATAGGTCCTATACTAGCTCTAAAATGGGTTCAACCACAAAATAAACCAACAACGATATCAACACCCCCTACCAATGTCCCCCCAAACAACCAAAGTAGCCAAAATAATCAAGGACAATACCGTCAGATGAGACAATTCCCTAGGGGTCGCACATACACTCCCTTGGGTGAGCCCATTGAGGAAGTCCTCAAGAAATTCCTTTAGAATGGTGTCATCACACTTTAAGAACCAAAACCATATGACCCAGGACAATTCAAACCAACATGGTGGGACGATAATGCATTTTGCAATTATCATCGGTCAAAAGGACATAAAACTTCTACCTGTCGACAACTAAAAAATCTAGTACAAGACCTTATCGAGAATTGTATCATTGAGGTAGGTGGACCACAATTAGCCTCTAATTCAGATCATACCATTCATGAGAACCCACTGCAAGACCATGGTTCTAATAATGCCTCCTTGTCAAGTCCAAAGATAAACAATAATCAAGCCAATTTCCCCTATGCCAAATATGACTATTCTGGTGGAACCACTATAAACAATATTCGAACTGATAATGAATGTGTCAATACCATCATAGTTAAGAGACCACCCCAATGCAATGCTACTACTCAAAGTGGCAAGATCACCATAGTTGGTGTGCCTCCTGCTAGGCAACCTAAAATCACCATACCTGGTCCATCTCCTAAACAATCACAACCCACCTCAACCACAAAGCAATGGCAACCCAAGAGTCAGTTTAACCTTATCGACTAGCTTGGAAAAACTCCCGCACAAATTTCTATACTCGAGCTGCTTTGCATCTCTCCCACACATAAAGATATACTGGATAAAACCCTAAAAGAGTCATCAGTCCCTAAGGATATTGATGTCAATCAGTTTGAGACCATGGTGGGATGCCTCTCTATGCCTCACCACATCACCTTTTTTGATCAAGACTACTCATCACCTAAGACTAACCATAACGATGCATTACACATCAAAACCTTCGTCCATAAGCACAAGGTTACAAGATTTTTAGTATATGGTGGAGTAGGATTGAAAATATGCTCCTTGAAACTGGTTAAGACTCTAGGATTTTCTAATGCATGTGTAGACCCTACAAAGAGTATAGTCATAAAAGCATATGATGATGAAGAACACTCTTCACAAGGCGTTATTTCTCTTCCTATCAGAGTAGGACTGGTCATTGTGGATACAACTTGCCAGGTCTTGGATCTAGAATTACCTTACAACATCTTGCTCGATCGCCCATGGATTCATGCCTTAAAATTTGTTCCATCCACATATCACCAATGCTTAAAATTCCCATTTGACAACACATAAATCACTACATATGGAGACCCTGACCCTTTTCAATATTGTACCAACCTAAGGGGTATTTCTACAAACCGAGTGCCCATCAACTGAGAAGCACCTAGATCCTCTTCTTCTAAATACATTGACCCATCCACACTCACATCATCTTCCATGTCCACTCTATCCACATCTTCCACGACACTGCCATCTTCCACACTTCCTAAGGATGAACCCAATGTCAAGATCCAGGACCTAGGCTATGGAGAATTCAAACTACATATGGAATATAGCATCACAACAATACCCAAGTCTCTGAAGGTCTATGGTCGACCATGTTTTAGAATGGAACCCAAAGAAATTTTCAAAGTTCCACCAAAAACAGTTTTCAAAAAATGGGGAGACATGAGTAACGAGGACCTAGCCAATAGTACAGGATGGCTCTATAAAGATATGGTTGAACTACCCCCATTACAAGTTAAGAAATATGGCAAGGGATATGACATGATGAAGGCTAAAGGTTACAACGGAACTAGTGGCCTAGGTAGAAATAAAATTGGATGAAGAGAGCCCATAGAATCTTTCAAAATACCAAAGTATCTTGGATTAGGGTATTGATTTCCTGACAATGACAACTGATGTACCACTGGGCTTTTGAGTGAACACGTGCATGCTTCAGAATGTGTCAAGACCACTAAGGAAACCTTCACCAAAACTAACTCCCAAGAGTGGGAATTTAGCTCTCATAGATCCTTAAGTGACTGTTGCCTCGATGATTTGTTTATTGAAATAGGGGAGCTTACCTCTGAACAAAAATTTTGGAAAAAATTTAAAATCAATCAGGCACCAAATAGCCATAGTTCCATTTCCCTTCCCCATGACATTAAAGACCCACCACCTGAATCTAAGCAGTCGAATCCATCTGAATTTCCAGACAACACCGACAACCACAACTCTTAGTCATTCACCCCTTACTTTGACAACGAATATGAAACAAGTGAAGGGGATTATTGGATAGAGTCCAATGTGCAATTGGATGATTATAATTTCATCTACAATATCCCTAAATCCGTCTGCATGCTTTCTACATCCTCCCCTCAATTCACCAACACTGACGATGGAATTTCCCTAGCTTATCCTCAACTAATCGATTGGGACTAACAAGGCCTGCCAGTCTTGGACACCTTTCAGAATGATGAGGCCATTGCAAATTTTATGGGATTATGTGAGGGAATACCTAGTGGTGATCACAAGGTAGGATTCGCCATTGACCTAGATTGTACAACCTACTTTGGCGAGATTGCTCTGTCCTCTAGTCACACAATTAAAAATAAGAATAAAGAAAAAAATGAAATGTATTTAGGTGAAAACTGAAAGACACCTTTTGAAAACAAAAAAGTAAAAACAAAGGATGTATCTGTGGGTGAAAACATCTCTGAGGCGCCCAAAGATGGAGGACTGGAATTTTTTCCTTAACTCAAGAGAAATTAGCTATGCTCATAGAGGACACCATAGAATATAGAATATCAACCGTAGAAGATCCAAAAATGGTCCTCTTTGCCGCATCCTTGACTGAAGAAGAGAGACCAGAATTTCAAAAATTCTTTGCAGAACGTAAAGTCAACTTCGCATGGTCCTATGCTGATATGCCATGATTAGACCCAAAACTGGTTTTGCACCATCTACCACTATTGCCTAATGCCAAAATAGTTAAACAGAAGTTACGCAAAATTCATCCTTAGGTCGCTCTATTGGTCAAGGGTTAGTTGAAGAAACTTCTAGACGTTGGATTCATACGGTCTATTGATTATGCCGAATGGATATCTAACTTTGTGCAAGTAACGAAGCAAAATGGAATGATCCGAGTCTGTACAAATTTTAGAGACCTAAATAAGGCATTCCCAAAAGATGACTTTCCTTTACCGAATATTGATATCATAGTTGACCTCACAGTAGGATATGAGATGTTGTCCCTCATGGACGGTTTCTCCAACTATAATCAGATTCGTATTTCCCCCAAAGACCAACATAAAACAACATTCACTTTCCCTTAGGGTACATACTATTGGAATGCCATGCCATTTGGTCTTAAAAATGCAGGTGCCACATATCAAAGGGATATGACCACAATCTTTCATGACATGGTGCATAAAATAATGGAAGATTACGTAGATGACCTTTTGGCCAAATCAATAACAAGGAAGGATCATTTGAAGGTGTTAGACACAATTTTCAAGAGACTAGAAGAATACAAAGTCTGACTAAATCCTAAGAAATTTGTCTTCAGTGTAACATCAGGTAAACTCTTGGGATACATAGTTTCTTGAAGAGGCATTGAGGTTGATCCAACAAAAGTAAAATCCATCATAGACATGCCTCCGCCCAGAGGAATCAGTGAACTCAGAACCTTGCAAGGCAGGGTGCAATCAATTCGGTGCTTCATATCCCAATTGGCTGATAAATTCCAACCATTCTAATATCTTCGACGCAAAGGTATCCCCTTTTTCTGGACAGATAAATGTCAAGAAGCCTTTCAGCAAACAAAAGATTACCTATTGTCGCCACCAGTCCTTATGCCTCCCATTCAAGGAAAGCCTTTGATATTATACATCTCTGCCACTACTTCAACACTGGGGGCATTACTAGCGTAGAATGACCAAGAAGAAAAAGAAAGAGCTATATATTAAATCATTCAGACATTGGTCAGGTATGAATTGAACTACACATCAATTGAGCGGGCTTGTCTAGCCGTGGTCTTTGTAGCACAAAAGCTAAGACATTATATGTTAAGCCATCAGACATAACTAATAGCAAAGATCAACCCCCTCAAATATTTGTTAAGTCAGGCAGCATTAACAAAACGTCTAGAAAAAAGGGTCATGATTTTGAGTGAATATGATATTCAATATGTAGAAAGAAAGGAAATAAAAGGACAAGTCATAGAAGACTAGCTGGCAGACACACCTTTACAAAGTGATCACCCATTAGTGGTAGATTTTCTAGATGAGTCGATATTCCATACAAAACCAAAGCCTCCCTGGAGGCTATACTTTGATGGATCGCACACTAATCATGGCTTGGGGGTAGGAATCATGTTCATCACCCCTCAAGGAGACTCCATTCCTAAGTCTTTCTGCATAGCTTTCCCATGAAAAAATAATGTGGAAAAATACGAGGCACTGGTTATAAGACTTAGAATGGCAATAAAATGAAAAATCCAAACACTACATGTCTATGGGGATTCTCAACTGGTCATCAACCAGTTTAATGATGACTACGACACAAAGGATGAGAATCTCATGCCCTACAAATGAATGGTTACCAGTTTTCAAATGTACTTTCATATGGCAACTTTTGAAAAAGTTTCGAGAACACAAAACAAGGTAGCAAATGCAATGGCTACAATAGGCTCTCTCCTCGACATTCCAAGCAATATTCCTCAAGTGGAATTCCTAATAGAAAAATTTTTGGTTCCTGCCTATGACTGTATTCCAAAGTTGGAGATGGTCTATGAACTTGTTGGTTCCGACTCTCCCTGGTACCAAGATATTTATGACTACCTTAAGTCTCAAACCCTTCCACCTAACCTGTCCTATAACTAGAGGAAGTCCTTTATCCGAAAATCCACAAGATATGCCATCGTCAGTGACACCCTTTATCATCGTAGCTTAGATGACACCCTCCTTAGATGTCTCAACACCAATGAAGCACGTACAAACTTACATGAAGTACATGAGGGTATATGTAGGTATCATTCAAGTGGTCCTACTCTGGCCAAGAAGATAACAAGACTTGGGTACTATTGGCTAACCATTGAAAAAAATTGACTAGAATATGTCAGGACTTGTCACTAATGCCAGATTCACAGTGATTTGATTCACGCTCTAGCACAGGAACTTCAGCCTATCACTTCTCCTTGGCCCTTCGCTCAGTGGGGACTCGACCTCATGGGTAAGATCCATCCTACCTCATCCAATGGCCACAAATTCATCATCACTTCCACAGAGTATTTTACTAAGTGGATTGAAGCCATCCCTCCAACATACATAACCGACAAACAAATATCTAAATTCATTCTTAACTACATCATTTGTCGGTACGGCCTTCTGCAATCCATCATCACTGACAATGGACATCCGTTTAAAAACCAAGACGTTCATGAGTTATGTGAGCGATTTCACATCCAACACCATTTTTCATCTCTATATTAGTCACAAGGAAATGGTCAAGATGAGGCGTCAAATAAAACCATTGTTAAAATCCTTAAAAAGACTGTCAATGACACTAGCCATGACTGGCATATTCAACTCAACCCTGCTCTGTGGGCTTACCGCACTAGCATTCGTACACCTATAGGAGCCACTCCTTTCGCCCTGGTCTTTGGAGATGAGGCCATCTTTCCCATTGAGGTTGAAATTCCTTCTTTATGATTCTCCCTAAAGGGTCTGACTGATGATGAGGAATACAGACAGTCGTACCTACACAAGCTGGAAATGCTAGAGGAAAGAAGGAAAAATTCCCTAAACCATCTACAAGAATATTAGAACCATCTTTGTCGCAATTACAAGAAGAAATCCATGGTCAGGAAGTTTGACATTGGTGATTTAGTCCTCATACAGAACCCTAAGAACCAGGCTAACAGAGAAAAGTCAGGCAAGTTTGAACCAAACTAGTTAGGTCCTTACGTCATCGTATCTTCTTTTGGTTTTGGAGCATATCAACTAGCTACTTCAAATGGTGAAAAACTAATAGAGCCTATCAATAGTCTACATCTCTGAAAGTTCTACGGATAGCATCAGAAGATCGAGCTGAAAACCTTAAAATACAAAAAAAATTGAAAAATGGTAAAAAAATGTTGCCTTGACGAAAACCTGGCAAACAGGCATCTTAGCGGCACAAAAAAAATAAGAAAAATGAAAAAAATAGTAAAGAGAAATAATTCATCCAACAGTGAAAACCTGACAAATAGGCACTTTGGATAAGTACCATGGAGAAAACCTAGAAAACAGGCACCATGTGTAGTCAACCATTGCTCGGCCATCTACTGTTACTTTATCTGTCTAGGCCTAGGATGGAACACATTTCCTGTCACTATCACGACACTCGCCATGCCATCATACCCTTCTTCTCATGGTTGATAAACAGTTGATATCAAGTCCTCTATACTGTCCATCTGGTACCGTATGCATATCCCTTCTTCATGTCCTTTAAAATTGGCTAAGTCTTGGACCTGACTAGGGGAAAAGTTTTATCATGTGACTGTAGTGGGTATCATGCACGGTCCAGGCAATTGTAAAAAGTCTTGAATAAAGACCAAAAAAATTGTAAAATGTCTTGGAAAAAAGACAAAAACATTATAAAAAGTCCTTAAAAAAGATGAAAAACAATTGTAAAAAGTCCTAAAAAAGACAAAAACATCACAAAAAGTCCTAAAAAAAGACCAAATACATCGCAAAAAGTCCTTAAAAAAGACCAAAAATATCACAAAACGTCCTAAAGAAAGACCTAAAAATTGAAAAACGTCCTGAAGAAAACCACAACAAACATCAAACTGCTCGAAGAACACAAACCAAAGTCACATTTCCAAATGTCCGTCATTTTAGTCAAGTCTTTGTCATTTGTCTGAACTACGTTGTCTCTGTACATTTGCTACATAGGCAAGAATCATATTTGAGTCCCCAAGACATTAGGTCAGTCCTTTTAGGTTTGTCAAAAAATAAAATCATGATGCAATCTTTGGTCATCAAGACAATGTCATTGGTCGTGTCGAACTATGAGGTCTCTGAGTGTATGACGTAGGCAATGCCATATGTCGATGAGCCCCCGAGGCCACACTAGGTCAGTCCATTAGGGTTCATGGCATTACACTGGCACACACGTCAAAAGTCTTCAAGACAAGACAAATCATTTTCCAAATGGGAAAAATCCTAAAGCAAAGTATGGCAATCATTTATTCAAACATGACAATCACATCAGCATGTCAAAATAAAAATTGACATATGGTCAACACAAGTCAAACTCAGTCAAAACAAGTCAAATGATCATAACCTGTCAAACTGTCAACTCTTGGTTATCTTTCATATGTGTCCTTCTGAAGAATAGCCTCTGTCATTCAGTCCTTAGGATGTATCCTTCCTAGGCATTGTCACTGTCATTCGACATTTTGAGGGATCCTTTTGACATCTAAGGATCACTCCTCTCGACATCAATATTCTTCAGATGTGTCCTTCTGAAGAACAAACTTTGTCATTTATGCCTTAGGATGTGTCCTTCCTAGGAATCATCAACGTCACTATCACCTAGAATTTTGAGGGATTCCTTTTGAAATTTAGGGATAAATCATCTCAACATCAACATTATTCAGGATGTGTCCTTCCTGAATTCGACAATCTTCGACATTCATCATCTTGGCATCATTAGAACCTTGACACCCTGGCATCTTCACAACATCAAACCTGACATCTTGAAATTAAAACACTGGGTATCTAGACACACTTGGCAAACACTTGGCACTTCTCTTTTGGATTTTTATCATGTTACTAGTTTTTCAACGAGATCCCAACAACAGGATTTAGAGAAGTAGTGACATATCATGACGTTTGTCTTGACTTTTGACATGCATGATTACTAGTTTCTTCATGAGGTCCTAATTTCAGGATTTAGAAAAACAATGGCGTATTATGATAAGGGCTCTATTTTGTATTTTGGCAATCATGCTACTATTTTCTCAAGGATGTCCTAGAAATATGATTTAGAGAAACAGCGACGATTCATGAATTGTCCTTGTCTTTTTCTGCTTGTGGTTGATTATGACAAAAAGACGGGGGAAATTGTGCTCTTAGTATGAGTCGTGATCATCCTTGTCTGTGACTACTTGTCCTATGTGATGGTACGACCTTGTACACCTTGATCTATGTCATATCATGGTGTTTGCTGGCCATTACAACAGTCTTCCCAATGATGATTAAGAGCAATAAATATTAAAGTCCTATGCTATAGTTTTGAAGGATTTGTTCTAGGAACTAACATGCATCTCCTTTAGTTTGGTCATCTTCTCTCGTCCATCTCACGATGATATCCTCTAACATACAAAAACATAAGTGCATACATGATCATATAAAAATTGCATTAGGTCCATAAATACATCATCCATAACATTAAATCATATACATTTCATTGCATATCACATTCACATTATCATAAACATGGCATCCATTCAAATAAATACATTATGCATATCATTATCATCATCATCACAAAATTGACATAACATATAAATAAGCATTGCATTATCATGGCATCATATCATAAGTAAGCATCATAGGACATACATGACAAGACATATAAATAGCACCATCAAACATTATAAATCAACATCATACATAAAGCATCACATAACATATATCATTATGCATAAATCAAATAGCATTGCATAACACACATGTGGCCCGCATCAAAACTACATCATCATATACCATCACCTCATAAAAAATATACAATGTCACAAGATAGAGTCAAGAGATATCCCAAAAATGGAGTTCGTGGGCTCAATGGTCTATATATAATGTGTCATGACATAGAAGCAAATATAGCAAACATGCCCCTAGAAAAGACTCTCATCATCCCCTTGTGGCAAAGAGTGTGGCAGCTGAGGATCTATGGCTGCAACTGAGATCATAGGTGGAATGGTAATGGCCTCGGTCTTTGAACCTAATGGAAATGACAATGATGGCATCATCTCCACAGTAATAGGCACCTGTGATGACACTACAACCTCACTCTGTGATACTGACGGATCTATCACTGGTGGCTACCTCTGTGCTAACCTCTGCTCTGAACCGGTAGACCCATGACTATGACTCGAATGATGACTTGAGGAATTCTTGTGAGAGTGGTGGGACTTGTGCCCTGATGTGTGCCTTGACAAGGTAGACCCTCCTACACTAGTGTGACTCATGCTGCTACTCCCACTCCCTAATCTGTGACCACTACTTGTCCTCATCTATGAGTGTGACAGTGTAGGATCTCGTCACTCAGGAGGCACTGCCTACTCATATAGGGTCATGTACTTCCCAAACCAAGTGCTCACCCTAGAAATATCATGAGCCATATCCCCTGAAGGTCCTAAACATATAGCTGCAAAGTCCACACACCACTGAGCTAACTCCTGCTGACAGATCACTGCCTAATACCACTCTACTAGAGCGACCTCTAGCTTTGCCCGTAGTGCCCTGACCTCTACCACACTCTCATCTGGCTTCCTTTGAAGATATGCCACCCTCTATTTTGCCATTGCATCCTTGGGCACTGTTGAGGAAGATGGTATCTCCTCCTCTCCCTCCACCATCCTCCATCTCAGGAGTCTCTCGGCCTCATCCATGGCATCATCATCCTCTACAACATCCTCTCCACCGACTTATTTGTCCCAAGGCACATCAATGTCCACATCTACATCCTCCTCAGCCACAGGCTCCTCTTGTCTCTCCTCCTATCTCTCCTCCTCCTACTCCTCCACATCCATCTTGGGCTCCTGCTCCTTACTCGATTGCTCCTCCTCTCTCTCCCCCTCCTCAGCCACCTCTTGGATGGCATCTAGTGTCACTCTCGCCACACACGGTCGCACCCTCCTACACTATCTTTGGCCATCTCTCCTCCATCTTTGGTTGTCTCCTCCATCATCCCCATTATCTCCACCCCGACCTTCATCCTTGCCCCCATCTCATCCTCCACCCCAGCCTCCATCCCTCCCCCTACCTCCATCCCTACTTCATCCCTCCCCCTACCTCTACCTCTATCACCATCTCTACCCCCTCACCTGAATCTCGACACACAGGGTATAACTGACCTCTTGTCCATAGGTGTTGGCCCATCTAGATTAGTTAGTGGCACTAGTCTATGTGCCTACCACCATAAATTGTAATCAACTATAGTCCTTGGATCTGCCACCCCACCTCTCCATCCCCACTACTGGGTTGCTAGCCCATCAATCTGCTGCTCGACAAAGGCTATAGGAATCATTGGCCCCCAAGATGACTCTCTAGAAGACTGAGCATACTCAATTGTTCCTGCAGGTACACCCTGCTGCTCTCCAAACTATTTGAGGACACACTGTGGCAGATACATCTCTATGATCAACTAGCTCTGCATTGTCCTCCTAATTAGGTAATGATACTGTTTGCAAAGGCTGAGATGGTTGACCTCATCATCCCATTGCTGACAGTCTCTATACGGTCTCTAAATGAATGACACCATGGTATCAATCCGATGCCGCCACCAACTTGTCTCTCCCATTTGTGTCTACTATAGAGCACCAGCATAGTAATAGGCATAGGGCATCCCCTCGGCTAGTTGTGGTCTTTGAATAGGACGATGAAATATTGCTATATGCTCCCATGCCCATATCATAAGAAGTACGGTGCCACATGAAATGCTCTCTATCCTCCTGTATGCCACCTCATGAAGCTTATGGGAGAGTGTTCCCAACAAGCAAGGCTCCCAGGCATATACTATCCTATCCCACCTCATCCCCACTATCATGTCTCCCCAACCAATGGGAAACCCATGTCCGCGACAGTTGGGAATCAATACCTTGTTGATCAATGTTGCCAGGAATGGATCGAACCAAGCATAATGCTCTGCCATAAACTCCCAGTGGATCTCATAGCCCTAGATGTTGAGTCCTACTCCCTCATCCTAATAATACACTGTGAAAGTTTGATGGCCATGGCGAGGGTCATAAATGATCACTCTCCTCGGATCAGTAGGCGTAGAATACAGTAAACGTCCTCAAGTGTAACTGTCGCCTCTCCCATCGACAAGTGAAAGGAGCATGTCTCTGAATTCCATCACTCACATAATGCAGTCAATAGTCCCCTATTTTTCTAAATAAAAGGCATATATGTAGCATAAAATAGACCTAGCCACATCAACCATCGTCGCTCTCGCGGAGTCAGTTGATCACCAAATTGGAAAGTCAACAGTCTTCTCTCTCGCGTATATATGGGGGCTAACTATCTCTACACAAAGCCAAACAACATGTTAGTACCTTTTGAACACTTCTCATTATCATCAAAAAAGCATTTCAAATTTGAAAAGCATCAAAATCAGCCCTAGTCAAAGTCAAATTCAAATGTGTCGCGTTGACTGCACTTGCATCGTGAAACAACGGTTACGTTGTTTCATACTTCAAATGCATCGTGACATATCGATTGCGTCGTTCTATCGGTCAATTGCGTCGCATCATAGCACTTGCATCATGATATATGACACATGCATTACTTCATTTGAATGAATCGCTCAAATAGGTGAATGCATTGGAAAATGACACATGTGGCATTCTAACTGTCGATTGTGGCCCGATATGACGAATGCGTCACATTTTTTGGAAAATGCATTACACATCCTCGACCTCCCCTAAAATATCCATACAATTATGTTGCGACGCATCAAATGCATTGAACGTGAAGTCAAATGCGGCTTATGCGCACACATATGCGTCACAGCGCATTAGTTGTTTTCCCTAAAACCCTAATTTTGACACGCAAAACAAAAAAATGACAAAGTGGGTTAGGGGTACATATCGCTGGCTCTGAGCCCTCTGGTTGCCTGTAGGTCCACATGATCTTGCTGTGATGCTCAGTAACTGGAATCACCATCCTCACAGAAGTCCTCTTCGCTCTAAGCTCTCGAATTTTCCAAAGTAAATAGTGAAAATGAATTGACTTTTACCCCTTTGTCAACCTATTTATAAAGTCAAAATGGCATTTGTCAACTAGCTTAGTACTGGAGGGTCTTTTGACTAACTTTTACCATCCTATTGGTTGCCTTAAACATGTCAGAATCTGAAACCATCTGCGTCATTGTTTTTTTGGTCATCAAATTAACTTATCGGGAACCTTTCCAAAAAAATTTGTCGCCAGCCCAAATTTTGAAAAATTTCTCGAGGGGGCATTGATACTCTATACCTTCACTGGGGCATATTTTTGACTTATATTCTTTGTCACAATGTGACATGCGACATTATGACAAAGAGGGGCAAAATATAGACACATTAAAATGACCTAGGCCTGCAAGCTCCATTTTACCACTTTCGTGCTAGCATAATTATGACGTTTAATTATGTCCTTGGTCCACATTCAACTATTAATTAAATAATACATTATTATTTAATTAATTCATGTCTCTTGTATTCTTCATGACGTCACTAAGGGTTTATTATCTTCTTACAATTAAATTAATTTATTAATTTATTTAATTACCCTTGTTCATTTATTTTTCTCAAATATTAAATAAATGAATTTTATTTATTTATTTAATATGTCACTAATCCACATAATTAAAATGAGTTTATTAATTTATTTAATCATTAATCATATCCTCTAAATTAAATAATTATCTTTAATTATTTAATTGTCAAAATTAACATTTTCCTCATTTTAAATAAATGAAATTATTTAAAATGATATCACATTCTTGACTGACAGTTAATTTTAGTAAATAATCTAAAAATCGATTATTTATTATCACACAAAATCCATATTTTGAATTAATTTAATTCAAAATGGTAACTTTCTTCCAAAAATCAATTAATTGAGCAAATTATTGATTTCCCAAATCTGATCTTCAGTTCAACTCTTATCTTCTTGATTTTTTTGAATCTCACAAATCAGGCAGTCTTTATCTTCTTGATTTTCAAAACTCTTTATTTTTCTAATCTATTCTCCACCACCGATTTGATTTTCTCAAATGACATCTTGACCACTCATTTAATAATTTTTCCCTAACCCTGATTAGGGATTATCACATTAAATCTTGTCCTTTGATTTTAGGTTTCTGTCAAAAGTCGATCTTGTCCGTCCATCCAAAATTGCATTTTCAATAAAATGCCAATTTTGCTCACATTTTTTACTAGTCAGACTTACGCTCATTCTCAGATATTGTAGCATTTAATTTTTCGTATTATGATTTCATCAAGTTTTAGACATTTCTTGGCATAGGTATTTTAGTCATTTTCTCATAGGCATAGACATATGTTTAAAATCCTTCAAATCTTGTTAAGGATTTCATCATAGTCATTTCTCGTACATTCAATATGAGGGCAACACAATAATTAGCAAGTTAGAAGGTGCTATGAAGGTAAATCAAGGAAGCTTCGATGACAGGTATAATCGTTTTATTTAGTTTCCATTGTGCTTGATAGTTTTCTTTTGGTTTATATGCTTTATTGATTTGATAACCTAACCTGAAATTTACCCTTAGATACACCTCTAAGTCATTCCTTTCTTTAGAATCCGCCTGAAAAGGTACCGCTATTCAAAATTTAATAAAAACAATTAAGTTTTCTTATCACCCTCATGCTGGAGACCATGGTATTCATCATAGTTCTAAAGCCAAAATTTATTTCATTGTATCATCATCTAGTCCATCTACCCAATTGACCTTGAACTATGACTCTTCAAACTTCTTCTCTTCTACATCGACAGTTACTTTCATTTGACCAACATCCTTAGTTTCCTAGCGCAGGTCACATCTGAGTCCTAGCACCCTATCCATGAGTGGTGGTTCAGCTGTATCTCCTTCTACTAGCATTCCATTCAGCCATTCCTCCCATGCACCCTTGACATCTCCCAAATATTTGAGTCTCTGATCTAGAGGTAAGGCTTTATCAATAAACCTTGAAATGAGTTCTTCAAATACACGTGTGTGCTCAAATATCTCATGGAAATTCTTTAGCATGGTTATACTATGCTCAATCAAAGTCTATGACTTGAAGGTAGATATATGAATAACCTTTTCCACATATCCAAAATCTTCCTCACCTAAGATTTGGGATTGGACCAGCTCTTTATCATAAATCTTATTAATTCCTTTGTACTTTCCCAAATATTCTCTGAGCTTTTCCTCTTCTTCCCACCATTTCTTCATGGATGCCTCTATGTTCTTGACTAATTTTAGCCCCCTGTAATAATACTTAAAACATTTTTCCTAAAACTTATCCATATCATCTTTGAAGGTATTAAGCCAATTTTCAACCTATGTGGATTTCTTCATTTCATCCAAGCCATCTACCTCTTTTCTGCTCATAAGAATGGGAATCTCATATGGTGCAGGCTGCTTAGGCATAGATGACATCAACTCCTTCAAGAAATCCTTCATTTTAACAACTTGAGCCTTAAGTTCATCTTTGGCCTACTTGTCCTTGATTAACCTGACTTTGTAGTAGTGGCAACAATGTCAATCAAATTAATTTGCTTACTTCTAGTGTGCTTTCCCAGATTGATAGTACTTATCTGATAATCCTTAGGCTACAATTCTCTGTCATCCTTGTCAACAATTTGAGTGGCAATTTCAGCTACCAAATCTCCTTCATCTATGAGTTTGGTTGAATGAACTACACAAGCCTTCTTCTTTCCCTTTACCTTGTCAATCTCTGCCCTCATGTCATCCCACATTACTAGTTGGGATTGTACTTGCTGCCTCTTCTCTAGGTTCAATTTCAACCAAGTGGGAGTAGCTGGCTTAGTGGCCACTTGAACATTCAGAGTTGTTGAGGATCGAGGTGTAGAGGAAATTGTTTCAACAATTTGCTGGGAAGCAACCTTTTGAAGCTCTTGTTGTTCCTTTTATAGTCATTCTTGCTCCCTCCTCTCATTTTCAACTTTTATCTCTACTATCTTCCTCATTTCCTCCTCCTGTTTAGCAGCCTCTTCTTCATTTTTAGCCTTTGTTGTTATAAATCCTTAGCTCAAAGCTCCTTCTCTGTAACCTTTTCTTGTGTAGCTTTCCTTTCTAATTCCAAGGCCTCATCCTCTGCCTTCTTCCATGCTTCAACTTCTTCCACTTCCCAAGCTAATTCCTCAACTTTTATTTTATGTTCTTCTTCTTGGGAATCCCGTTCATCATCTAGCTTCTAAGCGCATTCTATCAACTCTTGTTGTTCCTTCTTTTTCAACACATCTTTTAGTTCTATTTTTTCACTATGTAGGCTGCCAACTTCACATTCAACTCCTTCTTCTTTGGGTTCTTCTTGAACCTTTTTCAAATACTCCTCCCATTCATGTGCTTCCCCTTCTTGGGATGGACTTCTTTCAGAATCTGAGGAAATATCTTGAATGTTTACCTTAGACTATCCTTCTTCTCCGATGATTGGTGCTCTCGAAGGTTATGGAATAGTAGGAGCACTTGCCTCGGCTTGTGGGGGAGCAACAACTTGTCTCTTCATAGAACTCTCTTCACTAGGGTGAACAAAAAACAAAGGTACAACAAAACCCGAAGTGACACCCACAACAACTGCCTCATAAGTAACCTTTTCTTTACGCAAAGCATCATCAAGCTGTTGTAAGGAAATCTCTTCTTTTTTTGTGGAGGCTCTTTAGTAATTTCTTCCATCGTTGCAACACATTTCTTTAATGTTTTATACTGCTTGGTCTCTATAGAGGAAGTGGGTCCACTGCTAGGACCTCTTTTCCTTGTTACCCCACCCCTTGGTTATTTGAATTGGAGTTCTATCTATTTCAAACTCCTATTTATCACTACTCATGACACTTTTCCAATCTTGGTCTCTTCTTTCTCTGCCTAATTGATAGGTGGCAGGGCCTCTGTAGCCAATTGATCAATATCATATCAGGGATCAAGAGTGATCCCATCATCCGTAGTGTCATCGAGTATATTAGTTTTAATGTCAAAATCCCTCATCTGGAAAATTGTTAACCTCTCATAACCTATTTTTCTTACCTCAAACTAATCCTGGAGGTTTGCCCAAAAATCCTCAAGAAGAGGAACATGATGAGTAAAGTGAGTAGGGTAAAGTACATGCATCTTATTCTTAGGATCAAAAGTCCTCCTAGAAGTATGTTGTTGGAAATTTAGAGACTGAAATTCCTCAGTTGTTTTTTTAGCCATGATCGATGAAGAACAAGAATAAAATTCCAATTGCAAGGGAAAAGAATGTGCAATAGTCATGTGTTGTAGAGAGAAAATTGTGTTCACCTCTGCAGCTTTCCTAGAAAATTCCATCAAAACCCCACCTATTGCCACATCTTGGAAATTTAAACGGATGACTATCGAAACTAAATAATCTAAAATATGTTGACTTGGGGTATTGAATGAACCAGTATCCCCATTCTTGAATGAATTCCATGGATTTCCAGGACAATATGTAACCTATGTCCCTTGTGAGATGATTTATAACCACATGTAGGAAAGCATCATTTACCCTTTTTAAATGCTTCTTCAATTCCTTGAGCTCCAACTAGTCATAGTGTTCCCAAACCTTTTGATCTAGGTCTTATTTCATTGACCCTATAGTGTTTAATCCAAGAAATCTTCCAATCCTCATTGCACAATATATAACATAAGACATGTAAAATGTCTTGGTTTGTGTTACCTTGAGGAGTTGGTCATGAATATTGTCTGAAATGATCTTCCCCCAATCCAAGTGTTGCTTTCCATCAAGTATCAACTGCATGAATGGAAACATCCATAGTTTGAAGACATGAGAATTTTCTTTTCCAAATTCCCTGACCAACAATATAATAATGTCTCCTATGTTCTCATAAAAATATGACCTCTTTGGGTTATCAGGCACTTTCTTTGCTAACTTCTTTTCCTTCTTCAGTCATCGTTTGTTGATGACCTATTTATTTCCCTCCACATCTTTGTTCCATAACTCAAGTGCCTTATCCATAGTCATCATCTTCACATCAGGGTAAGGATGGAGGTCAAAGACAAGTTTGATCATGGTTGGCATTAAATCTATAATAACATTTCCTTGAGTGTCAATACATTGTCTCTGGGTAGGGTTATATGCCTATGTAGCCATTAGGATGAATTTAGGGCATTGTACAACAATGGGGAAGCAAGTTACATGGGCCAGTCCCGACTCTATAGTTCTTTTTTCTCTTGGAGCAGCATCCTCTAAAAATGTATCTTTGATGAACTAATCCAAATCCATATGTCCCACCAATGTGTCAGTTATTTTTGATACTTTAGAGTCAAATTTGGATGGGGCTAGATTAACATGTCCCACCAATGTGTCAGTTATTTTTAAGACTTGTATTCCATTGTGTAGGTGAGTTCTTTTGGCGTCACTCTCTTGGCTCTAGCCCTCTTTGATGATCCCTCAAATGTTCCCTCAATAGGTATCTCTTCCTTGGAATCAGACATTGGTTAAATATCCTACACCATTGACCATCATTAGATACAGAGAGGGAACATTTAAATAACATCACAACATAGGATTTCATAATAAATCAACATCAAGTTAGAAAGAATTCAATTCAATAAGTTAATTTGATCATTCTTAGGCTTTAGGTTCAAAATAACATCAAGAACTTAGCCAATTTTATGCATAAATAGTGTTTTGTCGGGAGCCGGGACCGGGTCATGGCCAAGCACCATACCCATGTTTAAAGAAGTTCAACATCATTCCTTGGTCTGACCCTGCAGTATTTAGGAATCGAGACCAGGTTCAGGACATGGATTCGTACCATACATATGATGGAAAAAAAATTTAAGTATTGACCTATAGTTCAATCCCGCAATGTGGTCAAGAGTCAGGATTGGGTCATCATTTGGAACCAAACCAATGTTGAAGAAGTTTAGTGTCATCTCAAAGCCCGACCCCATAGTATTCAAAAATCGGGACCAGGTCATGAGTCATTACTTGACACTATAACAATTGATAGTGAATAAGTCAGGTACCAGACCATGGTTTGACCTCGCAACGTGACTGGGAGTCAGAACCGGGTCAAGGCCAAACACTAGACCCATCCAGAATGGAAAAGTATAAGTCGATTCCCAAGTTTCGATCCCAGTAAGATATCAGGTGTAAGGACTAGGTCATTTTCAAGTCAAGTCCCAAAATGCATAGTGGGAATGTAGCAAGTTCAAGTTCCAATCCAGATTACACTTTGGGAAACATGATCGAGGTATTGTTAGGTCCATTTACCAATTCGCAAGGTAAAGTTTCTGTCTCAAAACAACTCCCAACCCCGATGGTAAATGTGAGGGTCAGGAACAAGACTATGGAGAACACTTAATCAAATGAATTTAAACCAAACTCATGGTACTGTTCCATGCCTCGATCCCAATAATAATGCAGGGATCGAGCAAGTTAAAGAACTGACATCAAAGAGTATATAAACCTAAGTGTTAGCATGATTCTGACCCCAACAACAATGTGGGATCGAGACATGTGAAGGTGATGGATAACAAAGGAAATATCGAATATGATAGTTTCCAAGCATATTCCTTCAAGACTGAGTTTTGTTGTGGATCAAAACTTTGTTTCAAATGGTTTTTAATTCAATTTTTGACAATTTCAAACATTCCAATAGCACGCAAAGCGAAACCCTAGGAAACTAGGGCACAACGAGATGGACAATCCCATGACCAACAGACATGATGATGACACCAAAACAAAAAAGAACGTACAACAAACCCAACATGGATTTGAATGCGAGGGAAAAATGCACCAAATGGTGTAGACGAAAACAAAGAGAAACAAAATGAAACCAAACGAAGAAAACAAACAAAAACAAGGAAACAAATGAAACACAAGAAAGAACAAGCAACCAAAATGGAAACAAAAACAAGAACACCTACCTTCTAATGCACCCAAGAATTCTAGAAGAACGTTGAAAAATTTATGGTGAATTCTTGAAAACCTTAGCTCTTCATCGCTCTCATTCTCCTCTCCAAACTTCTCAGTCGCAGAATGGACGAAAATCAAGGACCGACAAGACTTATACACATTCACTCATGCAGTTGGTTATGGAATTAATGGCAGGTTGGTCAGGTCTCAAGATTCATGCAGATTCATACATACCAAGTGCGGGAAATAAGGTAAGTGAAAGTCGGGGCTGAAACATGAACCAAGACCAAACCCTCAGTTGGTACAAGGTTAAATCAAAAGCCCACAACCCAATCTCAACAAACAAATGAAACAATACAGGGACCAGGATCGAGATTCCAGAAGGAATGAGAACTTTGAAGAGTTCAAAGTTTAGTCACAACCTAAATTCTGATCCCGAAAGAACAAAATGAGAATCGAGATCAGGGAAAAAGAAGGAACCAAAACTTTAAAAATATGCAAATTTCAATTCATGTTCTAAGAGTCGATCTCGCATAGAACAAAGACATGAAAAGAGGTTGGACCCTGATACTGGGCCAGAAATAGGAACAAAACTTGAAAAGTTCTTGGTTCCACTTTTGGCCCAAAACCCAACCTGGATAGGAACAAAATGCACAAGGAAAAAGGAAGTTGGGACCAAAACATGAACAAAAAATAGCACCCCGCAGAAAGCAACAAGTGTTAGTGTTGCAACATGACCCAAACCTGAAAAAGCACAGAAAAAGAACAAGGAAAAAGATGAGGCCGGGATCAGGACATGAATAAGAACTTGAACCATTTGAAAAGGAACAAGTGCATGTTCTGGCCTATGACCTGAGCCTACAAAACAAAAGAAACAAGGACTTAGGAGGAAAAAGAACAAATCCTAAGACCCAAGAAAGAAAACCAAGGACAAACAAGAACAAGGGGGACCCATTTTGACCAAAAACAAAATGGGGTGGTTATTGAAGGCATAACATTACCACCTTATGCATGCAACTTGCATGCATCTGGATAGCACACATTGAGTCTGAAAGTCCATAGTACCTCTTCGAGGGCCTCTGTCAAAATGGAGTATGAGAAGTCGCCAACTTTGAATGCAAACAAGAATCAAATAATTATGTGGGTGTACTCTCTATGAAAGAACTATCTGCATCAAATCTCCTCGTCTTAGTTCAAAACCCGTCTCAAAAATTAGGTCAACCAGATCAACTTCTTTCCAATTTCACCCATTCTGAACTTGAAGGAAATTGGTCTTTTACTTTATAACTACATAACTAGAGGCAAGAAAATTTAGAGTATCCCCAATAATACCACATTATCTTCTTCCTTATTAACCTTGCAAAATGAAAACCCTTATGACAATTCAGAACATTGAACTCAATAGTCAACCCTTTATCCTTCTACGAATGTTTTCAGTTGTGCTCACTATCCATATTTATGGGCCACCAATACCACTGCTATCATGATCCCTATTTACTCATGAATCATGTGAGGTTGGGTATAATGATAATCTCGCAAACCAAAAAACCAAATTAATCATGTAACTTAAGTCTTGCATTTACAATTACAATGTTTATTTTGATTGATGTCTAGCTACATGCAAATTGTACCTAAAGCTGACAAGCTGTCAAAATTGTCACTTAAATGATCTATGAATCATTAAAAATTTTGTTTCAATTGATCACTAGATTAATGGCATCATCATCTATAGTATGTCGTGCAATTTTAAATATCAAGCTATCCAATCAATCAATTTAGATGTACAGATGGCATTAATCAAAGAAATACAATCTAATAGATATGCGAAAATCGATAAAAAGAAAGCACATGCCACATGACATACTTTCTACCATTTTCAATATCAAGTTATCAAATCAAACATTTTGCTCACTTCAGATTAGAAAAGCAACCTAATTTTGAATCTTTTAAAGATTTCCCAGGTACATATGACATTAATCCACAGTACTGCACACATTTTCTTCAATGAAATACTATCTAGTAGATATGTGGAAATCAACAAAAAGATTGAGAATTAAATGAAAGGTAGAGTACTTTGAGGCATTGAAAAGAAAGAATTAAATGGTTTGTCATACTTTAATAATTATTAATGTCCACTAATAAGTCACAATAATTTTTTCTCACTTATGATCAGAAGTATATGATCAAATCAAACATTTCGATCACTTTGGATGTACATATGGCATTAATTCATGGTACCGCAACCACATTTTCTTCAATGAAAGATAATCTGACATATATGTGAAAATTGATAAAAGGTTGAGAAGTAGATGGCAGGTAGAGTACTTCAAAGCATTAAAAAGATAATTAAATGGCTTGTTGTAGCTTAATCATTATCAATGTGCACTAATAAGTCACAATAAATTTTTCTTTTATGATCAGAACTATGTGTTGATAACTACTATTAGTTTTAAAAGCCACATTTTTATATTGAAAAAATAAAAAAGGATTTACAAGAATGGAGCCACAAAAAGTATTTTAATTTAAGTAGCTAAAGATTGAAGTACATACTACATAGCTAGCCTAGCCAAAAAGCCACTAACTGTGACAAAAAACTAGTCAAAAATACATATTACAAGAGCTATTATGTTGTACAATAAAATATAGACACAATTCATTACTAAAAAAATTGTAACAATAGCAGAGGCCCTCAACTGGGTATTTGATCCTGGAAGGTGAATTGAATTTAAGAAAAAAATAACAGAGAAGAAAAGAGAATCACCCAAAACCTTCCTCCAAAACTCTAGACTCTTTAATGATTCATTTTTCCTATCACACAGTAGACCACATCTTACATTAACCAAGGTAAGAGCCTACACTATAAAAGCATGCAATTCCACTTTCCAAAAGATTCTACCAACAGGAACTAACCCACCTTCAAAATTGTAATGCTTGAATGCCAACTCCGACAAAGAAATAGTGTAAATGAAAGGCTATGAATAATGTATTTCCAGTGTCTTCACCAAATCTTTATTGATCAAAATTTCCATGCAATTAGATAGGAAAGATAAAGCTACCTCATAATATAGAGAACATGGTTTGTTATGAATCCATTCCCTACCCACAATTATTCTTATAGCATCATCAACCTGCACACAAGGAATTGTAAAAACCATACCCAACTTTCATCTATCGTATGCATCGTCACTTCTTTTCTCCCAAAAACATTTGGGTAGCATGATACGCCATGAAAACTCCATATCACAGTTAAATTAAGAATTGAGAAGAAAGAAAACAAATCCAAATATATTATAAATGATATGAATAACATCAAGTTGGTAAAGTATATATAGAAGTTAGAAAAAAGATAATGACATCAAATACTCAACACTTAACATTTAATTCACTACTTGATGTGACAATATTATTTTAAAAAAATTGAGTCATGACTTTAAGTCATTTAAAAAATAATAAAATGTCAACTATTGATATTTTAAAATATAACGGTTTTGGCATTATTCAAAAGGTTTGAATTCACAAGTCTAGTGCTTCAAACATTTGCATCCAGAATGAAACTATAGACGTCCATCTTGCGAGAACTATTGATATTTAATGAGCTTAGTGTTGATTGTTGATTTCTTTCAGACCATTAAGCATGAGTTGAAGCTCGGTCCCACTGAGGATAGATGTCAGAATCCCACATTATTGTGGAAAATTGATGACATCACCTTCTCAGCAGTGTGGGCGTGCGAGAGCCACTTGATCGTTAATCATCGATCTCAACCATTGATTTTTGTGATCAAATATTTGTCACCTGACTTTGGTACTCCACAGAACCATAATCACCTAGGTTGAGGGGCCGGTCACCACGATGACTCCAAAGGCTTAAGTCATAACTTAAGCGACCTTCAGTAGCTGGTAGCTAGTCAACAATAAAACATTATTTTTGGTGTCATGATTTTAAGTGATTTAATAAGTAATAAAATGCCAACCATTGATTTTTAGAAATCTAACAATTTTAGTGTTATTCCAGAGGTTTGAATTCACAAGTCTAGTGCTTCAGACATTTGCTTTTGGAATGCAACTATAGTCGTCCATCAAAAATTCATCAAATGGTCATGGGCTATATTGATTTGTGTTGACATCTAGCTTTAAACATAATGAGTATGTTGACACTTTTCCCCATTCCAGACAATTTATGAAGGAATTTGGATGTGTGGAAATTTATTCCTAAAATAGAACAATATGTAGCATTTGATATTTTTTCCACCCACATGATGATTTATTATTGGCATACCAATTTATTTTGTTAATGAATTTTTTTATTGGTTTAAAAACATTTTTGAATCGCCAACAAAAATATTTGATCTGTTTGAGCACAACTTTAATTTGCCAATAGAAATATCTTGTTGGTTTGGAAACATGTTTAATTCACCAATGGAAATATCTTATTGGTTTGAAAATAGGTTTTAATCGCCAATGAAAATATTTTAGTGGTTTTTAAAAAATTGCAATTCACCAAGATTTTCCACAAACTTATAGCGATTACAAAAGATTCGCCAATTGAGATTTTTTTTCTTGAAAAACGAAAAAATTCACTAGTAATTTTTTTTTCGAGAAGTATACAAGATTCACTAAGATTTTACACGTTCGCTAAGGGGGTTTCTTAAAGTTATCCTTGTCTTCAGATTTGCTCATAGAGAGGATGGTGGATCTTGAATGCTCTTTTTCTGATTTCAAAGATGATTGTGAAAGCCACCTTTGTGATTTAGAGGGAAATATCAAGGAAATTAATGAGGATATCAAGAAGCTCTTGTAGATTAATCATATGTCATTCAAAAATAGTGCAGAATCGCTTAAGGTACTTCGAGAGGATCAAATCTACTTTGCAAAGTTGTATGAGAAGGATCAAACTACCAAGGGGAAGTTAAGAAGAGTGCCAAAGAGGAGGTTAAAGGTTCTTACACAAGGATGAGGGATAGTTTGAGGAATTCTTTTGAAGAAGAAAAATAGGAATTGAAGGAAATGGAAAAATTGCACTACAATTAGGAGATTGAGGTGGCCAATACTCTAAAAAATCTGAACTAATTCTCTTGTATTTTGTCTGGTTTAGCTCTATTGTTTCACTGTTTTCTTGACATTTGTTAGTTGTTTTTTGGCTATTGATTGTTGCTAGTGCTTTAACCATTCTTTAGTTTGTTAAACGAGATTTTGATGTAACTTGATGTAAAGGGTTTTAGGTCCCTTCAAAACCTGTTTTTCCCATATAATCAAAACAATAGATTTAACTTTTCTATATATAATAATTTTTTTTATATTATTAAATGTTCTTTCAATGAGCCTATTCCTATACCTATTGGATTTATAATTTGAAGGGAGATAATTTAACTTGTCTGTTGGGATTTATTCAAATTTTCTCATATAAGGTTTAAATGAAAGAAAACATTCCCATTTTGAATTTCCTAATTAAACATATGAAATATTTTACATGCTTGCATCTTACTTAATACATGTTAAGTTATAATTTTTTTGAAGTAATATTATTTTACTTATATTAAATCATTTTAAGTATTATCGAATTAATTATCAAATCTAAAATTGATTATCTTGCAAAAATATATTTAATTATTTTTTACTAACTAATCCATTATCACGTTTAGTTCTTCATTCACAATTTAAAATTTATTCTCTAATTGACAAATATTTAATTATGACTGGAATTAGCTTCATTTAACAATCAACTGATTTTTTACTAATTTGATTTCTTATTTGAATGGCAATTTTCAGTCATCTTGTTTTGGGGTTTTTCAGATTATCAAAGTGATTTTAGTTCCAGATTGAAAATAGAAGCAATTTCACTCTCTTTTCAATTTTCAAGCAGATACAGGAAGTTCTTGTTGAATAAATTTATGTCAAAGTTTTCCATTCTTTGTTTTCCATATTTGTAAATGTCTAAAACATATTTCATATGTGCATACATCTGATCCCTTTTGTAAGACAGAAATGGGATTTTCTTTTGACTGGTCTGCTCACGGATTGAGCAATTCAATTGCCAAATCAAATCTAACATAGTCGTCCTATTATTTCATAAGAAATTTCTTCTGTTTTAAACAAAATCAAAGGGAAAATGTTATCAATATTTTTATTGCTATTTAGAAATGTTTTTGGGCAAGAAAGTGTGCCAACACCTGCCCATTGGAGGGGCAGTGGCCCATAGCCTCCGCCCTCCCTGTTCCCCCATGGGGAAGGCAGTGGCTTGTGGTGGCGGTCCCACAGACCAAGCACCTAGGTGGTTTGGCCAGCATTTGGCCAGCATTCTTCTACTTTACTTGTATATTTTTTAAATTTAATTTTCATTTGATGAATTTTATTATCTTTTCCAGCTTTCTTTAAATTTGACATTTTAGAGTGCTAATTATAGGCTTAATATTAATATAAATGTATATATATTTCAGAATCAGATTTATACTTAATATTATTTTGATTGGTTAGTAGATTGTATTAATTGCCTATGAAATCGAGGGTCAATATCAAAATTTATATTTGTAAAAGTTGTTTCCTACACAATACTAAGTTTACTTTAACAATATTTTAGAACCCTTAATAGTTTTTATTTTATTCTCTTATACTTCAAACAAGATAAAATTTGATCTTAATGTGATATATTCATTTTGTCTAAAACGTAGGTTCTATTTTACATGTATATGTAAGTTCTCTACAATGTTCTAATTAACTTTTTACATTGAACCATAAATATACAAGAAATGTAGATTCATGAATGCACTTAAAAAAATAATTTATCTTTCTATAGCATTTTTCAATATAAAGGAACAAGTACAAGATAAACATAAATTTTTTTCTTGATATCTCAACTTACAAACAAGTTAATCTTTTCCCTTTCCCAATGAGTATATAGTTTCACACTTAATTACATGTGATTTCAAACACAACATACTCTTTCTTTACAAATTCTCTATGTACATTTTTGCTATGCAAAGTTACAATATGAAATCAACGATATATTTCTTGAGATCCAAACACAACATGTGCTTTTGTTTCCAAAAGACTCAACTCCAAAGAAACGTCTTCAATTAGCTTTCATAAACCTAAAAATACAACATAAGAGGAAAAAGACAAGAAGCCAATGGGCTCTCCACCCATCCATAGGGTTGTGAGACAACCCACCCCCAAGCATGGGGAAACATTTAGCTATTTGGGTAACTCTTCATAGCGCAACACAACAAGTTCACTTTACACAAACAATACACATATGCACATATTTGGCTCACACTAAACATCTACAAGACACCAAAAGTTACATTTCTAGCACATTGGTTTTCCAAAAAGGAATTCCACATAGGGGTATTAGGAGCTCTACCTAAATTAGGGGAAAAATATATGTATCACATTAGTCCAAAATCCAATCTCACATCAACACACCCTTTTTACTCCAAAACAAAGCTTTTATCTATCTATCTATATATATGGGTACTCATACCCTGAAGAATGCCCCTTGGTGGGAGCTACCCCCACTCAACCCTTTGCACATTGAGGACCAAAATTAGCCTCTTTTCAAGAGGGGTTCAACTCCCCTATAAAACACATAAATAAAAGCAACACATAAAACAATGCACATATTCATAAAAACCCCAACAAATTTCCAAGAAAAAACACATTCAACATTTTCATGTAATCAATAAGGAAAGGAATCCTACCTCAAAATGCACTATCCCACTAATGGTAGAGTCCTTGGATTAAAATATTCCTCCTTCAAGCCTCCACCTTTCTCTTCTCCTCTTCCCCACACACTCACACTCTCTCTCTCTCTCTCCTCAAGAACTCAAAAAAAAAGATCACAAAATCACAAAGAAGCAAAAATGGGAAAGAAACTCCCCTCCCACTCCATGAAAGAAAAGTTTTAAAGAGGAGTAACTTCCTACCAAAACTAACTCAACCACCTAACTACCTCCCATTTTCACCACTTTTGAAAGTGGGGCATAAAGGAGGGTCTAAACACCTTTTTAAAAGTTATAAATGACAAAAATGAACTTCTAACCTATATACCCTAGACCTAAGCTGATTTCCCAAACATAAATACAACTTAGACCTCCTAAAATCACTTTAAAATGACTTAAAAAATTACAAGGTCAAAACTTACACAAGAAAATAACATAATTGCATAGTAACACTAAAAATCACAATTTTTACATCATGGCCAATAGACCTTAGGACTCCATGTGAACCTAGGTCTGACATCACAATGGAAGACATAAAGTGGCTAAATGACCCCATCAACCATTGGCATTATAACCCACCTGTACCCTCAACAAAAGTGTCAATACTATATCCAAAGTGTATAGCAAAAATAAATCCATCATAAGAAATAACATATTTTCACAAATCACCTAACAACCATAGAATAATATATACAATTCATCATTGAAAAGTACATCAATCAAATAATCTCATTAGGTGATATGAAATAGAACAATCAACATAAAATCTAAAATCCATAAGTATATCCAAATACCATCCATGAGAAAATAAATATGCATCATTTAAGCAATTATTTCAACAACCCCTATAACAATATATCCGATATACATAATGTTACTACTAGCAATTAAACAAAAATTAACCCATCATGATTGAACATCTCATTAAACACATACTTGTATAATCAATCAAAGGAACACATCTAGATATCAAAGAGAAATTATGATGGCCATTAGATAGATAGAATCATTCAGTTAACCATATCCAATAATAGTCAAGCATATGAACATCACTAATGTATAGGAAAAACCATCACTCATAAACCTAGGTAAACATAGAAGCCCAAAAATTGGATAAGAAACCATCAAAGACACATAGACTCAATAAGATCACAAAAAGGTGGGGTCTCACAAGAAGACTCTTTAGCTATAGGTTGATAATGATATTAAGGAAATCCTGGATATGGCCTTAGAGAAAGCTACAATTGAGCAAATTATCCCTTCTACAAATGACCCAAGCTACATAATGTGGAGAAAGAGTATTGAATGGAAGATCTCCTTCTTGAAACAAAATGTTCAAGAACATTATTAAATGAGTGCAACCACATCATCACCAATCTTATTAAAGAATTCTTAGATTTTGGTTGCCAACTCAAGAAGAATGGCAGTGGATGTGTAACTATAGCTAAAGAACCAAAGGAAGGTTTTTAGAAGGTGGTCAATTCATTATCAATTGAGAAATATTTTAATAAGTACAATTTGAAGAAGTTAGACAAGATTGATTATGCATTATCTTGGTATGAGAACTTCACAGTCACCCTTGCTACCAATATTGACACTCTTCACAAAAATAAAGCCCTTTGGAAGCTTAAGACTAAAAATGTTACTATCCCTTATCACAATGAGATTCTAGATGTCACACAAGAACATAAGAATTATAAAGCACATTTGGCATCTAGTTAACATAACTCACCAATGAAGGAAGCTAAAACAAACCTAGAAAATCAACCACCTCAATAGTAGTTGTGCTTTATTAGGACATTTGATTTTATAATTTTTTAATGTATTGAACTTTATTTTGATGATTCTTTTAAAGAATAATTTTGTAAGACTCTCAGATAGTTACTTTGGAATAAATATGCTAGTAATGGACATTTGGAGGGTCTGAAATTTTGATTCCCATTATATTGTGATGTAAGAGTGAGAATCGATCAAAGAGGGATGAATGCAATTTTGCTTGTTCCTTAAGGAATTGTTTTGCCTATGTGCATTTGAAAATTGAATGTGATGCTTGGTATTTATTTTTAATTCTGTGAGCTTGGATGAATGCTTGAATATTACTTTCTTTGTAATCGTGATATTTTGTTTGGGTCATATTCATTTCCTTTTGGGGTGAATTAGAGTTTAAATCTAAATATTCATTTATCTATTGTTGGTATCTCAATCTTTGAGTTAAAGTGTTGGTGATAGTTATCTTTTGTGTTCAAGTTGATATTTCAAAAATTCATTTCATAAGTTTGATCGCATTTGTATCATGGCTATGAACAAATGTTATTTTTCCTTTACTACTTGTTGGTTAAAAGTATACCCTACCTTTAAATTAAATAAAAAAACAAAATTCTATCATACAAGTGAGCTATACCTTAATCAAGATTCAGAGGAAAGTTAATCAATACTTACCCAATTGTTTATTGCTTATTTGTCTTCAAGTCTAGGCAAAATAGAGGAGTCATTGTATCCATTAATTTAAAGAAGACAAATTTGTCAACTAACAATTATTACTAGATCTTTGACTAATGCAATCTTATTGATGTGTTTGTTCATTTATCTTTGTACAAAAAAAATTGTATAGTTCATTCTATGTGGAATATTCTTAGTTTCAAAAAATTATTTTTGATTTAATTTATTTCTTAGATTTTCTAAGTTTCAAAACATCAATTAAAGAAAAAAGATGTGTGATTAAATATATGAATTTTGATACTCAAGTGAAATGAAATTTTATATCAAATCAAATTATATATACATATGAATATTAGGCCTCTTCCACCATGCTTGTATAATAGGAATGCCTAAAAATATTAATTGTAAAATGATCTATTACAACTCTAAGTCAAAATATTAGCATGTAATAGTTCAAACATCCCAAACTACATACATGAAAAAGTTTGAAAGTCCAAAAAATATGTAGTGTCCTAAATTGTTACCCTTGATAATTTCACACTAGATTTTTCTTCCAACTATGTTCTTGGACCTGATTATGCACCTAATTTCCTACATTATGCATCATATGGCCCATTTTATCATCTATCAAAAAATCAAATATGCAAGAACCAATTATACATTTAATATTTTTCCCCCGACACTTTGGATCCCAAAAAAAGTGGGATATGTTCTAGGGCACCCTGAACCCTTGACCTCTTAAAATGGCCCCAAATTTAAATATGTTGGTATTGGTAATTTATTATTTGAAATTCAAATACCAATTTTTGGCTATCAGGATTTAATTTTTAGGAAATTAGATTAATTACATATAAATACAATATTTTTACAATTTTAATTAACAAGAAGATCAAGTAATATTGAAGGGAAATTATTATACTTCAAAAGTCAATTCAAGAGTAGTCAAGAGCATAATTTTTAGAGTTATTGTAGCATTTCATCATTCAAGCATCATGTCAAGTTTTACATGTGATTTTTTTTATGTTTATACATGCATTTTTTTTTAGTACTAATGCTTGTAGGTCTTCAAGTCAAATCAAGTCAAATTGTAATCAATCCTTGAAGGTGATGAGCATGACTTCAGCCCATCAAGGAGATCAAGTATAAGTGGTGAGTTGCAAAAAGTTGTTAATTCATTACTCCATTATTATTTAGCTTCTATCCTTTAAAATGATAAGCTCTCTTTATCATCAATATTTCCATTGTAGGGGTAGAAATACCAACATGGGGTTTGATTGAGGCAAGTCCTTATATGGAACAACCATTCCTCTTCCTTTATGTGTATAGGTTACAAATATGAAGAGTATTGGAAGAATATTGAAAACAATTTTCTCATTTATGCATCATTATCCATACAACTTGACAAGATACATAAACTTCATTATCTCAGTGACAAATGAAGATCCGACAACAAGACCTAGATGGAAGAATCTACATACTAGGGACCTAAGGCTTGTGAATTCAATTTTTGGTTTCAAATCCCTAGTCTAGGGTGTCCTAGCACCCTTGACCACCTAGCTTTAGCTCAAATTTAAATCAAAGGTGCATCAATACCTAATATACTCATTTTTGGTCTTCAATTTTTGTTGGCATTTCCTAGTTTGTCTAAATTCATCTCAGAACGTTGCATTTTCATAGTTAATGAATTTCATCTTTGCATTTTCACAGTTAATGATTTTCATCATTGCATTTCATAAAAATTTCAATTCAAAACCCTCAATCATCATTAGAATTCAGATCAAAGAGTAGATTGGTTGTTGGACATTCAATCATAACACTTGTGTAGATATGAATTCCCCCAATGTTAAAGTTTTGGTGAGGTGAATTCCACATTTACCCTTGAAACCCCTTAGAAAAGGTATTGAATCTAATATGTAAATTTTAGGTTCACCTTTTCCAACATAACAATAAATACACATGATAATGAAATAGTCTATTCAAAATAAATATCTATATCAAATACTCAAGATTGTAAAAATGTTCATGGATCATTAAAGTAGATGTACACACTAGGGTTTATCATCATCAAAATCAATAGGACTCTTAGTTCCATGTAAATTAGAGGATTTCCATCCTATAGTGTTTGTACCACCTCCTCCCAATTAGAAGACCCATGTTCTAAACCCTAAAGACTAGAAGAAAAAGAGATTCAAGTCAATTATATTCAAAATAACTCAACTGGACATATTAAAATTAATCAAATACTTAAAATAAAATCATGAAATATGTTTAACTAATTGATTCAAATATAGTTTTATCTATGCATGCATACCATTGGATGATCATCATCTATCTTTCCTTGGTGGTGTACAAGTAAAATATCAAAGGTGGCATGTGAAAATTCTTATATTCAAACAAAAATAATTAGACATGAGTATTAAAAAATGCAAGCATGTCAAAAGACCTAGATGGCATAATATACTAGTGTGAACCTTAAATGTTGTAAAATCAATTAACCACACATTTAATCACCCTACTATATTATCTCTACCGATATATTTTAGATTGAATTTTAAATTACAAAATTATACAAGTTTTCAATTAATATATGCAATATGTACAAATTATTAAATTTATTTAATGTACATATAAACTTTTAAATTGGACACAATGAAAACTTGTACAAAGAATTTACACATCACTAATGAGTCAATAGCATCTAGGCCTAGAGGATTGATGACACCTAGTGGCATGTTTAACATTGAATTGTAGTTTCCATAAACATGATGAGGAACAATTATTAAAATTAAATATATACTTTAAGGTTATTCTAGAAGTTCACATTTCAGATATTTTAGATGAATATAAAACAAATTACATCTAATTGTAAATCACTAAATAAAATTTAATGAACTCTAGGATAAGTGTATTGTTTTTTTGTACCATATAAGGATTGTTGAGATAAATATCCAGTACCACTAGATGGTCCAATCTATAAGATCCACTCATCTACACATGACAAAGAAAACTATTTTCTTATAAATATTTGGAAATTACATGTGTACATGTAATGATTTATATAATTCAGCATTTGATTAATCTAATTATTTAATAAATTGAAATAGATATAAATAAGATGATATATATGTGAACATCGAATGTGCCATACCTATCTATCAAACTAGGCAAGAGTGCATCCTCTCTTGCAACTCTTGAATTGGATGTGTTGGAACCATAATAGGTTGATTACAATTCTTGCATGAAGGGGGTGCACTTTTCATTGGTGTCAAAGATCATATGGTGTTGGATGGACTAGCACCATCTCCTCTATGCTCTCTAAAGCTACAAATTAGATAGGCTAGCCAATCAAGTTTCTTGAGAGCCTACTCAATTCTCCTAGTATTTTAATCATCCCATCCTAGTGAATGTGAGAAATAATGGTGACTATAGCAGTAAACAAAGGTAGAATGGGTAGATGTAAATTTGGATTGACGTGTGCACTAGGTCTATGTTGTGACATGTCTCTAAAAACACCCTAGAATGATCTCATATCAAATTAACTAGGTTTTAAACCCAACTAAAACTCAACCCATAATTTTCTTATAAAATATAATGGCACCTCAAAGTTTTCATGTGATTTATGTGACAATACATACACCTATAGTCCCAAAAATTAGCTAAAATTTGAGGGTGCTACACCATGTGCTTGATTTTTTGTTGTTGGAATGATAGGAAAATTGGGAGAAGATGGTGTTGATGTCTATTTTGTAATATAAAAATAAGGTAATTATGTATATGAAAAACCATAAAAATAAATTTCCTCCTCTCCTCCCTACAAAAAAAACTAAATCAATCTAAATTTATATCCATGCTTCTGATTTGAAATCAATTAGAGTTTTCATAGAAGTGTAAAATTATCATATATGAGGGGCAATATGAAGATCATCTTGAAATAAATATTTTGTTTGGAAAGTGCTTATGCTTTTTTATTATTTTTTCTCGAAACCTTTCTTCATAATTTTGAGGTAGGGGTGTATGCTTTTGAGATGAGGAGTTTTGGGGTGTTAGATGGTTTTAGAGTGGAGAGTTTTAGGGTATGGGGTTTTAAGGTAGGAGGTTTTATAAAATTTCATCAAGTATTAAATCATTCACATTCATTTAATTGATGATGTTAGCTAGAATTACAAAAATAATTAAATTCATTTTCCTTTAAATAAATAAATAAATTTTACTTTAAATATATATGTTTTACAAATTTAAAAGCATAAACCATTTATATTTTTACACACATCTTTGATTAATTATGTTTGTCTACTACACTCATGCCCATCCCCAAAAAAAATCCCAACTAATAAATGTTATTAAGGATGGCAATTGTAACCCCTAATGAAACATTAACATTTGGTTCAAAAAAATATTTCCTGTCACTCCTATCATATTTGGATGCCCCTAGTTCATTTCTTGGCATTTCTGTAGGCATGGAATTCACTTCTTGTTTTTAGATGCATAAAATAGGGTTCTCATCTCATCCATCACCTCCTCTTGTGATTATTTTTCTACTGCCCTTAACTTTTTCAAACTTACCTATATAGAGAAGTTTTTTATAGGGAGTTTGAGAGGCTTAGTTCCATAATTGTCTACATCTCCCCTTCTTGGAGGTATTCCTAGTAGGGGTTTTTTAGGAGGCAATAAAAATACTTTTTTTGGAATTAGTGTTAGGCTAGTGGCTAGGCTTCTTCCTAACCATGATGTTTGGAGTGCAACGAATCTAAATAAAGTTGTGGGCTCAAGTCACAATTGCTAGTAGACCTATTTGATCATAACTAGTTTAATGGTTCCTAACCAAATTTATTAAGAAGAAATAAATTGGCCACTTCCCTACTCACAAACCTTTGTTTTCATGGTTTGCAAATAGGATGTGATAAAAAATAAATATGTTTTTTTTGTTAAGGCTTGGTCTATAGATTCAACAAGTTGTAGCCTTCTCTTCCAAATTTACATAATTGGGTTTGAGAATCTTGGAAGCCTCTCATTGTAGATAACATTGAACTTCATCATTGTGCTATTAGATTCTTCATTGTGACTTTCAAATATTTAAAAGGTATAAATTTTATGTTTGACAACAAGTTGTGGATGTGGGGAGAGCACTACCTTTTGTTCAAGCCTTGGTATTTCTCATTCAATCCCCTTTAAGAACCTCTAAATACCAAACCAGTTTGGGTTAGGCCATTGAATCTTTCTCTCTATTTTTAAGAAGACTCTTTCTATGAGGCCATTAGAAATGCAATAAATAATTTCTTGAAGTTTGACTCTACTAGTTCTTTCATGGGTCACTCTACATGTTCTTGTATTTTGGTAGAAATTAATATATACAAGGCTCTTCATTAGGATAGTGGCCTTGGACTCAACTACATGACTATGAGGATCACCCCTTTAGGTCTAGATATTTTTTTACATTGACCACTAGGCTTTTGATTGTCCACTCTCATGGTGCAAGGATGTAGTTGTGTGGAGGAGGCATACTCACAACAATAAATTGATTTTTAATTCCTCAAACTCTCTTGCTATTGGGTTCTTTAAGGATGATGTGTCTTCTTGGGATGTTGGTTCATCTCTTCCCATTCTCCCTATGACGTGTCACATTCCTAGGGGATTTTTTGAGTGGATTTCATAGCTTAGGAGAGTCCCACTCCTACAACTCCTTCAACTCCCTTTGAAATATTTTAGATTGGTTTTAATTTTTTTTTTGTCCCATATGTTGTAAGGGGTTTATGATTCTTTCAAAACCAAGTTATCTTAATCCAAAAAAATGGTTGACATATCATATATATAACGAGAAATGTTTTAATTAAGGAAAATCTAATGCATGATAATTTAGTAGGAAATAGTCCATTTACATACTAGGAAAAACATTAGGGATATAACATTATAATTTAGATAAAACTCCGCACGCTTTGTGGGTTCTTAGATTTGGCGGGGCCAATTTTAGTAAAGCTTTGGTTTGGGTCTACCCCACTGTGTCAGCCGAAATGGGAGGAGATAGAAAGCAGATTGAGCCAGACAGCTATGATACACACATGAAAAATGCCAAGGCTTGGAGTAAGGTTAAAAGCATAGGGTTGCTTCCTTTCTTGGAGAAGCTCCATGGCTCTAACCAGGAGGCTACGGATCTCTTTGTTAAAAAGTGGAATAATGGAAACTTGACCCTGTTTGGTAGGAATGTGGAGCTCAGCGAAAATCTTATTGTTGATGTTACGAGATTATCTACTAAAGGGAAGAAGTTCTTCAAGTACAAGGCTTTTTCCGATGAAGCTATGATCAGATTTCCTAAAAAGGACAAAGAATGGCTAAGTTTGGTTAAAATTGCTAACTACTTCAATGCAGACACCATAAAGGCCATTTGGAGAAAGGTTCTGCAGGTCATCATGGAGTACATTACGGTGGATGGGCGCTTCACCAGAGTCTATGGCTACCACTTTTCTCTTCTCAACCACTTCCGATACAAGGTTAGGGTCTCTATCCCCTATTATCTTTTATGTTCCTTGAAGAAAAGCTTGGAGGATAATAAGAAAAACCCTAAAAGATTCCCCATTCTACACACTGGGTTAATAAGGTTGATTGTTGAACATTTCCAAAATATGCATGCTCCCACTATTTTGGAAACTATCTCTGATTCTGAGAGTGATGACAGTAAGCCCAGTGGCTCGGAGTACCTGCCTAACTCTAGTCCAGCTAGAAAAGTCCTTAGCTTGCACGTTGTCCCTTCTAGGAATTCTGGTAAAACCCGTGTTGAGCTTGAGCCTGACAACCCCTCCCTTAAGAACAACTCTATTGATAAGAAACCCCAAGCCAAAATCCTTGTTTCCTATTCCGAAGAATCCTCTGAGTCAGAGGAGTCTGATGCCAACAAAACTGAGATTTGCGTTGATCCTCTGCTGGATAAACACACTAATGATTACTCCCCTGTTATTCCTAACCCTGAGAAAACTTGTCCTAATACTAGAAAAGAGCCCTCTCTAGATGTTCTGAACCTTGCCAAAACCAATTATGAGTCCCAATTCAAACTCTTGGAATGGAAATTCATTGAAATTAATGAGTTGAAAATAAAAAATTGGGCCCTTCAAAGCAAGATTGAAGAGTTGGGTGCAAAGATTGTAGAGATTGAAAAGAAAGATGTGGATCACAGTAACAAAAATATAGATTCCAAAGTTGAGAACATAAGGAATACCATCAAAACCATTGCTGAGCAAAACAACTATATGGCAAGACACAATGCCATTATCATTAATGCGATGACTAAAAAGCTTGATAAAGCCCAGCAGGGTTCTCTGGTGGTGGATCTAGAGGAAACAAAGGAAAAAAGCCAGGAGACAAATGCAGGAATTTCCAAAAGAACCAAAGCCAATCTGAAGCGCAAGGTCCCCCCTACTTTGAAGATGATTCAAACTTTTAAAAAGGGTGTCAATGATATGCAAAATCTAGAGGCGGAGACGGAGTCTGTCCTCAAGACTCTGAATTAACGGCTGGGGTTTTTTTTGGTGCTTACTTTGCTATTCCTTTTGATTTGACCTTTCTGGTCTTTTTCATTTGGTTGTTGCTATTCTTTTCTCGGGCAGCTGGTCTTTTTGGTTGGACTTTGGTGTCCTCTTTTCTATTTTGTAAACATTGTGGTTTTAGGTCCCTGTAAAACCCGTTTTACCCTCTTATCAAAAACATTATAATTTAGATAAGAAATTAGTAGCATTAATGATGAAATAGAGAACTCACATAACCCTCACACAAAATCATTCAACACCAACAACAATAAACAAGATGTAAAATTTTGCAACATAATTAATCTTCTCTATTTAACTTGCAACAAAGTTTCTCAGCTTCAATAAAATATGATTACACAATTTTGTGTAGAAATACAAGATGAAATAAATCAATACAAAACATATTATAATCTTCTATGAGACAACAAACAACCTCAAAAATCAAGCTACATTTTTTCTTCTTCAAATCATCTCCATGCATTGTGAAACTAGCTCTCCAATCTACAATCTTCAATCACCAAATCAACTCACTCTCTCAAACCTACAAAATCATGGATTCTACCTTCTTGCTTCAAAAATACATTCTTGGAAAGCATTAGCTTCAATCTAGCAACAACTCTCAAAAATGACCAAAATAAAGTATATAAATTAACTCCTTCACACCTTTCCTGTACCTACCAATTTTCTATGCTTGAAAAATAGAAAATATGATTTCAAAAATGTATTTAAAATCATTAAATGAGCTTAAAATACATCTTTTGTAACCTCCATCCATGATTTGCCAAGAAAAGCAGCCACTTCCTCACAAATAGGAGCCCCGAAATAGAAAAATCCAAACTACTTGCTCTTGGGCATCCAAATTCTTCATGAAAAAGTTAAGGAACATTAACTTAGTTGTCATAACTTGTAACTCCCCAAATCCCATGCCCAAGAAGATATATTTAAATATTTTTCTTTGAAAAAGCCACAAAATCAACCCAAATCACCATAAAACTACAACATAACAACTTGGCCAAATATTTATCAAATATTTTACGATTTATTACAAAAATTTATTCACTTACAATATGAAAAGACCAAACTAAAGAAAAATTAATTTTTTTTTGGTTGATGCAAGATTTCCAATCAACCATGGATGCTCCTACATCAATTAATAACTATGTTATCACAAGTATGGCTTAGAAATTAATAAAACTTCTATATGATGTTATAAACAATTGAACATGATATAATTCAACTATGTTAAATATGTAACCAAAAATAATGCATTCCTTAGTAACATTATTATTCAACACTCGAAAATCCCTTCCTAAATAACCTTAAAACAAATACTTGCAATTCTTTCATTCACCTTTCTTAAAACTCTCTATGCATATCTTTCATAAAAAAAATTATAACTTTATAAATGAGGAATTAATTAAAAAAAAATTATTATTATTATTTGAATCAACCAAAACCTAAATATAACTCATCCCCAATATCTATAATAAAGGTTAATAAAATTACCCCTCTCACCCTTGAATAGCTAGGGGTATATTGACATGTTTTCACTTGATATAATGTACACCAATAAGAATGAGCATTGTGTGGCATTGTTTAGTTAGTGACTCCCCCACATAGTTATGTCACTATTTCTCTATGTAAAAGGTAAATGATTTTAATATTATTTATAAAAAATGAATTTTATTATAGAATAAATAATATCAACATATATTTTACCATTAAAATATTTAGGGGCATCTATATTTATTTACACCTAGAGTGTTTTCCCTCTCAATAACCTTTTGTTAGTGAAGATGATGATCATGAAATTGATTAAATAGCATCCCTCTATTTCTCTAAATCATTATTTTTGTCATCTTTGAAACATTTCTAAATTTATCATCTTTGGTGTTGGTTTTCCTTATTTTTGATAACATCAACAAAACCCTATAGGATGAAGGAATGTGATTTTCAAGGTCAAAATTTATATACTGTGTGAGAATGTAAAATACAAAGAAGGATTCATATGAGAAACTATAATACCATTTCTAACTATTTTGAATTCCTACTATATCATACCATTAATGAAGGGAATAGAATGTACCTAGGTGATGACATATTCATAAACATTATGTGTTATCAAAGGAAGATAATGGAATCTAGGAGTATAAATATAAATTTTGATTATTTGACAAGAGGGAATTTAAGATCAATGTGAAAACAATATAAAAATTTCTATGAAATAATGTCATCTTAGGTTTCCAATAATATGTGTACATCCATTGTTAAAAGAATGAAGTTAATGATCAATGGGGAGAGACACATGTTAAGGAAGAAAATATCATTGTAAAGTACTAATCACAAATTCATCACAAGATGTATCACCATAAGAAGATAATAAACCTGCATGTAAATCTCTAACATAGATCATGCACACAGGATTAACATCATAAAAATGTAGTGTGCATGTATAATCATAGATTAGGGTCCAATAATCAAGGCATACTTGGTTCAATTCATATATATATATATATATATATACCTAAATCAAGTTTGCACTATCTTATGTTCTATCTCTAATATCTATTCATTTTGCACATCCTTGTTATTTCTTTGGAATTGATCCACTAATACTTGCACTTAGTAGGTCTCATCCAAAAATATAAAATTGTAGAATGCTAAGCATTCTTCCAATGGTATTTTTTTTGACACATTCCTAAAGAAAAAAAATTATTGTTAATACTTATAAATATTTGGTAAGTAATTTTTCTTTTAAAAAGATAACCTAGCTGATTACAAAGGTTTTAAACACTTTAATAATGAAATTGTTCAAAAATCATATAGAATTAATTTAGCTTTTATTATCTTATTCTACATCTTGTTCTTTAACATATGGGGATTTGTTCAAATACTTTCAAATTCTTTGTCATCAACTTCAAGCCACATATATAGTTGACCTTTTTCATGTCCCTTTTTTTAATTAAGATAATAAATACTATTATTTAATTTGGGCCCAAAAATCTCTATTTTTAAGGGCAACTTAATAAAATTATTATAATTACAATAAAAGTTATTTTCAAACACTAGTATTAAAATAAAATTATTTTTAAATACTTGGAGGGAAATTTACAACTCAAGGGCCCAATTTTGAAAACGTATATCAAGGAGGTTTCTATCTTCATTTGAGAATCATTCAACTTATTTGTTTACATTCAATTTTCATATTTGAGCAATTTGTTCAATCTGTGGCATCCAAGGATGAAAAATCTTGGTTTTCTTGGGGTTTGAGAGGATGAAGACCCTTTTGATTACACATTTCGGATCAAAGAAAAAAACCTTTTATTTTCATTTTGGTTGATTCCACCTAAAGAATGTGATTGATGATTTGAAAATATTTTTAAGTTTGTTATAGTGGCACTATAGTGTTTGTTGCTAATTTTTAGAGATTTTGACAAGATTCTAATAATAGGGGAATTTGGGTTTGCAAGAAAATTTTAGTATTTTGTTGCCATATCATATTTGAAGATTCATGTATTACTTTATAGACTTTTGGGAGCTTCAATGTGCAACAAAAGGCATTGGATCTAAATTATAGAGGTCTATAATAGGTAATCTTTACTAAGAAGCACATTAGGAGAGGAAAATTCAATCACTTTGGATATTAGACCAATCATACTAGCTATTGGTTACATTACTTTAGTCACCCAACATAAGCAATCAACCTATTGGAGTGAAGTGCCATTATTTCAAGCAGGAATGTACAACAAAAAAGATGAGTTTCAAATACGGCTAAAAATTATTTGAGTTAATACAATCGGAGGACTCCTTAGAATTGGAGTTTGATCATAGGTATTATGAACAATAAAAAGGGTCCATAATAGTTTCAGAACCGTGTAGAGCTACAGGGACTTATACTATGGACCTGCAATAAGCTTCAACGAACATGAGAAGAATGTTCGAGTAATTCATACAACTGCATTGCTACTGAGGTGTGTGTGTTACAGTACACCAAGGGAGAGCTTAATTTTCTCTATCACACTGCCAAAATAAAATACAAGAAGCATTGAGAATGTTGGTTGGCTTGAATTGAAATCTCAATCACAATGTTTCTTTGTCAATTATAGGAAAGGAAGAATTGAAAAATGCAGTTACCTTGTTGGCATTTCGGGATATAGCTTTTTAGCAGTGTTCAGTAATATGCTTTGTTTTAGATCGGGAAGTTCAATCTCGCCTACAAGCATGCAATTGAAAATTTTGATATCAGAATTAAATTTAGAAAATAAGGAAATGCCTGGACAAGTAGTTTTAGCTTCGGGAAACTGAATTGAGCAAACAGATTGAAATGTAGATTATGAGCAAAATCACCCCAATGATAAAAATAGAAAAACAATAAAAAGGTCAGTAAAATGTGGTCATATGAAACACTTGGATCATCTGGCCTCCTAGTGACGATTTGGGAATTAACAAAGAGATAAGTAATTCACATTGCTAGTGTTTTTAAGCTATTTGGGACTTAAAAGAGAAGCATTCCATTCATCAACTTCACTCTCAAGAAGGTGTTCATCACATAATTACCTTCGTTTGAACTATTTCATCTTTAAATCTAAATAAAGAGGCCTTTCTACCTCCCAACTCAGGATTGGAAAGTTCCTCACCATCCTCTCATGGATAGAAAAAGAAAAATTCAAAGCAGGATGATAAACCATTTGAATAAAATATTTTTTCATAATGATTATTTAATTAACTTTAAAAGATTTCCTCCCCTGTTTATAGGGTTACGAAGAACAATATTAAGTGTAACCTTACTTGAAACTGTCAAAAGCTAGAACTTTCAAGCTAAATTTTGATAGCACGTTGAGGGGCATCTTGGTCGAACTAGTGCTGGTGTTGTAGTTAGTTCTTCCCAAGGAATTGTTTTAAGAGGTGGATCGTTCTTCCTTAGCACTAAGATGAATAATCAAAGAAAAGATTTGGCACTGTAACAGGGTGTTCAAATGGCGGTTGCTATAAAATGTAAATTTCTGTAAGTAGAGGGGAATTTTCAGGTGATATTCAAAAGTGTATTAAGAAATCTCTGAAAGATTGGAAACATAACAACATTTATGAAAAAATCCTTGCATAGGTAGAAACTTTGAAGCGATTTGTATAAGCATTGTTATAGATGATTCTCTAGATGGCAAACTACCTAGCAAATTATGGGATCTCGCAACTGCAATTTTCAACAAAGATAAGTGATGATTAGAATGATTGTGATATGAAGACACTCTTAATATCAAATTATCCTACATAAAAGGTTAGTGAGGTCACAAATGAATGGGATCAAGTGCCAATGCACTCATTATCTAAACAACAATTTCTCCAAATGTTTTGCTTTCTAACCCCTTCTTCCTCCCCCACCCAAATTTTATAAGATTTCACTCAAAACTAATATAAGGAGCAATTGAAATGGTCCACCATCTTTTCCATTGATCATAAAGTCCTTGTTTGTGTTATAGGGCACATTGCCCTATTTTGTGTTCACAAGAAGGATTTTGAAAGAAAGCAGAGGAGGAAAAAGTGGTTCCTACATTATCTATGAGAGAAGATATATGCTAAATCAATGTAATCTTATAGTTATGAGGAAAAACAAAACAAAAAGAATATATCCATAACATAGTGATTACATGTTGAAAACCATTTCGGGGAAAAACCTCATACTCCAAAGCATTTACTAAATGTATTATTAGCAACAAAGGTTGCAATAATATATCCAAGGACATGAAACTACACGAATATCACCAACATCAAATCTTGAATAATTATGGCAGCATAATGATATCTACAAACTCAACATATAAAACCCCCATCTCTACCATTCAATGAATAAAGAAGCCAAACCATAAGTGGTAAACCACAAACTATGGGCCAAAACTATGACCCAAAAATGATGCATAAATTGCCATGCTCTCCTTGGTCTTGGCCTTCTAGGCTAAAATAGAATATGTTCTTACAGTTATCACACCATGTCATAAGTTGCTATATATAACTCCCTAAGTTGGGTGCTCCATTAAAATGTGACAACTAAATTCTTCTCATCCTCTTCTAGTTGCACAATTGTGGAAGTAGGCTTGACTTCCCTAAAAATAAAACTTACATAATAAAAAACTATATTTACTACAAGGTCCCAAACCTTGTACCCTTTCACATCAACACCACTACAAATGAAGATACAATGTATTGCCTTGTTACCCAGCTTCAACCATTTCTCACTAGGCATGTGATCATAGGCCTCACAGCCAAAAACACAAAGATGTTCAAGTAATGGCTTTTACTCCTCCAAATCTCCATAGGGGCCTTATCAATAAGTTTTGGTAGGAGACATATTAATCAAGTAACATGTAGTAACTATTACTTCTAACTACAACTTCTATTCCATGCCAACTCCATTAAGAATATACCTCCATAACAAATCTCATCAACAAGCAGAGATGTAGAAGACTTGTTAATCAACTAGCATGCAATACCAGCTACTTTACCAAAAAAAATTGCTCCAAGTCAATTTCAATGAGCATACTCCTATCTCTCTCCATCAAAATCCTATTCAATCCCTCTACAACTCTAATTCACCGATGGGTGTATGGAGTTGTATTAAGTCTCTATGTTGTTCTCTTGCAGAACCCTTCAAACTTTGCAATACAAAACTCATCTCTATCATCATCTCTATCTCTATTTTCTTATAGCTATCACACCATCTCATAAGTTGTTATTTGTAACTCCCTAAGTTGGGCTCTCCATTTATAGATAACAACTAAATTCTTCTCAACCTCTTCTAGTTGCACAATCATGGGAGTACGCTTGAATTCCCTAAAAATAAATTTTCAATAATACAAAACTATATTTACTACAAGATTTGAAACCTTGTACCCTTTCACACCAATACCATTGCAAATGAACATACAATGTATTTCCTTGTTACCCAGCTTCACCAATTTCTCAATAAGCATGTGATCATAGGGCTCACAACCAAAAACACAAAGATGTTCAAGTGAGGGCTTTTACTCCTCCAAATCTCCATAGGGTCCTTATCAATAAGTTTTTGTAGAAGACTTATTAATCAAGTAACATGTAGTAACTATTGACCAAGAATTCTCCACTATAGACCTCCATAAAAAATCTTATCAACAAGAAGTGATGTAGAAAACTTGTTAATCAACTAACATGCAATAGCAACTGCTTTTACCAAAAAATTTTGCTCCAATTCAACTTCAGTAAGCATACTCCTGTCTCTCTCCATCAACATCCTATTCATTCTCTCTAAAACTCTCATTCATTTATGGGTGTATGGAGTTGTATCATTTCTAGATACGTTGTTCTCTTGTAGAACCCTTCAAACTTTGCAATACAAAAATCATCTCTATCATCAATTCTCAACACCTTAATATTTCTACCAATCTAATTTCGATGAGAGCTTTAAAATCCATAAACAAACTAGTAGCTTTTGGATTTACTTATGAGGAAGCATATTCTTGGCATAAATAGGTGTTTTAACTATCTAGGTCCCAGGAGGATATCTTTCTAGTTAGTGTTAGTTGTAACTAGATCTTATCTTATCTTTTGAAATTTAATGGTTGTGTCCTAAGTCATTTAATATTTTTTGGGGTATTTATCTCATTATACAGGACTAAGACACATGTCAAGATCTTGTCTAATCCTATCTCACATTTTTCCTTTATAAGCAAGGCATCATTTGTACAGCCTAGACAATTCAGTTCAGTTGTGTAAGTTCGATATATCACTACAATATTGAGTATTGCATATTGGTCATATCTTGCATCCGTTATTGAAAGTATATGTTATTATTTTTCCCTCTTGTAGAAGGTTTCTTTTTGGCTTTTGCAAAAGATCTTAGAGGCTTGAATCCTTGAGTGACTAACATGGTATGAGAGCTTTAGAATTGCAAAACCCCTTATCATATATGAGGGTGATTCAATCTTGAGCTTTTGAGGGTGCATATTGGGACAAAACAAACCTCTAAACAGTTGAGTCAGAAAAGCCAAAAACCCCCTATTTTCATATAAAATACTTCATATTTGGGAGAAAAAAATTTCATGCCATTTTTTAGGATTTGGCAAAAATCTACAAAAGACAATTTTGTACAGTCAAACAGAATTCATACAATACAAGTATGTACTATATGGTTTATATGACTTCTATTAATTCTGCAGTCTACGGTATAATCGACATATACGATGAAATATTCTCTACATCATATGCCATCCTTTTGCATTAGGCCATACTTCTAGAATGTCATTTATATTGGTATGATTTCTATAGTTTTAATAAATTATTTTTTAAACACCAATTATGTTGGTTTAAATAAGCCTTTTTTTTAAGTTGCCTGGTTGCGGCTTCACCCAGGTCATGGTCTCCTACCACTGGCGAGAGGGGCTAAAGCTCAATGGGGTAGGAGTGACATGGCTCTGCTCGTCATTAAGCTGTCACCCTACCACCACCCAACATAGCAATCTTTTTTTAAAACCCTTTGCTAAGTGCACAATCCTATTGTGGATCAAGAGCCCATTTTTTCAATGCCTAGGTGCCTAAAATTGTCCCCAATAGGCCCTAATGGGACAATTTTTTTCAAAATGCCATAACATTTTGTTAGGATGTCAAAATTTTACAAACGAGATCGACGAAAAGCTAGTTTCGAGCACTTCAGGATGATGCAAACCATTTTTTCAGATTTTTCCTTATATGAATTTTATTGCTGGTTGAAGTCAAATTTTTCTTTTTGGACCTTCAAGCTCATAAATTTTTGCCATGATCTCTTATTTTTTTGATTCTTATGGCATTAGAAAGCTATTGAGGATCTTTACATTTTTGTTCATGCACTTTTTCAAGATTCAACACCAAGTAATTTTTATTTTGATTTGTGCAAATTTGCATTCTAGTTGATAGCATGGACATATTGCAAGCTAGAAAAGTATTGTTCTCTTGGGAAGGCTTCATTTTCAATGTAGATCATATTGGGAAAGGTTACTTTTAGTTTGAGGATCTAATTATGAGATATTGTTTTAATTTTTTCATCTTTGATCCATCTTGGCATTGTAAATCAAGAACACAATTTTGGAATTATAAATGTATTACATATAAAATGCCACATCATATTATTGGGGGGAATCTTGATTGATTGATTTCAGGGGGGTCTCTTGTTTCATTGTTTGATCTATTTTCTTGTGCTCTTCTTGTTTCCATGGATCATTCTAAGCTTCCTTTGCTAACATCATATAACTATTCAACATGGTATCAAAATGCATGGAGTGTTCTAATGAATGAATGTCACTCTCTATATGTTGAAAATAAAGTACTTGAACCTACAAATGTATATAAAAAGATAAAATGGATGATTGAACATACCAAAGCTCTTAGATGTCTTCATAAAATAGTTTCTCAAGATTTATTGTTCCAAATTAGATCATGTAAGCATTCTCATGAAAATTGGAGGAAATTGAAAACATTGTATGGTTATACAGATAAAGTAAGAGGCTATGAAATTGATAATGAACTAATGAGCCTTGATCCTAAGAACTTCGACAACATCTAGGACTGCATCACTAAGGTTAATGATCTAAGAGAGCAATATAAAGCATGTGGAATTGATAAGGACATTCAGTTGGTCTACAATACATTGAACAAACTTGGTCTTGATTATGTTGCTTTTGTTTCTAGCTTTCATACCCATAAGTTGACTATGGGGTCTGCATATACTACGCCTTCATTTGCATCACTTTTTGAGATGTTAATACATGGGCAACAATATATTATCTCAATGGGTCTCATCAAGTCATCGAAATCTCAGGCATTGTTAGCTAGTCAAGTGAAAAAATTAGAACATACTGATAAGAAACAAAAAAAATGAAAGAGCGATCAATATTCAGATCAACCAAAGAATAAATCTCTTCCACAGATAAGTCATCTAAGAAGGACAAGTCTACTTTTTCATATTACAAGAAGCTTGGGCATGGGAAACATTCTTGTTATAAAAACAATATTGATGACTTGAAACATCTTCTCAGAAATAATCAAATTGATTTTCCTTCTACAATGTCTAAGTCATCTTCCTTTTCTTCTTCAAAACATTCTAATAAGGACAAAGGTCCTGCTGGTTTTCTTACTTATTACCTTTGTTTCTGAAATATCCCAAAATTTAAAACTCTTAGAATCAAATTTGGGTGGTCCGAAAAACATATTATGCAAACACTTTTGGATTTGCACAAATATCATTATACTTTGTGCAATTGAAAATTAATAAGGTGAATTGATGAAAATTGACAAAACAATTAAATTTCACAAACTATGACTTTTCAGGCAAAGTTGTTTTATGGGTATAATCTCAATGATGTCAAGTCAAATTAGGCTAGTTTCCATATGGACCCACTTCCTAATTTTCGAGATATTTAAGCTTTCATTTTTGTTGACCGAAGTGTGGACGATGATTTCGTAAGCTAACTAAGCACAACAGTTAGTTCTGTCAATTTGTCTCCATTAACATGGTCGGTGATTTTCATGCAACATGCTAACTAAAGAAAACAACAGTATGCTTGCCTTTTCACCGCCTCTTATCACTGCTGTGGTGGTTATAAATATGTAAAGATCTATGCATTTGATTAAATCAATGATAATGAGGTCTATTGTGCCAAATAAAATCGCATGCTCAAGGGCAGGGTTAAATCACGAATGGGCCTTCACAAAACCCGTGCAACTTCCAAGTCGTCCCTCAAAATTGATTAGCAAGCTTTTCAATGAGATTCACAGCGTGGCTAATTTTAGCAGGTTGTGAGTAGGTATTTTGCAGCAGAGAGACTCCAATTTGCAAGAAAAACAAAGCCGATCATGGCTCCCACACTTAGTATCGTTGCCTCTAGAAAGCTATCTTCCCGTGGCTGAGAAGAAAATCACGGGCATAAGTGATATGGAGGCCGCTACAAATGGATTGTGGCACCTCTGGTGATCGTAGCAGCCTGATGATTGAATTGCAGCATCAGCAGAATGAAGGGAGTATCCTCAAATAAGACAAATCGTGCCTCAATCTTTGTCGGCTTTGATACCATGTAGAATTTTCCGTCACACCAAAAGCACGTACTAGTGGTGGAGAGGGATCTCATCGTGGATGTGGGATTCGTACCCACTACGTACCACGCCAATAAGCCGAGCTTAGGCGAACGAAAGGTCGAGGGCTCGAGGGACTCAAACCGATGACCTCCGCTCTCAAACCGTGGAGAATTTCAGCAGATCTTCAGAGATAATTTATCAAGCACAGAAAACGAACATGCATCAAACTGATCTCATTATTATTCCTAAAATCAAATGCAAAGATTTACAGATTTATAATCACCCGCAGAAAAGGAAATTGCGGTGAAAGGCAGACTTAACTGCAGTTTTCTACAGTGATAAGGGACGGAGAAAGCAAACTAACTGTCGCGTTTGTTTCAGTTAGCATATCATAGTGAACTGTTTGCTTCAGTTAGCATATGCATGAAAAGAAACAATGATGTCTGCTTATGTTAGCTTATCTGTTGTCCGTTGATAACGGAGGAATTCATGTCCGTGGATTACAGAGGAAACAAGAAACTAACGCTAACATACTCAGTCTAAATGAAAATCTTTTTCTGGGTTTTCGTCGCAAAGCTGCTGTCAACAATCTGGCAGGGTTTCGAAGGAAAATATCAATCCAAAAAGTTATGTATTAAACTACGCTTGTAAGCTTTGCGGATTAATCAGTTTGACTACTTCACCGAAATTCTGATGGATGGCTATGAAGTATACTCCAAATCCTGATGACTAAGGTGAACCATGCATTCGTCGAGATTTTTACATAAGTTGGTAACAATTTTTAAAATGCCGATGGCGTTTTCAAAGTAGGTAATGGATAGCATCTCAAAAATTGATCTAAGTGGCAAAGTGTTTAACATTGGAATTATTGTTCAAGTTCCTAATCTTCCTTTAAAGGCCAATAAGGAGATAAAAACATATTTGGAACTTTATGGTTCTTATTAATCATCCCTTTGAATGCCAAAAACAATGACAAACTTAACCTATCGGCCTTTTCTTGTTAATCGGTAATTCATTCAAGGTTAGTAACTATTCTCCGAGCATCGATGACTAAGGTTGACAGGAATACTTTGTAGACACTTTCGATAAAGTTATGAACTTGTGCTTGAAGACCAAAGCACCGATGCACAAAGGTTAATAAGTTTCTTTTTCAAAACACTAAAATGAAGAAACAAATGAATGTAAATCGCCCTTCAGTAACAAGTTATTAAGTTATCTCGAATTACCGAATCACCGAATTCACTAAAGTTCATTGGCATCTTCAAACTAGTATCCAAGTTTATTTGTAACACAGAAAGAAAGTTATTAATTGTTTGTGAGTTGTTGATAAGTGAATAAACATGCCAATTAAAGAGAAATGGGCGCCAAAGAAGACGAGTTTAGTCAGTTATGCATCATACAATGACTGCAAAATGAGTGTAATAAAAGGTTGATGGGAAGATTTAAAATGTTTTCAAGCAAATGCTATCGGTGAAGGATGCATGGAAGCATAGGCAAAGCGCTGAATTATTTGTCAAAGTACAGAAATGAGATATTATTTCATGGAATGCAATAATTGCATGCATTCAAAATATTGCAGTAGAGGCAAGGCGAGGGAACTGTTTGCAAAGCGCTATGAAGAAATGTTATCTCATGGAATGCCATGATCGCAGGATTTGCACCAAATGGATTTGTTGAAAAGGCTTTACAAACTTCCAAGCATATGCAATAGGCAGGTGTAAAAGCCAATCGCCATAACCTTTGCCAACATTTTCCCTGCCTGTGCCAATATGGGAACTTTGAAACATCACATGAACAGATATCAGAACATAGCAGAAGGAATTATATCAGCTGCTACAGTTGCAAGTGCCCGTCGATGAACATGCATGCTAATTGTGGAAGCACAGATAACGTACATTTTGACTAAACATTCAATGAAACGTAGTCTCATGCAATGCAGATCATAGGTTATGCATCGAATGGATTCATTGGAAATGGCTTTGGAGATTTTCATATAAATGTTAATTCAGGAACTTTCCCAGCATCTTCCCAACCGTGCCCTCACAATTTACATAAACAGGTTTTAGAAATTCTTATGCAAATACAATTGGCAGTTGTAAAACCAAATTTCGACAGACCACGAAAGATACAATGCAAGGCAGGGCACAAGATTAAGCAAAGTGGTTGGCAAGCATTTCAAGGGTAAGTTCTTAACCTTCATTCTGATACCAAAATGAGATAAAATTTGCGTGTCATCGGCGATTCACTGGAAGTTAGTAACCATGCAATGAAGGCCAATATGGAGACATAAAGTGACCGGTAAGTATCACAGAGTTCTTAACCATCTACTCAATGCCAACACAAGTTAGCAACTTCTTCCAACATTCAGATCAAGACTATTTTCAGCTCTTTTACACCAATCACCAAGCTCGGGAAGTAATCAACAATTATTAGTTATTCACGCAACACTGATATATGCCACTTTACTTTTTTGAAATTGCCAAAGTTAAAATAAGATGCCACGTTTATCACCAAATGATAAACGGTTACTATAACTTAGGCATGTGCATGATGGTTTTTAAATGTCATTTATAAAATGTTTTAAACATGCATGACAACCATTGATCTGCCATTAAAGTGTTATCTTCAAGTATCCCCACACAACACATTTCAAATAGTCAGAATGGAAACGAAGCCCATTTAATTATTTTCTTGCAGAAGTGGAAGCATACACAGAGAGTATATGGACCGCATGTTTATACACAAAAATGGAAGCATAGAAGTGGCGTGGACCTACATGACAGCATTTTCAAGAAAGCTAGCAGCTCAATGAATATGATGATCAAAGATTTGGCAGAAAATTTCTAAAACTTTCAAGCAAATAAATTGTGGCGTGTTTAATGCCAAGCGCTTTTACGCAACTACCATGAAGTTTTCAGGAGTATCAAGAAATGGTTGAATATGATATATGGAATTCGGATGTGGTGATATACGCAATTTGTAGCAACATTATAAACTCTCATTCACAATATGGAAGCTTGTCCAAGGCATGTGAAGTTTGACAAAATGCCTCAATGAAACATCTTTTCCTTAGTGCAGTGTTTTCAATTTATGCTCAATGGTTTTATTTTCTTTAAAAATCTTCAAACAAATGCAAGTTGCCAGATTTGTAAAAGCATTGGTGAGGAAAATTAGTATTGAATGGTGGAAAGAGAGGCATGCTCAAATGATATAGTTGTGGACTCAACTCATATGCATGCAAAACTTACAAGTGTTTTAAGTTGTTTAGAGAAGGGGGATTCACTATTCATGACTCTCTTTATTCTCAACAGATTCCCAAGGAAGGAACTACCCTAAACTACCTCAAAGAACAACGAGAGAGTTCTAGAATCAGAAAGAGCAGATCACAAAGGTTTTCTAGACAAAATGATAAGCTCTCAGCTAAAGGATGTTAGCATGAGATACAAACAATAGCATGGCACATTGGCATCCAAGAGGCACGTTGGCATTTCATACGGACCAAAAAGTGAATTTATCACAGAAAATGACAAAGTGATTGTTGGCCTCCTACAATGATTTTAATAACTAGCCTTTACAACCATGACTCAGAGATTGGACATCTAACCTAAATAGCTATCTCAATCATCATGAAGGTGCATTTAAATTGTCAACCCAAGGACGTGAACTTGAAATGGGCCAACACAGTATGTGCACTAGGAACTCTCAAGCAGCCATTTCTAGTCTATAGCTAAGCAACACAATACTGAAAGTAAATTACTTGAAAAGGAAATAAAGCAAATGTTGAACATCAACCAACAACTATGCTAAGCTGAAATTCATAACAGGAATAAAAGATCTGATCAACAAATAAGAAACTACTCTATCTACTTTGGCTGCAAGAACAGACACAAAATGGACTTCTAGTGGCTGCAGGAATAGTCGATGCCATATTTCTAACTAAGTACTAAATGTTCAACAAGTAATAGTAAACTAATGCTAAACTAATAAGACACATTAATCACCAAGTGGGCCCCCTTGGATAAGTATCCTCTAAACTAACAAAAACTCAGATGCATTCATTGTAAATCATGCATACAAAGAGTAATGTATTGAAACTGGAGAATGATTACAATGTCAAATCATGCAACCTCTTCCTCTCGCTATCACTAACTCGAGGAAGGAGCATCGAATCATTATTTATACTATTGCTAAACAAGGCGGTCAACTCCATGGCTGGGAGGATGTCATTTAGGGAAACCAAGGGAAAGTGAAGTGATGGTGGTTACACATGCATAGAATCTGGTCAGACATGCAAGTCAGACACAGACCCAACATAGTAGTAATGGCCATGCATGCTCAATCATTATGGTCCACTATAAGACAATTACATTCAGTTTGCATGAAGAATCTTTGCTACCGGTTTCCTTCGACTTGGAGCGATTCCTCAGCTGGATGTTATGGTGCATGCCTAGCTGGCGGTGTCTTCCTCAACTTAGCACATTAAATCTGTATGGAAAGGTCAGTATATATAATAACTACAAATCTATAACAACTCTAAGAAACACTCGTTAACCACATGCAAAATCAATATAAATAGTTCACATATTATGCCAAATGTCATTAAAACTTGCATAGATATGATAATATCAAATGTCAATGGTTTGAGAGAAACATTATGCAAATACCAACAATTCAGCATTAAAGTTCATGACATCTATGAGAAAATAGACTATAGATTCTACCCAAAACTAGACCAAAAACTAGGCTCATCACTCCCCCCAACCTAACATTTTATTGGTCCTCCAGTAAGGGAAGAGTTATTCTTTTGCTTAATCAAAGCTCTGAAATTTACAACTAAGAGTTGCCAGACATTAGTGGTTGTAGTACATGAATCAGGATCTCAGTAGAATCCTCCCACTCTGTCAAACCTGTTCCATCTCTGTGATAAACATATCCTTATGGTGTCCTCCTTTGTTGTTGTATTTACCTCATACTTAGTGTAAACTACCTCAATCCAAGGCATAATCCTATTGCCATAACTTGGGCTGAGCAACATCGTGTGCCATTCTTTGTAAATATCCCTTGGGTTGCTTGACTCAGCTCTAACATGTAGAGGGATATCAGACTCTAATTGTTTATAGGCACCATGTTGCTAACCCCAACTAATTTCATTTTGTACCCAAGACATAAATGCTCTCAATTGAATATCTCCAACATACAACAATGGACTCCAATCATGGTCTTTTGTGACAGCATAATTATGTAAATAAAATTCACATAGCAAATTCTTCATTTCAGGGGAGACAATCCTATAAGCATTGAAGAATTCCATAGGGGTGTCAATAGAAAGATTCAAACCTAAGGCAAGTCTAGACATCTTAAAAGAGAGATACTTCTCTTTCAGGAGTAGAGCATAGACCCTTGGAGGATCTCTACATTCCATAATCTTTGTTGCCAAAGCTGCCATATCATCTACCCTCTACTTCAGGGTGGTAGTTTTTGCATCTTTATCCTCAATTCCCTCATCCTTTTTTCTGAATTTCCTCCTTCAATTTCTATTTTTCCTTTTTCCATTCTTCCTCCCTTCTTTGTATTTCTCTCCATAAATTCAAAATTGTTCCATCAACTATAAAACTAGGAGGATTATGAATGCCTACCAATCTTTTTGTTGATGGTAGCTCCTCATATAGCACTATTTGCATGGACTCAAGTTGTCCAATTATCTTTGGTTGTAAGGGTACTGTTTCTTCTTCATTTTGTTGCAGGGACTCTTGTTCTTGCTATGGTTGTAGGAACTCCTACTTCGGTTCTAGTTGTTGCTACAAGACTTCTTGCTCATGTTGCACGACTTCTTGCTCATGCTATAGGAGGTCCTAATTTTCCCCCAATTCTCCTATAATGTTAGCAAGATCACCCAGTGTTATATTTGTTGCTCTCTTAAATATGTATTTGTCTTCTTCAACATTTTCCTACTCCATTAGAGCTTCAGGATCCTCATGTGAGGTCTCACCAGGTTTAGGGCTTTCTTGTAGAGGCATACTAATTGCAAGCCCAGCTGGTCTTGATTTCGTAGGAGGTCTCTCACATTTTTCTTTTGCTGCAGGATGAACAGTATCAACCTTCCTCTTCTTAGAACTTGGCACTTTTATTTCTATAAGATATGCTTTAGCCTTCCCTTTTCTCATTTCTACCTCTCGTTGTTGTGCCCTAGTTTTCATGAGGGTTTCAATTGGAACTTCATCATCATAATCTAAGGAAGAGCTTCCTTTTTTTGAGTGCTTTGTTTTAGAAGAACTAATTTCTATAGCTTTTTCTGCTATAAGAATATTCACACTAGAGCCAGCGCCAGAAGTTGAAGCACTAGGAATGGCTTCAGTTGTGCTTACTCTCCTGCTAGACCAACAGGATTGAGGTATAGCCCTAGGTAGCAAGTGCTCAACATTGACAAACTATTCCCGACGATAATTTTGACCAACATTGATAAAATCTTCCCAAGTGACTCCAGATACATCATGCAGAGACTTTTCAACTAGCAATTTGATCAAGCAATGTTGGGAAATAGAATTATCCCTACCTTTTTGGGTCTCAACCACCATGATTGAGAGAAGATTGTACAATACATTGGGCACATTCATCCTCCTTCTGTGTCTCATGTGGCTCAAAATCTTGAAGTGGACATAATGCAAATTTGACTGGTGACCCTCACAAGTGATGTATTTGATAACATACACAACTATCTGCTTCCACAGCGTGGGTAGAGACATTCTCTTTGCACCTTATTTATCTATGCTCAATGGAGGGTTGTTTGGCTCTGTGAATTCAACCTTGGCTGACCTGGCATCTCTGAAAGCAAGGTAATTTTCACCATCAGTAGGTAACCCTGTAACCTCTTCAATTATTTCCTCTGTTGCCACAACTTCTAACCCTTTTACAGTGGCTTTTTCTTCTAAAAACGTATGGGAAAATTTGAGGGCAATGCCTTCATCAAAACCATCCAACTTCAAAAAGTAATCTATCCATCCATAGTTTTGAAATTTGGCCAGGCATTGTGCATCCTGCAATTAAATATCATGCACCATGGGTTCGTTTCGAATTAGCCCACCTCCCATTGTCTGCAACCAAATAAATGCTTAGCAACTTCCTTTCCTACAATTCCCCTTCTTTCCTGCAATGCCCATCTGAAAATCAAATGCACTCCCCTGTAGTGTCTGCTAAATTCTAGGACCAATCTGCTAAATTTCAAGTGTTAGCGTCGACTGAATTTCCTTTCTTTTGTTTTACCATTTTTCTTGCAACTCAAGATTAGGACAGGGCAATAATGGTAAGAAAAGGAGTGATAAAAGGAAATTATCACAAGAAGAAATGTCGGTTGTAGTTATTGTCACTTCATACATGCAAGCCGTCCTTTCACTTGGATTTCAAATCAGCTCATTTTTAAATTTCTGACGCAACCTAATATGGTTTGACACATGGGCAATAAATTCATAAAATATTTGTATCTTTTTCGTTTCCCTCCCCCAACCTAAATTTGGACATGTGTCAACACATGTGAGATGGGAGTGGTGATGTGACAGGGAATGATGGTATTTTATGCAAATGTCTATACAAACGTATAGTGATTAAATGAACACACTTAAAAGATGATTAAAGATAGCAATTAATGTGCACATACCTGAATGTGTGGAAGATTTGCTCCAAAGATTGTAGATAAAGTAACGCTTGCCTTGTTGGAAAATAAATTGAGCAATAAATGAAGTGAAATGAGGTGAGGTGGAATGAAGTGTTGGAAGAGAGAGAAAGGTGGTGACGGATGGGTGAATGAGCGAATGATGAAGAAATGGACTTCCATGTAAGTGAAAGTATTTATTATGAAAATTATACATACCTAAATTAGGCTGAAGGAGGGACACTAGGTCCACTTCCTTCGACTACAAGAAGCTCTAAGCGTTGGGCGAATTGCTGCAGGAACTCTTCTTTAGAAGCTGGCTTATGGTATAATTTAAGGCGATGACCATTGACAAGTAATTTGAACCTGATAGGGTCAATGGTGGTGAGCTGAACAAATCCATTAGGAAAGACCTCAACAACTTTGTATGGTCCTAGCCACCTTGTCTGCAATTTTCCTGCATTGTCCTAGTATCTTGAATCATAGAGCAAGGCCCAATCTCCTAGTTTGAACTTCTTATCCTTGATAAATATGTCATGCCACTTGATCCTCTGATTCTACACTACTTCTATATGTTGCAGGGCTGCTCTTCTTATCTCATCCAAAGCATTTAGCTGCATGATTCTTTCTCTTTGTGCTTTAGAAATATCCATCCCTAAATCCACTACAATTTGTAGTCTTATGTTCAAATTCAATTGGCATCATGGTTGTCTTTCCATACAACAACTCAAATGGGGTGAAGCCAGTAGTTGTTTTCCAGGTTTTCCTATAGGCCCAAACAGCTTTTGGTAATCTGTTTTCCCAATCCTTTCTATGGAAAGCTACTATTTTAGTTAGGATGGCTTCAATTTCTCTGTTGGTTACCTAAACTTGGCCATTAGCCTAGGGGTGATAAGGAGTAGACTTTTTGTGTATTATGTTATACTCATTAACTAGTGTTGCAACAAGAGTTGATGTGAATTGAGCTCCTTGATCAGTCACTATTTCTCTTGGGACTCCATCTCTTGTGAAAATATCCTCATAAAGAAACTCTGCAACTTTGATGTCTCTTGCATGCTTCATGGCCTTAACTTCTACCCATTTTGTCATATAATCAGTGCATACCAATATATAAGACTTACCATTTGATGGATGGTCAATCAGTCCCACAAAATCCAATCCCCATTTGTCAAAGGGAGTGATTACTACCTGAGGGAAAAGTGGCATCTCATCAAATGTGGTTGGTCTGCCCATTCTTTAACATCTATCACATTTTCTGGTATACCTTCTTGCATCCTTGTGGAGTGTTGGCCAATAATACCCTATGTTCAAAACCTTCATTGTTGTCCTTTTGGCTGCAAATTTTCCTCCACATTGTTCATTGTGACATGCATGCAAAATGTCATATGTCTCATCTTCTCTCACACATATTTTCATGACATGGTCAGGTCTAGTACAAAACAAACATCCAACAATCCAAGAGAAAGGAAATTAGTTTTCAATGAGTGCTCTTTTCTCTTTTGGAGAGAAGTGAGAAGGAACTCCACCTATAACCAAGTAATTGGCTATGTCATCATACTAGGGTATTTGTACACTAAGAGAGAATAGATTCTCTTCAGGAAAAAACTCATCTATGGGCTAATTGTCTTTTGATGTAGTTATCCTTGAAGAAAATTTGTAACAACATTGGCCTTCCCTAGTTTATCCACAATGGTTATATCAAACTCTTGCATCAACAATAACCATCTTTCTAATATACCTATGATCAAAGGTTTATTCATGAGATACCTAATGGTTGCATGATCAGTGTGCACAAAGATTTGGTAGCTGATTATGTGGTGTCTGAATTTGTTCAATGCATAAATTACTGCCAGCATCTCTTTCTCTATCACTGTATAATTGAATTCAGCCCCTTGCAAATTTTTGCTGACAAAGTAAATAGCATTTTCAACAGCTCCCTCTTTATATCCTAAGATTTCTCCTATGGCATAATATAATTCATCAATGTGGATGTGGAAAGGAAGCTCCCAATTGGGTCCCTTGAGTATAGGAGCATGAGTCAAAGCTTCCTTCAAATCAGAAAATGCCTTATCACAAGCTTCAGTCCACTAAAATTCAACATCCTTAGTGAGAAGGGTATACAATGGTGCTGCTACCTTGTTGAAATCCTTGATGAATCACCTATAATATCCCGCATGACCCAAAAAATCCAACATCCTTTTGTTTTGCAGGTGTAGGCAGATTTGTGATTACCTCAATTTTTGTAGGGTCTACTTGAATTCCCTTGTGGGAGATGTAGTGGCCACAAATTGCACCCTCTTGCATCATCATGAAGCACTTTTCACTATTTAGGGACAAGTTTTGATCTTCACATCTCTATAATATTCTCTTGAGATTTTCCAATGCTTGATTAAAATCAACACCATAAGTGGTGAAGTCATCCATATAAATCTCCATGCAATCATGAGAAATGTCAGAGAATATGCTAATGACTTCCCTCTAGAAAGTTGTAGGTGCATTACACAAGCCAAATGGGACTACCGAATAGGAATAGGTCCCCCATAGACAGGTAAATGTGGTCTTCTCCTAGTCTTTAGGTGTAATTTGGATATGGTTGTAGCCATTGAATCCATCTAGAAAAGAGAAGTATTTATTTTCTGCAAGTGTGTCCAAAACTTGATCAATAAAGGGTAAAGGAAAGTGATCCTTCTTGGTGGTAGCATTAAGTTCTCTATAATCAACACAAACTCACCATTTCCCTCCTTTCTTGGGGATAATCACCAATGGATACACCCACTGACTATCTGAAATGGGGTAGATAAATCCTCCGTCTAGCAATTTCTACAGTTCTCCTTTCACAATCTCTCTTAGTGCAGGGTTAATTCTTCTTTGCGGTTGTCTTATTGGAGTGAAATCATCTCTGATATAAATTATGTGTGTACAAAGTTTAGGATCCAGTCCCTTCATATCATGATAATCCTAGACAAATGCATGCTGATGGGTCCTCAATAGGCTCGCTAATAACAATTGTTGCTCTTCATTCAATTTACTATTAACATTCAGATATTTTCGCTCTGATACTTGGACTTGTGTAGTTAACTCTATCATAATTGCTTCATTAATACACGGTACCTTTAGTTCATACGACAACAATGTATGGAACATACCTGTTGCTACAGTAAGTCTGTCTGCAGGAACAATGGTTGCAGGAAGATCATCTGCAGGAACAATGTCTATAGGAACAACAGGCAGAAGTGTCTTGACTGAAGTAGAAGATGATGCTTCCTCCACTTCATAACGGTTTTGAATGAGATTATCCAACACTTCATCTTCATCTTGGAGTTTCATAAAAGAGCTTCTGCCTAGCATCATAAGTTGTGCCACAAAATTAACTTCCTCGGCCTCTTCTCCAACATGGGACCAAACAAGATTATCTTCATCATGAGGTGGTTGAACGGGTGGATAAAGAATAAACTTTTTAGTACTCCTTCCATCTGAAATGGTCATGTCACTAGAACGACATCCAATGTATGCATATGTAGTTTCCAACCAAGACCTTCTAAGAATGATGGGATATCCGCCTAGTGTAGCCTTAGGAGAAAGAATCATAAAATCTATTGGGTATTCCCAGGAGTCTAGAACTACCACAAGATCCTCCACTACACGATCAGGCTTAGTAGTAGAGCTATCAGCAAGCTGCAGGACAGTAGGAGTAGATCTCATACTTACTATATTTAGTTGTTGCAGAATTTCCTTGGTCATTACATTTATTGTTGCCCCTAAATCAATCAGAGCATTCTTTACTTTGATCACGTTTATGACAACTGCTACCATAGGACTGTCTAAGTCATTATACTTGGGAATAATCACTTTTCCCAACATAATGTCAGCTAGGTGGCCCACTGCATGAACTATAGTTGGGTCTCTCTTCTTCCTTCCTGGCTTTTTAAGACAAGCTTCCTTGATAGATTTGTCATAGATTAGAACATCCTTTATGACCTAAAATAGGGGTATCTAAACACATATATGCTTTAGCTAATCCAGGATGTCAAAAGTGGTATCCTCCTTTCTTCTTTCTTCTTGGCAACTTTCAATCTCTAAGGGAATGGTGGTTCTTGTTCAGTCTGTTTGACTTGAACTGGTTCAAGATTTTTAGGTGCATTCGACTGAATGGGATCATTCAGAGTCTCCTCCTCCTCTTCCATAGAAAGCTCAGTGATAATGGGCTTGGAAGGGGCTGTTATAGTAGTTCCTGAGTGCAAATGGATATCACTTACACTCACAACATATGCATCGAATTGATTTGAATCAGAAGAGTATATAGGTTGTTGTTGTGGTTTGTTATTTGGGTTGGGTGTGGGCTAAGCTAGTAGCTGAGTTGGTTTAGGTGAATTTGAGCTTAGATTAGCAGGTGGAGGCATTAGAGCAGGTTGTTGGGGCTGAAAAGGTGGTTGCATGTAATTGGTTGTTTGAGTAGGCCATTGTTGTCCTCCTCTCCATTAATTTGTTTGTTGCCAATTTCCTAGAGGTGGTTGCCAGTGCCCTTGAAATTGCTGCCAATTCCCTTGAGGTTGTTGCCACTGAGGTGGAGGACTCTGATGATTGGACCAAGCATTTGGAGGGTTACTCCAAGGCTATGGTGATATCCTCCATAACTAAATAGATATGAGGGATGCCATTGGTTATCAAATGAATAGGAATTAAAATATGGCCCAACATAGGATAATGGATCTAGTGGCATACCTTGTCTTGGAGCCCAAGGCTTCCTTTGTGCAACATAGTAGACTTGGCCTTCTTCAATCTGAATTGGCTTGAACCCAGGTGAAATCTACTTGCTTTCAAAATTAGCTACCATCTTATATCTGCAGTCCTTTTTCTTTTTTCTGTAGTGGGGGCAATACTCTATCAACATTGCCTCTGCCTCTTCTTGCTTCTTCTTGGTCTGAAGTGTATCTAGCTGAGTAGCTAGATTATTTATAATATCTTGTTTTAAGTCTACCAGCAAATGAGTAATCTTCATTCTTGAAACTCCACTGGTAGTTGACTTTCCCATGGAAGATTGATAAGCTCTCCATTTCTTTGAAGTTGTCGTAGAGTAATTCTGACATATTTTCTTGATATCATCCCAAGGAACCTAGGTGATATCTCCTCCTCCCATAAGATCCAAGGCATCAGTGTAGCTATCATCGATTCCTCTCAAGAAAAGCAACTTTTGTGAGTCTTCATTAAGTGCATTGTGCAGATATTTTTGTAGGAAAAAAATAAACCTTGCAATGTAGTCTTCTAGGCTCTCATCTTCCTTTTGTTGCATCTTAAAAATGTCACCTCCTCTCATGTCACTACCCCTATTCTCAAGGAATTTTGTCTTCATTTCTTTCCAAGTTTCCACAGTATCTCTTCCTCGACTCATGAACAATCTTAATGCAGCTTCTTTCAAAGTGGTGGGAAATAACTTAAGCCGATGGGAATCAGTAGTATAATCATAACTCCTACAGAGTATGTCAAATTCAAATAATAAGGTATCAGGATCTTCTATGACAAGTCCATAAAACTTTGGGAGTACTGAAGTAGGGATTTTCTTGACGTTGTCAACTTCATTTTGATGGGCAATGGGAAAAAGAAAAGTTGGTTGGTTTTGTATGTTCCCATTTGCATCACCCATGCCTGCTTGATGTGGTTCCAATGCATGGGGGTTCTCAAGATGATTTTGATCTTCAAAGGAGATTTCAGAACTAGTTAGATCAAGATATGCATCAACAAAGGGGTGTAGATCTTCTTCTTCTTCTTCTAGTAGATTTTGATATTCAACTAGCTGGAATGGATTAGGATTGTGAGGAAGAAATATCACATAAGCATCCCTTCTCCTTCCTCTATGCATGTGGTATTACTCACTATCAGTTAGCTCACACAAAAAACTGGTAACAAATAAGGGGGTCATTACTTCCTAAAAGAATAATTTCTAGAAACATTACAACAAGAAAACTAACAATGACTCCAAAAGACTCCCTAGTTTGACACCATCCCCGACAACGGCGCCAAAAATGTTGGCCTCCTACAATGATTTTAATAACTAGCCTTTACAACCATGACTCAGAGATTGGACATCTAACCTGAATATATATCTCAATCATCATGAAGGTGCATTTAAATTGTCAACCCATGGACATGAAATTGAAATGGACCAACATAGTATGTGCACTAGGAACTCTCAAGTAGCCATTTCTAGTCTATAGCTAAGAAACACAATACTAAAAGTAAATTGCTTGAAAAGGAAATGAAGAAAATTTTGAACATCAACCAACAACTATGCTAATATGAAATGCATAATAGGAATAAAATATCTGAGCAACAAACAAGAAACTACTCTGTCTACTTTGGCTGCAGGAATAGACACATAATGGACTTCTAGTGGTTGTAGGAACAGTCGATGCCAGATTTCTAAGTACTAAATAGCAATTAATACTAAACTAATGATAAACTAATAAGACACATTACTCACCAAGTGGGCCCCCTTGGATAAGTATCCTCTAAACTAACAAGAACTCAGATGCTCAAACTCGGAACTTTATTTCATTCATTGTAAATCATGCATACAGAGAGTAATGTATTGAAACTGGAGAATGAGTACAATGTCAAATTGTGCAACCTCTTCCTCTCACTATCACTAACTCAAGGAAGGAGCATTGAATCATTATTTATACTACAGCTAAACAAGGCGGTCAACTCCATTGAGCTAGGAGGATGCCATTTAGGGAAAATAGGGGAAAGTGAAGCAATGACAATTACACATGCATGGAATCTGGTCAGACATGAAAGTTAGATGAAGACCCAACACAACAATAACACCCATGCATGCTCAATAATTATGGTCCACTATAAGGCAGTTACATTCAGTTTGCATGAAGAATCTTTGCTGCTAGCTGCTTTTGACTGGGAGTGATTCCTCAGTTGGATGTTATGGTGCATGCCCAGCTGGCGGTGTCTTCCTCAACTTAGCACATTAAATCTGCATGGAAAGGTTAGTACACATAATAACTACACATCTATAACCACTCTAAGAAACAGTCATTAACCACATGCAAAATCAATATAGATAGTTCACATATTATGCCAAATGTCATTAAAACTTGTAGTGATAGGATAATATCAAATGTCAATGGTTTGAGAGAAACATGATGCAAATACCAATAATTCATCATTAAAATTCAAGAAATCTATGAGCAAATAGACTGTAGATTCTACCCAAAACTAGACCAAAAACTAGGCTCATTAGTGACTATTAGCAATCAGATTGCTAAGAACTTATAGAATGCGGGAAAATGATAGAATGTAATAGAACTAAAATAGAGAAGTATAAATGATAAAGTTAAAGAGAATAAAGAAATTCTTACAACCACCCAAGTAATAAAACTTCCATCACGTGAATGTCTTCAATACCTGCATGCATAAGAGCTAGAGAAATTGTTGGGGTTGTATAGGGGTTTGCCTCAGTCAAACCCTTGTTTTGGTGTTCCCACCTCCATGGATAGCCAAATAGATAGAGAGTGAGAAAACTAAGCAAATGTGATGTGATAAAAGAAATCCCCGCTCGAGGATGAGAACCCGTATCACAAAATATGAGTGATAAAGCAATCCCCGCTTGTGGAGGAAAAATTGTATCACGAAGTAAGGATGCAATAGATGGGAGATGTGGAATCCTAGTATGCTCACAAGCACAAGACAAGGGAGGTATTAGCTACAAGGCTTAAGGAAATCCAAGGAGAGAGAGCAGTAGCTACAAGAGCCAAGAGTGTTGTAGAAGGTGTTGTAAGAACTTGAGAGTGTGAAGCTTTTGTAACAAGTGAGATATTTGTGCAAGAAAAAGGGTAAAGAGGAAAAAGAGAGTGTCTCCAAGGGAGAAAGCTCAAGAGGGACAAATGGATTGAAAGGATAGATTAAAAAGAGAGAATGGGAGGGAAAAGAAGCTTCTTGATTTGTTACAAGGCATCTCCAGCCGTTACCACCGAAAAAAATTATTGCCAATTATTGACAAGTGGCAAAAATGCATGGACATTTGAACATTGAAACATCGTAGGATGCTAGTGCGAAACATAGACGTACATGCAGCGAGCTAGTGTCCAAACACATCACACTACAAAATGACATGAACAGGAAAAATACTAGGTTCAATGTAAAGATGACGCATGAAGGTAGCTACTGAAAAGGGGTTTTGAGTATCCTAAGAGGGGAGAAAGGCTTTTGAAAGGGATAAAATGAGCCTACACAAGTGCTAAGGGAGTGGAAACTAAAGCAGATGCAAGAATGCATGTGAAAGTGCAAGGGGTGCAATTTTACAACATTACATTTTTTCCCCACTTTAGCGGGCATATGAATCTACACTAATATGCATGCTAAAGGAAATATACTAAACATAAATAATATCATAATTCCAAAAAGGATACTATAGATGAAGTAGATAGCTCTTCAAACCACAAAAGCATGCCTCCAGGCTGAAGAACTAAAAAACAAACACATTAGACAAGAAAGACTTGCATGAGATAACAATGTTAGATCATAAAAAACCACTACATCACGGGTTTAGAATATAAAAAAACATACACATAGACACCTAACTAACTAACAAGATTCAAGTTAGCAAAGTGAAAGAGACCTTGATGTAGAAGGTTCTCTTAGTACTATGCATTGTCCCAAAATTAAGAATAATAACACATAGAAGAATTCAAAAACAGAGAGAAGAATGTAAGGATTGATTGCTTCAAGAGAAGAATGCACCCAAAAGTCAGGGAAGCAACCAATGTCAAGAGAAAGAGCATATACCTAGGATGAAGAAGATGTAGATATTCGATCTGGTATACACAATTTAGAAGAGAAGAGAAGAGAAGAGAAGAGAAGAGAAGAGAAGAGAAGAGAAGAGAATGACAGTGAAGCTAGAAAGGAATGAAAATTCTAAGAGGGATTGCTCCACAAGTACTCTCTCCCAAGGAGGTTTGAACAAAATGACTTTGTAGCTTTGTGGAATTACGAAGTTGAACAAAGTACACCAAAGGCCCTTAGACCAACGAAGGAAAAATCTCATACGATGTAAGCATCTCACAAGCCCGCAGACCTACAAGAAGGCAACCTCCAAGTTCTCTCTCATGAAGAAAGCCCAATAAAGTAAGCGCCTTATAGACCCATAGACCTACAAGAAGGCAACCTCCAAGTTCTCTCGCATGAAGGAAGCCCAATGAAGTAAGTGCCTCATAGGCCTGCAGACTTGCAAGAAGGCAACCTCCAAGTTCTCTCTCATGAAGGAAGCCCAATATAAGGGGGACTCTACAGAGTCAGACTAGAAAGCGGCTTTACAGGCACACCTGCAAAGCAACATATTAATCCCTAGATAAAACATGTTAGAAAACAAAAAGCAACCATGCAGGAAAACAAGCAGACAATCATGCAAATAGTTGATAATTAGAAAGCTTTCAAAGAGGTTCCTCAGGAATCCTTCAAAATAAAAGGGGTCCACTCAAGGGACACACTATTTGAAAACTGAGGTCTAGTTAGGCTTCCCCCAAGCTAGAATCCATAGAATTCATTTGAGATAAAAGCTTTCAAAGGGGGTCCCTTGGGAACCCTTCAAAAGAAAAAGGGGGTCCACTCAAGGGACACTTTGAACTTTTGAAAGATGTAGAGAAGAGAGGGGGTCCTTAAGAAGGACAAACATCTCTACAAGTTATCACTACCCCTAGCACACAGGGGAGGAGAACCATGCAAGATACTTAGAACATATAGGATAGAGGTAGACCTCGATGTCACTTATCATTTGAAGAAGAGGTAGGTGCATAAGAAAATAGATGAGTGATGGCACCTAAATCAAGATGTTGTACTTTATCCTTCAAGGCCTTACATTCACTAACTTGGAATGGCCAGGCACTCAATGGTATGCACATAAATAATTCTTTGCTTTATCATGCCTATGAGATTTCTTAGAAGGAGAAAGTGTAATTAAGTGGGCTTTGACAAGCCTCAACAAAATATGCTCTTGCTCATATAAAAAATAAGGAGAAGAAATCAACCCTTCCTCTTGTGGAGAAAAGTTTGATTGCTCACAAGAATGCATGAAGATAGTAGATGAGGGTGGATGAATCATTCTACAAGAATGAGGTTGAGCATAAATCACATCCACATTCAACCATGATTTCTGTTTGGATTTTTCATTCGAGCAACTGAGCCCCAAATTATGCTTATGAGGTACAAATTCTATAGGGACTTGAATGCCTTGTTCATTACGCCCACAACCTTTAGGCCCATAACCATATTTAGAGGCAAGCTTGAAGCCAAGGCCATAACACGTTTAAAAATCATGAGGAGGATCTTCATAGAAAGCATTATTCCAACAATGGGGATTACACTCTTCTATGAGATCGCCATCATGGGTGATCCCACAATACTAGTTTATAATTTATGGGAGATCTTGATTTTTACTGAAATCACATATTTAGAAAATATAATGATTTAAGCCTTGAAAAGTTTCATTTAAAGGATTCCAATTGAAGAGGGCTTGACTGAACCACCTTAGATCAAACCCCCTTGGATAGAACCCCACTAGTTTTAAACCATACCTATAATGGAGTCTCCTTTACACCTATCAAAATGATGATAAAAAACCACTTTTGATTTACCTTTTGGGAGATCAAATGAATTCATTTAAAATTTATTTTTTTGTAAGTATGTAGTCCTTATTATAAGCTTCCCAAAAAGTATAGTTTTAAATAAATTTGATTTTATTATTATATTTCTTTTTTATTTCTTGTGAAAGTAAGTTTTTCACCAAAAATCAAGCTCTTTTTTCTGCACATGTGAAAAAATAGCAGATTATCAAAAAAAAAAAATTGAAAAATATCAGTGCAATAGATATTGAAGTCCTTGATCAAAAATAAATAAAATTAAATTTCGATAAATACAAAAAAAAAAAAATTGTATACTGTGAGAACCAAGATCCTAATACCTACAAGAGACAACAAACAAACATATTAGAGGATTCAAATGCAAGTTAAGACCAAGATTCCCCATAAAATCCATTTAACTATGCTCAAAATATGAATAAAACAAGAACACAATGAGAGATGATAAAAACAAGCTAAATCATATTAAGAACATACAAACTCTTGATCTTATGGGGGAGTTGGTGCCAATTTGATGTGGAAATTGGCCCTTTCCCAACTCCTATGAAAGCTTTGATGATTTGATGAAGATTGTGATCCACTTTTTTGAAGATTGATGAGTGCTCTAAGACAAAATTTGTATAACCTAACTATAAAACTCAATGAGATGGATGAAGATTGCTATGAATTTGAGTATAGTAAGTTTACTCAAGTTGTGGATGCTAAAATGAGGAATGAAACCTCTTATTTATAGATTGAAAAATTGGAAGAATGCCCAAAATGAAGCAATGTGGGACTAACTTTCAACCAATGGCAAGGTGCCACTTGTCAAGATGTGAATGGATGGAGGATGTGCACATTTTGATGAATGTGCCCATAAATGCAATTAGTTGATATTTGAAATTAGTGAAATGACATGTAAGAGGGAAAACGAATGTCTTAAATACCATTTGGCTCAATGCAAAATGAAATAAATGTCTTGTTGGAAGGACAAAGTCCACTTGAATTTTGAATTCAAATTTGAGGGAATATTCCTCCATTATGCCATGTTGAGAGAAAATAGAGATTTAATAAATGAATTAAATCTATTTTCATGTGCAAGTGGAAAAAGTTGGAGGATGTGACATGAATTAGGATTAAATTAATCAAAGGTTAATTAATTTAATGAGACATTAGATGATGTGACAAATTTGACTTAGATTTATGGGTTTATTTAAATTAAATATGAGAAGAATATGATAAAAGGATTAATTAAATAAGGATTTTTTATTTATTTAATTAAAAGGGGATGATGTTAGATTAAATCAAATAAGGTTTTAATTTATTTAATTTAATAGACAAATTTTAGAGATTTAATCAAATAAAGGGAATTATTTAATTAAATATGGATGTAGGGTTAATCAGATCAGATGGATTGATTTAATTAACAAGAGAGAATGACTTAATTAGATAAAATGATTTATTTAATTAAGAGAGGAAAATTGATGAATTTAATCAAATAAAGATATTTGATTAAATGCTTAGATTAAGGGATGATTTAGGATGAAACGATGTTAGTAACTGGGATCAAGCATGTCGGTATATTTTCCATGTCTACATTTTTCCCCTCTTTGAACCAAAGCACTTGTTGCGTTGTTTCAAAGAATAAACTGTCTCGATCAAACGCTAAATTTTTTTTATTTTAAAAAAAATTCCCAATGCTGCCTTAGCGAGAGAAATATGCTAATATGCTGCCCCCTCGAGAGATCAGATGAAAATTCAAAATTTTGGGTGATCTCGCGAAAAAAAGAGGACAAGGTGGTCGACAGGTCCAAAAAGGCTCCAAGAGGCCAGAAAATGAGATAAAATGCAAAACATGATGCAACATAGCCTTCAAACGGTCAAAAATGGGGTTGGGAGTCCAAAACCCAAGCAGGATGGCCAAACGGGGGCAAAAAACCCTAATTTTCAGGCTTAAATGGGCCACGAGGGGCCAATTCCAATTCATTTTCACATTCAACCTTAGGAGATTCTTCGATTTTGAGCTTTGACATCCTGACAAGATGGTACAATGACAACTCCTAATGCATATTTCTGACTGAATCCAAACATACCAGAGACTTCCTAGCACTAGACCACCGGTGAGTCAACTTGACCCAAGCTTGATTTTTTGTTTTATGTGCTAATTTAATGCGTTTAAAGTTAGGTCCCTAGGCATGGTGCCATATTGCACCACTCAAATTTTAAACTGGACCGCTTGGTCTTTTAAACTGCACCGCCATCGCATGATGGACCGCTGCAATGGAGTTTGGAGTTTGAGTACAAACTTCAAACTCTGACGCATTTATGAAATGCACCGCTATGCTTTAAACTCTGGTGCTGCAGTGGTGTTTGAATTTAGGGTTTTAGGCTAAATTGTGCCGCTTTGGCAAAGTGCACCATCATAGTGCGGTTTGAGACTTTGAAGATTCTAGCATTGTAGTTAGAAATTTTCAAACTGCAATGCCTTCACAGGTTGTGATGTTGGGGTAACTTTTTAAACACTAAGATTAGCTCGGACAAATATTTTTTTATGAATTTTAACACGATGACTTTTCCTGGTGCAGGAGGAGGTGAGGGAGGTTTACTCGCATGAGCACAGATCCCGAGATATTTTTTTCCTTTTGAGGGATTTGTTTGAGCAAGAGCAGGAGTGCCTAGGAGAGATGGGGCTCTGGTATATCGCCTATGCACCACCCACGTAGACGCATTTTGGCATGATGAGGACACTTATTCAGATGTGTCATAGTGAGACCTCCTCTTTTCACTTTCTTACCATCAAAGCCACAGTCACCTTGGAGGATGTGTGGCAAATCCTCAGATTATCGATTCATAGTCCTCAAGTTATTTACGACATGGACTTCGGGAGGGAGGTTTGCTACGAGGTCTTGGACACTGATGAGATTATATTCTATGAGGGTAAAATCAAGTTGGAGTGCCATAGCTCCCTCACCTCAACATACCAATTAATGATTGTAGCTATTATATTGGGTGTTGTCGCACTAGATGGGTAGGGCCGATATTTCAGTCTAGGATTGGGGCTAACTTGGCAGAAGATGGTCTGGTGATGACCAACACTCTTTGCATGGGGTCCAGTCCTATTGGCCTCACTTTACAGGGATCAGTTCGCCTACTTGGATGGCAGAGCACTCGAAGTAGGAGTCACACTCCTACATATCTAGGCGTGGGAGCATATCCTAGTGCTTCGACTGAGAGTCGTTCCTATTCTGATGGAGCCAGATAATCCAGTGGTCTGGCAATATAGAGGAGGTGTTTCTTTCACCCATACATGAGAGCACGAGATTCCTCATTGGAGGAGGGTCCTTGATGACATGCGAGTGTTATGATGGAGGCCATACCTTTGACAGCCAGGTTGGTTCGATGACACACAACAGTTGTTCTTTGCTCACCAAGACCACTTGATGCAAGGGTAAGAGCATACCATGATAGAGATCTACCTACCAGGCAGGGCTCAATGTCAGTTTAGAGAGCCACATGACAAGCCAGATGATGGTTATGTGGCCATTTTTGTGAGGACATGACACAAGGGATATGGGGCTAATACATACCTTCCCATGAGGCAGTGGAGAGCTTTAGATAGTTGGTGGCCCAGTCGTGGCCATATGACCAGGGAGAGGTAGATCTAAGAGTTACATAGGCATACTGCAACTGGTTTAGGCCACCCCTAAGATTGGCAATTCTAGGTACACCATATGCTCGATGGAGAGCGAGAGGCAGGGAGCGGGATGAGGCCAAGGAGCCCAGGATTAGGGTGGCAGAGGGTGAGCATTAGATCAATTAGTTTAATATCAGTCACTACCAGTTCAGAAGGACCTGGCTATTTAGGGTCAACCCCACCAGGATGTCTCGATACAGGATCAGGACCACAAGCAACATGATAGATAGGATGGGCACCAGGATTGGGTTGCGACACCATCCAGGGATAAAGGTGAGGATCAACCTCACATGTAGCCTCCTCCACAGCCAGATCTGAGAGATGGGTATATTTTACAATTTCAAGCCCAAATACAAGTATTCACAGTTGAGAGAGACCAGGCCATTTTGCAGAGGCAGGCTGCAGAGTTATAGGCAATGGTAGCGATGGGCTGCAGACAATAGTTAGAGAGTTTGGTTTCCTCTTCCTCTTGGAGCACAATATCACTTTGGGCTTATAGGGAGGTCATTCGAGAGGCCAACTATTATAGGATTCTTTACCATCAGTTCATGCCAAGAGTAGGATGAGCTCTCGACTATTCACAGAGGACTAGCCATAGACCTGTAGAGGACCATAGGGATAGAGCAGGTGGCAAGGGCAGTAGCCAGTAGGGCTAGGCCTTCATTTTTTGATCGGAGACAAGATTCTTTTTTGCACCCCTTGGGCTAATTTTTGATAGCCCCATGGGTTGATTGTACTTATATATTTGATAGTTGATCCAATTTTTTGTACCATAACAGTGCATATTTTGATGATATATGATATGAGACGATTCGATGATATGATGTGATACTCTATTTTATTTATGGATGCTTTGTGCTTTCTATATGCTATGTGATGAATCCATCTAATTATGTTATGATGTATGGATGCATTTCTTTTTTAGTTATTTTTTGTTATGATGTGATGATGCATGATGTAATGATTATGCGACTAACAAATCTATATTATGCTCCTAATGGATGAAGTGCAATCTTTATTTATTTCGTCTCATGCATGATATGGTAATGTATTTTATATGATGCTTAAAATGATGTTATTTATGCATGTGGTAATGAATGTTATGATGATATTTATGATATGGTATGGTGGATGCAACTGACGTGGATACTTAGATATATGATATGTGATGGTTTATGCATTTTACAATGGTGATGCAATGATGATGTAGATGTTTATAATGTTATGGAACGATTATGTTATGTTTATGTAATGGATGCTTATGTGATGATATATGCTTTATGAGATGATTTATGCAATGTTTATGCCAATGAATGTTAATGCAAATGAAATGAAAATTCAAATGGATGTTAATGCACATGATTTAGAATAACGAATCTATATTAAATATGGATGGGAATGCAATGTTATGATATGATTTGATGTGTTCTATATGATATGTAATATGTAATATGCTATGTGTTGATGGTTTGTGAATGCAGGATGGATGCAATGGTGGTGATTATTTGTGATTAACTATCATGGTACCATGCTAGAATGAAAAACAAGAGATAGAACAAAACAAGAGATTCCAACAAGACACAAAATGATGATGATAATGATGATTGCTTGCCAAGGAGTAGGAATTTTTAAAGGACCAATTACCTTATGTTTGATAACACACATAGGCACGATGCATCAAGGTATTAAGAACCAGGATGGCATTGCGCCTAGTGTGATGGACTTTGACTCAATAATCAGAAAGGAGTAATCCTATTCACACCTGACATACAAAACCTTATTCAAGATGCAGTTTGGATATTTCGGATATCCCGGGCCAAAACATAGGAAAGTAAACCTTCCTATGTGGTCAACAAGATATCTAAAACATCCTCCCTACACCTAAACAAAGCACGCATGACCAAGTTATATTATAGGAATATCCAACAAACACAACAGATAAAAAGATAATGATCATTGCCCCATTTCTATCTCACTGAATCCCCTTGTTTGGGACATCATCGAGAGGTCCTTGAAATGAGCGCAAAAAGATAAGTAACAAGACAAAGATAAAGTAAGCAAACAAGGTGATGTTCTTCAGTACAGCTAGCCAAGACTAAACTACAATGATGCCTGATGTTGATGTCCATTGTAGGAAGGATGCATCCTAGGACATGACAATATCAAATGATTTGATATGGGACTAATTGGCTGATTGGCTATTGACACAAAGAGTTGACCAACTTGTTTACGTATTGACCTAGACTTGAGACTTTTGACGATTGATTTTTCAATTTTAACTTGCTAGACTTGTTTCCAACTATTTCACCAAAGGTTGGGGATGATGATTGTTTATTGTGAGTGATGTTTATTGCGGGTGAACTTAGTGAGATGAGACAAATGGATTTTTTCAAATATTTGGATGTTTTTAGAGTTTTGAAATGTTTTGAGGCTGTTTTTGGTATTTTTGAGATTTTTCAAATGTTTTGATTTTTCAATTTTTAAATGTTTTGGGATTTTTTGAATTTTTGACCAAGACCTATCCTAGGGGCTTCAAGGGCTAATCAATAGATTAGCCTTGCCTACATTATACACGCAGAGACCACATATTTCGACTAACACAGACTCGATGATTGATGAGATATGAACAAATGGATTATCAACTTATTATGATAGACTCCTAAAGGACTAATCTAAGTGTCTCGGGGGATGATCAAAGATCAACCTTGCCTACATTCAAGGCTCAAAGACCCATAGTTCGACAAGATGACTTTGTTTTTGAATTTTTGACCAATTTTTATACCTATTTTTGGATTTTGATATGTATTGTGATTTTTGTGTTTTATGAATTTTTTTGGATTTTTTTAGTTTTCAAATGTTTTTGGATTTTCTAATTTAGGGACTTCAAGAATATACACAAATCTGATCCGATGATAACATGCCCCAGCATGATGCAATAGACTACTCTGATAAAGGTAGGACAAACTGACCTTGGGAATGGGCCAAGTAGTACTAGGAGGGATCATTATATGAACACAGGACCAAGCTATGGTGCGGATACCAAATGGATGATGGATGGAGATATGGAATGTGATAGATGATGTAAGCATAATGGATGGATAATGTCAAACAAGTCGTGAAGATCCTAGTGGATGGATAGTACTTATTTACACAAGGAACTTGTTTGCTAGGTTTTCACTGAGGTACTTGCCCAAAGTGCCATCAAAGTGGTTTTCACTAGAGGACAATTTTTCTCTTTACTATTTTGAATCCTTTTTCTTTTTTTTTTGGAATTTTTGTTTTTTGGTTTTTTTGTTGTCACCAAGACACATGTTTGCTAGGTTTTCATCAGGGTAACCATTTTTTCAAGACATTTTCTAATTTTTTGGATTTTTGGTTCTATACCTCAAAAGATTAGGCATAAAACTTTTTAAGATGGGAGTTGTTCATGGGCTCCTACAGAGATTCCCCTTTGGATGTTGATAACTGATATGCCCCTAACTTGTAACTCGTTGTGATGACAAATGGTCCCAATCAATTAGGTTCAAATTTTCCTTTGTTGTTTGGATTTGGAACATTCTTCTAATTCTCTTTTACGACCAGTTCTCTGACTTGGAAATTCCTGCTTCTGATCTTCTTGTTATAGCTCCTCTTGAGTCTATTCTGATAGACTTGAAAATGATTTAAGGCATCCATATGCCACTCATCCAGTAGCTCCAACTCATTCAGTCTTGATACTCAGTATTCTTCATCTATGATGAGGTTTTGCAATGATATTCTCAGTGACGAGAGCTTGATCTCAATGGGTAATATGGCTTCAGATTTGTAGACTAGGGAGAATGGGGTGGCACCGGTGGGTGTGCAGATGCTGGTTTGATAGGCCCAAAGGGCGGGATTTAGCTATAGATGCCAGTCATGACCTACATCATTAACTGTCTTTTTGGGGATTTTCAAAATGGTTTTATTGGTAGCTTTTGTTTGGCCATTGCCTTGGGGATAGTATGGAGTGGAAAAGTGATGTTGGATTTTGAATTTATTGCATAGGTCACGAACATCCTGATTCTTGAAAGGTGTCTCATTATCTAAGATAATAGTTTGGGGAACACCATATCAGTATATGAGGTAGTTTAGGATGAACTTTGATATATTCTTTTCAGTGATGTATGTCATGGGGATGGCTTCCACCCACTTGGTAAAGTACTCGGTGGCAGTTATGATGAACTTGTGGCCATTAGATGAGGTGGGGGTGATTTTTCCAATGAGATCAAGCTCCTACTACGAAAAGGGCCATGGTGTGATGATGGGACGAAGCTCTTGAGTTGGAGCATGGATGAGGTCCCCATGCTACTAACATTATAGGCACCTTTTGACATAGTCATGTGCCTCTCTTTCCATTGTAGGCCAATAATCCCCCATCCTCAACAATTTCTTAGCTAGGGTTATTCCACTTGGGTGTGACCCACAAATATCATTATGTACCTCGGTTAAGGCAGTCAGTGCCTCCTCGGTGTTTAAATAGTGTTGTAATGTTCCTTATATTCTCCTATGGTACAAGGTATTTCCTAGGATGACAAACCTAGATGCTTTCTTGATAAAGGTCCTTTTTAGGTTTGAGGGTAAGTCAGTGGGTAGGACACCTATTCATAGGTAGGTATGAATATCATGGTACCAGGGATCACCAAGACCAATGATTTCACACAAAAATTCCAACTCTGGTACCTCGAATGCAAGTATGAGAAGCTGCTCTACCAAGAATTCATGTTTTGGGATGTTGCAAGGAATATCTAGTAGGGAACCAATCATTGACATGGCATCTATTGCTCTATTATTTGTTCTCGAAATTTGCTCAAATGTTATTTCAATGAAGCATTCCTTGAGAGTCTCCACCAATTTCTTGTATGGAGTGAGCTTGTCATCCTTAGTTTGGTACTCATCATTCACCTAGTTGATTATTAGCTGAGAGTCTCCATATACCTTGAGGGCCATGATGTGCCACTGCACTGCTATTATGAGACCTATGGTTAAAGCCTCATATTCTGAAATGTTATTAGTGGAAGGGAATGCCAATTTGTATGATCTTGGTATGCAGTCCCCCTATGGGGTGATGAAGAAGACACTAGCTCCTGATCCATACTACATGTAGGAGCCATCAAAGTATAGTTTCTAGTGGTTAGCTATACTAAGATTAAAGATGGATTCATTTAGAAATTCTAATATATGAGTAGATTTTCTGAGTAGATGGGTGCTTCTGAAAGCTGATCTACAATGACTTGGCCTTTGATTATTTTTTTCTCCACATTTTCAATGTCATACTCTGATACTATCATGACCCATTTATCCATTCTTCCAGTGAGCATTTCCTTTGACAGTACGTACTTTAGGGGGTCAATTTTGGCGATGAGTTTGATTTTGTGTGCCAACATGTAGTGTTTGAATTTTTGTGAAGCAAACACTACTGCTAGACATGTTTTTTTAATGAATGAGTAATTTAGCTCATGTCTGACCATTGTTCTTCTGATATAGTAGATGGGCCTTTATGTCCTAGTTTCATCGTGCTAAGCCAAAAGAGCACTGAGGGCTACTATTGTTACTAACACAGAAGATTAATGGCTTTCTTGGGATTAGTGGCATGAGGACCGAAGGTGTGAGCATATATTCTTTGATTTTATTGAAAGCTTCCTTGCACTTGTCATCCCATTTATATGCTACCCCCTTGTGGAGTAGATGAGAATAAGGGATTTGCTTATCTACCAGTTGTGTAATGAATCTATGGATAGATTAAAGCATACCTTGGAGACCTCTCAACTATTTTAATGTTTTGGGAGCCTCCATCTCTTAGATTTATTTCACTTTTGTTGGATCTATTTTAGTGCCTCTCATAGACACTATGTATCCTAGTAGCTTTCTTGACTGTACGCCAAAGATACAATTCTTTGGATTTTAGCAGACCTTGTACTCCTCTAGCTTGTCGAAGATAGCACTCAAGGTTGCTATGTGATCTTTCCTCTTTCTATATTTTGCTAGTATGTCATCCACATAATCTTTGACAGTTTTGTGGATCATGTCATGGAAGATTAGTGTCATGGCCCTTTGATAGGTGGCCCCAACATTCTTTAAGCCGAATGGCATCATGTTCCAATAGTAGGTCCCCCATGGAAAAGTGAAGGTCATTTTGTGTTGGTCTTCTTTGGCAATCATTATTTGGTTGTATCCATAGAAACCACCCATCAAAGAAAGCATCTCATGTCCGACTTTCATGTCCACAATCATGTCAATGTTAGGTAATAGGAAGTCATCCTTCGGGCATGCTTTGTTTAGGTTTATAAAGTCTATGTAGATTTGGATGCCCCCATTTGGTTTTGAAATAGGAGCTAGGTTTGATACCCATTATGGGTATTCAATTGGTCATATAAATCCTGCATCAAGTAGCTTTTTCAATTCCATTTTGACTAGTAGGGAAATTTGAGGATGCATCTTTCTTAGCTTTTATGATCTGACAGGTTTTGCTTCACGATACATTGCTAGATGATGAACCATAATTTTAGGATTGATCCCAGGAATGTTTCCATAGCTCCATGCAAAGTTAACTTTTCATTCTCTTAAGAAGGTAGCTAGGAGTTCTTGTTCTTCTGATAGTAAGGATTCTACATAGAATCTGATGTGCGGGGTCTCCTCTGTTCCCAAGTTAACTAGATTGCATTTTTCAGCTAGGACTACTGATTTTTCTTAGTGTAGAGAACTGAGAGGAAGATTGAATCCCCCATCCTCGGGCACCTCAGAGAGGTTTTTACTGTTGGATGTGTCCTTTCTTTTTATTTTTGGGTCAGAGAGTGCCACAGTGTGGTTTTCACTCAAGGACCTAGAGATTATTCTCAGTTTTTTTCTTTTGTGACTGAGAGATTCAATCATCTCCCCATAATATTCATGTGTATCTAGCTCGATGATGAATCCTACTTTATGATCCCCACTTAGAATATTATCCCGCAGTCCCATTAATTTTGAGAGCACCTCATTATTTTCGAATGTGTCAAGAATTGGCGGTCCTCGTTGGTCATGATCGATGAGTTGGGGGTATACTAGCCATATTTCATGGGATTGGTTTTTAGACTCATAGGATAAGGTGATAATCATGAGAAGGTTGGTGTCCTCAAAAATCCTAGGTAGGTTGGTTATGGGTTCTTCATCATCACTACTGCTGCAGACATCAATTATATCAAATGTGAAATTGTCTATGATTCAACCAGTAGATATAGGTAAGCGGAGTTCAGATCCTATTTTCTGAGGAGTTATGACCTTCTTAACTGGGGTTTTCAGAGATGTATGGTTATACTCGGAGGGGTGCATCCAAGGCCAATATTTCTTATTTGTGTCTTAGGAATGAGGGGTATTAGAAGCTCATTGTCATTTTGTCCAATTCTTTAGTTTCTGTCATAGACCATTGTGAGCATCATTTGCAAACCTTTGCTCATGTCATCCATTGGTATATCGGTTGCTAGTCTATTGTCTTGATATAGGAGGTGGGATGGGTCCTCCTCTATTACATCTCAACTGAGATCTCCCCAACTTCTGAAGTTGGTATATCCTACAGTGGATGTTTGGGATGTGAAGGCTTCATTTGGTTGTGGTCATCCTCGTGATCTAGGAGATTGTGGTAACTCTCCTACCACAAAAGAATTCTTGGTAATTTTATAATTTCTACAACCATGGTCATGGATGATGATGTTGATATCATAGTCGATGGTGGGGATGGCCGGTGTCTCTATTGTAGAAGTGGAAGCGAGAGTGGTTGGATCAATGTATGGTGTTGATGGGCCTTCATCATTTTTAGGCACTTGAGGGATCTTGTAGTATTTTTCCTCTAGGTTCTTGTAGTAAGAGAATGGTTCAAGATCTCCATAAATGGTGACCTCTTGGCCTTCATATGTGAATTTGAAACATTGATGAAAGGTTGATGCTACTTCTTGCATTGCATGAATCCACAGATGTCCCAGGAGAATGTTATAAGTCAAGTTGAGGTCTAGGACCTGACATGTAGTTTCCATGATAGCTGGCCCTACTTGAATAGGGAGTTGAATTGTGCCTTGGGACGCTCTTTCTTGTTCATCATATGCTCTAATTTTTATTCCTTTTCCTTTGTCAATGGAATTCTCAGAGATTTTCAGATTTTTAATGAGCTTGAGGGAACAAATGTTCAAGCTTGCACCCCCATCCACCAGGACTCACTTAACTTTATTTTTATGCACTAGGGCCTATAGATTGAGTGCACAATTATGAGATGGTTGAGTGGGAAAATCTTGATTGGAAAATGTGAGGAGGTTGGGTGTAATGATGTTTCCAACCACAACTTGGAATTGTTCTGGATCAAGATCCGCAGAGACGGTGGATGAGGCTAATGCTTCTTCAAGGATCTTCTTGTGGGTGGATGAAATTTTTAGCAACTCCATGATGGAGATTTGTGCTGGGGTTCTTTTAAGCTAATCAAGGACATTTTAGCCATTGGGAACAGATCTAGAATTGGACGTGGGTGCTCTATTTGGCTAGGATGACCCTGCAATGGTAATTTTCCTACCTCTTGTGGTGACTCCACAATCAGCATGGGCTCCTTTGATGGTGAGAGTGGCACAATACTCATCCATGGATGCGATGACATGATCATACACATGATTTATGCTCTTGAAGGTTCCTTTTCCTTTGTCGTTGTTATTGTTCCCTTTGTTATGGTTAGGCATCAAATTCGTGTATATTTTGAGGTTATGATTTCTTGCGGGCTGCTCCACATTTATGATTTTTTGATCAATGAGGTCCTAGATTAGGTTTTTCAACCTCATGCAACTATTACTGGTGTGCCCCTTGATTTTTTGAAAGTCACAGAGCTGGTTTTCATTGTACCAAGGTGGTTTTACGTTTGGTTCTTGATAATTCTCATAGGTGGGAGCCTTGATGAGGTTTTCGTTTATCAATTTCTTCATGATGACTTCAAGTGGTTCCCTAAGGGTAGTGTACTTTTGGTTGGGAGAGTTGTTGTTCTGTTGGGGTGGTCCCCTTTGATTGTTGATGTTATTGATTGCTTGATTGTTGGTTGGTTAGTGTTGTGATACCACATTGGTTTGAATGTTGTTACGATCATTTTTTTGCAGTTGTTGGTAGGTTTGGGTGTTTTTCCTTGGAGCACTGATTACGACCTTGGCATCAACCACACCATCGTTTGTGACATTTTTTTTCCTTGCCCATGTGTGAGGTTTGTCATTGTAACTTGTGGATGGGCAGTTGTTTTTTTTTCGGTATATGCAGGTGATCCTCCAAGTTGTGTCATAAGGGATCGTTCAATGTTGAGCACCTTGGAGATCAACTGGTCATACGTGGTAATTCCTTCCACTTTAAGATGAAAAGCCAAGGTTCCCTCAAGATTGGATATGATGGTGCACACTTGTTGTTACTCTTCCATGACCCATTTTCTATGATTGGCCTTGGTTCACCATCATTGTAAGAAATAAGCAAATGATTCATTCTTACCTTGTTTCAGAGCTGATAGTTCTGTAAGACTAACATCCATACCAATGTTGAATGCATAGTTTTTGATGAATGCATCGACTATCTCTTGGGACTTTTTTATGCTAGGAGGAAGACAAGAAAAAAACTCCATGGCATGGCCAGCCAAGCTTCTAGTAAACAGTCGCATCAGATAGGTATCGTCATACGCGACTTCCATGCAATGAACCTGGAATTCCCTGATGTGATCTTCAAGGTTTTCCATCCCACGATATTTATCGAATTTGGGGATTTCAAATCCCTTGGGGAACAATTTCATTACAAGAATTTTGTCAAATGGGTAAGGACACAAGTTTTTGGGTGTTTTTATGGTTCACCCTAATTAAAGATCAAGTACCTGTTGTGAAAGTAACTTGATTTGCGTTGCTACATCATTTTGCGGATCAGGGGGTGGGATGAAAGTGTTTTGAGGTGGTTCATTTTTAGATGGGATCGATGGGTTGTTTGGTATTTTGTTTGATGGTATATGTACATTTTTTTGAGCCATGTATGCTTGCACTTTCTACTGTATCAACAATGCTTGTTGTTGGTCTTGTTGTTGCGCTAATATTGCTTGTTGTTGAGCCTGTTGTTGTTGCACCAACAATGCTTGTTATTGGGTTGCTAGTTGGGTTGCTTCTTGTTGTTCTTGGTATTGCTTTAGCACTTACTGGTATGCTTGGTGTTGGGCTTCTTGTTGTTGTTTGAGATATTGTGCTTGTGCCTGTACTTGTTGAGCTTGATATTGGGCTTGAGCTTGTGCTTGAGCATGGGCTTGTGCAATTTGTGCAGCTTATGCGACTTGTGTAGCTTGGTGTTGTTTTTGTTTTTGCAATAGGACTTGGGATTGTGCATCCTCCTATGCTTGTTGTGCTTGTTTAGCTTGGTGTGTGGTTTGAGCGGCTTGCGCTGCTTGAATGGCTTTCACGGCTTGCATTGCTTGGGTGGCCTGCACTTCTTGGGCGGCTTGTGCTGCTTAAGTGGCTTGTTGTGCAGCTTGGTGGTTTTGGATTTTCTAAAGTTCCTTTTGATAGGCATCTTGTTGAACAACTCACAATGCAATGTTGTATTGATTTGATGTATTTATGTTTGGTGGAGATGGTGGTGGAGGTGGATTCAAAATGGTGCTTGTTGTGGTGATGAGAGGCACCATCTTGTTGATGGTGCAATGGATATGCTTGGTCCTTGAGAGACCATGTTTTGAGGTATGATTGATGATGTGGTGATTTCCTATGTGGTTTGTGTTATCGAGATGGTTTCCATCTGTTGTTGTGATATCGATGGGAAGGTGGAAGTATTTGGAATGATGCTTTGATTGATGCTTGTTGGGTTGATTTGATTTTGTTGATTGATGCTTGGTAAAGGGGGAAGTCCTAAGCCAAGAGATGATGTGGATACTAATGGTAATGGTGGAATTGGTGGAAATTTGAGGGATGTAATCTCTCGAGGAAATAGTGTAGTGTCGAAAATGCCCCTTGGTCTGAACATGTCACTCTCTCCTTGTGAGGTTGTGGGGAGAGAATTTTTGGGAGTTTCATGAAAGGATGATGATGATGGGTCATTGGGATCATGAAAAGTAAGGGGAATGTATGTATGTAATGGATTTTTGGGTATAGTTTGCCCCAAGATGGTGTTTGTGTCCAAATATTGATTATTGACAAGGGGCTGTGTTTGTAAAGCATTGAGAAATGCACTTCCCTTGTTAACAATGGGTTTAGTTGGAGCAATGGATGATATGATTTGTGGGATGTTTTGAGTGATGCTTTGGAATGGAGGTGTAGATGAGATGGGGAGTGTGGATGAAATTGGAGGCATGACCTCTAAGGATGGTTCCACTATAGAGCTCACATCAAAATTAGAAGGGAGTTGAGCCCCTTGATTTGCTAATTCGAGCATGTATAGTGAGGGGTTGAGTCACATAATGATGTTGATAACTGTATGATTCTTAGTATTTTGGACCATTTCATTGATTTCCTATTGTGAAATTCCAAAGGGATTATTGGTAAGATCCTCTACTTGGCCTTCCTCTTCAGGATTTTGTGATGATGAAGGAAAGTTAGTTAGAGGATTGCTTGATCCAATGGGATTCATTTCAGAATTTTTTTGACTTAGGTCACTTGTAGTGGATGTTTCTTTGTTGGATTCCATGTTCTTCTTGTATTGAGATCTAGTTTGAACCATAAAATAAGGATTAATTTTCAAGAATATGTGAGATGAATCTATATTCCTTTGGATTGATCTACTCTTAGGTACAAAAGAGAATTTTTGGCTGTTTTCAAGGATCAAAGATGAGATGTTTGGTGAAATATGGGTGATATGGATGATTTGCACTCTTGATAGATCTTGAGGGGGATGCTAAACCTTTTGGGACTTTCTTGGTTTCTTGGATTTGGATTTTGATCTTAGGTTTTATGATTTACCTTGATTTTATTTTGATTGTTGCCTTGACTTTGGATAATAAACAAGTAGATCCAGGATGTTGTTGCTCAGCCAAAACACCTTCCTGAATAGCAGGACCGAGCTTTTGTGAGCTCAAACGAACAGACCTCCTTACTGACTTACTCATTTTCTCTTCTCAGACAAGCACTCAAACTTGATTAGACTCAGCCCATAAAGCACTCTAACTGCTACAAGAATGACACTATTAGCAGTTAATTCCTCTTATATTTATTGTGCGAGGTAATGGCAACCTTCATCAATGCTTAATAAATATGCATGTGCAAACATGGCAATTTCGCAGCGTATGTACACTCACCGTTTAACTAGAGCTGGATGAGAATCCAAAGATCACCATTCATGATTTCCAACAACAACATCTTCACACAGACTGAGATCGATATGACTACACAAGCAAGGAATAATTCATTAATGCTTCACCAACCTTCATCTTCCTCTTGCTAGCTAGCAGGGAACAACAGAGATTTACATTAGATTTTGATCTTGGTTGTCGATTTAAAACCATGGGTTATGAGCTCAATAGTGGAGATTCGGCCCCACATTCCATACAGGACATACATCTGCCTTTTGCTGACCTCGCACCAAATAACAGGGTGACACCTTAGGTCTGCGAGTTGGTAGGGTACAATCGAGATCTTCTCCCATATCTTCGAATCTGGAAAACCTACACATTGCACGGTTAGTATTTAATGAAATGCTTTGGCTAAGCCATCGGTGACATGACCACTGGAGTTAATGGATTAGGCTTACGTCACCTAATTAAAATTAAAACCCAACTTTGATTTTAATACTTTATTTTCTCCGCAGGGTTTTATTTCCTAAGTCTCGGTTGGCCCTGTTAAATTCTTATCCCAACCCTAACAAAGAATAAATGATTAGTGATCCTCGTTATCCCGCGATCAGGGATTACAGGGATCAGGATATCACGGGTGGGTGCCATGTGCCCTTCCTAAAGGATGAAATCTTTGTGACCATTGATGAGTTGTCTCTTCAAGCTTGACAGTGCCCACCATCCCGCGATTAGGAATTTTGGGATCAGGATGTCGCGGGTGCCTGCCACGTGTTTCATCCAATGAAGCCTAAGGAGTGAAGAAAGCATTCGCGGGTTTTAAATGTATTACGGGGCGGATTACTAATGCGCTTGTAAGATGCATGTGTTTTATTTCAATGCAGATATTATGATTTTAAGGGAAAAACTACTTGACAGTTAAAGGAAAAGGACGGCAACCATTTTTGAAGGAGCAGGATTTATGGTAAAAAGATCGATGGTGCTTGCCATCCCGCGATGGTAAATCAAAGGATTGCGATATCGTGGGCAACCGCCATGTGGCATTCCTTCACGACATATGACATAGTGGGCCCCTTTATTGCCGTGTTGGCGATTATGTCAGCCTGTTTTGAAGATGGTCATCGATGAATTGATCAAACTGAAGGATCAACAACTCAAATTTAAATATGTATCAAATTATGGTTGGAGCCTTTCGTACAGCCCCCGAGTGGGCTTTAATGGTGGATGAGACATCTACTAGTAGGATTTGATCAACATAAAATCAATTTACTCATCTCATTTGTATCACAAAGCATCCAAGTATTTCATGAAAATAGTTTCAAAGCCAAAGGTGAAATTGCGAGCAGCTGTAGCTAGAAATTGGAGTTTGTGCAAAAAAATTTGTGAGTTAATTTTCTCTGTTTCCCAGTCATTCTACACCTAAATTTTGGAAAGGTGGGGTCTGCTATGCTTGTCACTAAGTTCATTAAAAATTTTTGTTAGGGCTATTGTTTAATCATAAATTGTGAGGAATTGTTGTATTTTTACTCTGTAATTTCCTATCTCTGCTTAGTCATAGCCACTTGAAGTGTAACATTGTAGTGAGGCCCTAGTTTGTCTAAAATGGTGCCAACCAAGTAGCACTCTGGCCACATTGAGTATTTGAAAAGAAACTTGTATGATGATTTCCTAGATCAATTTCCATTATCAACAAATGAGAGAAGGAAAGGTTTGGTGTTGATGAGGGAAAATCCTAGGGGAGGGGTTGGTGTGTAATAATTCCAACATTGTTGATGCTAGGGTTCCACTTACGGATTAGAAATGTTCAGATTATGGTATGGACATAGGAATTTGCCTCATCCTTTTTCAAATGGATGGATGTACGACATGGGAAAGTTGGTTGTTCCAAATGTGTTCCCTGATGTGGACTTACTTAGATCAGTGGCCAAAAGATATGACCCTATCACACAGGTAATCAGAGATAATGATGGAGGGGTTCTATTAGAAATTAACAGAGATGTTATCCAACAGACTTTTGATTTGAGTGAGCCAAGTGATGACTTGGTTCCTATTAATCTTGAAGAAATGAAGTAGGAGTATACAAAATTGAAATCTCTTTTTAGGGTTAAGCTTCTTCCACCTCATCTGGTTAAGGCAGGGGTTCACAATTTCACATCAGCCCTAGTGACCAGGAACCCTTCAGATTGAATTGTTTTGGAAAGTCTTTCCTGGCTACCTTCTATTCACTATGTCAGATTTTGGGTTTCAGCCCTGGTGCAGTAATGCCGATTGCATACATGTTCATGGGGATGCAAATACAACACCCTAACTTCTCTGTAACATATGAATTTGCTACTTTTTTGGTGGAGAGGATAGATGAAGGACTGTCAAAGCTACAGAATGGTGATACTGGTACTTAATTCTTTTGGTATTCCATGTTGATGCATATTTTCTTGTTTAGGAATGTTGATTTCTTTGCTGAGAAGATGAACTTAAGACAATTAGTTAATGGAGAAAGATTGCCAGTACAGATATGGGCTGCAGATTTGTCCTATAATAAGGAAAGCACTAGTTATGTGCAATTTGATAATTGTTTTGCTGTAAGATTGAGGGCTAAATTGATGGTAAATGTACCTAGGATCCCTCAAGAAGTGCATGATTTCCTTAGGCCGAAGCAAAGGAAACTAGAATTGAGGGTTTTACATAACTGGGGTGACATTATCCCATATCCAGTCAGCACTGTCCTGAGAATATATGGATTTCAAGGAACCCCTCACATACTGCCATATAATGTGCCACCAAGACTAGGGTTTGCAGAAGTTATGTGGTAGATGGGGTGTATTCATGAAGATAACCTAACTGGAAAGGAGAAAGGAACAATATTCCCTGATTATACAGTAGTGTCTGACTTTACATTTTCAAAGGGAGGCTAGACACATTTTGACAAATTATTTATTGATTACCATTTGAGATTTGGTCCAAGGCGACAACATGATCCTGAAGGTTTCTTTTCTCTTTTAGACAAAGAATAAAAGGTGAAAAATTTGCACATGAGTTCAATTTCCCTGAGGACCTGATCAGGAATGAATTTTATTTAAATAGACAGGAATTGAACAAGGAAAAGTGGATAGCTTATAGTAAGCTACTGGATATTGTGCATGAAATGGATCCGACGTATGATCCATTGATGGAATTCACTCCATACCACAAGAGAATTGATTTTTTAATGAAGAATTTCAAGGAGATAATGGACACCTTGACAACCAAAAAGATAAATTTAAGGCTAAGTCTAGATATGCAAGGACAAAGTGATATGCCAATTGAAACAAAGTCAGTATGTCAGCCTATAGAAAGGCAGCCCATCTATAGGAGGAAAAGGGATACTGGCAGTGATGAGGAAGAAGTAGACAGAAAAGGGAAGAAAATAATGAAGGCGCCTTCATGACCAGGCCCAAAATTTAAAGTACCTGGGGTTGTCAAAATCATTGAATTAAAATCTTCACCAGAGCGCAGTCCCCCATCACCACCACTTGAGCCAAGCCCTAAGAGGCAAAGAACTGATCACCTACCTGAGGATCTCACAGATGAAATTATTGTTACTGATCAAGACATGCAGCTTGGTATGTCATCCCCTCCTAGGTCAGTTGAATTGGTTCTATCCGATTTGGATATGAAGGGTAAGAGTGTGCAGGATGGAAAAATGGAGGCTTGCAAGGAGTTCTTAGATGAAAATGCATTTGTAAAGACTCTTGTATTCTTGCAATTGGCATAGAGGATGAAATTTGGGGAATATCAAAATAAATGCAAGGAGAAGAGAATTAAGGCCTAACAGGTCAGATCAGGACAATGATGAAGAAATGAAAGCTGAACTAATGGAAGAGTTCAAAAACATCACTCTTGAAGAAGGAAGACAACTAGTGAATCAGGCTGGTGTTTTGATTTTTCCTAAATGGGACATCACAGATGCAGTGGCTTTCAATGCCATTATGAAGTCCAATAATCCTTTTCAGGATTCTGAAGAAGTTAAGGCAACATTACAAAACTCTTCCTTCAGTGAAGACTATGAGACCTTGGTAATTTGGGCATTGGCTCCACAAGGAAGAAAGCCAAACATTGCTAATATTAATCCAAATTTCAAAGGACGATTAATAATAAAGAGGGCTTCAGAGACTACAACAACCGAAGCCACTAGTTTAACTGTGAATGTGGCCAAGTTGGCCCAAAAGACTACTGAAAGGGAGGAGGCTGAAAGAAAGAGCCTAATGGAGAAGTATAACATTTTAATTGAAGAATATAGTAAAATGCAACAAAGGAATGTTAAGCTACAAATTCAAGTAGAAATGTTCAAGTATAGACATACTGGGGAAACATCCAATGCTCCAGGAACCAGCACATCACCTCCCACAGCAGGGTCAATGCCTCCTGCTTCTCCAAATGTTTCTACACCAGGGTCTCCCATTCAAAATCCTGCTCTCACCCCTCCTCTAGAACAAGTTGATGAGGAAATAGAGTGCTCTGTTGATCCAAAAAAAAGGCAGCTCATGGAGAAAATTGATCAATTATAGACATCACTAAGGGTAAAAGAGGAGGGTTTTCTTTCAAAAAAAAAAGAAATTGTTACTCTTGTTTTGGAGCATTTAAATGAAAAGGTGGATAATAAACTACCCTCTATACATTCTTTGTATTCTTTGCTATTTGAAGCAATAAATAATATTGATAGGGATCAGGGGATAGTGATTCCAATAATTCAAAATTGGATCCCTAGGGAAAATAATCTAGATGTTATGAATAAATCCTCAAGGTTTGATGTAAATAATAGGCCCCAATCATTGAAGCCTACTTATATATTAGTTAAATCATTGCAAGGTTTTCAAACCTTACCAGATGATCTAAGTAGGAAGATTAGGGAATTGGTAAAGAACTTCAATGATTGGGGTAACACACTGTTACCTGATATAACTGATGAGCAAGGGGGAATCAGAACACTCCAACAATGGCAGGATCAAGCAAGTGAAGTCATCAATAATAAAATTAAAATAATTTGTGATGACTCAGATGATGATTTGTTGGTAAATTGTATGGATAAGATTATTTGTACTAGCTCATTTTTGGAATCTTTTGAAAGAGATGCTAATCAGGTAGCGGTAAAGTATTTGCCTTATAGTACAAAGGTAAAAGAGGCGATTAATTTTGACTGGCCAACTAACGAAGAATACGAGAGGTGGGTGACTAAGTATTTCAATGATGATGAGTAAAAAGAGTGGGCTACTGACAGGTGGAAAATTAGATGTGGTTACAGCGTTTCCAGTTTTGTGTGGATGACTTTCTTGGCATGGGTTTCACATGGTTTTTTGTTATTGCATCAACCTTCCTCCGCCGACATGATGAACAAGAATATGCTCCAAGATGATTGTTGTTGTAACGATTTTTGAACAAGAATATTTTTCAAGGTGGTGGCTGTTGTAAAAAAATTTGGAATATCACTAGATGCTCCAATTGACTGGTGATAGGTGTACTTTCTGTCCCGGTGCTTGTTTTCTCCTTCATTTTCTATAAGAAGGATTTCAAGGCCGTATAAGGTTAGCAAGTTAGATAATTTTGTCAAGTCTAGGTGAAGTTGAGTGAATTGTAAAGTCCGATGGTTTTAGAGAAATGCAATTTAGGTTTTGAGTCATTATGTAAATGGTTTTGAGTTCATAGAGATTTAATGTTGTATAACAGACTAGCATTTGAGTTGAAATGAAAATTCGAGCTCATGTCTCTCCATTGTACATGCATATCTGAACTTTCAATGAAATAACTAAGGGTTGTTCACTTGTGGTGTGTATGATTCTATTTTAGCTTTATTTCAAGGAATTAATCAAAATGCTTGAATGGGATTATAGGCGGATATGTGTTGTATAAGGATTTTATAATTAGTCCCGGGTTAGAATGCACACCGATGAAATTATAATGCAATATTGTCGGGATCTTATATGTGATGTATTAAATCTATTATAAACCTCTAGATGCTTATGAATTTGACTCCTAATGGATATATGGCACTAATCTAAGTCGTAGTTCAGTATTTGTTTGTCTTTTCCTAGAGCTTGCTACAAATTGCAAATCATTGACTATCTTATACAATGGATTGTGTTTAGTTATCTCATGCCCGATAGTTGATATTGTCTATGAACAACCAATTCTAGTTGATATTATCTTATCGTGTTGAGCTATTAAGTGAGATCATCTGTTATTGTTAATGTTGTTTATAATAATGGTGCAGAGGTTGTAAACACATTAAGGGATCACCCTCCCGGGTCTTGCAGAGCCCAAAGTGTACGAGGTGTTAGAACTGTAAAATTTTGAATTTTTCACAGTCAATTGCATTCATGAGTTTCCAAATTGAGTCCTCATCATAAGCATAAAGTTCCCTCCTTATGGCATCTTGCTTGTATTTTGTCATATGATTCATTTGAATCCATCTAGTCTTTGATATTTCGTTGTATTACCCATATCGGCAAGACAGGGTGAAGGTCTCCCTGACCTATATTTTTCACTAATTTATTCTTGTTGTAGATTATCAGAGGGACACATCTATTGTTTCGGCGATAGGAAAGTCATATCGACAAGAGAATTGTTATCAGGATGAGTCATAACGAACTCATGTATGTCTCACTGACCAGCGCGGGGAATGATGTCTTACCGAAGGCGTTGGGTCTTGCCGATAAGGCGCAAGAGGGGTTTCATCAAAAAGCTATGTAGTCTTGCCGACTCAAATGTCACACCGATAGAGAATTGCATCGGTGAGAGAATAAGTCTTCGGCGTGAGTTCCGTCGAAAATTGAAGGTTACACTGAAAGAATACTTCGAGGAGAGTCTCACCGTATAAAGTAATTTGGAGGAATGGGTTCGGCGAGACATTTGGCATCGGTATGAGTCTTTTTGAAGATTCGTAAGTCTTGCCGATGAAATTTATTTCATCAGTAAGAGAATGCTATTGTCACGGCGACAAGAAGTAAACTTAAGGAGATTTTCCAGTGAGACATAGGATATCTATGGGATGTGTCCCTGACAACAGAATGTTACAGCGACCCACATGAGAAAAGAATACATTTTGGCGAGACAAAGTATTGTCTGTGAGACTTCTCCCCGACTCTAAAGTTCATAGCAAAACACAAAGAACTAAAGGATGATTGTCGATGAGACATTGGCCTTCAGTGTGACTACAGGATGTTTCAGCAAAAGATCTAATGAACGTTGCAAAAAAGATTTCACCCCAGATTTGAAAATCTCTCACCGACAAGACATTTGATGTGACAATGCAAGTTTCAAATAACTCTTCATTCATGCTTCAATTGACATATTAATGGCGTGACAGGATATAATAGGGTAAGTGTAATCAAACGCATTTGTGTTGAATTGATTGCAAAAGAGTCAGCAGTGCAAAAAGAGAACCAGGACATCTTCCAGCCTGAGGAGCTTGAGCAATACACTGTAAGTGACTGCATCTTAGCCTTCTAAATTTTAAATTCTGAAATCTTGAAGAATGGAGTCCCTTGGTTCTAGAAAAGTTAAAAGTAGAAAATAGGGTGAAAGTAGTCAATCGAAAGGGAATAAACAAAAAATTGATACAGAACATGAGGGCACTGAACAAAGATTAAACCAGGTTCTCATTGATCAGTTGCCTAGTTCAGGGCCTAGAGCCAGAAGGTCTGCACAACTTAGGGCAGAGATTGATAAACTAGATGACAAATGCAAATTCATAGGAGACGTCTGGACTACCATAAGGGGGTACAAATTGTTCAATTTCCATTATCATAGAAGAAGTAATTTTCAACCAATTTGCAACCCATGGAAGCTGAATTTGGGAAAACTGGTGTGCCCTAACGTGTTTGTGAATGCTGAACTGGTAAAATTGTTGGCTGATAACTATGACCCGAAGGATAAAGCTATATGTGACCCATCTGGAAAGCCACAAATATATATATATCAAAAGAGGCAATTGGGCAAGTTTTCAATTTAGAAGGGTTTTGCAATGAGGAGATCATACACGAGGAATTGGAGAAGGAATTCTCGAGAATGGATACAATCTATAAGGGTTGGAGGTTGCCAATTCACAGAGTTAAACAAGGCAGCAAGCCAGATCCTCTGCAGGATAGTGAGGGCCCCCCTTATCATGTGGACTTGTTTGAACCCTATATGAAATACACCTATTTTTCAGTGTGTTAGGTATTGGGAATGGATGCCCCAGAGTATATGTCAATTGTGCCCATGATTATCATAGCAGATATCTAGTATCATAATTCTTGGCCATTTGACTATGCCTCATACATTTCTAGGGGGCTTGATTCAGGACTGATGGCTATAAAAGGTGGATCATCTACTTTTTATCTCAGGCATTATTCATTGTTGATGCACCTGGTACTATATTTTGGATAGGAGTTGGGAGTATGGCCTCCATAAATGAGAATTTCTCAGCTTGGTAAAGATGGTGAAGCATTACCTGTTCAATTGTGGACTGCTATTTGGGATAGCAGGTTTGCTAATGCTAGTTTCATTCATTTTGAAGAATATTTTGTGAAAACATTGTACAGATTGTATAAATATCCCTGTAATTATTCATTATCAAATGAGATTAAGAGATTTCTTTGGCCAAAATATTTCAATGGGCCAATTGATCATAACTAGGGAGATTGGTATTGTTTGGAGGGAGCTGCAATGATCAGACAAATATTACCCCTGAAAAGGGGAGGAAAATGTTACAAGATTCTAGTGTCATGATCTTTCCCAAGCTAGATCTCAATTCAGCCCTTGTTTTTGATAGTTTCTTGAGGGACAACAATACTACACATAAGCTTGACAAAGAAAGTGTAACAGAGGTGTATGTTGGATCAAAATACAATGATGATGAAGGGTCATTGATGATCTGGGCCTTATACCCACCCCACAGGAAATCAGTGGTCATTGACACTGAAAAGGAATTTGGCCATGTCATGAACCTAAAGGTTGGGGAAGCTGATCCTGTGGCTACTGCAGAAATTGGAGTGAATATTGCAAAGCTGAACAAGGCCCAAATTTAGATGTTGATAAAGGAAAGGGAGATGTACAAAGCAAATAATGAAAGAATGTTGAGAGAAAATGACAGACTAAAGGATTTAGTTGGTGTTACAATGAAGACACCCAGGATGCTCACTCAAGGAGAAAGCTCTCATACAAAGGATCATTGGGTTGGATCAATCTTATTCCCAAGGAAAGCATGATGCAATTGTTGCAATAATCAAGAAAAGGCAAGATAGTTTAACACCTTGGTTGAATAAACTTTGGGGAAAACATTCACATACTCTTGCTGCATTAAAGGAGCATGAAAGGATGGATGGACAGATTATGGAGAAGTTTCATGAGATAGATCAAAGAGATGCTTCTAACAATGTAGCAATTGAAGCTGCAAATCATATTATAAATCGACATCAAAACTTCTACAATGAGTTGCAAGGGGACGAACAGGGTTTGATAAATGCTGCCAAGAAAACATTGATTGCATTCTCTGATGACAAAGGGGAATCGAAAGAAGCTTCCAGATGGAAGAATGAAAGTGAATCATTGTTAAATTAAGTCATGAGGATATCTTCTACAGAGAATACCACGTTAGAAGAAGTGAGCGAGCAGAATGAGAAGATTTTCAAGATGGAAATCATGATCCGGAATGCGGTTGGAGATGTGGATACATACGAGCGCCGGGATTATTTGGATCATCTTGCTAAAACTCACTTGTGGCTTAATAGAGCTTAATTATCCTCTAATCTCTTTTTTTGTAAACATGTGACATTTCAATTTCTGAAAGGATGCGTCCTTTCGTATTCTCAATGTATAAATATCTGTTTTGAAAATGAAATGAAGGAGCGATAAGTAGAATAGGTTAGAGGATAGAAAATATAGAGTGTAATATAATGTTTTGCCAATATGAGACTATGTTGCATGTTTCGAATCATGGAGATATCAATTGAAATCTAATAATATGGTGCAATTGTTTTTGGTATCAGTTGTTTATGGTGTTTGTTGAAAGTATTATTAAAGTTGTCTCCAATATGGTGTTTTATGGTTATTTAAATTGGTGTAACAAGTTTACATTCGGTTTGTCAGTGCACATTTGTTGCATTTGTATGGTCAATTGATTGGTTCTTTCCAGTAAAGATTAAACCCTTTAAATTGATCGTAGTAATTAGAGAATGTTAATTGGATCACTAAGAAGAACTCAGTAATCATAACCTTGCATGTTTATACAAGTTATAAACTAAATAAAATACTAAACAACTTGAATGTCTGCCAGAACGAAGTACTTGTTTCAGATTTCTCTTGACTCTGCATACCCAATAAGGCACTAGTCTGCATTTTCATCATTAAGATTCATTCATTTTTCTTTACATCTGTTAACTGAGCATATTAGGATTTAGTTTTGAATATTGCTATACGATCTATACCAAATTTGATTTCATTTGTCCACTTCCATATGCCATCGTGGAAAAATCACTGCAAGAGAGAAGATCAAAAGTCAAGTCTGCCCAATTCACATAGGTACACCTGCTTAGGTCTAGCAGCACCTAAAGAGTAGAAAGCTTAAACCATTTGGCTTTGTCTGTTACCCTAAAATGTTCAAAGAGATTGGAAACCTCTTGAGGTATTCTTACCTGCGTTTTTGAGAGCTAACACGAGGCTTTTAAAGTCCTTGTCAGTTGGTCTAGGTCCTTCGAGCTGCCTTCGATTGGAATTGGCAATTCCATAGGTATATTAGAAGACAAACCCGATTACATTGTAAAAATAACCAACATACATGTCAACCACTGAACAACCACCTCTACAACTGAATTTTTAATCTTTTATGATCACATGAAACATAAAACACACTAATTTCAATTTTGTTAACATCACTATTGAAATGTTTTAATTTTTTGACCTTTCAAACATTAAAAAGTACATCATTAAATTAATTATGTAATGGCATAAAAATTAAAAACATCATGAATTAATTATGTAACCACATAAGTCAAATATAATTCTATCAAGAAATTAATATCAAATAGATAATATAATCACATAACTTATACATTTCAATGTCATTGATCTTCTTCATCCAACTCTTTGTCTACATCATCCGATCCAGATTCGACATTGTAAGGATTGGTCATATCATCATCATCATCATCGATATCAGTTTGATAATGTCATCATCCACACGGATGTCATCTTCATGAACATTAACTACTACATCATCATCATCTAGTTCCTCCTCTTCGATATCTTTGTCAGGACATCATCAACTAACCATTGATCTTGATCATCATATACATCATCTTCTAGTTCTTCTATATCTTCTTTCTTCCACCACATTATACTTTATCTGGCCTTCCTCTTGGATCATGTCTAACAACAAATGACCAACCCATTTACCTGGAACCTCTGAGTAAAATACCTACTCACATTGGCTTGGAAGAACATAGGGCTCATTTCCAGCTTGCTCGATCAACCTTGTATTAACCATAGTAAATCCATTATCATGTTCAATAACAGTTCTCTTAGGATCATTTTCATTCAATCATAGCACAGCCTACCATAGGGCCGATGAACAAAATTAATCTAAGGACTTAAAGTCACACTCCAAGTATATCATCCAAAATATATCATCCAAAATCCCATGGTATCCATTTTTTTGAGACTTTTGGATGGCCTAATGGCTTCTAGATGAAACATTAGTCACCCACAAAATTGTCAGGTTATGCTGCGAATCACGAGTTTTCTTCATGTCATCCAACATTTTGATTCAAAATTTATGACCATTTCACCACATAGCCTTGTGGTGTTTCACCTGCAATATGTCAAACATGTAAAAATTATTGCAATATCGTCAGTTGATAAACATATTTATTCTTGGCCGAATGTATGCAAAGAAAACAATCTCAAAATATATATACATCAATATACTTGAAAATAATTAAATAATATGGGTGATTAATATATTTATACGTACCTATTTATCTCTTAAACCATATGCTAAATCAATTTCCCTTTGTGTAACATTAGAATCTCCATTATGATGAGCTTCTTTGTAATGAAGCCACACCTTCCCATGTTAATGCTGATTGGGTGTTGACATGGATTCGATCCATGCAGATCATCCAATCAAGATTGTTGGTGATGTACAATCATAGTGCACATCCTCTTGATAGCCCCGTACCCAAAAAAATTGAAATTCACAAATGACGTATAATTAGTTAAATACCACAGTATACGACCTTAATTTATAATTGATGTATATTGAAGATTAAAAATTAAATAAGTACAATATACGTAAAAACCATATGTAAAATGCATTCCAATTAATCTCCATGACCATCTTATAATTACCTCTCACTTTCCTCAATCTATCTTTCCCCAATAGGTACTCCCTTTCAAATTTGTTAATGGAGTTGGGATCCCAAATGTGATCTACATTGATCTTTGCTGTAAACTTAGGAAGATATTCACTAATGTACACCATGGTCTGGTATACCATTTATCCCTCCACCACAGAACCCTCAGGATGTGCTCTTTGTCTAACCAAAGCCTTCAAAAATTTCAAGTGCCTCTCAACCATCCACATTGACCTTGTGTGTACAGGTCCACACAATTCTATCTCCTCAACTTGGTGTATAAGGTAGTGTTCTTGTGCATTGAAAAATGTTGAAAGTAGACACTTTTTCATTTCACACATTAGACGAGGAATTTTTCTCTTCCAATAATTTATATCTTCTTTATGGATTTCTTTAGATGATAGCCATCTACAAGTGATTTGGAGTGCAAACCTATTAGCAATTTAACAAAATATACGATTATATTACACATAACAAGTAAAACAAATGGAAATTATAAGATGTATACAATTGAAAAATCGATTGCTACTTACTCATGTATTTTCCAAGATCCTATATAACTTGCTTGACATTGTTGTCAAAGTTTTCTGGGAGAGATAGAGGTAGAATGTACTGTAACAATTATAAAATGATCTTTTCATTATTTTTCCAAAAGTTGTAAACACAATACACTGAAAAGTACATGCATTATACAAGTGTATATAATATGCGAATAATTACCTTAATATTGAAGGTATGCATTCATTTTTCATCCACGACCCAAATTCACCTTTCTTTGTTATTATTATGTGTTTATGTTCCCATCAAATCTACGACAGAATGTCAATTTTTGTATGACAACATAGCATTGCTTTTGTTTGCTTTCTGATGTAATAACCAAGGAAGGGCACTTATATTAATTTGGTCTCCATCACTATTTAATTGAATGACATATTTCTAAATTTGCATGATTGGCTTCCTAAATGTCTACAAATTTTGACAATTTTTTTCTTCTTTGTCGCTGCTTCCATCAAATATTTTTCTATAATGTTTACGTTATATTCTTTCGATATGCATTGTAGCATCAAGAGCAAATGCACAATTTGTAGCTACTCATGGTAAGAGCAACCTACTAAATTGTCTGGGATAACTTTTCAGTCCCTGTGGAAGCCGACCATTAATGCCTTGACGACCTTCATGAAGCATATAAGTTAAACAAATTAACAACAACAATCACTGTCAATTACAACATGAGTAAACACAACACAATATAAAAATATAAATTCAAAACATATCATATATGATAGATAAACAATTTGATTCGATGTATAACCTTTACGATTGATTCTATTATATTCCAACTTCCATGGGTGAGGTAACATTTTTCATGGTTTTGATGTAGTCTCCTCTTTCCCATTGAAAAGATGTTTTTCGGTAGTTTGATACTTATGATTTCTATGGAGGGAAGTGCCTATACTCATCAAAACAAACTTTTCTTAAACTTGTTGAACGTGAGATTTCATCTTTGGACCACAAATTGGACATGCGAATTTTCCCTTTGTTTGAAGACCTGCAAGATGATATATAATTGGATTAAATATGTCAATTTTTATAATTATATATAATGAATAGATTATTTTAAAAACATTAATGATATCTACTTCATCAAATTAAATATTGTCAAGTCTGGGTCAAAGCGTTATAACACATACCACAAAATGTGTTAATACGGGCATCATGAATTGTCCATACAAGCATTGCATGGAATTGAAATTGTCTTTGTCCTGTGTGGTGCAGGCGTCATGCAGTGGCCATTCCATAGCTTTAGTAATTAAGTCGATAAGAGGCTCGATATATACATTCATATCTTTCACTTGGTACTTACCTAGTTGAATGAACATTAACATTACATAATTGTTATAACTATTTTACTGCAATATATATATAAATTAATGTACATGACTATTGAATGAAAAAAATATAAGTCATTATGCAACAAATAAGACAAATGAGATGCTACTACGTTAAAGAAAATTGATGTAAACAAATACCTGGAACAATCATTGACAACATTATATACTCCCTCTTTATTGACATCCATGGAGGAATGTTATTGTTAATAAAAAAAGCAGACCCTGAGTAAATAGATCTGACTCTCCAAATGGAATTGACCAAATTAAAAGCTCCCAATGTAAGCACGGGATTGCAGGTTCTTCTTTAAAGTGTGGCCATTTTTCCTCCATGTCCCCCTAAAAAAATGAAAAACCATCACTGCATGCATTTGAAGAATGTCTCCACTTATTATTATGTGCATGGTAATCCATAAATTGCACTAAGCTTTTGCACCTAAATAATCGTTGCATACGTGGAATAATGGGAATATAACGAAGAACTTTGCGAGGCACCTTTTTTGTTAGTTGATATGTTTGATATCTACTGATATGACATTCTGGGCATTTTGTTGCAAATTCCTATTGTTTATGATATATAATATGATCATTGTGACATGCATCTATTGTTTGATACTCCATTCCGATATCTTTCATAATGGCACATAAATCTTGGTATGAGGGAGGTAAAATATTTGATGGTGGTAGCAACAATTCACCAATCAATCTACAACAAAAAATAATTTGTTCATATAAAGAATATTAATGGTACATATTTCATCCTTTATTTACTAGTGATGAACTAACAACAATTAAAATAGATGAAAAAAGATGACATATATGACATACCTTAACATCTGTGAGATTGCTATGTTTGATAAATCATTCATAACCTTCAAGTTCAACAACAACAATACAATAGATAGAAGAGTTGTTTCAGAGCCTTCATAAAGGGGCTCGTATGCCTTGTCAAGTACAAGTAAATCATGAACATCATCAAAGTCATCTCGATCATCATGATCAGCTCTACCACTAAATGTGTCATGAATCAATGTATTCGTACCATCATCTTCAACTATTTTTTCTAGCACATGATCATCTTCTTCCATAGGATCGTCAACTCCATCTTCGATATTCACAGCTCCATGTTCGTCTACTTGCAAAACCACATTCTCCGGCCCATGATAATCCATATCATTTTCCCTAGCTTGCCCCACCTTTATAATAATGATAGACACAAATAAACCATGATCATGATCAAGTGATTATATATATATATATATAAAATGTTAAAACAATATAAACATTTACAAATTCAATCAATATAAACACATATAATGAACAACTTACCAATGGAAGATAATCATGCCCCCCTTCAATGTGACCATGCTGCCTACAATTTTTCTCAGCTATTGTGATTAAAAGTCGTCTCATCTTTAAGCCCTTGCAATTATTGCAAGGACAATAACATTTCCCATCACCCTTTCTTTTCAATCTAGCCCACAATCTATCAATTGTCTCTTCATTTTGTTCTGGACTAATATTATTTGACATGATTTTTATTTACTAAGCTTGACTATTTAGATCTTCAAAAAATATCAAACTCACACTCCAATATTTTTTATTCATAGATAGGTAACATAATCTAATAATTCTGATATTTTACACCAAAAAAATTTGGCATGCAACCACCCCTTCAAAAGAGAAGATAGTCTAAAGTTAATGACCCCAAAAAACACTTTACAATGCTAATTCCAAAACTTATTAAATTCTAATTTTACTATGATTTCCAACCGTTAAGACTCCTAAAATCAGAATATTGGACTTGATCACAAAATTCCTACAACAATGGAGGTAGCGAGCTAGTAAGAGCAAGTGACCCATTCCTAAGGAGCAACAAGTCGGAATCATCATTGCTAATGTCAATATGGATTTATCTTTTTAGTTAAAGATGCAATGTGTCACTTCTTATGATGATCTTATCCCTAGGGCCCTCAACATTGAGAGAGCCCTAATAAAAAACAAAAGAAGCATTGGTAAGAGCATGATTAGGGTACAAACCCTAGGCCTCCGTAGAAACATAAACAATAACTATAGCGGATTAGTGAGGTTGCAATACCAGAAAGATTGAGACATTGTAGGTAATAACAAAATATTGCAATCTAAAGATTGTAGCCAGTAATAAGCACACTATGTAGCTTAGTGGCATTTGTAAATGCAATCTATGGTAAGAAGAATGACATTCACTTGAGATGCGATGGGCCAAAAACAGCAAGTATGGGGATAAGATAATAAAGCCCAAACCCTGTATAGCAGTTTTGAGATCTTTAATAGTGAGCTCTTACCCCTGCTAACCTTAAGGGTTTTTCAAATACTCTCTTGGTAGGTATTAGACAAGGCAAATGCAATCAAGGAATGATTGTCTAAATGAATTAACAGTGGTAATCACAAGTTCAATGTTTCTTCTTAGCCATTGTAAAATGGAGGTAGTGGATTGCATGTTTGATCAATGTTTTGAGACTTGTCAAACATGGGAGAATAGTGAATAATACCTTGTGACTGGAAGTAGTAGTGTCAATTAAGGCTGAAGGATCTTAAGAACTACACACCATGAAACAAATGAGTCCCCCAGAGTAAGTATAAAAAATTAGGGCAAGCCTGATTTTATAAAAGGATGCCTATGGAAAGGAATCTTCAAGTGATAGTGAGTGAGTTGTTTGAGATTGCAGCTGAGGGTGCAATACCTAGTCTTAAAGGAAGTTAGCAAAGCAGTAAATGTGCAAGAAAATTGAATCATACACAACAAATAATTCACAATGTTATCTTCCATAATGCCTTGAGTTTGAAGACAAAAATCTCATTATATCTTGATGATGAAAGTGGTGACCATAATGGTCAATCACTAGCAACCATGATTTTAAAACATGCTATTATGCTTATGGAGGGAACATTTTAAGCAAGGCAGTGAGTGGTGGTTTGGAACAATGGCAGGTATGAAGGACTTGCTTTATATGCATACTATGCAGTCTAGCTTAAGACATTGTTCTTAGAAGAGATTGAAGGTGGATTATGGAACTCAAGGGTTACCATAAAAAGGATTAAAGCAAAGACTGAAATCTATTTAAAAGCCACGGTCATGAAGATATTAAAGATGTCACATGCAAAAACCTAGTAGCTGGAGTAATGAATACAATGCCAAAAAGGATAGTGTGTTGGGGAAGATTTAGGAGATCTCCACATTATCTAATTATAGGGAAATACATCATTTATTTATTTTTTTAATTAAAAGAAATCATTCTAAACCCTATATAGGATACATTGATACTTCAAAAGCCTCTGAAGGAATTTGAGATTAAGCAAATATATGTCAAGTAACATTCATAAGGTTTAGAAAATCTTGATCACTCTCTAGAATAGCCCATTAAACATGGGTTGTGCTTGAATGCACTACATAATTGATATAACACAACCACTCTGCATATCAACTAGAGTTATAGGCTCTTTTATTGCAGCAGAGGTAATCACTCTTTGATCATGCTATAATTACATCCTAACACGATAAACTTGAGAGACAACCTGAATGCACCCAATGATGATTGACACCTACATTATACAACCTGAATTAACTACATTATATGAGTGCCTCCATTTCTATCACAACATAGCCACATTAAACTTGGGTCACACATGAATGCATTATGTATTTGTTATAGCACAACTGTGCCACATGACCAATAGAGTTATGGATCACATAATTATAGTCACAAGAATCTGTTCCTTGGTTGTGATCTTATGGTGATTTCAAACAACAAAATCTGGACATGAAATTCTCAAAACCCTAACCCTCTAAAAATGAAATCTAATGAGATGTTGCTTTAAAATATGATTTTCAAACCTAGAACTACAAATCTGACTTCACAACTAAATTCTGCAAAAAGTCAATGACTACCCTCAACCTGTCGATATCTTCTTAAATTTTTTCTGATTTTTCCCAAGAAAATCGTCCTTAGTTCTCCACAAACTGTCTCAAGTAGAGAAAAACACTGTCGCAATAAATCAGGCGTGAACTCACTTTTCTTTATGTCGGCCACAATTTGATTTTTTTCTATTTTTCATGTTTGTTGAAAATTCGACAAAAATGATAGCCGACATTTCGACGAACGTCGGGGATAAACTTTCAAAAAATTGAAAATTACACATCAAATTTTACAAGCACCCAATGATACATCAAATTATACATATTTCGTTAGACAGTTTCATCGGATTTTGCAGTCAAATGTATTAGTGTCACACCACCACGCTTGTCCGTCGCTTTTAAAATTGCATTGAAATCTCCCCCAACACACAAAAATAAAATGCAAGATTGTTACATATGCTATCTAAATAACTCCACACTTTCCTCTTTTGAATACAAGTGGCCAATAAACATTAATCAGTAAGAAACAAAGATTTGAAGCAAGGCTTCTTACCTTACAATCGATCCAAAACTTGCTCGTCGCCAATTCCTTGATTAGAACATTTTGTGGCCTCCACATGATCAAAATTCCCCCAGAGGGCCCATCAATATTAACCCCCACCAATTTCCATAGCTTCATTTTCCTACCAAAACTAACATTTTCCTATTTTCCTAGCTTAGTCTCCTGTAATAGACACATATCCACCTAAAATGACTCCAATTGGTGTCATATTAGGCACTGCTTGTTAGGGGAATTTAAGCCCCTAACATTCCATGTTATGAGATTCATGGTTGTTTAGGAAGGGCCTCACCCTTCCCTAATTTTAACATCTTGTTGATCTTCAACTGGTCGTTAACTTCCCCATCCCACTTCAACTTCTCCTGATTTGGAATTCTCCCTCTCCTTTTGCACTCTTCGTAGTCGAGAGTGGATTTGAGTGTGTCCTTCTGACCAATACCTAGTTTTCTGAACTCAACTTGGTCTGGATGAGAAACCCTTTGTCTCTTGCATGACTTCTATGCCACCTCAATATCATTTTGATCCAGGTCAACATTTTCAAGATTTGGGCCATTAATCCAATCTTCAAACATGTCCTCTACATCAATATTGATTGAGCCACTCTTGGCATCTTTCTCCAGTTCAACTAGATCATTCCACACCTCAATGAGAGAATTGAGATCCTCTTTTTTTATCTTGTTCCCAAGAAAATCAATGGAATTCAATACTTTATGATTAAGCTCCCTTCACTAATCCCCTAAGTCCCCTGGCTCACTGGTATGATTTTCCATCTTATCAATTTTTTTGGGTTCCACCACCAGCTCTTCTTGAGCCAAATTTTATGACATCTTTATAGATTCATCCTTAGTAGAGCCGATCGAGCCATCCAAATTCAGAGAATGAGGTGGGTTCCTTTAGTTTTTGGAATAGGAATTTTGACGCCAACCCAATGTCCTGACCAAAGTATTGTTGGGATAGGGATCCAGTGTTAGTGTTTGCACCCAATTGCCCCAATCCGTGAAAAACTCGATCTTGTGCCAATGCTAACTGTTAGGATTATTTTCAACACACAATATAACATATGTGTTGATACCATCAAAATCCAACCATTCTTCCACACACATATTTCCCCAACTAGTTACTGATATATTCTAAGATAATCGACACCCAAAATTCCAAAGGGAGATTGGGCAACTTATACCAATCCTAAATCTTTTCCATATTGTGGCAATATGGATCAAAACTGACCATCCATCTGTGAATGTAAAATCCGCAACCGTCCATGATCCAGATACCATTCTCGATTCCTTCCCTAATCTTCTCCGAAGGGAAAATCACTACAAAATATCCATTCTCCAAAGCTTTGAACATCAGATCTTCCCCCCATTTTCCATGCCACCATTTGATCAAGCTATCCCAATTGAGGCTCATGCCAAACCACATGACCAGAAGCCCTAGTCGTTCAACTCGATCCCTCTCAACTTGTAGCTTGTTTGAACATATTACCATTGTTCTCCTAGGGCCTTTTCCCATCCTACCACCATCCACCCAGCTATTATTGAACCCATCGCTAAATGACCCCCTTGGCGAAAATCTTGTGCTTTGTGTCTTTTCTCTTCTTAGGCTCTTTTCAGGAAATTACAATCCCATCTAGGGTTTTGGTTGCCAAACTTTTCACCTGCACAACCTCTAAACCCATAGTTGTTTTTGTTCTAGTGACCATGATTTCTGAAATTGGAAGAGGTGGGGTTGTCATACCTCTACTTCCCTCTCCAACCATGCCACCCATTAGGCCTCCTCCTTCAACCTGGTTCATTCTAGTCCTTATGTTTCCACCATGGCTCATTGGTCGCTCAATTTTTTAATTGATCTGGTGTAATCTCTTCTTCTGCATCCTAAGTCCAACTCCCAAGATTGCTAATTTCACCTATTCTCCTTCCTTGAATCTTCTTGTCCACTCATTGCTCGTCGTGACAAGCACCATCAAATTCCTATCTTGCAACTTCTTGCACCTACTCTACTCTTGCTCCCACTCGCACCATTGATATATCTTGTTTTTGGATGTAAAATGATATATACTTTATTTAAGGGTAATTGTGTACTTTTTTTCATTCGACTGTTTAGGATATGAGGATACTCATGTAGTTCAGAATGCATGATTATCATCTTGGGATGCATATTTTGAGTTTTAGTAATAGGTGACTTCATAACACATGTTATGCATATTATTTGCTAATCATCTTCTATGCAATAATATGACAATGTTTTTATTAATTTTTTATTGATGAAGAATAAAACATCTTTTAAAATAAGAGTTTACATGAATGAGAAAATTATAAAAGTTACAAGGTGGAAGATTTAGTATATAAACTTGCATTAGTTCATTGTAAAATCATGATTTTCTTCATACAAAAATGCATTTGTAGTTATAATCATTATTTCTATTTGATATAATTAAAAAAAAAAAAACTAAATTAGAAATTATTATTGGATAAGATCTAGAATTGGTGAAATAAAACTATATCAAATTAAAGTGATAGATTTACTAGTATCTTGATTATTTTGGCTATCTAATTAAAAAAAAAAAACTAAACTAGAAATAATTATTGGATAAGATCTAGATTTGGTGAAATAAAACTATATGAAATTAAAGTGATAGATTTACTAATATCTTGATTATTTTGGCGAGTTATGATGTAGATTCAACTTAAGCTACTAAGGACACCAACTAAATTACAAGGGGATAAATGGTATGGAACTTTTCCCCCAAAGTGAAAATAAAGTTATGAAAGCATTAAAAGGAGATATAAAAATAAAAGATAATACGATCCTTTGGTTAAATGGAGATTAATAAAGAATATTTATATAATCCTTTAAAAAGGGAGAAAATATTTGTATATATTTGATAATTATTAAAGACAACCATTGTGAAAGCGTGTGATGGTTTGAAAACTAACCCTTAAGGCATATATAAAGTATTTATATGAGACTTGAAAATGGACATGGAGAACACTCAAGGGAGAAGAAGGTGGTTTGGGCTAGGGCTTTGTGAAAGAAGGGATGGTGTGAGTAGACACACCTTTTCATGCAAGTAGGCATAGACTATTTTTTACACAAGCCTCCAAGTGTGTCATATTGAGGGCCAATACCACTGAAATCTTCCTAGGGTGAGAGTGGCCTTTTCAAGTGTTGTGATTTAAATAAGTATTGAAAACCATTGATACTAAAAGACATTGGGAATATTCTTCATATGATTTTGATCTTAATTTGATTGAATTATATGGATACATTATTCAATTTACAATGTTAATTATTTACTTTAGAATTTACATTTAATTTTCACATATTGCATTTTACATTGGTTATTCACATCAATTTTAATAATATTAAATCTTGTAAATTATCTTAACTCTAATATTTAATCCATTAAATCCACTACTAATACTTAACTAACCTTGGGAGAAAAGTAACATTACAACTTGGGTGACATCCAAGGCATGAGAATGATATATAGGAGGCATAGGTTAGTATATATCATCATATTGTGAATTGTATTCTTCTTGGAGACTTTTGGAGGTCTCCCCCCTCAAAGTGGCTTATTATTCTTAAGTATTATCAAGTATTTAAAAAATATTTCCTATTATATTTGTATGCATGTAAAATACAAATGAAATAGAATTAAATTCAAAGCAATTCAACACTCATAATTTCACACATAAATTTTTGATTGAGCATGTGTAAAGTTTTGCTCCATTGTGATGTAGGTGCTCAATTTTCCAACATAACATTAGTGTTCTTTGGATGCAAAGTTGTTAGGACTTTGATACAATATGAATTCTTGATGATGCTTGTGATATGGGTTTGATTTATAATGTTACAAGATGATTTGATGAATGACTAGGATTGAATCTAGAACCTGAAATCTAATCCTTGGTTTGGGGGACTGATGAGGAGATGTGACATGCATAGGAGAGTTGCACATTATTTTAATTTTTAATTAAAATAATTAACTCAATGTGACTATGGAGTTAACAAATTTGATTGATTAGTCAACTTCTTGCATGAAGGAGTTAACTAAGTGCATGAGATAATTAAGGGTAATCTTCAAGCAAAGGAGCATCCACGTACCAACCAACCATTGGAGCAAATCATTCAACAATGGAGTTCAAAGTAACATTTGAATTGAGTGTTTATGTTATTGCTTGGTTGAATTCCTTTTGTTGAACTCTATCTGAGGTTTGTAGTAATCTGAAATATGAATCTCGTGCTTTGCATTTGTTTCCATTGTTTAATTCTGAATTATTGCTTCCAGACACCTTTTATGACTGCATATTTGGGACATCAAAATTGATGACAAGGACTTGAAATTTTAGATATAAGTAATCAACTAGCCAGAAAAGCTGCTCTAAAATATTTTAGAATTGTTTGACATCGACACAAAAGATTTTAGAATGCACAACTATTGAATCTTCTCCACTACCTTATAAAAACACTCTTCATATATTTTGAGTACACCATACTATTTCTCGTTTGAATCACCTCCTAAATATCCTTAAAATATTGTTACTCATAAAATATAACATCAAATTGTTTGACTTCCATAAAGTTTTGTTGCACAATAAACTTCTTCCTACTTCCAAGAAGACCTTGCTCGAATTTCTATTGTTAAGCCAAAATTTCAACTTACATACTCTGGATGGATGTCCTTTAAATGCGGTCTTCAATGACTTGTACCCCCTAATTCCGGTCTTTACAAATTTTTATCTTGCCGTAGTTTAGTCAAAGATATTGCGTAGAAGTGCAGGAGTGGTTTTGGCTTACATCTCCTCAATATTATCCATATTCGAAGCTTCCACTTCATTTTTTTTTTCAATATTATCCATATTCGAAACTTCTTTTTTTTTCAATATTATCCATATTCGAAACTTCCATTTTTTTCTTCATCTTCATGTTCCCATTTTATCTAGCAACTCTTTTTAAAACAGGTCATTCAGCATCATGTTTTTGGTGCGCCGTTTCCATATAGGCTGCAGCCTGTATTATATGAGAATCAAAACTGAAATGCAAGACTAATTTAAATTTTAATATTTTCAAGATTTAAACATAAAAATGATTTAAAATGTTTAGATTATTTGAAAGTTGAAATGTTGAATTTTAAATTATTTTCATGAATTTAAATTTGTGTTTAAAGTATAATAAATAAAAATTGAACTCACAATGTTATATAAGAATACATTTGTGAGTACCAAAAGATTATGAATGCAACAAATAATATGATATGGTGACAAAGTGTGACAAAATGATAACTACAACATGTGCAATAGAGTAGACGATATACAAACAAAACTTGGCATTTCACAATGATCCACCTTTGACACCATAATTTTTTTATGACGTGATCACAAATGTAATAAATGACAATATGCGACATGCAATAAATTGAATAAAATGCAAAAAGAAGCGACAAGGCAACAAAATGTCATGAAAGCTGCATGGAACATCAATGCAACTAGTCCCATAGGGACATGAAAGATGTCAATAATGCAATGTGACACAACAAAACTCCACAAAAGAAGTGTCCCCCAATTTAACAAAAAAATTGGAGCATGTTGTGAGGGATCATAACATCTATAACCACATGTTTGCACTAAATTGAGTTTGTTAGGCCTCCTAGAAACCTTTGGTGTTTTAGATTCTAATCAAAGACTTCCATACTTAGGGATTTCAAGCCATTCTTGTTGTCCTTTCTAGGTCTTACTTCACATGTTATTTTGAATGTTATTTCTATTTTTATTTATACAAATTAGTGAAATTATGTGTTCATTTAGAATTTGTTTTATTGTTTGCTTAAAAGAATGATGCTTTCCCAAGATAGACATTATGTAATAAATTAATGACGAGGGTCCAAGAATCATCTCTTTCATGCCCTAAATTTCATTGAAGTTAGGGCTTGCGGTTTTCTACATTTAGTTTTAATGCAAACCCTGGTATCATTTGCTTGGTTAAATCATGTTTACCATAGATTGATGCAAATAAGAAATTAATCATTAAACCATGAAATTTTGTTATAAAACCATACTGCATATGTGAAGATGTGTAGATCCATCTTAATATTTGGGGGTTTTCTATGTCATTTTGAGATTTGGTATTGAACCCACTTGACATTTGGAAAAGTAATAATGAACTCCAAGTTCATTTATCTTGGAATTTTGACTCAAAAAGTAAATTGTACATAAAACACAAATTATTGTTTAAACCCAAAACTTGAATTCCAATTTTATCATACTTTGAACCAAATATACAGAGATATTGATCAACTTTGAGTTAGCTACAATGTAGACTTCAATTTAAAACTACAAATTTCAAATTATGATATTTTTTGGACTTCGAACTCTAAGGCCCTATTACTCCAATCTTGGTTTATATTCCTTTGAACCTTTCTTTTGGTTTAGAATGTTAAGATATGCATGATAAAAATAGATACTAAGGTTTTAGATTTTAGTAACTCAAATTTCATAATGAAATGTCAAACTAAATGTAACTTCTCTCCTATATGTTGAACCCCAAGCTTTACACCAATTTAGGCTTCCCAATCAAGACTTTTCAAACATGCAAATTGAGGACGAGACTTTAAATCCCAAGTCATATGAAAAAAATATTTTTAACTCAATTTCCATGTATTTAAATCTATAATTTAGACCTAAAATTTTGAATTGTATATTGCAAAATGGCAATTATACACTAAATGCTTGCAAAATGGTGAGTATAGTATAAAATTCCTTCATTTGAACCATATAATTCCCAAATCTCTTAAAGAAAATTATTTTTATGATTTATAACTCACAAAGAAGATTTGAAATATCTATAATGATAAAAAAAAAATGTCAACTTGCAAAACTCATATCATGTTCTAAAAACTTTAATCCTAACCCTAACCCATTCCTAACAAGATATCTAAAGGAGAATGAATTCACCCGCAAAGATGAAATATAAATATAAAGACACAATCCTACCATACTAATTTGTGATAGAACTCTTTGATACAATTGACATGGATTAGGGATGTGCGTGATTAGAGGAATTTCATAAAAGAATAAATGAAGCCACTATGGAAAACAAGAGGGTATAAAACTTAAATTCATGTAATCTATTTCAAGTTGTAAATTTTTTAAAAACTGTTCAATCTATCAATTTGGTGATGACATGTGCCAAATATCACAATAACAACTCAAGGGATATAAAAATGTAGATGGTAATACATTTTTATTGATTCAATCATAATACATTGAAGAAATGTTAGTTCTCCCTACTAGGAAAGAATACATTGGGATTACCATGGAATCTTCCAAATAATATTATGATGTCCATGTGGATAGGTGTGCTAAATTTATCAATAAAATCTAGATCCTTAAGCCAAAACTATCATTCATTGGACTCCCTAAGAAACTATTTAGAAGTGAATCTTACAAAAAAAGTTAATGATATAATCACACTCTTGAGCAAGGTCATAGGGAAGGAAACAATAAGAGAATTTGAAACATGGATGTACCAATATATTTCTAAAACCCTTGCTAGGAAGGAGTTCATTGATTGGGCCACCTTGATCAATGATAGGATACATGAGCAATTAAGCAATGTAATGGATTCAAATGTATTTTATATGGCTTCATACCTTGTGTATGCATTATCTAGGAGACAATAATTTGATGGTCTCAATATTGACATATTTATGGAGATAGACCAATAATGATTTTATGAATACTCCCCTCAATTGCAACTCCAAGAGAGTACAAAACCTTTTGTGAGAGTTAATGATGCATCAATTTTCTAATATAACATAATGTTAAAAAATGAGATTTCCAAGGGATTTTCCCTTAAATCTATGGATATCCTAAAGAAGCAATGAAATTAGTATATTGAATTTTCTACATTCACCAACAAACTAGGTATATTGAGGTTTAGTGTCATTGGTTGATGGTTGGTTAGTGATTATTTAATCACCTCATATTGTATATATTAATATTTAAATTGAATCAATTTGTACACCACTAATACTCATTGCTCTTCTAATGTTTATTATTGCATTCATAATATCTTGGGTCTACAAGATGTTATAGCCTTGAAAGTATAAAACTAGTAGATGTGAGAGTTTAATTTAAATTAGGTTAGTAAGTACGTAATAAGGTCCATTTGGTAAATTAGTTATTATTGGGTGGGAGTTTTATTAGTTTCTATGGAAAAATAATAATGAACTATAGTCAAATGTATCCATGCTTTCATGATAAATAATAGGTGTATTTTGTATGTTAGTTCTAGATGTTGTCATTTACACACATTTCACATTATCATATTCTCATCTACATATATTCATATTCATAAAAATAAATTTATTATATCTACCCTTACATCCATTCCCATACTTTTTACTTCCATATTTATTGGCATTCCCTAATCTTAAGTCAATCCTATGTTATTTTTCACTAATTTTAATGAACCAACTAAACATACATTTGAAAAATTTATTACTATTTTTATGCATTTAAAAGCAGTCATTTACACTTATTTATCATCTATGGTATTTATTAAATATATTTAAAAAATTATATAAATAATTTCTAATTTTAATATTCCAATTTAAATATATAAAATTAATTTATATATAAATATATAATTTTTAAAATAAAAATTAAAAAATATTTAATATTTTTTTAGTAAAAGAATTATTGTTTAATATCATAAATATTTAAAATTTGAGCATAAATGTTTCAAACATACACATGACACAATTATATATAGTTATATAATAAATGTTCCATTATTGAGGAGCACTAGATAAAATAAATAAATTGATGGTAGAGATTAAAAGGATAACCATCAAACAAATATTGAGCAAACAATTTGTAATAATACATGGTTGTAACATGGAACATTACCATGTTGTAGCAAATTCATATTTGTGATATATGCAAAAGATCTTGACCTTACATTTATTACATTTTCTAAAATCATATTATTTAAAGTCATAAATGATGGGGAACCAATAAGATCTTGAGCAGCTGAAATTTATTTCTCTATTCAATTTTTTTTAAAAAAATTGAGATAATAACTCTATTTAGCCATCACATAAATAAACACATTTCATTTAGCCAATTTGTTGTGTTTTTTCATCATTGAACAAATATGTGAATTAAGTGTAATTGTTACTTTCGAATTAGTAGATTAGGTCAAAACATAGTAGTACTTGTACTTTATGAAATAGAATGATAATTTCTAAATCTATTCATGATTTCCATATTTAGAAGAAATGCATAACAAATGAGATAAAATCATTTGAACAAATGTGATTTTTTACATAATTTTCATAATTCTTGCATGTAATATTTTACTTCATAGATATAGGAGAGAGGGCCCAATAGTTGTCATAGTACATGTACATTCAAAGCTCAATACTTTAAAAGTATGGAACTAGTAATTGTAAGAGAGGACCCAATAGTTGAACACAATATGCCCATTACATTCAAAAAGCAACAAATCATATGATGCCACATTGACACACTAAAAACATGACTTAATGCACCACTATTGGTCTAACTTTTTTGGGGGGTCTATTATGACCCCTCAACAAAAAGCGTGTTGATGACACCTTTTTTCTCGGTCTATGCAGGTGAAACGAAATATTTGAATTGCCCACATCCCTGGCCACTCAGGGATATACTTTTTTAATGTCAATGTTGCATGATCATTTCTATGTCGACCCATAAAGTTAGGGTGCACCACTATTGGGTCCTCTCCCCTAGTTTTGAATGAATCCATTATTACTTGATTCTGTGTGCATGTCTTAAATATGTTTAGATCAAAAGATATTAAATAAACAATATTCTAGATCTATGTTGCCTTAAGAAAACGTTACAGCTATAAACAAGTAATATGATATTTTCTTTTATTTTATCATGTTAAGCATGTATAAGAGTATATAATAGAAGCATCTTATAGTTATCATTTCTTCATAAATGTAAGAAAGTGACTAAATTCTTTCAACCATATAGTCTAGCATATTCATTCAATCATTATACAATGAGAAAAATTACAAGTAAATGTCATATGATTTTTTTACACAATCAAAGAAAGATATCACATAATTGTATTAGAGAAATTACAAGGAGATATTATATGATTTTTCGTGGGCTATTTATTCTATTTTTTACAAAAAAAATTGTGGGCTCAAAATGGTCATTAAATATATTTTCATTTAAGAAAATCTTGGTAGAAGACATTAATGGAGTCTTATTGCTTTTGAGGAAATCTTGTATGACTTTTTTTTAGAAATTGAATTATGTGATTTTATGTTTGACTTCATTGTTGTTGTCATCTCTAATTTGATTCAGTTATATATATATATATATATATATATATTGGTGAGAGCTTCATAATCTTTGATTCCAATGGAGGTATCCTCTTAAGAGTGAGCACACACACATATATTTGTCGAATTCTATGAATTCTTGTGAGGGATTCACAATCTTTGACTCCAACTGAGATCTCCTCTTCAGAGTGGATACATATGCCCTCACTTCTAACCATCTTATTCTCATGGATGCCTAAGGAAAACCTCTTCTCACATTGTGCTACAAGGTGTACACATCATTTTATAATATTTTCTACACGAATCTATTAATAATTGATCATACATGGTTGCATGCCTTCCTTTGTAGCTCCCCAGTCTAGATAAGAGATAGGAGATCCATCTTGGAGATAAGTTGGATGGTCAAAAACACCTTTTCATTATCATGAAGTCTTTGATTTTACCAACAAAAGGGTGTCTCCTTGGTTTGATTTCTTTCTTTCTTTATTATTTTTAAAAGATTTTTTTTTTTAATATTCTAATGAAAGGATTTTGTGTAGGTGAAACACAAGTGCATTAGTGTGACGATGATGCTTGGTAGAGATATTTTCAATATGTGTTGAGCCAATATTTGATTAGACTTTCATGATGGATTTGATTATTGTACTTGAACAAATATCCTTAGTGACACTAACCTACCTTGTGTGGAGGATCACATAAAAGATGAGATAATCACTCAACCCTCCTTTGCTACCCACCATCAAAAGAGAGGCATTTTTCTTTTCTTTTCTTTTGTATTTTTGCTAGAGTAACAATTACTTAGTTATGGAAATGTTTGTCAATAATTTGATTGATGTTATGTTAATTTCATTCTCAATTTTAATTATCTTTGATGTAGTAATAATTGTATTCTCAACTTTAATATTCTTGTAAAATATTGAAAGAGATTATTTTAATATATGTTCTCTATTTATGACCTCAAGATTAAAATACTATATTTTGAATATTTCTTTTTCCCAATCACAACAAAAACACAATAGCTTATCGAGAGAGGTTTTGTTCATAGGGTGTTTCATCTCTTTGCATTCTACTTAAACATCAAAGTCTTCAACAATCAAATAGTTAAATAGCAATTTTATAGTTCATCCCTACCAAAACGTAGTGACCAATGAAGTTTATTTCTTCCTTAAAGGTTGAGTGAACTAGTGTTCACTAAAGGAGCTCAAACTAATGAATAGTGTAAATGTATAGATCCATTGCCAAGAGTTTGAAGTGAATGTACATTATAACATACAAAAATTATTAGAGCTATTTTCCATATTTTTGCATATACTTTAATTTTAATTATATTTATGCTACTTTGTGATAAGGGTTTTTTTTTTTAACAAGGAATCATAGGTACATTAATGAGAATATTAGGTAAGTTGACATTCAAATTTAGAACCTACTTGTAGTTAGTGAGATTTTGACTCTCAAACTTAGAACCTACTTGTAGTTAATGAGATTTTCCACTATTGAGCCACTTGTCCTTTCATGGTAGAAATTTTCAAAGTCTACCGAGAAGTGTATTTCAATTCCAACACACCCTTTGAAGATAGATTCACATCAAGATCAACTATAATACTAAATTCAATAATTTAATTCTAATATTATCATACATATTTTTACTTCAAATTATTTTTCTAATATTTTATTATTAAAAAAATTTCACTGATTTTTATCTTATAAAGAATATATTTAATAAAGTACATACATTTTATATTATTTCCTATATAATTAAAAAATTGATAGATAGATAAAGTCTCTAAAAAATTTAGTGTAATAAAAAAGAAAAACGTGGCCATTAAAGGTATGCGTCCAAATCTCATTCACGTGCAGCGAACAAGTTTTGGAGCGTAAGACGTGACATAAGTATACATATTCCACATGGGCGGCCATAAGTGACTCCACAAAAAAAAATTATTGAAGATTTTTAAAGAGGCAATTTATTCTAATATTAAATTTATTGAAGATTTTTTTGGTACTTTTTATATAATCAGTATTTATATGTGGAAGGCACCTTCATTTGACTAGTGTACTTTCATGTTTGCATCATCATCATGAGAATAATGCTTAGACTGAATGTTTGGGATGTCTATTTTTTCAAATTGGTATAATTTTGTTTTTGATGAGATTTTTTATTTCTTATAAATGCTTAAAAGTTTTTTTTTTAAATTTTGTGATATATTTTATTGTGATTAGGTCAAATTTTATCTAATGGGAACTTGAAGGGAAACCCAAAATTATTAAGTGTGAGATTGATTCTTTATGGCACAATAATGATAACAATTTATTTGAAACTCATTTCAAAATAAAATAAAATAAAATAAAAATGATGTTGCACAAGGATTAAGGTTAGTAACTAGAATTTAGTTGGCTCAAAATATTGGTTATGGAAAATTACTATCTATAGTCATTTTTATTAATCTACTTACCATAAGAAGCTTTGAGAATCAACAACTCAATAATTTAGTTAAAGACGCTTTGTTGAGAAAACCCTTTGATGGGATTTCTTATGTGCATTAATTTCAATAAGGTAACTAAGTAGTCAATTAGTTAGCCAATCTTCGCACTAATTTCAATGGAGACATCATAATATAAATAGACAAGTGTACAATTCATTTGAGCTAGTGCATTTGAGATATTTCTTGCTTTCATATCATCAAATACACTGCAAATGTGTTTGAGTGATTACAAGCCTTCTTTTCTAAGAATGAGGGAATAAATGGCAACCTCAAATTTATAGAAAGAGTTTAGGCACAAAAGGGTATGGTTGTTCTAGAAATCACATAGTGAACTTATTTTACAAAGCGGCTTGAGGTATTTGAATAATAATTAGAAGAGGAAGAAGTGTGTTGATAAATTTAAACTAAAGGGGAAACTAGAAGAATCTTGGTTACAAGTTATTGATAGGGAAATCCATGAGTCTCCTTCTCAATGAATTTGTTGTAACTGGTCTAAATGGTATGTATTATATACATTTAAGCATATATTAATTGCTTTTGATATCAAACAATAGTATTATGCTTAAAAAAGGAATCTTTTGAATAAACTTTATGTTTGATTCGGTGCTTGTATTTGTGGCATGTAGTATTGAGTTAATTAAATATTAGGGGAAGTGCAAGGATAATTAGATATTAAATTAATAATAATAAAATTGACAAACAAATAAAAATTAGAGATATAAAAGAACTGTATGTAACAACAATAGTATAAGCATGAAGGAACATGATCTCAAATTGTATAGAATGTGAAGATATATATACTTTTTTATATTGAATAAGTATACAAATATAGTCAGCAAACATCAATTCTTACAAAATCTAAAAAAGAGGGACTAACTTTAAACCATAGCTTAAACCGCTACTATAAACCAAAACTCTTAGCTTCCTTCAACATAAAATGTTAAGTACTTGAAAAATCCTAGCCACCAATACATCATAGATGTCTACTAGAATCAAATGAAAATCATGTTACCTACTAGCTATGTACCAAACTATAAACCCCAAATATAGAACGACGTTTTGGAACAAGTCATCATTAAATACCATATTCTAATGAGGATTAAGGTGTCGCAACCTTTGAGTCTTAGTATTTAATTTATTATTCAATGATTATTTTAATTATTTCTTAAGTGTATTGCCTACCAAATTTGTTGTCATTTTGTGGGACCTGTCGATGAGGTGGCATCCTACATGGAAGGTGACATGTGCAATTTGTAAGCTAAAATTGTGAAGGTAGTCGTCCCACTTTGGAGGTCCTAAATTTATGGCTAACTTGATGTTTTTTGTCATAAGTTGGTATGTCATGACTATGATATACTATAACAACTTACTATGACAGGTTATGGTAGTTGTAAGAGTTATGTATGACAGTTTCTATGTCACACTATGACAATTAGACTACTTTTATGGGGGTGCCCAAGTGTGCATGTGGCAATTGCATGTTAATTTGAAGCTAATTTTGAGGAGACAAGTGTTAGAAATAGAAAAAGGCTAAAGTTATGGGTTCTAACTATGACAACATGTCATAATGAACTCATGTTCACAGTTGGGCATGGGATTTGATTATGATAAGTTTTGGCGCCCTCTCTTCATGTTGAAGTGTTATAAACACTTGATGCCTTAGTGTATTTTCAATATGGCATGTTGAATAATTAATGAGACGACATTATGCTATCTGAATTGCTTTAGATTCTTGGTGTAGTGTGACTCCTAAAGATAATTGCTCAGACATTGTATTTTAACCTTTGTTGTTGAATAATCCAAATTGAATTATGTGTTTAGAGTGTTTGTTTTTTCCCATAAGGGTTTTCCCATGTGTATCTGGTGTTATGTGTTTTTCTTGTACATGTGGTGTTGTTTATCTTTACCTATTATGTCCATCTTCCTTATTGTAACTAAATAAGCGTTTGAAGTTTTAGAAAATTTGCACATTTTCTCCTCCGATAGATTGGTGTAGGAAGCTTCTCCACATACCTGACTTCCTTTCAATTGGTACAATGCCTAATCAACTATGTTTCTTATTGTGGGTAAAGGTTTTTTTGTACTAATCTTGTTTTTAGTGGGAGTCTATTGTAATAAAAAAATGTTATCCTCGTTATAGGAAGGAGATGGCGAGCACATCCAGTAGAATTGAAATAAAAAAATTAATGGAGGCAACTTTGAGTTGTGGAAGCTCAAGATGGAAGGCATGCTAGTAGACTGCAATTTGTGGTTAGTTGTTTCTAGAACTATACCATCAAGAATGAAATAAGAAGATTGGGATTTAATGGATCGAAAGGCTAAGTATCTGATAAGACTTTGTTTGGCTGATTCAATACTCCTAAACGTCCATGAAGAGAACATTGTTGCACTTCTTTGGAAGCAACTTGCTCAGATTTATCAAGCTAAATCCATGGTAAATAAGTTGTTCCTGTAATAGAAGATGTATTCTTTACAAATAGAGGAAGGAGGGTCTATCATTGATCACTTGAATGCATTCAACATGCTTATTACCTAGTTGAGCTTTGTTGGTGTGAAAATGGAGGAGGATCGTTGCATGAATTTATTGTGCTCACTATCAAATTCATGAGTGTTAGACACATAGGACAATTGAGAGGGGGGGTGAATTCATTGTTTATTAAAACCTTCAAACCCTCATCAATATTTAAACCCTTATTAGGCGCCAACGTGAATGTAAAAAAATGAAACATCAACACAACAACTATACATAATAGAACACCAGATTTTGCATGGAAAACCCTAATCAAGGAAAAACCTTGATGATGATTAACTCACATATATATGAATATCAACACTTATTATAAAAGGCTCACTATCGGAAGGGATCATTTCCCAAAAGAAAGAAAGGTTCACTACCCAAGAAGATCACTTCTTTCAGAATATAAGAGAATAGAAAGAGATTGCTACAAGGAGGTTCACTACCTCAAAACAACAAGAGAATCCACCATAACCATCTGCAACCTTTGGCTAACTGCCTCTAGCAACTTCAGGCACACTAAAATATAGAAACCTTCTACTCATTTCTTTTAGTAGGCTTAGGTGTTCATGCTCACTCTTAGATCTCAACACTTGATCACATGCACATCGTTTTGCATCACACTTCACACCACTTCACCAACAATTGACCTTGCATATATACCTTATGCAACCATGAATAACCTTCTCCAAGTCAGCTTCAATGAAATGTATGCACCTCAAATGTGAAACCACCAAATAGGTCAGCACCAAACACTTTTGCAGTGGAAAGAAGTGAAGGTGAACCACACCAAGGGTTAACCATGACCCAAATCTACATCGACATGTTGCATCATGCTTCCACAAACAACACTAGCATGCCAGGTCGGCCAAACCAACATTAACGCTAACAAGCAACCACATTCACACTTCACCAGGTTCAAAAACATCCTACATATCATGTAGAAACATCACACAATATTTTGGAATATTCCAACACCAACAGAATATTCAAAAACATTGGTGCAAACACATGCAACTGAGAATACTATCATCCTATACAACCATTCAAACTACCACTAAGACACAACACATGAACCAAGCTTGCAAAATAGTTGAACACCAAACCATCCAATGGAAGATAGATATGAGCATCATTAGCACATTCCCAAATCCACAAGACAAGAAACTTTAGTGTGGAGATGCAGAGCAATTCCATTTCTCCCAGACATCCCTCTTCACAAGCTAGACACAGTCAAACACATCTTCTACTACCACATGATCTATAACCTAAAACTCTAGATATAACACCTTTGAACACTTCTAAAAATCACATCCAAACCTCACAAGCACATCTTCAAGCATGAAGAAATGTGGAGCACAATAAAAAACACACCCCTGTCACCTTGTACACTCTTTATACAAATTTCTTCAAAAGCACTTGGAAACCAAGTGACCATGTTGCATCTACAACACCTTGTTAACACCACAAACACCTTCTCAGCATGACCACACTTTAGAGGTTGACATCAATGACAACATAGTGCAACAATCTCCCCCTATCATTCATGGAAACACCTGCTGAAAAACCATCAACAATAAAAGCAACTTTGTATCTCAAAAACTCTAGCAACTCTCCCCATTACTTGGAATTTTTTTACATTTCAAACTTCTTTCTCTCTCTCTCTCTCCCTTTCTTATTTTATTAGGCTTCTTTCTCTCCTCTTTTCCTATTTTTTTTAGACTTTACTCTCCCCCTTTGACATCAATGGTAAAGGGCAACACCTACACACTTCACTTCTCTCCTTTTTTTTTAGGAACAAGATATGCTCCCCCTAACTACACCCAACCAAAGACACCACTACCTACTCCCCCTGCGAGTTATACTTCATCATTCTAAGACAAAAGAATTCATATTGAATTGTACCCCTAGATAGATGCACCATATTATGCATCTAGTTGAAAGGAGGGGAAATAACCTCTAGCTTGGTTTTGAGATACTCAAATGTCTTTTGGAAGATCCTTTGTGAAAATATCTGCTATTTGATCATTTGTAGGCACATACTCCAACTGTACTTCATTCTCAACAACTTTATCTCTTAGAAAGTGATACCAGATAGAGATATGCTTTGTTCTTGAATGCATTACCGTATTTTTTGAAATGTTGATAGCACTTGTATTATCACACAAGATAGAGATAGGTTCATCATATGATACTACGATATCTTTCAATGTATGCTTCATCCACAACACCTGTGTGCAACAAGATGTTGCAGCAATATATTCTACCTCTGCAATAGATAATGACATTGAATCCTGCTTCTTACTCAACCAGGAAACTAGTCTATTTCCAAGGAAGAAAGAACCACCACTTGTACTTCTTTTTTCATTCGCACAACCTACCTAATCTGCATCTATATAAGCACTCAAAGAGAAGCTAGTATCCTTAGAATACCATAGACCATAGTCTGGAGTGCTCTTCAAATATCTAAATATCCTTTTGACTGCTACCACATGTGATTCTCTAGGATCTTAAAATATTGCCACCAGACATACTGCATGTATGATATCTGGTCTAGTTGTAGTTAGATATAGTAATCCACCAATCATAGATCTATATTTGGTTTGATCTATCTTAGGAGATTCATCATTTTTTCTCAATTTACCACCAATAACCATGAGAGTACATACTGGTTTAGAGTCCTCCATTCATAACTTCTTTAACATTTCCTTAACATATTTTGACTGTGCAATGAATATACCTTTTTTTCTGATTGATTGATCTATAGCCCAAGGAAGAAAGTCATCTCCCCAAACATTAACATTTCAAACTCATTTTGCATCTCCTTAGAAACCTTTTGCACATTTCCTCATTTCCTGCAAAGATTATGTCATGAACATACACAACCACAATCAAAATTTGATCTCTCTCAACTTTGAAGTAAAGGTTGCTATTTGCAGTACCCTTTTTGAATCCCTATTGTAATAATTACTTGTCCAATATTGCATATCAAGCTGTAGGATCCTATTTGATCCCATATAATTCTTTCTTCAACCTACAAACCATATCAAGATCTTCTGATAACTGAAAACCTTCTGGTTTTTCAATGTATACCTCTTCTTCTAACTCACCATTCAAAAATGTGGACTTTACATCCATTTGATATACCTTGAAGTCTTTATGTGATGCAAAAGCCAAAAACATCCTAATAGCCTCCATTCTTGCTAAACGAGCAAAATTCTTCAAAATATATTCCTTCCACTTGTGAGTAGCCTTTACACACAAGCCTAGCCTTGTTTTTGATAAATTATCCATTCTCATTTAATTATTTTTTTCTGAAAATCCATTTAGTTCCTATCACATTCTTGTTTGTTGGTATTGGGACTAGTTCCCATGTCTGATTCTTTTCAATCTGCCTCAACTCTTCTTCCATAGCTTTGATCCTATTTTCATCCTTGCATGCCTCGATTACTATTTTAGGTTCTATCTCAGAAAGAAAATAAAAGTTTTATTTTCCTCTATCATAGCAACTTTTCTTCTTGTCAACACACCTCTTCTTTTGTCTCCAATTATTTGATCCTCAAAATGATTCTTCTGCACATACTTAGGAGTCTTAAGATTATTTTATGGAGCTTCTTCCTCTTCCACTAGCATCTCTTTTTTTTTTCTCTTTTTTTTTTTCTTCTTCTCTGCAAGGGGGTTCATCATATTCATATCCTTCTATCAACACTAAGCATTGATGTGATTCTTCATCCACTTTGACACTTGCACTTTCAACTATCTTCTTTAGCCTCTTGTTGTAGCACATGTTATATGCCTTGATCTTTGTAGAATATCCAAGGAATATTCCTTCATCTGATCTTGCATCAAACCTTCCTAAGTTCTCTTCATCTCTCCTGATATAACATTTACTTCCAAACACTCTAAAACATTTCATAGTAGGATTTTTTCCATACCATAGCTCATAGGGGGTCTTTGAACTATTCACTATTTCTTTACCTCTATTAAGAATGTAGACTATTGTATGAATAGATTCTCTCCAGTAGACATCTGGTATATTTTCTTCCTTCAACATGGTTCTTTTTGCTTCTTGAACTGTCTTGTTCTTCCTCTCCACAACTCCATTCTCCTAAGGAGTCATAGGAGCAGATAAATGTCTTTTTATCCCATGATCTTCACAAAAACTATTAAAATCATTGGAGGTGAACTCACCACCTCTGCCAAACCTTAAACACATGATTTTTAGATCCATTTCATTCTCAACCATATATTTAAATTCTTTAAACTTATCTATAGATTTTGTTTTTCTTTGAGAAAGGTCACCCAAGTCATTCTAGAGAACTCATCTATTAACAACATAAAATACATGTCACCTTGTGAGCTTCTTGTTCTATAGGTCCACATAGGTCTGTATGCACCAACTCCAAAGGTCTTGTAGGAGAGTATTCCTTAGTTTTGGACCTCTTCTTTGTCTGTTTTCCAACCTGACACTCTCTACAAATTACATTTATAGGATCTTTAATTCTTGGCATGTCTTTCACAACATGAGTAGATTTGATCTTTACTAGGCTATAAGAATTGATATGACACATTCTTCTATGCCATAGACAACTTTCATTGATTTGTGACATAAAGCACTTACCACTAGCACCTTTGACCTAATAAACATTCCCTTCTGACCTTATTCCTTCAACAACCAAAGTTTCAGAGCTTCCTTTTCTGATTTCACAACCATCATCCTCAAACACTAGATTGTATCCTCTGCTACACATTACACTAAGAATATTATGTTGGAGATCCTTGACATAAAGAACATCATCTTTCTTATGATTTCCATCAAAACTAATTGAACATTTTCCATAGATCTTAGTAGATGTGTCATCACCAAAATTAACAAAACCACCATCATATTTCTCAAGTTTAATAAACTTAATCTTATCACCTATCATATGATTTGAGCATCTAGTGTCAATTATCCATTAGTTTCTCTCCTCTCTTGCATGAAAGGAAATCAATATAGTTCCTTCAATATTGTGACCATTTTTTGGAGAAATTTCCTTCACACATCTTTCAGTGTTAGTAAAATTAGTTCCAACATTCAAAACCATGAACAAGCACTCATCACTTCCATCATCTGGATAATCTAATTCCTCATCATTAGATGTACCATTGTCTTCTTTAACATAAAAACTCTTCTTGAAATATTTACCTTTATGATCTTTATGTTTGTCATTTGAAACTTTTCCTGGACATTTTGAAGCATAATGACCTATCTTACCACAATTAAAATGCTTGAAGGGTAACTTACCTTTGTATTTTCTAGTGCCCTTTTTTAAGGTCCTTACAAAATTTGCTTCCACTTCATCAAGATCATATGGATCTAATTCATCATTCCTCTCTTTCTTGTTGACTTTAAAATCAGTTTATTTTCTTGAATCATCTTGGTCAAACTCTCTTAATTCAAAAGTAGTTAATGCACCAAACAATTGATCTCTAGAATATTGATCCAAATTCTGAGCTTCCTCAATAGAAAAAAAATAACACTATAAGATTTAAGAAGAGTTCTCAATACCTTTTTCACAATTTCACTTTCTTCCAATTCTCCACCAAGACCATTGATGACATTGATAATGTCATCCACTCTAAGCATGTAGCCTAAAATATCTTCATCTTTTGACATCCTTAGGGTTTCAAATTCTACATCTTTGCTTTCTTGATCTTAGCATATCCTTCATTAATGCTCTTCAACTTCTCCCAGACTTCTTTAGCAATTTTGTAGCTTATCACCTTCACAAGTTCTAAATCAGAAGTCCCACTCAAAATAGCATTCCTTACTTTTCCATTATTCTCATAATCCTTGATCTCATCTTCACTTGTCAAAGAAGTAGCACACATAGTATATCCATATTCAATTGACTTCCATACACCAAACCCTAATGAGACAAGAACCAACATGGCTTTCCAGAAAGCATAATTTTTTCCATTGAACATAGGGACTTTGACACCATTCAAGTGTTCCATCTATATCTACCTCAATTAGTTAAGCTTCTTCCAAGGAACCTCTACTCTGATACCAATTGTTAGACACATATGACAATTGAGAGCGGGGTAAATCAGTTGTATATTAAAACCTTCAAACCCTTATTATTCAAACCCTTATTAAGCATCATCATGAATGTAAACAAATGAAACATCAACACAACAACAACTATACACAATAAAACACCAAATTTTACATGGAAAACCCTAATAAGGGAAAAAACACAATGAGGATTAACTCACATATATATGAATATCAAAATTGATTATAAAAGGCTCACTTTCAAAAGAGTTCACTACCAAAAAGAAAGAAAGGCTCGCTTCCGAGGAAAATCACTTCTTTTGGAATACAAGAGAATAGAAAGAGACTACTACAAGGAGGTTCACTACCTCAGAGAAATAAGAGAATCCACCACAACCATCTACAACCTTCAGCTCACTGCCTCTTGTGACTTCAGGCACATTGAAATGTAGACACCTTCCACTCACTGCTTTTGGTAGTCTTAGGCATTCATGATCGTACTCAAATATCAACACTTGATCACATACACATCATTTTTCATCACACTTCACACCACTTCTCCAACAATTGACCTTTCATATACCTTCTACAACTACAAATAACCTTCTCCAAGTCAGTTTCAATGAAACGTATGCACCACAAATGTGCAACCACCAAATAGGTTAGCACCAAAAACTTCTATGATGGAAAGAAGTGAAGACATACCATATCAAGGGTTAACTAGTACCCAAATTTACATTGACATGGTACACCATGCTTCCACAAACAATGCTAACATGTCGGTTCGGCCAAACTGGTATTAACGTTAACCAACAACTACATTCACACTTCACTAGGTCCAAAAACATCTTGTGGACCATGTAGAAACATCACACAATATTTTGGAATATTCCAACACTAACAGAATATTCAAACACACTGGCACAAGCACATGCAATTTAGAATACTATCATCTTGTGCAACCAATCAAATTTCCACTGAGACACAACACATGAACCAAGCTTGTGAAATAACTAAACACAAAACCATCCAAGGGAAAATAGATACAAGCATCATTAGCACATTCCTAAATCCACAAGATAAGAAACTTCAGTGTGCAGAAATGTGGAGCAATTTCATTTCTCCCAGACATCCCTCTTCACAAACCAGACACTATCAAACACATCTTCTACTACTGAATGATTTAGAACCTAAAAATATGGATATAACACCTCTGAACACTTCTAAACATCACTTCCAAACTGCACAAGCACATATTCAAGCATGAATAAATGCAAATCACAATACAGAACACACCCATGTCACCTTGTACACTCTTTATACAAATTTTCTCAAAAGCACTTGGAAACCAAGTGACCATGTTGCATTTGCAACACCTTCTCAACACCACAAACACCTTCTCATCATGAACACACTAGAGGTTGACATCAATGAAAACACTAATGAAAACATAGTGCAACAATGGGACCAATTTTCCATGGCCATTGGAAGTACCACTACCACCTTTCAGATGGATGAAGTGGTTGCATCATTTCTATCTAAAGAGATGCAAAGAAAAAATTATGAAATGGCTAAGGAGGCTCGAGTAGCTTGAGGAAGAATGAAAGAAAAAGTAAAAAAAAAAGAATAGGAAGCATGAAAAGCCAAAATCCTAATCCCATGGGAGATCTATGTCTCCTAGAAAGATAAAGGCAATATATTAGAATTATGGAAAATCTAGTCATTTTCACAAAGAGTGCAAGGAGGAGAAAAAGAAGAAAAAGAAGTCATTCTCTAATTTTGACTTTGACAAATCCTCTTAGGATGATGCAAATGCTTTTTTCATTACCTTGGCAACACATGCATCACAAGATGTGTGGTTGATAGACTCGAGTACTTCTTTCCACATAAATTCACATTGAGATTGGTTCTCTAAGTATGAAAGTTATGATGGTGGGAAGTCGTATCTAGGTGATGACTCTCACCTAAAGATTGTTGATTGTGGAAGAGTCAAGATAAGATTCCCAGATGATAGAGTGAATGGGATCGATGATGTCCTGCATATACCTGGTTTGGCACAAAAATTTCTTTTTGTAAGTTGAATGATGTGGGTGTGTAGGTTGTCTTATCAAATGGAGGATGCAAGATGATAAGATGAGCTATGGTGCTTGCTTAGGGTGTTTGTATAGGTCCTTTATTTCAGTTGGATGCATGGACGGTTCATTGCAATAGTGCTTTTAAGGAAAAAAGAAAAGAACTTTCTAGTCACTATCCTCACCATTGCAACCAACAACAAAGAAGAAAGTTGCATCCACTTCAGATGGTCATTCTTTCTAGGTACCTAAGGGTTCACATGCATTGGATATGAATTTATCTACTGAGAAGATGATGCTTTGACACCAAATACTTAGTCACATTGGTGAAATGGGTTTGAGAACCCTAAAAATAAATGC